>JANXHW010000006.1:78104973-78729973 GCA_026170595.1 Plestiodon gilberti rubricaudatus | reverse complement strand
GCTCAGTGGGAGAGCATACAGTAGATACAGTATATTTTTCATGCAGAAGGTTCCAGTTCTACCTCATACCTGGAAAGGGTGCGGGCTCAGCAGAGGAGGCCTCCGCTGAATCCTAACCCCCATCCTGAACTTGAAAGCCCAACACGAGGTTTCTCGGAGCTGCACCAGCCATTTTGCTGGTGTGCCTCCCAAGTAGCCCCATAGGGGCTGCTGGGGCTTGACACAGGGGATGGGAACGATTGTCCCCTTCCCTCGAGACCTCCAACCCCAGCACCATTGCATCTGAGTGTGGGGCTTTTAATAGCTGGGCTAGAGCATCTCTCACTCTTCTCTCCTCTCCTCCACACTTCCTCTTCCACTCTGTTCCCCTCTTCCTTTTTAAATACAGTGAGCAGGAGGAGGAATGGTGGAGGTGGGCAATTGGCAACAGGCACCGCCCACCTCCCCACCGGAGGCAGCCACGCCAATCAGCCTTATGGATGGGCTGTCAGAGATTACTTCAAGAAGAGAAGAAGCTTCATCAGTAGCATCATCATCTTCAGCTGCAAGGCACAAATACTAAATTGGTTCCTGTAGATGTTTGTCAAGTAAAGCAGCCATTATGCAATGTAAATATAATTTGTACTTCATTCATTTGCTCCCTTGATGAAACAATATACCATTCACATCTGTTGATTTTCTCAAAAATAGCTCGGTATAGGGACATGTTGCCAAAAAAAAAAAGTTATGGGAGCAGAAAGGAAAGTGGTTTAATGTTGATAAAGCAATCCTACATTTAGCACTGGTTGTTGTTATTTCTCAGATGTTCTATCAAACCATTTTACTATTTGTACAAGCAAAAGAGTTAACAATAGTCTTGTGTGTCTTTAATTTTAAATTTGTGGTCACCCATTTCTCCACGCGCACACACACGCACACAGGTTACCCGCAGCACCACAATATGGTGCTGCTGCATATGTGCTGTACACCTTAGGGTACAAGGGGCTGCAATAATGTTCCATTTATCATAATTAGCTAATTGCCTACCTGAGAAGATCTGTTGGTGGACCACCTGAGTTGTCATTGAACCATTTGTTGTCATTCCTCATTAAAGTGTTTCATGTGGTGAAAGTGTGCTTATAATTTGCTCAAGTTGAGGGTAAGCTTATTTTAGCAAGCAGTTTTACATCGAGAGCAGAGTTAATAACAGAGAATATCGCAGCAGTGCTGTGCTGTACTTTTGTGGGCAAGTATTTTACAAACTTCAAAAACTATGATGTATGATTAGATTTACTTATTCCCCAGTTGAGTTGTAAATATATATACAAATGTATCAAGGGCTGCGGTTGCATTCCTATACTTGCTTACCTGAGAATAAGTCCCAATAAACTCAGTGGGGCTTACTTCTGAGTAGGTATGCATATGAGAGAACATGGTGGAGGAAATGGAAGGGGCATTTCAGATCAGCATTTAGAACAACATTGAAGAGTCAAGTCAACTCTCCTCAGAATGTGTCAGAATGATTACAGACAATGTAATAGAAGCTCAGATGGCACAAATTAGGAAAGACATGCAGAAGACCAAGAATTTGGTTGATGCAATATTATTTATATTTCTAAAATGGAAACTGCCTATGGTGACATTTGCTGTTGGGTGTGTAATGTAGAAGAACTGGCTTACATAAGAACATAAGAAGAGCCCTGCTGGATCAGGCCAAAAGCCCATCTAGTCCAGCTTCCTGTATCACACAGTGGCCCCACCAGATGCCTCAGGATTCTTTACGCAGGGAAGGAAAACGCTGCTTGCATTTGCTTTGTGTGCACCCAAAGCATCCCCCACGTGGCACGCTATAAAGTACAATAAATGACTGCATAAACAACAGATATAATCCAGTATTAATATCCATCATCTCAGCACACTGATTAATTGCACTGCTAGGATTCTGAACACCTGCAGGTGGGTCAGCATTTTACCATTGAGAATGGATGCTTGTCTTCCAGCCCTTTTCCCTATAAATGCTGGATTGCTCTTTCAGAGAGAAGGGGAAAAAACAGTCTATAAAGACCTGCTTGGGCCTGAGCAGTAGAGGAAAACAGCTGCTTGAGGTATGATTGTGTTGGTTTCGCAGAAAAGAACCCTTCGTTCTGTGCATCAACTCTGAGAACATTAGTATATTACCAAGCAGTGCTGAAGTCAGAATTAAAATAGGCCTCATGGATCATTTAACCCCAAAACAATGAGGATGGCATACAGTCTCACATTAGCAACTCTAGTGTCTCAGCTTCCTTCTAATGTCCTCCTCTGTGTCATTATTCTGAAAGAAAAGTGAGTGCAAATACTGTCACAGTCTAGGAGTAGTCTGCAGTATGAGTAGGAGTGAAGGCAAGTAACTCTCTTGGTTCCCTCCTGGCTCTGCCCTGTGACAGTGGGTAAGATCTTACCCACTGCCACCAAGGGTAAGTTCTTTTTAAGACTTCTGTTATGAGTTGGTTTTGGATTTTTCATTTTTGATGAGATGTTTGATGGCTATAGATACTAGGACAGGGGTTCTCGACCTTTGGAGGCCCGGATACCCCCTATCGTGGTCCAATTTTCTGAAGTACCCCCTGCTAATTAATTGCTAATTAATTGGATCAATTAATTAATTAGCTAATTAATTATTAAATAAAGTACTAAAATTTTAAATGTGAAAAATGTCTTACTTAACTCTCTGTGTGAGTGTGTGTGTGTGACAGAGACAGACAGACAGACAGACAGACAGACAGACAGACAGACAGATGGGGGGTTGCATTTAAGTTCTAATTAACAAATAATTAACTACTGATTGATGCTGATAAGGGGCAGGCTCTGGCGTACTCCCTGCCATTGGTCCGCGTACCCCTAGGGGTACTCATACCACAGGTTGAAAACCCCTGTACTATGATATTTGTACACGTATGAACCAAAGAATATGGCTGCTGAAGCAGGCTGGGAGTTATGATGGGCCTGAGGACAATTTGAGAGTTTCCAGCTTTGAGGCTCCTGGATGCATGGTGACCTTGCATAACCTTTGGGTTCATCCCATAACAACACCAACTGCTCTGGGTGACCATCAATTGTACATTTGTGGTGCCGTGACAAACTGGGCCTCATGACTGACCAGAAACAAAAGGGAGAAGGTGGTAAGATCTAACCGGTCAGCTTGGAGGGTGATCAAGCTGTTCAAGGGAGAACGAAGAGATAACATTTTGAAGTGACAGATGGTCAAGATGCTGGGATGATGACTGCAGCTTAGGAGCAAGAAGCCAGCAAAAGGGATTGGAAAGGAAAGAGATAGCTCTTCTTTCCTTTTTTTTTCCCTTTCCATCATCTTTGTCTTCAGTTTCTTTTCTTCTTCATCTGCTTCCTCCTCATCATCAAAGCAACAGACCACCAACCCAAAAGGCAAAGCAATAGACGCACGGACTCCAACCTCAAAGACTGAACTACACCAGAGCTAGCCACTCTAGTATGAGTGGATAGGATTTAGCTGATCATACAATAATTTGGCAAGCTTTTGCAAGAATGTATATGCTTTTCTAACTGAATAAAACTTCTTCATAAGGTCAGCCTGGTAGTCCTGAGAATATCATTCTGGATTGGTGGCTTAGGCTGCACACCTATACACACCTATCCGGGAGTAAGCTCCACTTACCTCAGTGGGACTTACATATGAGTTGACATGCATAGGATTGCACTGTAAGTAAGTCCCTCTCAATAAGAACCCCCTCTTGGCTGGGGGGGGGGCAGAGTTTGATCACACCTGGACCAGCCAGGGCCAAGAAATGGTGCATAACACTCCCTCCACTAATGCAGCCGTCTACCTTGGGAAATTCTTACTTTAAGATCCAGTCACTTCACCTGTACTGGAGTGGGATTGGCTATTGTAGGATGGGGAAAAACACCAAAAATCCTCTGAAGCCTAGAGAAACAAGAACTAATTTTAAGTAGAGACTTAAGGGCATTTACCAAGACTTGTATTTCTTTACCCAGTGTGTAATTAATCTGTGGAACTCAGATTTAACAAATGGCTTTTAACAAATGTAAATATAGGTGACCCACTGGGGTGGTTTGTTTTAATTGTTTTAATTATTTGTTTTTAATTATTTTAATATATATATATTTATTTTAATGTTTTTTATTGTAAACCGCCTTGAGTGCCCTTGCTGGGAGAAAGACGGGGTAAAACATTCTTTAAATATTAAAATAAAATGGCTCATAATGATGCTTCCCCCCCCCCCCATTTTTTAAAGAGAAAATATAGGATTGTTCTCAAATCCTTTCAACCAGGTTGCTCATCTCTAGTAAGGGCTGTGTTCATCCCTTTGAAGGGATGAACACAGCCCTTGTGTTTTAGGGGGGTGAAGATTGCCACCTCAACCCTTCTCCCCCTTCCCCTCAGCTTCCAATTCATTCTGGTCACAAGAACTTACAGAATTTGGCTTGCAGACATTAAATACAGGGAGCAACGGAAATAAATGTTCTGTTGGCATATATGCCCATAACATGCTATAGGAATAGGATGCACATCTAGGAGAGCTGTATGTAGTTCTGGTGAATTATTGCTTCTTTTCAAAACAGCAAAACATTGCATAATTCTCCCAGCTTTGTGCCATTATATCTTAAGAAACCTAGCGCTCAATGAGATGGCAAACCTGTGTCTGGGCTTTATGACTTCAGATTGCAGCTCACATGATTGAATGCTTCTCTATTTTAAAAAAACAACAACCCAAGCACAGAAAACTAGCATGTCAGGGAGAGGTCTATGCAAGAACCTTTTCCTCTCATATCTAGTTGTCTGTGTGTGGGGGGGGGGGATATTGTGTCGAAGAGCATTCACGTGTGATTTCCCTCACTTGAAATGGTCTGAAATGATACAGCCCTGAAAAAGGAAGATGACCCTCACCTCAGTGAAAAGGCGGCCATGGAAACATCCTAATCAGACATTAAGGGTGCAGTCCTACACATATTTTTTCTGGGAGTAAGTCCCACTGAACATAATAGAAATTACTTCTGATCAGACATGCATAGGATTATGCTGTTACAGTCCTTCTAGAATAAACAGTTTCCTGTTTACAGTTATAAATCCCAGCTTGTCATAAGACCTAATGGCCTCTTGGTGTTCCTAAACAAGCAAATACTGTTATACTAAAATACTATCTTCGCAAACCCTTAACCTCAACCACATTTATTTTTAAAACAACATAAACACGATAACATATGTCTTCAACATACAATAATTTTTATTTAGGTTCTGCTCCATAGTGGGTGGTTGCTTGATATATTTCAGCAGTTAACTGTGTAATTGGCCTTTCTGTAGGTAGAAGACAGTCTGCAGACTCCTCATTGATTTTTCCCTTGCAAAATTATATCATTTTCCCCAGACTGTACAGTATATAAAAAAAGAGAGAGGCTGTCATAAGACTATGGAAAATAATATATGTTCCAGCTTGATACATAAAATACATGTTGAAGCGGATGGGAAAAAGGAGCTTGTCAAAGTAAATTTCAAAGGCCACATTAGTATTGACATGCTTGGATATCAGTTCTTTTTCTTTTTCTTCTTTGCAGCAATATTTCTGTACTATTAAGATATCTGCTTTCAAGTGTAGAAATAGATGGTTCCAACTCTGCAGAGACACTGACATGTTTGCAGAGGAGCTCTTCGTGCTACTGATTTCTCAGGTAGTAATAATATGGTTAAGATTGGCTCTGTGAGTTGGATGGGAAGTTCTGCTCAGGCAACAGTTTTGGCTTAGCTGTATCAGCATGACAGAGGTTGCACTGGCAGTAAAGGTAAAGGTGACCCCTGACAATTAAGTCCAGTCGTGTCCGACTCTAGGGTGTGGTGCTCATCCCCATTTCAAAGCCAAAGAGCCAGCATTGTCCGAAGACGCCTCCGTGGTCATGTGGCCGGCATGACTCTCCTTGCCGCAGCGCATAGCATGCAGCTGGAACACGGAGCGCTGTTTACCTTCCCGCAAGCGGTACCTACTTATCTACTCTCATTGACATGCTTTGGAACTGCTAGGTTGGCAGGAGCTGGCCAAGCAACGAGCGCTCACCCCGTTGCGGGAATCAAACTGCCGACCTTTCGATCGACAGCTCTGTGTTAATGTTCTTTCACTGAGAGAAAGGGAGAAACATGCTTCGCTTGTGTGCACTGCCCTTGTTCCTGATCCGGTGGCGTAACAAGGCCAACGCCTGCCCGGTGCAGAGTTTACCTAGCGTTCTGGAAGTAGGTTGGTGGTGACGTGATGATGTTGTCACGTCGCCACCAATTGCTTCCGGAGTGCTGCTATTCAAGCCCAACCAGAGCCAAGGGCAGGTGGGCTCACTCACCACTCCGGGCCTCCAGTGTCACCCCCCACAGAGCGTCGTGCACACTGGTAGCACCCCTCTAGCGACGCTACTGCCTGGTCATCACATGTTCTGTTGGAGGTCTGCACAGAACTTATAGTTTCATCTTGCTGCCAACACTGTTCATTCATTCATTCACACACACATCTATTCCTACATATGTCGTGGACACACACATTAAACTCAAAGCAGGGGAATTATCTATCTGCAGAGCAAGAGGTTAAATTCAGCAGTGCCTGACAGTTTGGGGATCACTGACGTGGATAATGGTGCAAACAACCTCAAAGTGCATATTTGGACTATAAAATGTTTTTACTAACCTCTCATTGGCTGTCAGAACTCCTCCCCCAGCATTGCATAAAGCATGCGCTCTGTTGGCACAGCTGCATGGTAGAAGATGGTGGGGGATAGGATTGGGCCTTGAACCTACAGAACCATGTTAGAAATAAACATAGACATATTGTTAGAAACTTTTTAACTATGGGCCGAATGTATATTTTTGTATCATTCATCATATATTTTTTTTTTTTTGAAACCCTGGCTGTTCTCTCATTTCTGATTTATTTCAGGATATGTGGAGATGTAAACAACATACTTACTTGGAAATAAGCCCCGCTGAACACAGTCAGAGACGTACTTCTGAACAAATATACATAGGATTGGGCACAAAGGATGGCTTTGAATGTCAATGCTATGTATATATGCAGAAAGCACAAATGCGTTGCACTTCCAGTATCTCTGCATATCATTTATGCAGAGTGACTCACATCTCCTGAGATTCATATCCACACAATGAAGTTCAGAGATGCTCACGGTGGCTTATGAATGACCCAGGAACCAAGGGCATAGATGAAACACCCTGATGTTTCTTATTTCTGAAAAATATGCATGATTTCAGAATGACAACTATGTGCCAACTTTGTGGTTGGTGTGTTAAAGATCATCTCACAGTGGAGAAAAGAAAGTTGTGGGCATTCAACTTCGCACACTCATTTAATCTTTTATTGTGCGACCATTCCCTTTGTGGGTTTTATATTTAGAAACACAGAAAGGAAACAATATGAGAATGGGGTTGTTTACAAAAAGAAATGTGCCTGGGGATCCATTTTAGCAGTGCTAGAGATTATTAATGTCAATGGTGTTGAAGGAGGAAGCAAGCCTTGAAGTAAGATGGTGGCATTAACTTAATCTAACTGGTGATTTAAATGATTTTGCTGGTGGCTGCTTCTGCTGTCAGTGATAAATAAAAATCAGGAAGAAAACTCAGAATACATAACTTACAGCTCTTTACCTCTCACCAGACAAATCCGTACCTGCTTTCTGGCAATATTACATTTTAATATTGTGTGTCCTTGCAAGGCAAAGGGAAGGTCATTCAAAACGGGTCTTTTAATGGGAGAGAGATGTTGGCAGCTTCTTTAAAAAACTGTTTTAAAATGCCATCTGTGTAACTAAAAACCAGCCTCTAATAATTGCAATGCAGCTTCATGCTAGTAAACACATTTTCTCAACTTCCTTTTCTCACTGTGCGCGCGCACACCCCTCTTCTACAATCCCTTAGCGATGCCTTCTTGCCTATTTACTTTTTTTAAAATGTTGAATATGCCAACAAAGTTAGGATAAGGTGCATAATTGACATGATACAGATAGAATAATATTGTATGTTCCAACAATATGCAAAGTCTATAACTGGGCGGCAAGTGTGTACGTGCTACAAATGATGTACAATGCACAAAAATGAATGGAAGCACAGAGACAAGGAGCAATGTTGTAATAAACATAATGTTAAGATTTGTACAAAAGGTGCATCAGTGCACTCACTGTTGAGTTTTCAAGCTGCTCATCTGGTTCCTGGGAAACTTGAGGAGCACAGAACGTTCTTATCTTCTCTTTATTCATTCACCTTCCTGTTCAACCTGCTCATTTCTTTCCTGATCTGACACAATGGAGCAAATTTCATATCACCAGGATCTTCTCCCAGCCAGTCAGATAAAGGAGAGAGGAGGAAGATGGAATTAGTTCTCCTGAAAGCACCACAGGTACATTCATTCACATAAAATAAAAAGCCCTTGCAGCCATACCTGTAAGGACTGAATGCAATGTCATGGGAAAAGTGGTGGTTTTGCTTCCAGCTTGGTTCAGTTCAGTCTGTACTTCAAGTAACAGAATGAGGTGGTACTGGAGTAGGTGGCAGATGGGTAGAGAGGCCAAAGAAGGGAACGTACAAACATCAAAAGACTTTTGGATAGGGACACAATGTACTGTATAGTTGTTTTTTACTTTATATGCTCATGTTAGAAGTCTCAGAGCCAAGGTGGAAAAGCCGGAGTGCTTGGTACTAAAGTCAGAATGTACAGTAGATACAGTAGAATGGAGAGAATCATCCCAGTTGCACTGACCATTTCCCACAGGGTAAAATAATAAAAAATATCCAGCCATATTTGCACTACAACTACAGCTAGATTTTTGGAAGGTAGATTTCTTTGTGGGGGAGAGGGTGCACTCAGAGTGGTCCTGAGAGGTGTTAATTGTTGTTAAACAACTCTACCATCAAGGATTAACCACAACAGACAGTCTGCATTTCAGAAACCTAATCTGCATTTCTAAACCTCAGACCTTGGTAAAGACTTAAAAATGGTATAAGAATCTTTGAAGGGATGGAATCCAGGAGGGTGTTTTTTTCCCAGCCCTATAAGCTAGCAGACAGCCTTGTAGGTAGATACAAATACAATCTACATTTCAAATAAAGGGCACAGATTGCCACTAACACAACCATTGGTGGAGGCAAACATAGGCTTCTTCAGACAGGCTTGCTGTATGCTGTTCCATGGGGCCAAATCTTGACAATTTCACAACAGGAAGCAGAGGAGTGCTAAAATGTGAGGCGTTGGACCCTGGCACTTGTTTAAGAATTAATAGACTGCCTCTGCATAAAACTTAGGGAGTCCTGTTTACTGAATAGAAACAGTACTTATGGCCCAATCCTATTGGGCCGCACCGCCAGCAGAACGGTGGTAGGCTTACCATAGTCCCAGTATTCACCAGGACAATCCCGGTTTGGGAGCCCAAATCCCGGGCTCCCGGCCGGTCCTCTCTTCGTCCCAGCCAGCTGGGACTGCTCCCCTGCAGCGCTAATACGCTGCCACTGCATCTTCGTCCGGACCAGGCCTGGACTCTTCACGCGCCTGTGCAAAGCTGGAAGCACTCTGGAAACATCCAACTTCACTCGGATGTTTCCGGAGTGCTCCTAGCCTCGCGCGGGCGCGCAAAGAGTCTGCCAACATGGACTTGCACCAGCTATATAGCTCATGCAGGTCCAAGTTGACCCATTTCAGCAGCTGGGGCTTACCCTGAGGCAAGGGGACAAATGCCCCCTTACCGAGAAGACCTCCAGTCTGCCAAATTCCCCTGCTGGATGCACCATAGCCCATGCTGGCACCACTGCATTGGCACGGGGGGGTAGTTAAAATTGGACTGCCCCTCTCCTTGGACTTGCACCAGTGAAAGAGCTGGTGCAGGTCCAAAGAGACTCGTTGAGGAGCAGGAGGTTTATTGAGGCGTATGGGGATTTAAACCCCCTTTCCCTTCCAAAGCATCCTGATCTGCCCCGGCACCCCCCTCCCCACTGGATACAGCACTTCCGTTTTTGGTGCTGCTGCACCAGCGGGGGGGGGGGATAGGATTGTGCTGTTAGTGCCATTAAAAAAATGATGCATTGTCTTATTTGTGCCCGGGGGAAATCTGTCTAATTTGTAAAAGAAACAGACAAATTTTTATTCTATATTTATTTTCCATATACAAATTTTTCCAGGGTCAATTCCTGAACAAAAATCCCCAATCTTGACTCTGGGGTGATGATCTTACTCCATTTTATATCAAAACATTCTTTGGGGTTATAGAAATGCCCCAAAACCATTTTTAGTTTGTCGTTTCAAAGTACAGGTTGAGAGAAACAAGCTTCTGTACAGAATCACAGTGCTATGGATATTTAGTTTGAGAAGGTAAGTTGATTTTGACTTGACCAAATGTATGAGGGTGACCTTAAGATAAAGAAATCAGGGAGGGTCCAAAAGGAGCTCTCCAAACTGGGTTGCCCAAACCAGGCAACAAAATGGCAAGTGAGGCTCAACATAAAACAAGTGTAAAGTAGTGTATGTCAGGGGGGAAAAGCCTAAACATATTTAATATATACACTGATAGTAACTAGCAAAGAGGTGTTGAGGTTGTTGTACATAGCTCAATGAAAATATCAATAGTGTGTGACAACTACCCTATATACTCATGTATAAGTCTAAAATTATGCCTTAAATTGACCCTCAAAACCTGTGTCGACTTATACATGGGACTTCTAAGAACAGCTGCGTGGTGAGAGGGGGGAGACTGGGCTGAGAAACAGGACACATGGGGTGTGTAAAAAAAAAAAGAGAGAGGTATTTTACCTTGTTCTGAAGCAGCACAGAAATGGAGCTCTTCTCCAAACAGGAAGAAAGGTGAAAGAGCTTATAGGAGTTGTAATCTTTGTGAGGGCTGCTGCTATGGAAATACAGTACTGTAGTCCTCACAAAGCCTTCACTTTTCTTTCCTCCTGTTTGGAGAACAGCTCCGTTTCTGTGCTGCTTCAAAACAAGGTAAAATAGCTACCTTTCTTCCTGTTTGGAGAATTTCTGTTGCTGCCTCAGAACAAGCACTGGTCATTTTAGAGTATTCAAAGAATTTCATACACCCCTAAGTTTTACCCTTGACTTATCCATGGGTCATAGAAATTCCATGATTTTTGGCTTAAAAATTGCCCTTGACATATCCATGAGATCAACTTATACTTGAGTACATACTGTATTTTTTTAAAAAAAAGACTGATTCCATGTGAGAGATAGAAAATGCTTGAAGATCCACTATTGTAATGCCCTTACAGAATGTCTATGGTGTGGCCATACTTGGAATACTGTATACTGTTCTGATCAGCCCGTCTCAGCATGGATATCAGAGAGACAGAAAAGGTGCAGAAAAGGGCAACCCTTTGAGGAAAGATAAAGCATTCAGGGCTTTTTAGTTTACAGAAGGATGACTAAGGGAAAGCATGATAGAAGCATATAAAATACTACATGGTGTGAGGAAACTGGATACAGAGAAATGTTTCTCCCTAACTCATAAGAGTAAAACTCGAGGTCATCTAATGAAATTGCTTGGGCAGTCGATTGAGGACAGACAAAATAAAACACTTCTTCATACAATGCACAATTAATTCCACAGCGCAATAAAATTAACAGCCACAAGATGTAGTGATGACCGTTAGCTGAAATGGCTTTAAAAATGGTTTAAACAAATTCATGGAGGACAAGTCTGTCATTGGCTAGTTATGAAATGTCTATATGTTCCTATATAGCCATGATGGCTATATGCTACCTCCTGAATCGGAGGCAGTACACCACTGGATGCTATTTGTTGAGAAGTCACAATTTAAAGGTTGCTGCCTTCATGTGCTAGTTGTGAGCTCCCTAGAAGCACCTGGGTGATCACTGCTGGAGGGTGGACCTTTGGTCTGACTCCGATCCAGCAGGCCTTTATTTATGTTCTTATGAACCTATTACAAACCCAAAATCATGCACACACTTGAAGTGGTCCTTTTACTCATTCTTATAGCCACTGTCAAGAGATCACCTCTTTGGCTCCACGAACAAGGTCATGCCAATGCAGTCATATGCTTAAAAAAAAAAAACTGGTTAAAGCAATGCAGAGAAGCAGGGAAAGCAGCAGTTTGGCGCACCATCATTCTACTGTCATAAGTGAAATGGGACTTTTTGTGTTGTATTTGTAAACTGCTATGAGAGCCATTCAGATTCGTTATTAGAATACTGAATGTTAGAAATAAACAAAAATTAGGACCCATACTTGTGTTATTACAGTGGCATGTTTGCCCTTTAGAGGTGTATTGCTTGCAAGCAGTTGTGTAGTGGAAAAATTTAAAGTGTGGGAGCTTTGATATCCTCCATAGCCACCCTCCTATAGCTACACCCCCTTAAGACTATAACAAAAAACAAACACCAACTTTATTCTTTAGACTTATTTCTACTTGGAAACTTTAAAGAACTACCTCAGTTCATCCCAGCTCTTGTAGTGGGTTGCCATAGTTTTAAAACAAAATGTATAAACTGTGAAAAATGAGATTTAAAAAATCTCAAATAAATATACTGTACACACTGTTAGCCTCTGCACATTTACTCAGTAAGAAGGTCTACTGTGTTCCATAGGACTTAAGGTAAAGGTAAAGGTATCCCCTGACAATTAAGTCCAGTCGTGTCTGACTCTAGGGTATGGTGCTCATCTCCATTTCAAAGCCGAAGAGCCAGCGTTGTCCGAAGACGCCTCCGTGGTCATGTGGCCGGCGTGACTCTGCGGAGCGCTGTTTACCTTCCCGCAAGCGGTACCTATTTATCTACTCACATTGGCTTGCTTTGGAATAGGACTTACTCCCAGGTAAATTTGTATAGAATTGTAGCCGTACGACCCAATCCTATTGGGGCCGGGTGGCAGTGAGGCAGTCAGCGCCAGCCGTAAAAGGCACTCTGGCCGCCCGCAAACTCATGCACTGCTGGAGCACCAGTGTGAAGGCCAGAGTCTTCCCGCCCACATCGTCGAACCACTGGCCATGCACTGGAGCAGATAAGATCTGGCCATGCACTGGCCATGCACTGGAGCAGATAAGACTGGAGCTAGAGAGGATGGGAGTAATACTGGGGGAGCATCTGACAACCATGTTGGAAGTTGCCCTGTAGATACAGAAAACCTAGCCCAAAGGTAGGTGTAGGTGTAGGTGTGTGTTCTACACTTTCTTGTAGCTTGCTACATGTAAGGCCCAGCCACTTGTATGTAGTCAGTCAGTTTTCCCCATCAGGCTAGAGGAAGGGAAATGGCAGGCTTTCACTACTTATGCTTTTGTTGGTAGAATCAGCAAGAAAAAAAAATGATGCGACATTTACACAGGCTTGATTTATTCTCATGGCTGAGGACATACAGTATCACATAGCCCACGATCCAAAGCAATTATAATTATTGCCATTTCAGCCACTGAATCTCATCCAAAGTCATTCATAACGAAACCTGGGATGTTGCCAGAAAGCCACAAGAAGAGTTTATGACAGGGATTTATATCAATATAAAGCTCGGGTCTTTAATTAAAATGAGCAAGCTATACAGAAGAGCAAGTTAAAAAAATAAATGTAAAGCAGCATGTTTATTTTTATTTGTTTAGAGATCACAGTGCTCCTAGGGATACTTTGCATTCTTTAAATAAGATCAGTTTAGGGAGAGAGAATGGAATATTTTAAAGGATGTTTTTCCCTGTGTCTAAAGAGGCATGTCAAGTCTTGACCCCTCCCCCCCCCGGTCCTGGGCATGAGTTGGGGATGGGCGATTGTTCTCCCTGCTGCCATTGTTCTCGCTCTTTTCCACAGATTCGCTGCCTCACCTTGCAATGGCCCACGCCGTACATAATATCTTGCTGACCTGACCTCACTGTACCCTCACCACACAGCTCTGAAAAAATTGCCTTAGCAGGAGCCAGGCCTAAAACAAGAGAGACAGGAGCCGATATGGCTCCAGTAATGACCTCATATTAAACAGAAACTGAATGCTTTTTAGGCAGAAAAAATTAACTTTGGCACCTGAATAATAACTTTGTCTTTAAAAATAAGAAAAAAAATGAAGCACCCAAACCTATCAAGTCATAAAGGAATCTGTCAAGAACCCAGCGCTTCTATTAATAGGATAGGGGCAAATTCAGAATCCAGCCTAAATTGTAGTTAATACATGATATACATATTTTTGTCCATCCGTGCTCCCATGGTCGGGTAATTACATATCACAAGTGGTAATTATACCTGCATATTTTAATAGATAATAGATAGATGGATCAACTATAGCTTTACAGTCCAATCCAACCCTCAAGACACACCAGAGTATCTCCACGTACATGGAAAGAACGATGGCCCAGCCAGCACAATAGTCTACACCATAGATGCCAGTACAATGCCAGAAAAGCCATGCCTCAGACACCAGAGCAACACTGCTGGCAGAAAAGCCAAAATGGGGAGAAGTTTAGGGTGTAATGTGGGAGGGACAAGGAGTAGGATTTGATGCAAGTCATATCCTACTACAGACATTGCCCCAATGCCGGAAAAACGCTATGCCAACGACAGAACTGGCAAAGGTAGGAGTAAACTCATAGGGAACAAAACATTGGTCTCGGTCTCGGTCTCGGTCTCGGTCTCTCTCTCTCTCTCTCACACACACACACACACACACACACACACACACACACACACACACAAAACTAGGACACGCAGGGCGCACAACACTCCTTCAGAGGTGCAGCATGCTATGGACTGATGGGGGATAGGATTGGGTTGCAACTATCCTTTCGGATACACAAATTCTCATGGCATATGAAACACATACAAAGCCACATGCTGGAAAAGTGTGGAGATAGAATTAACCTCCCACTCCCAGAGGTACCGTACCATATTGCATTTAAAGGAAAACAAATGTACATTTTTAATGAACATTTGTACTGCCCTGACCCTTTCTGAATTTGAATTCCTAAAAAGTACTCCATTAATGCTTTTGGAAGATCCAGGTACTGGCCAATTCAAATTTGCAAATAGCCTGGAAATCACACTTTTACCACAACAAGAACTTTTCTAGGCAGCTGCAGTGCAAGATAACCTATGTGAAAAGCCTTCAAAGAAAAATATATTACTGTGTCTACTTAATTATACATCAAAGACTACTTAGGAATGAATTCTGTTGTCTGCAATGTTCAATTTTTTAGCCCTCTATCTCCATAGTAATTTGAGAATATTGCTACTAGGCTTAACCAAGAATTTATGTTTCCTACATTCAGGTATTAGAGGTGTCCAAATGTCCTTTACAAATCCACTTTACTTCCGTAGTTAAGTATTCTCAATTTATATTTCTTACAAGTATATGCCATTGTTCTCAGAAAAGTGATTCCATTTCCTAATAACTGCTGCCTGTCAGAACTTAATTTTTTTTTTAAAGCTGAGAGTTTAAAAGCACATTGGTCCCATCCACCCATACAAATTCTGCACTTACCGGTATTTCTTCATTTCCAATTGTTTCTACAGTTCTCACAGTGCCGTTTTTCTCAGGAAATATTTATGTTAAGACAGTCCCATTTGACATGCACAAAAGTGTATTGAATTTTGATTTCCATCATTATCTGGTACATTATCTATCTGGAAACAACTTGTATTATATTTGTCAACTAATCATCATGGGTAAACACGCAGTATATTTTCTGTAGATTTAGCTGTGCTATTTGTGTGTACATTAATAGAGAGAAAATCTCAAGGCTAAACCTGTTCAACACTGCAGAGAAAGTACGGTACATAGCGGTAGTTGAGTAAAATAAAATACGGCCTCGTGAGGCTTGGAACTTGCATGTAGATTTCAAGTCTAATATATCTAAGTATGCGGGAAACCACCCTTTTGCTCAGGGCATTTTGGGTCATTACTATTTGCTTACTCTCTCATGTGTACATGATCTAAATGCTTTTCGAATGCTGGCTTTTCAGCTGTCATAAGGAAACCTCTGTGGAAATGTGTGCAAAAAGAAGAGGGATACGACTCCTTATTATAGATAAGAGGTTGTTATCCTACGGCATTGCTCCATGAACAAAGAATTTCCATTCATATACCCTGAAAATTGGCTCATGAGTGTTGGGGGACCCTCAAGAGCAAGTCGGCATGTGGCACAGGTGGTCACAGCAGAAAGGGAGGATGCCGGGCCGGTGCTACCATTAGGCCAACTAGGCAGCTGCCTAGGGTGCAGACTTCAGAGCGCCGCAGTACTGACCTTTGAGAGGCATAGTTTTATACAGAGTAGTAGGTTTTTTTAAACCCAAGTCAAAAATGCAACTGATAATTGTATTCCATAGCACTGTTGTGGTATTTATCTTAAAATAAAATAAAAATGATACATTCATAATTCACAAGATTTTTCAAAATGATTTGTGTGCTATAACATTTTCTTTTGTATTTGAGAAAGATAGCAAAGATTGTTGTATTAGCCCAATCCTATTTCCACACACACCCCTTCGCCACACCAAAAGGTTGCACACTGTATCCAGCGGGGGGGGGGGGAGAGCAGAGGATGAGGAGTGGCGGCTGGTGTACCACCAGGTAAGATGATGGTGGTATTGGGCATACTAACTCAGGTGCCAAGAAGTTTTCAGCTAGCCCTGTGGCTGGGAGAAAACCTAAAGAACATGCCTATTTCCAGGTAACCTGCAAGGAACTGTCATAAGAATACAATTAAAATCATGTGATTGAAACAGCTGAAGCCCCACATGTGATTTAAACATTTTATCTCTCTGTGCTTGAAAGAAACACCTCATTTTAACTGTTACGATACAAGTTTGGTCACTTTTTTAAAAAAAGCATCGTAAATCTTTGATGTTTCCTCTGAAATTCTATTAGAATCCTCAAGGGTAGAAAAGAAAGACCCTGAAAAATCCAAAGTTTTTACATTAGTGCTTCCATTATGAAATCTTTTTTTTAAAAAAACTTAACATTTCAAAAGGATAAAAATTAATAGACTGAATCTCAATAGTTAAAAGCCGATACAGTCTTAAAACAGTGAACATACTTTTAACTTTTGGGGACTCTTTTATGCAAATACCTTAGAGCTCCTAAGGTAATTCATAATTTAAGAGTAAGTTTTCAAAAAACCGAAGTGACTGGCTCTTACCTTGCACACGGAATTTGGAATAATCTTCAAAAAGAGTGAAACCACTGACTTCAGTGGGAATGCGAAATTTAAGGATTAAAGCTGCTATACCAGATTGCTTTGCCAGAAAAAAGGTAGTGAAGTTAATGGAAGCCACAAAGGAGCTGATGTTAATGGAAGCCACAAAGGAGAACACCTTTATATCCCACCATGCTTAAGGCAATGCCTAGGTCAACGATGGCAAACCTTTTGGGCTCAGAATGTCAAAAATTCAGAACTTGACTCTGCTGGTGGTGTCACCCACCCCTCACCCCCGAACAAAAGAGAAACAATTCTTCTTGTTCACATGAACGAAGCCCGTGAATATGGGGTACCCTTTAAAAATTGTTTTAACCAGTAAAAATAAGTCAGAAAAATCCTTCCCTACCATTGTGCGGCAAAACCATGCTGTTTGCAGGCCTGCAGGGCAGTCTTCTGTGCTCCTGGAAGTCACTTCTGGGTCGCATGACAGTCCCCCTTTGCCCTGGCTCGCCCATTGCGATGCATTCTGGGGCAAGCCAGGGTGCAGGAATGCAGAAGACAGCCCTGCAGGCCTACAAACAGCACGATATTGCCGCATGGAGGTAGGGAAGGCTTTTTCTGACTTCTTAAAATGTTTTTTAAAGAGTCTGCCATATCCGCTGCCTCCATGGACACAGAGATCCTGTAGTTGTTGTCAGGTGTTGATGAACGCTGGTGTGTCACCCAAAACATCGTGGCATGACATCTTTGACATGCGTGTCATAGGTTCGCCATCACTGGCCTAGGTGGAACATCTGGATGGGGTATCTCAGTCAGAGTCAGTTGGCAGGTTTTGAGCAGGTTTTGAGCAGTCAGGTGGCAGGTTTTGAGCAGGTAGAATGGAAATAGAGACATCCTGCCACAGTCTTGCCTGCTTGATGGTGCTGCCACTGCTCCTACTGGAAGGATACACTCTAGCCCGGCACTCTCCTGTCCATTACCTCTTTCTCCCCCCTCCTCCAATTCACTTTGACAGGAAGAGGAGTTGGATTGGTGGCTATTCACCTGCCTACTGACAAGGCACAACTCATTCCTGCATGCCAAGTAAGTGGGCAGCAGCAGCAGCGGACAGAGATAAGGAATGGAAGCTATTTGGCTGCCTGCTGGCTGGTAAAGCAGGCACGACTCATCACTACATGCCAAGAAAGGGGGGGGGCGGAAGCTGGGGTTGGGGACAAATTTGGCAGCCTGCTCCACACACCAGAATGTATTGGGCTGCCCTTGGAGAGACTTTTTTTTTTTTACCATCTAGCCCATGGTTCTCTATTGCAGTCATGACAAAGTGCAGGAGACCAACCAGGAGCCATCTTGTTGATTTTCTTGTTTAATTGTATTTTTTAATTTTAATCTTTTTAAAAGTTTAATTGTACTGTAATTGCAAACCATGCTGGGCATGCTCTGAATTGAAAGTTGGAATTCAAGATCCCCTATTAATCAATCAATAGGTGCGTTGACTCCTGAGAGTCCCTTGGACTGCTAGGAGATCAAATCAGTCAATCCTAAATGAAATCAACCCTGACTGTTCCCTAGAAGGACAGGTACTGAGGCTGAAGCTCAAATATTTTGGCCACCTAATGCGAAGAGAGGACTCTCTGGAGAAGACTCTGATGCTGGGAAAGATTGAAGGCAAAAGGAGAAGGGGAAGGCAAAGGATGAGATGGTTAGACAGCATCACAGATGCAACAAACATGAAAATGAGCGAACTCAGGAAGATAGTGGAGGACAGAAAGGCCTGGCGGGATGTGGTTCATGGGATCACAAAGGGTCGGACATGACTTAACGACTGAACAAAAACAACAACAACAACAGGTGTGTTGTAGGATAACCAGAGGCAAAAATGGACACACATTTGATTTACTTAGCAAAAGGATTTATATCCTGCTTTTCCGTTTACAAATGATCAAGATTGCTCACTTTAATAAAAGATCACAAAACAATTAAAAAGATAATAAAACAACAATAAAAAACAATCGCCAAATAAAAAGCATTACAAAAGCAAGAGCCAGAGGAGGACAGCGAGCAGATAAAACCAGCTAATGGTAAACAAATGCAAAACCTCGTTTCTCCAGAGAGAACTCTACAAGCCAAAATCACCAGATGAAAGCCTTCCTCTTCAGATGGGAAGGAGTGGGGCAAGAGAGGGGGACTGAGAGCCCATTCACACTTGACGGTGGATGTCCCTGCCCCAGCGTACGCGCTGGAGTACCCAGCGTACGCGCTTGGAGCAGGGGAGTGTCGTTCTGCTTATCCTCCCTCCTACTGTCCCGCCTTCTTAAGAAAGAGCAGCTGTGATTGGTTCCTGTGTTTCCCTCTCGGAAGAATAGTGGAATAATAACCTCTGCGGCGATTGGAGCTACTTCTGATTGGCATGCTACCACTCTCCTCCCCCCTCTCACGCGATTGGTGGCTGCAGTAGCTCTGCCCACAAGCTCCATGAAACAAGCTCCGCAAAAGATGGCCCCAAACCAACTGGGACGACGGAAGCGTAGCTGCTCCGGAATGGTGTCCTATTTCAATATGAATATGCAAAATAGCTCAGCGCGGGTCCATGAAGCGCACAGCAGGGACATCCGCAGTCAAGTGTGAATGGGCCCTGAGGCAGGGAATTCCATAGCTGGAGTACAGCTTCCACACAGAACCTCAGTCTTCTTGACCTCTGCTCACCCTATAATGGTGGCACATACAGGGGCATATACTGACCAAGGAGAAATTGGCAATGGAGCACACTTGGGCAATATGCACACACCTAGTTTAGAGACCATCACTTCCACATTCTTTAAAAATAAAAAGCAAGCTTCAAAAGCTCAAGGCAAAACTAGACATATGTTTGTTACAGTAGTGTAGCTGAACTCATGTCAGTGGGGTGGTGGGCATGGTGGCGCATCATCACCCCGCCCCCAGAATGGCCCTGATCCAGAGCCAAACGGACCAGGGCCATTCCGGTGGCGGGGCAATGACACGCCACCACGCCCATCGGCATGAGTTCAGCTACGCTACTGGTTTGATATAGAGCTACCACCAAAAAAGCATCCCTGTGTGGAATTCCACCCACCCCCCGCCACCACTCTACACTTACCCATGTTGTGACATCACCTTATTGAGTGTTTCCAGGCAGATACCACCAATGCAATGACAACAGATAATGTAAAGCAAGGTCAGGAAAATATTCACAATAATGATATCACAAGGTGCACCTAAGTGTTATGAGAAAGAGTGAGAAAAAAACCAGGTAGGTTGCCATTTTCAGCAGCAGCCATATGTCATGCATAGCATCTAGTTTCACCCTCATCATTCCAGAGCAAAGCTTAAAAATACATGAGCTGTATATGTGGAACTGTACAGAGACCACAAAAAACACACACCTATAAATGTCAGAATTTATACACAAAAAGCAATTACCTGCCTTCCCTCAAACAATAATTTAAAGAGCTTTAATCTAGCAGACAACCAAGAAAGACAATAATAATTTCAAATCTGGCAGACCCAATATTCTACCTGTTGAGCAATATTAACAAGCATAGTATATAGCACAAATTAAAAGTGCAGTTCCACTTCCTTGCAAACTATTATTGCAGACAAATAGCTCTATGGCAATGTGGAAATAGTAAATTAATAATAGGAGGGAGAATGTAATGCCAGAGAATATTAATTATGACAACTGTGTCAGACAGTGTTGGAAAGAGAGGAATTGCTTGCTTTAGTACTGTGAGTTTCTAGCATACTGTACCTCAGTAAAGGAGAAGAAGGTACAAAATTGCCATCACAAAGTAACTACAGGATTGCTGGGTAATGGTAACCCCAATACACTTGAACCAAGAAGACTGAAATGAACCATAAAGGGGACAGAAATTACTTCTATCTGGAAAAGTAAAGGGTGTGCTATATTCCACCATTACTTACAATTCTGTATATAGGGCTCCTGGGAAATTAAATACTGATAGACAGCAGAAGCTTCCTTTTCAACAGCCCCGTCTTCATTCCTTAAAGAGGTGCTAAAGGGAGGAAGCAATAAGCACCTGGCATAGATTAAAATCTAGTTTGTGCCCATTATGCTATTTGGAAATTGTCAGCCTGTGATAGGATGACCTCTAAAAACTAGCAGGATGTGAACGTTCAAAAGATCAGCTGTTCTTTCACACTGTGGTTTTAGGAAGCTACAATTTATTTCAATTCCAGTATTTTCAAGACAGGTGTTTTCTTCTTGTTTTTAAATAGCAGTGTTGACAGAAAGAAAGAAAATGTCACACAGTTACATTCTAACATGGAATAAACACTATGAAGAAAGATCTGCCAGACAGGAGGGAAACCAGAAATTAAACAATCTTAGAACTGACTGTTTTCTGCCTGCACTTCTACTACACGTTGTTCTGGTGAAACAATAGCTAGCAAACAGGAAGTAGGTTGTTTGGAGTTCAGAGCTTTTTAAAAGTGAAGAGTTGTGGTGAAAATCCCAGATTCTCTCCTATTTCTTGCCTATTTTTTCAGCCAATTTAGACGTTTCTAACGCCCCAGAGGTTTCTTTGGTACTTCAGTGTTCAGCATCCTGCTAAGGCTGCATAGTGGTCCAGATGCCGTAGCCATTATCCTTTGTTGCTGGTTAGTGTTTGTTAGCTTCTTCTTCCCCAACTGACTGGTAAACAAAGAATGTGGCTTTGAACCAGGATTATGAAGTCCACCTGATTTCCAAGAGCAGAAAATTCAGGTGCTCAAGTGATGCTCAAGTGACACACACACACACACCTGTGCCCAATTCTCATGGTGAAAATTGGTAAAGCCCACAGGCAGTGAAAGGCAAGGTCAGATACCACAACTTTGAACATTTGCCCAGGTCCAAAATTGGAAGCATCCGATGCTTCACAAGGGGTTCACCCAGCTGCAAGACCAGGACCCTGGGCAATATGAGTATGTAATGAATATGTAATGTAAAGTATCCAGAAGCCACATCACATCAGGGTTTTTGTTCTATTTTCCACTTAAATTTTTTTACCATCCTTGCCAACCTTTGCTGCCCCTCTCCTCTTGCAAGTTGATCAATGCTTTGTTTTTATTCCTTTGATCAGTCTTCTAATAAACCTTTTACTATCCACCTGATCTCAGTTCACTCAGAAGGGAGTTTGTTGTCCAGTGCACCAGACTGCCTATGTTCTGCCACTGGTTAGTTTTAAGGGAACCCCCGGATTTAGGGACTCTCAAGAAGAAGGGAGTCTTTCCCAAGGTGGTCTCCTGCTCTCTAGTTTTGAATGGTGGCAGCAAAGATTACCTTTCCCTAGTCCAATCCCAGTTTATCTAGTACAGAGGGTAAAGCAGGGAAGTGGGTGTCATTGCTAACCACTAGGCACTGCACCTGTTGTACCCTCTACCTTCCCTTACGCTTGTAATAACTGTGCCAATCCTGCTAGTTCACCTTGAAAAACAGTAATTGGAGCAGGTAGCAGGCTTACCAGATCGCCGACCGGGACGTTCCTTTTTGCCCTTAAGGGCGGCGGGGGGAGGGGCGATAGGAGACGGAGCCCCCCGCCGCCCTTAAGGGCAAAAAGGAACGTCCCGGTCGGCGATCTGGTAAGACTGGGTATTGGCAACCCCAAAAAGTGCCAATTAGCTGCGAATTCATTAACATGGAGGCACCCTGGGAAGAAAGCACAACAAACTCCATTGTTCCAAAAGGAGCAATTTATCCTTCTAGGAAGAAGGCTCATCATAGATAGCAATTGGGTGTACGCTAAAAACAATCACTGTGCTTTATGTAGTACAAGCTCTTTGTGCATGTTGTAAATTTAGAAACTTCAGCAGTGGGAAGCCAAGAAAAAAATTGTGGAGCTTATAGCCTATACGGGATGATTATATATATATGAGAAGACTATGTAGGGTTACCATACCCAAAGGGGGACAAAGTGCCTATACCTTTAAAGGCTTTAACCATTGTAGAGAAGAGGGAATTTGGGCAGGTGCAGCTCATCATGGAAGGGTGCAAAAAGCTGCACCTGCCCAAATTCCTTCTTACACAATGGTTAAAGCCGGTATAGGCACTTTTGGACATGGTGAGCCTTATACAAAGCCTGATAGGCTAAGCAAGGGTGCGATCTTAAACACACTTTTCTAGGAGTAGGCCCCATTGAACTCAATGGAACATGTTTTGGAGTAGACATGCATAGGATTGTGCAGTACTGTAAGTAAGCCAGGATGGTGTAGTGGTTTGGGAGTCGGACTTAGACCTGGTAGATCCAGGTTCAAATCCCTGCTCAGCCAGGAAGCTTCCTGGGTGACCTTGGGCCAGTCACTATCTCTCAGCCCCACCTACCTCACAGGGTTGTTGTGAGGACAAAAAGGAGGGGAGGAAATATGTATACCACTCTGAGCTCCTTGGAGGAAGGGTGGTATAAAAATGTGAAAAATAAATAAATAAATAAATAAATAAGTGTTATCCTCATCTCGCAGCTAGGGAGCTTAGGCAGAGAGTAGTTTGCCTAAGGCTACCTAAAGAGTTCATGGCAGAGTCATGGTTTGAATCTGGGAACTCCAAACACTATACCAGCTCCTCCTGTCATCTTATATGTTTTCAGGTTTAGGGCTGGATGGGCCTGTGATACTTAGATAGTACAAGAAGTTCAAATCCAGCCAACTCTGAAGTAACTAGGCCACTACAAGAGACACCTTGCCTAAGACATTTGCCAGCTCTTAATGGATATAGTCGAGAGATGCTGGTATTGGCTATTTGTTCATTTTTCATAGGTTTTTGGAAAAGTGCAGGGAAGACCTATCTGTGGTGATAAACTGAGCTGTCACTGCCACAATCCAATCTGAGTGCAAAAGGGGGGGGGGCGGGAGAGAGAGAAAACAAAGGGTGCAGGAAAGACTGGAAAGAATTGTGGCTGCTTCATTGTCTGATAGCAGCTGTAGACCTGACTGAAAGTGTTATGACTGCAGCAAGGAACAGGAACAAAGACAAACGTTACTTCCCAGTGGAATATGCCAAGTTCGCTCATTTGATGCTTTAATACAATTTATTATGCCAGTGTAGAACATTTTTGTTGCGCCAAGCTTTTGCTAGGTTTAGAAGTTGCAGGTCTCATTGACATATGCTGCTGCTTCATTTTTAATAATGGTTTTAATTTGAGTGTGTGTGTGTGTGTGTGTGTGTGTGTGTGTGTGTGTGTGTGTGTGTGTGTGTGTGTGTAGTTTAGGTGTTTTCCATTACTGTATTTCTAAGCAAGTCTGCATGTGACTGATTAAGCAGGGTAGTAATTTAAAAGACAGAAATAAAAATATAAAGGAGAGGACTTGAGGAGATCCTGGCTACATAAAGCAAATGATACTTTTTCTCTAACTTTAGTTATCCACTCATTTTTTCCAGGACCCAGAAAAAAATCGCTGACCCAGAAGTAATTCGCGGTGACGTGATGATGTCATCACATCACCACAAATTACTTCCGGTTCAGCGATATGAAGACACGAAGGTAGGTGAGTTTGTTACGAGGCAAATGCTTGGCTTGCTGTTCTCGGTGGTTCCACCTCGGAGATGAAGCTGAGTCTCATCTTTGTGAAGACGCGACTCAGCTTTGGCTCGGATGAGGAGCTGCCAAAGACAGGCAAGCCAAAGGGTGTCATCACTCACCACGGGGGTGTCACCCCTCCCTGCAGCCTGCAGGGAGGGGTGACACACTTGCTCAGCTGTTTTTGGCCACTCTGAGTTGCTTCTTCATGTTCTTGCAAGCTTTGCTCGTAAGAACACAAAGAAGTGACTAGGAGCAGCTGAGCCTAGGTGGTGTGGCGGCTGTGATGTCACCCCCAAAATTGGTGTCACCTGGTGCAGTGCTCCCCACACCTTCACCCAGTGACGCCCGTGACATCCAGTATGGATTACTGCATTGTGCTTTACCTGGGGCTTCTTCCAAAGACAGCTTGGAAGCTTTAGTGGTGCAGAACATAACAGTCAGGCTATTATCCGGGTGTGTAGTCATGTGGTTGATATCTCCCATATTGTGTGCCAGCTTCATTAGCTACCAATATTTTTCCAAAGCCTAATTCAAACTCTTGGTTTTGACTTTGAAAACCCCTAACAGCCTGGGACCAGGTTATCTTAAGGACTATCCAGATTAACCTGCCTATTCTATAAGGCAGTGTTTCTCAAACTGTGGGTCCCTAATTGCCTCAAGCCCTGAGGCTATTCAAAAATCAAATAGCTGCTAATTGCCCTTCAAGAACTGAGCTCCTGCAGTTTGCAAGCTTGTGTAAATACAGGTTGAGTATCCCTTATCCAGACTGCTTGGGACGGGAAGTTGTCTGGATTTTGAGGCTATTCATTAGCGCTGCCTCATTACAAGAAATAGATTGAGTTTTTTGCAAATAAAATATTACTTGTAAATAAATAAATTACTTCTTTCTAGATCACCTTTAAAAAAAATTCTCGTAAAGCTAGGTGGGTCCTGGTAGAGTGTCACTTTAAAAAGTGGGACCCAGTGCTAAAAAGGTTGAGAACCACTACTATAAGGTAATCAGAAGCAGAGGCGTCATCACGTTTGGTGCGGTAGGGGCGGTGGGCCCCAAGCGGCGAAATCGGTGCTTCCTCGGCACAGCCGAGAACAGCTGAGAGTTCGGCCCTCCCACCCTTCCACCCTCCCTGGTGCCATTTGGCTCCAAAAAAGAGCCAAAAAACGTGGGGGAGGGGTGTTTCCACGCCACGGCAGTGCGCCACACTGACATCACACGCCCCAGGGGCGGGGCATGAGGCGGCCGTGGGGGCGTGTCATGGCAGCGGCCCCCACCCAATGGGGGTCTATGCTCACCACTGATCAGAAGAGGCCCTTCTCACCAGCCCACTACTCACAAAATGTACTGGACTCAACCAGAGAGAGAAGCTTCTCTGTGGCAGTGTTCCACCTGTGGAATGTTTCCCAAGGGACGTTAGACTGACTTCTCTTTAACAGTCTTCAGGCATCCGCTAAAGACCTTCTGATTTGAAAAAGCTTTCCCGTTTTCTTTCTATCTTGACGTACATTTTAATTTTTTAAAAATAATGTGTCAATGTTATTGTTTATTCCTAATTGTTTTAAGTTGCTTTGGTAATCTTATGAGAAGCAGGATATAACTCAGGCAAATAAATACCGTGCTAGGAACAGGACACAGATAAGAACATAAGAAGGGCCTTGCTGGATCAGGCCAAAGGCCCATCTGGTCCAGCCTCCTGTATCTCACAGTGGCCCCACCAGATGCCTCAGGGAGCACACAAGACAACAAGATACCTGTGTCCAGTTGCCACTCCCTTGCAGCTGGCATTCAGAGACAGCTTACTACTAAAACCAGAAGGTTGCTTATACCCATCATGGCTTGCAACCTGTGATGGACTTTTCATCCATCAATTTGCCTCGTCTCCTTTTAAAAACATCCAGGCCAGGTGCCATCACCACATCCTGTGGCAAGGAAGATTTTCTTCCCCAGGCCAGTACAGAAGAAAGGTTGGCAAAAAAATTCAGAAACTCCAGCTAATGTCCCTGCATTTAAAGAAAGGAGGATTGTGTATCTCAAAATACATGCAGCTCATCCTACAGTGAAATTGCCACCAGGGAACCCTTACAGCTCTAGGAGGATACAATGTGGCTCTCAAAATAAAGTATAGATCTCTTTCCTAATGTGTGCAAAGAAGGCACGGACTCTGGGATCATCAATTTCATTGCATGTTCTCTGCTTCCAATTTTTCTCAACTGACTATCATAGTAAACATATTGAATAACCCCTTATCATAACAAAAAGTTTCTCTCATCAACCTTGACAAGCCGTTTGCAGGTTTTGTTATCTGCTTCTACATAAGCCAGCAGTAATTTTCTTCACTGTTTGCACGCTTGATTCCAGCTGATTTAAAAAGAAAGAAAAATCCAATAGAATATTATCTTTTTTGTAAAAAAAAAAAAAGCTTTAATATTTGAAGGAATATTGAATAGAAACATTTTTGAAAAAGCAGCCAACTTTTTTTATCAGCCTGTGATGCAGAACTGGAATAATATACTCCTAGGTTCATCAATTTGTAGAAAATGAATGGTAGCTTAACAGAAAAGAGTACTGAAATGGAAAATAAGATGGGGCGCTTGAGCCCTGCCATTGAGAAATATCAAATTGACCACCACAAGACAATACTCATCTTTTGCCTGTTCCCAGCAACAATGGAGTCAGACGTGAACAAGGTGGAAGTTGAAAGACTAGCACCCTCTTCATATGTTCCCTCACTGTGGAGCAGGAATACGTGTAGGGGGAGATAGTATCAAGCTCTGCCCCAACTAGCCCCCGTCCCCTCAGCATAGCAAACACTGTCCACAAAGGGAGATCTTCTCCATGATTGTTAACTACAAGCTTTCACAATCAAAGGGGGGGGGGGGGGAGAATCTTTGGAACCAGTGGGACTAAGAAGTGCAGTAGGACTGGGGCTCACCAGCTGTAACCATGGATACTTAGAGATGAAGGCAGCGATGGGGCGGGGGGCAGCCTGCCCCCCAGCGGCATGTGGGGGTGCACAAACCGCTGCATTGGCGGCCGAAAAATGGCTGCGTGGTTTGCGGCGGCTGGAAGGATTGGTCTGCCTGGGCCATCAGTAGCCTTTTGCCACCGTCTTTCCCGTGGGGGGCGCGATTCCAGCTGTAACACCGTTGGGGTGACGTTGCCAGCGGGGGCAGGGCTAGCAACATCACCCGGGGGGTGCAGCAGAGGCTAACTACGCCTCTGGAGAACATAAAAATAAGGCTCACAACTCATGTGTTTCAGTTCACAAAAGTAACTCCCTAAGGAAGAAGAACGCACAATGGAGTTTTTATTCCAAAATCTCAGAGCATCAACTTCAGGAGCAAATAGCAGCATCAGCAGGAAAATGGCAGGGGGGAGGGAAGGGTTAAAACCTCCTCTCACTCCAATCTGGGGGGGGGGGGGAATCCCAAGCACAGGATTTACCCACACATTTAAAGTAATGTCTAGTTTGGCCCCAAGTCAAGCCAATTGTCTAGGTTGCTACTTAATTTTTGAATACTTGGTTCAACATATAGGTTTACCAACATCTCTCTCCTGCCCCTCCCCAGCTGTGATTCTAAGCACATTAACTTAGAAACAAGTTCCATTGAAATCAATGAGATGTGCTGCCAAGTAAATACATTTAAACTGCAGGAGCCTGTCTATCCATCTTCCTGTTATATTGACTATTGATGATGTGACTGGGGCATGTGCCAGGAGAATATGTTAGAGGCTCCTAGAGCTTAGCACTTTAGATGAAGAAAAACTCTTTCCTTTGAAACTTCAAATGCAAACACAGAAAGTGCCTCAAGGAATCATCTAGTGAGCCTCCACATACTAACCTCAGGGCTGCATTCAGCTGATCTATCAAGGGTTTATGTTTAAGTGCTCCCTGCAATGGGGAAAATCAGTTCTGTTGCTCCCATTTCTGCCTGACCCCCGATTGGTTTGGTTTGGCTCTATCTCCTCTCATTAGGGCACAGGGTTTGTCTGCTGACAAGGCTGAGAGAAGGAGCCAATTCAGGTAGCAGATTGATGGAGGTATAGAGTGACTTGTCTGTACTCTGCAACTACTTGGCACTACTCCTACCACCACCAGCCTTGGCGGCACCACCACCTCCTCCTCCTCTTCATCTTTGTACAGTAAGTTCTCACTTAAAATTGTTGATAGGTTCTTCTCGGAAACTGTGACTTTAAGTGAAACAACTTATAATAAAACCAATTTTATCATAGGCTAATTGATAAATGTAAATGTTCCTATAGTATTTTCCCATCAACTTTAAATGAAATGACTTTAAGTGAGGACTTACTTTATTCCCCATTTGAAAAAGGCAAAGACTTTTATGAATTTGAATCAGAGAGAGGAGAGACCAGAGTGGTGGAAAGAACAGAGTGGTGGCCTAGAGTCTAGCCCTAGACCATCTCCCATGACACTCTAGGGAAGTGCTTCCCAAACTGTGCACTGTGAGACGCTCATTGTCTGAGCTGCTCGGCAGCAAGAACACAACGCGACGTGGAAGACTGCAGAGCAGAGGCTCGGCTTGGCGGGCTAAGCGTTGCACTCAGCATTTTTGTTCCCTGAAAAGTCTGCCCACCCTGAGTCACCACCACCATATCATGCAGCACGTGCTCCATTGGTCAGCCACATGCTATGGAGTGAGAGGGATAGGATTGAGCTGTTGGTTCGTTTAACCTAGCAGGATGCTATTGGCTCTTTTCTTTCTCTTTGTGTGTGTCCCCGTGTCTTTCTGTTGATCTGTCTCTGAATGGCCCCAATACAAAGATTCACCTCAGTTAATTACCTCTCTCTCTCTCTCTCTCTCTTTTTAATTTGGTCTATTGCAAGAACAATCATGCAGTGCTTATTATGGGGAAGCTTCTGCTCAAGTAAGCAGAAGCAGTTACGAACTTGATTTTTGTCCAAAAATATGAAGTAAAAATTGCCATCCAGCCAAGATCTTGTCTTTCATGCAAGTTTAAAATTATTAATCTTACAAAGCTCTTTGAATCAGAAAGAACAGGGATTACCAAAGGTTAATTCTGCGTTATTTTAAAAAGTAATTTCCTACTGTCAGTTTAAAACTTGGAGGTGGGGTGGGGTCTTGTTGTGCCACTTTGTTCTTGCAGTGGATGAAAAGGTTTGGGGAAAAGCACTCCATCTTCTGCCATTCATAATATGTGCATGTCTCATTTTCAACTTTAATTCATCTCTATCCCTTTGTAAATATCCATAATCTTTGAATATCTCACCATATCTGGAATACTCTAATCATCTTTATTCCCATTCAATGCATCCTTATTCATTTTATCCATTTTCTAACTAAAATCGTTATCAAAACTGATTCAAGGTGAAAGGGTAAGATTGCAACTTTAGTTTAATGCTCCGTTTTGGCTTACATACAGCTTAACAGCCCAGTTGATATCCGTACCCAACAGTGATTCAGTTCCGATGGTAAAGGAGTAGCAGCCCAATCCTAAATCCTAAATGTTCACTTACCTTGGGGTAAGCCTCCACTGCCCCAATGGGTCTCCTCAGATCTACATCAGCCATTTTGCTGGCATAGAACACCGGTGCCACCAGGATCCACCCCCTCTCTCCCTCATTCCACCTCCTGCCTGTCCCCTCCCTGCCCAGAAACTCTCCTGTTCTGCCCCCCTGCCTGTAGCCTCAGTGCAGGTTGCCCTCTGTGACAGCATGCTGGGGCCACTGAAGTTTGCGGCGGCATTTCTGAAATGGCCGCCAGCGTCGCACTATTTGTGATGTCGTCAAGGCACTGAACCATGAGCTGTCGATCGAAAGGTCAGCAGTTCGAATCCGTGCGACGGCTCCTGCCAACCTAGCAGTTCGAAAGCAAGAAATTGCAAGTAGATTAATAGGTACCGCGTCAGTGGGACAGTAACAGCGTTCCATGCACCTCGGTGTTGAGTCATGCCGGACACATGACCATGGAAACGTCTTCGGACAGCGCTGGCTCTTCCGCTTTGAAACGGAGATGAGCACCGCTCCCTAGAGTCGGACATGACTGGACTTAATTGTCAAGGGATACCTTTACATTTAAAGGCATATATGCTATCGTACAGACCTTTATGATGATGGCACAAAGCCTAGTTAGGATTGGGCCCTATGTGTACATCCTCACTCTTTACACCACACACCTAAGTATGTGATATGGGCACTCCACATGGAGACCAAGTACACATGGAGACACACACCTGTGTGATTCTTGTCACTCACAAAAAAGGGAGGCTGAAGATGACATAATTCATGCCCCTAGGGCAGTGGTTCCCAAACTGGGGCGTCGCGACACCCCAGCCAGGAACAAAGGGTTGCTACACCCTTAAGGGGTGTGGCAACCCGCGGTAACAACAACGGCGCGTCCGGGATCGCGCCGCCGCAGACGAAAAGGTCTGTTTTACCTGCGGAGGGGTCCGCAGGCTCCCCACACACCCCACCGGACATCCACTGCCCACCAATGCAGGTAAAACAGACCTTTTCATCCGCAGCAGCGGCAGTGGTGCGATCCCGGACGCGCCACCGCGACCCCTGGGAAGGCCCCGCTGCCACTTAGGGCAGCGAAGGGCCTTTTCAGGAGGTAGAGAACCACTGCCCTAGGGTCAGCTCAAGATCTTACAGCACCTGAGGCAGGGCATTACGTTATCCCCTCATACCAGGAAGTAAGATGTTCCTGGGAGATGCTCTAGCCAACCACTCCTCTCTCCTCCACATTTCCTCTTCCACTCCATTCCCCTTTTCTTTTTCAAATCCAGGGAGCATGATAGCAGTGGGAGAAGCTGTCATGGGGGGGGGGGGAGGGAAGGCAGATCTCACTCATCTTCCACTTAGGATTGCCAAACACCTGGAATCTCCAGGAATCAGCATCAATCTCTTGAATCTCTGGGAATTTCCAACATTACATCATGGGGGGGGGGGGGAAATCCAGGAATAGTTTCAGTCAGAGTTGGCAACCCTGCTGTCACCTGAGGCCTGTCATCACAACAGGTGTGTGAGTGAGGAGCACATGCCTGCTTCCCTACCACCAAAGTTGAATTTCCCCAGGAAAGGTATCAACTGGGCAACAAGCTAGCGATTCCTGAAGCTCCCTATCCATATACTAGATACTTGATAAAAACGGGTTTATCAAGTATCTAGCAGGGTTTAAGTCCTCTGGTATATGGCAAAAAGGTTTGAAGGCTTGCCTTATAAAATGAACATTTGGTGTCCAGGGTGAGGGGGGAATTGGTGTAGGTTCGGAGAAGGAGTTGTATTTTTGTTTCCCCTGAGTAATTTAGCAAAGCAAAGCTCTTTTCCTTGTTTGGTTCTGCTAATTTGGAAACAACATGTGGGTATTTAAATATTAACACAGAACTGTGTTTTCTCTACTGTTGTGTCGCTTCCTCTTATACCGTGATCCTAAATATGTTCTGCGGATGTGCGTCTGTTTTATGTCTGTGGAATTATCTTTCACATTATAATCACGATTTAGCAAGGAAACACACACATGCACAGAGACACGCTCCTGGGGCTTCCTTCTTGCCAACTACAAGAAAAGAGCCCAATGCATTCTTGCAGCACCTTCTTCCCTAGTCAGCAACGGGAACCTTATGCATATGAGGGGAGGGTTATTGTCACCTTTCCTGGCTTTTATCAAAATGGATTGCCAATTGTCTGGATTTCAGGTGGCCTTGGTGCAGTGGTGTCGCTAGGGCGTGACAGGACGCTGGGGGTGACGCACCGGGAGGGTGAAGCGCCAGGAGGGTAATGCGCCCAAGGCCCGTCTTGAAGAAGATGTGGCTCGCCAAGAGGGCCTCAGGCGCGTCACCTTCCCAGCGCGTCACCCCCTCCCGGCGCGAGTGGTGAGTACCGGGGGTGACACGGCAGTGGGGGGGGTTGACTCGCCAAGCTGGCCAACCTCCTGCCAGGGGTGATGCGCCAGCTCGTGACGCCACTCCCTGGGTGACTTTTATTCTTAAAAGCCAGTTCCTATGATGATGATGATGATGTCAGTGATGATGATGATGATGATGATGATGATGATGATGATGATGTCGATGATGATGATGACGATGATGGTAAAAATAATCTGGGGAAGGCCACTCTGATATTCCTCAATTTATCTGTCTGTTAAGTCTCGTATGTACAAGTGCAATGTTCTAGCCACTGTACCATACTGTGTCTCCATCGAACCACAAATATAATGCTTTTGATCCATCACTACATCTCATGCCTAGTTACTGTATGAGTCCTAATACCTAGTACTACACTGTATTTAAGTCTAAAATAAGTGTGCATGATAAATAAGCAAATATCCTTCCCCGGTCTTTCCATATACACACTTCCCTCTTCTTCCTCTGTTATATCCCTTGGACCCAATTTATGGCCCAATTCTATCCATGTGTTATGCTAGCAGATCCCAAGGTCCACCAGTGTACCACGTGGTCCACCATCATAACAACCTCTCCATCAGTCTGTGGCGGGCTGCCACCGGTGCAAAGACTGGAAGACCACACACCGGCAGCAGCATCATGCAGACCAGCCATTAGCACATTCGTGGTGTTGGGGAAACTGATCACAGCTGGGATCAGGCTGGGCTGGGGCAGATTGGGGGCTGGATGGGGTGGATCTTGGTGGCAGCAATGATGGCCAAATTCTATCCCCTGTTATGGGCCTGACACGCCCCATTCGACCTAACAGATCTATACTAGCTGGCATTGATCTGAGTAGGCCCATAGGGGACCACAAAGCAGCTGGAGAGGTAAGTAATTTTTTTCTTACCTCTCCCGGTCAGCCTGGTACCTAGCCGGCCCACAGGGTGCAGCAGAGGATAGGATGAGAATAGGATTGGTCCCTTAGATTGTGAACTTTAAGGACCTGTTTTTTTCACTCCTTGCAAAGTGCCATGTACATAGATGATGATGATGTGTGTGCATATATAAAGTCTATTATGCAGCTGCTAGACACACAGGAGCCTTTCCAGTCAAAAATACATTAGTGTTGGCAACCTAAGCAATTTTGAACACCGTTTTCAAGTACGTCATCTTCAAATACAATATGACAAACAACCAGGGTGAGCATTGAGGGTAACCTGTGAAAAAAACATCATGAGCTGGTTGGCTGAATCTCATTTGCATTTTAGTTAGCATAATTAACACATTGCAATAAGACACCTTCACACTGTAGCTTTTGCACATGAGCCACGTCAGTTTGAATTGCTGCCTTTTGTAGCATATACTATTTTCATTGACAAACACTTCTTGGCAGGTTAGAGGACTGGAACTCCTTCCTTATTAAGAAAGGCTATATAGCATTTGGATATTTTCCATTTACAAAAAAGGAAACTAATAGGTTAAAACAAACATATAAAAATTGAAAAATGGGATTAAAAATATCCCAAATAAATATACAAGGTATATTACAGAGCTAGCCAATGCATGTGTACTCAGAAGTCAATCTCAAAGTGTTCAGTAGGACTTGCCTACAATTTGTATATTTGCATAGGATCATAGCCTTATGGAGCAATCCTCTCTAAGTATAGAGTGGTGGAGCATGCACTCCACTGCTCTAAGCCATCGCAAACATGCCGTAAAGCATGTTAGCGACAACTCCAAAGTAAGGGCCGCCAACGCGGAGGTCAGCAGCCCTCACTCCCCCACCCTCTAGACCCTGTGGCTGCAGGTGAAAGTAAGTCCTGCACCAGTGGGTGCAGGGGGAGGGCGGGCAGGGACGGTCAAGGGGGTGGCCACTGGCCAGTCCAGATTGGGAGAGGGCGGGGATATTGGCAGTGTGCTCCGCCGATATCCTAGGCCCTTTCCCAGCCCAGTTCGGCCTTACTCCGCCACCTCGGATACATGCCAGCTTCAGAGCTGGTGTGTGTCCAAGGAGGCCCATAGGCCCTGAACAGCCCTACACTCAGGAAAGGGGACGAACCTGTCATCTATTCAGTTAAGCACATCAATGTTAAGCACAAGCTTAATGTAACGTTTCGTTTGACTCTAAGGTTCACTCACTTTAACAAACACCCTCCAGGCTTGTTCCAAACTGCGACTCTTTGCATTTCTTTAAAAATAGCAAAAGTACAGCTGTATTTCAGGGAGAGGGGTTCCCAAGTAGACAAGCACAATATGCTCCTTTACTTCATTCTACAGTTGAAGGGGCCACATTTGCTCCCCTCTGAAAGCAGACGGATGTTCACACACTATATCAGCTCTGATATTTTCAAGAGGAAGTTTCAACAACTGTGGTGTCACAGCTTAATTCAATATAGCTGATTAGACTCTCTTTTTTTAAAACTTCCTGCATTAACTGACTGATGGAACACTGGCTTCCTGAACAGACTCTTGTTCATCTCACTACATATGCTGTAAAAGTGAATTACAGAAAAGTCGCATGAAAAAATAAGTTGAGGATAGCTAATCTGGCTCTTCCTAGTTTGCAACATTTGTACTTGAGCTCCATTTTATGCATGGATGCTCAGGCTTCTAGGACAGCCATTGGCATTACAGTCAACACTGACTCCAGGGTTAGTGTCAGAGGTTGTGGGAGGGGCTGCGTTACACCCATTTGCAAAGTGTGGTGCAGAGCCTTGCACCACTTACGGTGCTGCACCCCCTCTAGCAACGCCACTGCTCTGTTATCACCTCCTGTATTCCACCTGTTCCATAAATCAAGACTACCACAAGCCTTAAAGAGTGCTCATCCAAGTTGGAGGGGGCTTGTAGAGGGCAGCTTGCTAAGGGTCCCATGAAATCTGGACCCAGTTATAACAGATTCAGTAATCACTATCATTCTGAAATTTAAGGGGCACTGTAACTCCTAGCCTTAGGAACCTTCTAGTCTAGACTCTGTCTCTAACTATGGTTAGTCAGATGCCTCTGGAATGTCACAAGCAAGACATGATGGCAATAGTTTCCCTGTGTTGTTTGTCCACAACATCTAGGTCAGGGGTTCCCAACCCCTTCCCGGCTGAGTACCACCTCCAGCGCCACTCTCCTTATGAGTGCCACTGGAAATGACTGGCGATGACATCATTACCAATTCCAGTTTTTCAGAGGCCAGAAAACACAGGGGAGGAGGCTCTGGGCAGGTGGGAGGGCCCTTCTCAGCGTTCCCGAGAGGTTCGGTCAAAGGCAGAAGCCTCTTGGGAGCAAAATTGTGCCACCAAAAGCTCTGCATCAGAGCGGGATTCCAGTGGTCCAGCAGTCCGAGTACCACCAGCAGTCGGCCGAAGTACCACTGGTACCACAGGTTGGGAACCCCTGATCTAGGCAGTTGAGATTTAATTACTATAGCTAACAGGCACTGATAGATCTATTCTTAATGAATTTGTCTAGTACTTTTTCAAAACACCATCATTTTATTGTTATTGCTTTTCAGTTTGTATTTGTTTTTAATCTTTCTTGTAAGCTGATGTAAGTGCTAATTGAGAAGGGCAGAATACACACTTAAATAAATAAATAAATAAATAAATAAAGCTTGTTTACATTCCAAATCCTGAGGCCATGAATTCCACAAATAGTGTTGTGCCGAAATTTCTCCAAAAAAGTGAAAATCAAATTTCAAGGAGAAAACATCTGAAGATTTTCAATAGAAACTAGACAAGTCCCTAGGCTTGGCACTGAAATTTCACTTGAAGTCACATTTTAAATTAACTACAGTGTTCATTGCAAAACATCCAAGAATTTTCAAAAGAAGTCAAATGCATTTATAAGACGTGGTTCTGTGCATTCCAATACCTGTAAATTAATTATTTCTATGCTGTGTGAAAAAGCACTCCCTTCTTTCTGTCCTGAATTTAATTTCCCTGGATGATGCTAATGCAATGTTTTTAAATGGTGATGAATGGTTTTAAAGAGAGGGAATCACTGGAAAGGAATCATGTTTGACAGTTTACCTGCAATGCCCAGAGCTACTAATACATCCAGAATCTACACCACAATTTAGAGTGCTATGAAACACTCTTCGGCATTTTTACTGACTTTCCACAGGTCTACAATGTAGAACTACTAATCACCAAAGACAATCTGAAAGATCCAGTAATGTCCACCAAGACAGCATGTCAGAGGGAAGGTTTGTATACAATTAGTATTGGATCTAGACCAGGTGTTCCCAACCTGTGGTACTTCGGCAAACTGCTGGTGGTACTCAGATGGCTGGACCACTGAAATCCCACTCCGATGCAGAGCTTTTGGTGGCGCATTTTTGCTCCCAAGAGGCTCCTGCCTTTGGCCAAACCTCTCGGGAATGCTGAGAAGGGGCCTCCTACCTGCCCAGAGCCTCCTCCCTGTGTTTTCTGGCCTCTGAAAACCTGGAAGTAACTGGTGATGATGTCATCGCCAGTTATTTCCAGTGGTACTCAGAAGGAGAGTGGCACTGGTGGTGGTACTCAGTTGGGAAGGGATGGGAACTCCTGGTCTATAGAATTACAGTGTTTCTAGGACTGTGCAGTGAACCACTGTGTTTCTAGGATTCCCAGCATCTAGAAGCATCATTAACAAAGCAGTGCCCTAGTTACAAATAACTAATTATAATTCAAAGACTGCAAGTAATAAGGGACACTCATTTCTTCAGGCATTGACCAGCATCCAAAGAAAACTATGCAACTAGCCCATACACCCACAGGGACGTTGTTTGTCAACCAGCAGCTTTTCTGTGCTACTTGAAACTGAAGAGTTTCAAAAGCCATCTGTCATATAGCATGATGATCAGCTATCTGCAGGAGGAAAAAGAAATCAAAGACTCTGCTGGGTCTGCACAAGCCACAGGGTGCACCTAAAGTAGCTCGTTGTATCTTTGCCAATGTGTCTCATCAATGTATTTGTTAGGAGCAAAGAAGGTTAATGGCACTTGAATCTGACCGATCATGTTCTTATTTGATGAGAGTAAAAGGCTTTTCTTGAGAAACGCATTTAGATGTAAAGTTATGAACCCTGCAAAGTTGATTATTGATGCAAATATAGGCTTCAAAATATTCATTCCAACACTGAGGTGCTAATTGAAAAAACTACAACTGTACAGCCTAAACAATTTCGCTGGGTAGGAATCTGTATTTTTGTTTTGCATTCTGCAGTATTGCTTTCCAAGCATTTGGCAATTTTATTTTAGTTTAAAGGAGTCTTTTTCTTTTCTTTCTTTCTTTCTTGTTTTTTTTTTATTTGTGCATTCCAGGAAAGTAGATAAATGTCAGCGAGAGAAACCCAGTGGCAAGCAACCAAATAAGCTGTCTAAATGGTGAAAAAGAAATCTAGGAGATTTAGGTTTTGAAGTGCCAGTTAAAAACATTGAATAAAAATGCTTTAAGCCTCTGAGACAGAGCTCGCCTTTCATTCTGTCTAAATAACTATCATCTACGTGATATGCCTTTCGCATATCACAGACCGGCAAGATAAGCAGTTTTCAAAAGTGTGTTGAAATTCTAATCTAAAGCCCTCTTCAAAACCCTCACGAGCTGCACAAAGAAAAATGGGAGAGAGACTTCTCTAAACCCAGCAACATGTTGAACATGAGGGTGCAATTAAAACTCTTTAGGCTACAGTTCACAACCAAGTCTCCAGTATGAAACTAAATGAAAGAATCCACAGCCAATTGAAAAGTACATGTCCATTGTGCAATAAGCTATTTACTAATCTAGCACACAGCGTCCCACCACCTGACAAGTGCTAAGAACTCTCGGCTTGCTCGGCTCAGAACTATGCTTTGTTGCACACAAGTAACTACAGGTTATTTCATGAGAGATGGTGTTTGGAACGGACTTTAAAATTAAAAAAAGTCATAAAAGAAAGAAGATATTTTACACTGGGGCTATCAACCTTATAGAACGCCAGTTTACTGAACTGAACTGCATTATCATGCCCAGATTGTGCCCCCTCTTTCAAGGATAGTAATACATTCACGTTGTAAAGCTGCATCCATGACTTCTTGTTTCATCACTCAACTAACCTCATGATCATGTTTTTAAAAAAATCCAAAGTGGCAGCTCATTAAGGGTTCGTTAATTTAGGGGCATATAATCTAGCACTTGACCTAATACCCCTTAATGCTCTTGAACCTTCTCTTTGTAGTTGCAAGCAATGCAGTTGAAGAGGGATAAACAGTAACATACAGGAGAGACAGGACTTGTCCACTTACCTGGTTTCCTTTAAAGCTTGATGTGGATGAGCAAATGTGACAATCACACTTCTTGGCACCTTTGCGGCTGTTAAATGCTTCAGTGCGATGTTTCATTTTTCCATTGGTTCCCTGGGCATATCTACAGTATAAACAGTTATGGGAGTTATACCAGTGTAATTGTCATATGGTAAACTTGAAAGAAGGCCAGCGGGTGGCGCAGCGGGTTAAACCGCTGAACCATAAGCTGTCGATCGAAAGGTCGGCAGTTCAAATCCGCGACGGGGTGAGTGCTCGTTGCTTGGCCAGCTCCTGCCAACCTAGCAGTTCCAAAGCATGTCAATGCGAGTAGATAAATAGGTACCTCTTGCGGGAAGGTAAACAGCGCTCTGTGTTCCAGCCGCATGCTACACGCTGCGGCAAGGAGAGTCATGCCGGCCAAATGACCACGGAGGCGTCTTCGGACAACGCTGGCTCTTCGGCTTTGAAATGGGGATGAGTACCACACCCTAGAGTCGGACACGACTGGACTTAATTGTCAGGGGATACCTTTACCTTTTAAACTTGAAAGAAAGTCCCTGCGCCGCAGATCACGGTGCGGGAAGATTACCCTGCCCCCTCGGGGGGGGGCAGGAGACAGACCACGCCCAGCTCGACCTGTGATTGGCCGGGCTGAGGTCACGTGGGGCGGATGTCGGGGAGGCGCCGCAGTTTGCGCACGTCTCCTTGTCCCGTGTCTTCACTGGGGGGGGGGTGTAAGGGTAATTCCAGGAACTGTAATTTGACGAGAATTTGAGAATCCTCTCCTAGAGATCTTTAGACCTGCTGCTAGTGAGCTCACTGTTATACCTGGAAGATGGGATTATCTAGTGATAGAATACCCCTAATCACCTGTTATCCTTTGCAGGATCTCCTAGTTCAATCTTAAATCTTTGTGTAATAGGTAGCAAGGTAGCCTTGCTGCAGGAGATGTAACGGGCCCAATCCTATCCAACTTTCCAGCGCTGATGCAGCCATACCAACGGGATGTGCACTGCATCCTGTGGGGGGGGGCAGTCACAAAGGCCTCCTCGAGGTAAGGAAATGTTTGTTCCCTTACCTGCATTGCATTGCAGCTGCATCGGCACTGGAAAGTTGGATAAGATTGGGGCCTAGTCTTGCAGTGGGGAGAAATTATGTTTCCCATACAGGGTGACCAGATACAATGGAGGACAAAGTGCCTATACAAAGTACCATTGTATAGAAGAGGGAATTTTGGCAGGTGCAGCTCTTCATGGAAGGATGCAAAAAGTTGCACCTGCCCAAATTCCCTCTTCTATACAATAGTTAAAGGTATAGGCACTTTGTCCTCCATTGTATCTGGTCACCCTGGCCATTAACAATGACATGGGATAAAGGGAGTGCTGATCTTTTGATCATATGTATTTATTTAAATATAAAAATAGCTTTTTAAAAAATGAAGGAAATCTCCAAAATAGTGGGGCAACGTTGCAATAGAAGGAATTGTTAATTCCTTCTCTTTTGCACTCCCTGTTAATTACAGTGGCTTCTTTTAAAGAATTACATAAGCCCCCCTCCCCCATGCTTGAATTATATGCTCAAGGAGCACAAGAGGTCTTAAAAATGACATGTAAAATCATTTTAAAAAACTGAATATACTTTTTTCAAAGATTCACAAAGTGGCACAGGTTGAAGGGGCTATAGGGCTCGTCACTACCAACCTCAGAGTCAATATCCAATTGGGATGTACAACATTTCAACAACAGCGCTCAAGTGGTCAACAGAATATCCACAGTCAGTGCCAAAAGACTGCTATTTGAATGCTGAGAAAATCCCTGGAGCATGTGCTACATTTTGGTAAGGACATCTTAACTAAAGAGAACGAGAGTGACGTGCAGCGGACAGGATGCTGGACTTGGACTGTGGAAAACCTAGGCTCAACTCACCAGGTGCTCTGGTGAATTGCTCAGCTTTGCCTACCAGACAGGGCTGTTGTGAGGAGAAGAAAAAAGGCATAATTGCACATCTACCACTTTGAGGAAGGTGGGATACAACTGTGATACATGCAGCTACAGATGAACAAAGGACCCTCAGTATTGTTGACACTGACTGGTGAAGGCTCTCCAGGGTTTCAGGTAGGGGGGTCCTTCCCAGACCAAGATTGAGATGCGAAGGATTGCCCCTGGAACTCTCTGCATACAAAGAGATGCTCTACCACTATGCTTATGGCCCCATCTCCAGACACCTGGAGACTACTGAGCACTGATTATGCTACACTCCGACCATCTGGAAACGCCCTAACAGCGCATGTGGTAATTAGTTATGCAGCACCTTGGTTTTTCTTGTATCCTACATTATTCTTACCTCTGATTAACTACTGTAACTTATGTGACCATGCTGTCGTCCCTTTTACCCGAGGGCATTATCTGGAAGTTCAACAACCTGTAATTGCACAGCACCACGGCAGAAGTTCAGCTGGGTGCACCGATGTCAGGGATGCTCCAAAGCCCAGTCCTCCTAATCCCATATTTGTAGGTTGAATACAGTTGCTCAGTGGTGAGGGGGAAAGACATTCTGCCCAGCCTGAGAAGCAGAGAAAAAGCCCTAACAAGTGCATGAGGCTGTTTCCGGGATCTGTTTCAGGAAACCCCAAGTCTCTTCAGTATTGCATTACTGACAGCCCGAACCTGGCAGAGGGGGACTTGGGAAGGAGGGGGCAAGTTGCTGCAACCAGGATCCACCCCTCCCCTCCTCCTGTCCTCTGCCTCCTAGCCCCAAAACTTTCCCTGCCCTCAGAGGCGAAACTAGGGCGGAGCAAGCGGAGCACCGGCTATGGGCGCCATCTCCCGAAGGGCACCCCGCCCGCGCCCCGCCCGCGAGTCGGACTCGGACTCGAGTCCGAGTCGGACTCGGAGACTCGAGACCGAGTCTGAGTCGGACTCAAGTCTCCGAGTCCGACCGGCCCCCTCAATCGGGAGAGCCGGCTCGGGGACGTCTTCCCCGGCCGGCTGCCCGGGGCCTTCTAAGGAAGGCCCGCTCCGAGAACGGTATTTATACCGTTCTTTTTGCGCATGCTCAGACTGTTACTGAGGGAAAAAGGCTGCCCCCTCTGGAGCTTTCTGCCCCCCCTCCGGAGCGATATTTTATTATAGGGGCGGGCGCCAACCCCCTTGCTCCGGGCGCCAAGGGAGGCAATTACACCTCTGCCTGCCCTCCCCCTCCCCACTCATGACACACCTCTGCCACCACTGCCTATTTGCAGGAGCAGCCCAGAAGCACACAATGGCATCCCAGCTTTTGCGCTGCCACAAAGGCCCTTGCACCGCCAGAATGCGAGTTCCGGCACTGCAGTGCAAGGCCTGGATAGGAGCGGGCCCTTAGGGAGTCATCTCTGCATTCATCTCTGCATTGTTTAATTGTTTTAAAGTTGTTTATATGTATTTTAATATGTTGTAAGCTGCCTTGAGTGCCTTCGGGAGAAAGGCGGGCTACAAATTCTTTAAATAAATAAATAAATAAATAAATACAATGTCAAGGAGAGTGCCTCCAAACATGTGCAGAGTGCCATGCTTAAGGCTTGACAACTGCTCGCTTTATAACTAGTGGAGCACTGCCTCTTCTTGTAACTTGCATTTTCCTTCATGTCTTCACACAGTGCCCCTTAGAGACGAGAAGCTTCAGAAGAGCATGAAGGAAATTTTTGTCAGCCTTTCTGTTTAAATCCTAGATTAAGCCTCATCATCTGCATGCCTTGTAACACCTGCAAAAAGACAACAACAGTGGAATGGTCTTGCCACAACATTGCAGCGGTGAGTGTGGTGAGTAATAGCCTTACTGCAGCGAGGGGAATAATACCGGAGAGTGCTTTTGCCTAAAAGGAGAAATTGCATTAATCTACAAAGTGAGCAGATAGCAGATGCAAGGAAGACCACAGCACTTAAATCTGACACCCCTTAAGGATGGTAGCTTTCTATATTAGCCATTTTCATTCCTATTATTGCCAAACTACGGAATGGAGATGGATGAGTATACTAAATGCAGCTGTAGCAGCAATATTTAGTGCTCCTATCCAGTAAGGTATGAGATTAATTCATTCATTAAAGTTGTGTGATACTCCAGAAGGGATTGGACAAATTCATGGAGGATAGGTCTATCAACAGCAAGTAGCCATGATAGCTAAAACCAATAACAGATGCTCAACCAATACCAATCAACCCAGTATGGCAGAATTCTTTTCTGGTGGCTGTTGCTGGTGTTGCTTTTGTGTTTTGTTTTAGTTTGTGAGCCCTTAGAGGACAGGGAACCATTTATTGTTTTTAAACGACTTTAGGAATGCAAAAAATGGAAATGATCGCAGATACTTAGCACCACATTAACTCGTTCCACAGCCCATGCGACTACTTAAAGACCTTAACGATAGGTTGCATGACTGTTTGCGTCTTTGCTGCCCCATTTTACCTCTGAAAATGCTGGAACTAAAACCTAGTGAAATGTTAGGACAACCCCTTTGTTTGTTCTTATCTTAATAAATGACCAGAAAACCTGGAAAATGTTTCCTTTATTAACTCAAAAATGTATTGTTTTGTTTAGCTATGGAAGCGGCTTTGTGAACTACTTGTTGAAAAGAGGTGTACAGTGGATCTAGTGGATCTGCAGATACTAGAGCAGTGATGGCGAACCATTTGGGCTTGGGGTGTCAACATTTTTGAAACTGCCTAACTTGACAGTGCTGGTGTTTCTCTCCCCCCCCCCATAACTTTTAATAGTATTTTGACTATTGCTACTTTAAATAGTAATTTTGAATTGAACTGAACTGAAAACAACTATAGAACACATTGCATTTTATTCAACATCAATTAGTGATATGTTCGTAGGTTAGTGACAATTAGTGACTTTTTTGTTGCTGAGTTTTACTAGATAATAATTTGAAAGAGGTCTGCCAAAATCCCTGTCCTAAATGTTCAAGACAAACCTGTAAAACGTTTGCGAAAATGTAAGGTGTATCAGGGAAAATGTAAGGTGTATCAGGGAAAAGCTGGCGTGTCGCCCAAAATGACCTCGCATGTCACCTGTGACACGCGTGTCATAGGTTCGCCATCACGGTACTAGAGCATCCGTCACTGTGGTTTATTTTTCTGAAAGATGAGAAAGACTTCAGATCCTCAAATGTCCACATTTCATTCTTTAAAAGTGATGGTCAGAAACAGATGCATTAGGAGAAACCAAGAACTCAAAGGAGGCAAAATATGAAAAGTGAAATTGCACACCAGCAATTAATTGGGGCTGTTTTTACATTGCCAATAAACATATTAATCTTAATCTGATAAAACTGATTATTTGATAAAAGGCTGCAGACCTAAACCCAAGGCAGGTGAAAATCAATGCTGCTTCCACCTAAGATTTAGGATATCAACTGTTGCCACAAGAATACAAAAGCCAATCCCTTCCCGCCCGAACCGCCCCCCCCTCCGCTGGATCCTTACCGGGCTCCTCGGGCTGATGGGCATCGGTCCTGTCAGAGCAGCAGTGGAGGCCGGCCTTGCGCTGGACTCCCTGCTCACGAGTCGTCGCAAAAGTGCCTTACGGCATTTTCGCAAAGGTCTTCAGCTGGCAGACCACTCAGTCCGCCAGCCATAATTTGCGCAGGATTGCACTGTTAGTCCTGTCTATGAAGAACAGATGAATAATGGTACCAAGATGCTGAGCGATTAAAGTTACTATCTGATGGACAGCCCAACCCTACCCTAGTTCCCCCGTGCTGATGCAGCGGTGCCAGTGCAAGCTACGCTACATACCGTGGGGAATTTAGCAGGCAGGAGGTCTCCTTGAAGTAATGGGACTTTTGTTCCCATGTGCCGGGGAAAGCCCCAGCCCACACAATGGGTCTACTCGGTCCCGCACTAGCCATATGGCTGGTGCAAGTCCACGTGCACCTGTGTTGGCGGATCAGACCTGGGAAGGGGGATGGGATGCAGTTCACACCAGTGCTGCTGCTCCTGCCCGCTCGTGGGCCCAATCCACCCACACCACCCACGTTGCCGCCGTCCCCTGCCCCCACCCCCTCCCTCCACCCCGTTTCAACCCCCGCAACAGCTTACCTGGGTCGGTGTACATCACTCCTTGCACAGGCGCCGCTGTGGGAAGGCACAGGCCTTCCTGCCGGCGCTGCTTCCTGGCGCACTGTTGCGATGTGCTTTACGGCATGTTTCTGACAGTCTGCACCAGAGGAGCATCCACTCCACTGGCACAGAGGCACAATAGGATTGTGCCATAAATCTAACTGCAAATGATTTTTTTTTTTTTATAACAATGGCATTTCAAATGAGGAAAAATGTGAACATCAATACCTCAAAAGCTCAAAGGGGTTAGTCTTGCTCTGTCCTGTCTGGTTGTGATACAGGTTAACAAGCATCATTGCTTCTTGGTGCATTGTAGAAGAATGCCATCAAATACAGGCCTTTTGTTACACAAGTTCTCTCATCTGCCACCTGCACTTAGGTTCTGCTGGCTTTCTTATATTTAACTCATAGGAACACCTACATCATTCCTCTTTAGAGCTGAATATTTGCCATTGTTGACATAGATCCAAATATAATCCTCCTAGGCTGTAATCAGCCCATAGATAGATTTATAATCATTTCTGGGGGATTGTACGTTCTTTCCTAGAGGAACGCAAATGGGAATCATGAGGCCATGACATCATGGTGCAACCTTGGTCTGAGTTGGCAATGGCAACCATTCCTATATGGGGGGGGGGGGAAAGAACGTCCTTCATTATTAAGACTTACGGGAGGGCTGGATCCAGTGCTGAAGAAAATTACTTCAAAATAGTTTCAGCTTCACTGCCCACAGCATTCATTAAATTCACTGTGTTGAGCATTGCTGCAGTTCTAAATTTAGTGAAATGCTGCTTTCAATCAGGCTAATGAACATGGCAATTCTGAAGAGGGTGAATGCTGGCGTTTTCTTTCTTCACTTATTCTTTCCGAGCTCTTAAATTTTCCAGGCGGACCACCTCAAAGCAGAATGAGGTCACTGAACACCCCCCCCAGCCTATTGAGAAGGCCTATTGGTGTGCTGCTATTGGTGTGCACCCCCCCCCCGAGCCTATTGGTGTGCTGCTAGGGGGCTGGAGTGCACGCACCTATTTGGATGAGGAGGGATGCTGTATGGATCAGGAAGACTAAAAGTCAGTCTGTCAACATTACATTGAGTTCATAACTAGCTTAAGCTTAGACCCAAGAACGCTGATGAAACAATAGTGTGGGATTCCAAATCAGGCTCTTTATTTCTCAACAGTGCACTGCACACATACTGGTGGATCACATGCCATTAGAAAACTGGAAGAGACGTACACAATCCTGTCAGGGCTGGTGGCCTGGCGGTAAGTTGCTAGTTCCATTGGTAGGTGAGCAGGTGGTCAGGTTGGTGCAAAAACAACTTAGTCTGCATCTCCGCAACAAGTTGCTCCAATGGAGGATCCAGGCCTAAGTCAGAACCTTCATTGAGGCAGTTTGGGATTCTTGGCTCCTTTTGTCACTTGATCCCTGCTGGGCTGGAAACGAATACCACTGTCATCCCTCTGCAGAGATGCTGCTGCGGTGCAGATGAGATCAAGCCAGTAGTTCCCTCTACTTGTAAGCTGCCTTGATGGGACATTTTACACCCCTCTGTGTGCTTGAGTCTTAGGTGCAGAAAGGGTGTGTGTACCATCCGCCCCTGAAGCTGGAAGATAATATATGGCCTTTGGATCCTAGAACTTCTGTATTTGCCTGCTCAACACTTGAGATAGTGCTTAAAAATTTCTTTTCTTTCTCTTTTTTGTTGTAAGCCACCTTAGGTCCCTTCGGGGAGAAAGGTGGGATAAAAATATTGTAAATAAGTAAATAAATAAATAAATAAGTTTGTACTTCCTAGGCTTGGTATTCAAACCTCAGTGACTTGTAAGGTTTGCCTTAAATAGGAAGAAAGCATTACACCCCCTGAGTTTTTCTTTGACTCTGATTTTTGAAGGATTGTCTTGTCCCTAGTCAAGCAAAGCTTTGTGATCTGCTTCAGAGGATCTCCTCTGCTATCAGAGGTTAGGAGTAACTAAGGGCCCAATCCTATCCTCCCCCCCCCCCTTTGTCGATGGAACCATCCTATCCTACCCTCTCCCTGCTATCCTCTTCTAATCCTATCCTCTCCCTGCCCTGCCTATTGCGGCAGCACTCCCAAAATGGCCACTGATGGAGTGCTTCACACACTGTCAGCGGCCATTTTGTGACAATGGAACTCTGTTCTGCTGTTGCGACACACTCTGAATGGCAGCCCAATCCTGCATAGGATCGGACTGTAGGGAAATGACTTCTGTAGTGATGAAGTCCTGTATGAGGAACAATTCCACACAGCACCAACAATGTTATCTTTTTAATGGTTGAGGGTTGGGGTTCTGCTATCTGTTTGATTTTCCCTAACTTTTTTTGGCTGCTGCTTTGTTGATTTAATTTGTAGTTTGTTGTTTGTTTTTAATTGTATGATTGTTTTGTGTGTGTTTTTAAGAATTGTGAGCACCTTTGAGTTTGTTTAATGGACAAGTGACCTATAAATATTGTAAATAAAAATAATCACATAAATATAGCCGCAGCCCAGGCATCAGTAGCTCTTGGAAATGTCATTTGCCCAGGGCTACTGACATCCTATGACCATCTGACGGATGCCAGTAGCCCTGGAAAAATGACATTTCCAAGAGCTATTGCAATATGGGTCCCTGTCATAGAAACATCTCCCTCCCTCTCCCTCCTGCTGCCACCACCAGAGCAGCAGCGGGAGCAGAGAGGGTATAAGGTAAATAGCTAGTGGAGGGGGGGAACGCTCCCAGGCAGATCAATGGGAGGGAGAGTTCACAGGGAGCTCGGGGAAAAAAAAGCTCTGAACTCTTCTACTATACTCCCAATTTTGCTAGCAAGAGTGCAACAGAGTCCAATTTGACTCAACTCAGAAACTAAGCTAGTATTTCTCAATCTGAGGAAAAAAAATGGCTTGATTTTCTCAGTTAAATTAGGAATCAAATGAGGGTGGGTGAGTGTTTGCCTATCAGTAAACACATCAGTACTTCCCGCTTGCTGCATTTCAGTCCCAGTTTCCCATTTATCCTGCTTAAAGGCTGACCAACACTACACGAATCCTGGCAAGTTACGGAGATGTGCGGAGCTCTCTGTCACCATTGCGGAAGCAAGCGGAGCAGCTGTGATCTACCGATTTCCAGCGCGTACATAAAGCTGAAAACCCATCTTTTGAGGGGCGGGTTCGCGGAGCTACTGCAGCCAACCAATCGGATGAGAGGGCGGGGTGAAAGGGGCTGTCAAGAAATTGGAACTCACTCGAGTATCCGATTTCTCATGGATCCATTTCTCCTTCTCACAAAAGTTAGCAAGATGAATTCACAATTTGCACAAATTGTTATGTTAGTTTTCCCTCCTTCCTGCCCCTCTCTCTCTTCTCCCGTGTATCGGACCACATTTGTGCTTAACCAATCACCACTGCGCTTTCTAAGAAGGCGGGACAACAGGAGGGACAACAGGCGGGAAGACACTCCTTCCGAACAGCTCTGTGCGCGGAGGCAGAGGCCTCCGCGCCTGAGCTCGTGTAGTGTGGGTCAGCCTTAAGGCTGCACTCCTAGACACACTTTCTTGGGAGTAAGCCCCAAGGAACACCATGTTACTTCTGTTACTTCTGAGTTGTTACACATATAGTACTGCACTGTAAGTCACTGACACAAAGGACTCTCCATGAGAGAACATGCTGTTAAGGACCGGATTTGGCTATGTCCACTTCACTTTAAGGATTGCCAAGCCCAGCCTGAAAATTGAATGGTATAGACTGGAATCAGCGCTCCTTGCTTTTCATCAGGGAGAACCTGGGAGCAGTATTGCCACATGACAAAAGATTCACCCAGAACGTACAGGGAGAACTTTCAGCTTGGCTTGTGTTAGTTTCTCATTCTACAAGTCTTGATATATATAATTTAGCAGAGGGCTAGTTTATGACAATTGGCATCCATCTGAAGGTGTCATTTACAAGCTCTGAGAGTAAAATCTTTTATCCGTATAATCAGTTCTTCACTTGCTCTCTATGGTATGAAGGAACAGTGACCCTTAGAGAGCTGAAATCACTCGTGATTTTCTGCCCTGTAGAAAACATAAATATGCACCATCCATTGTTATGCTGTCGTTGCATCGCACATTTGAGATGAACTATTCGTAAGCAAATAGCTAAGAATACCAAGACGCAGAGCTCATTTACAGTATTTCTCCTGTAGGAATTCAAGGGTTATCACGACATTGGTTCTGAGATATAGGCTAGAAACACTTCACTTCTCTACTGTTCTCACCACTCTTTTAATCCTCTTCTAATTACACCAGCAAAAAATACTGTTATAGTTACTCTTATTACAACATTGAGATGCTGTTACTACTTTTCTTTAAAAAGGCAAACCTGTGCTTCCTCCAGTTTTGTCCTGCACAGTAAAAGTGTGTGTGTGTGTGTATTCATATTCATTTTGATCTATCATACTTGCTTGGTATAATGTTTTATATTTGTATGTTTCAATATTAATGCACACTGACCACATTTTAGAACCTTCAAATCTATCCTTCTCTCATGACACGCCTACAAAAGATATGATCTAAGTCGGTGTTGTTCAATCCGGGGGTTGTAATGCCTCATATGGAGGGGTGCAGCTGGAATTTTATTTATGCGAGGAGTGTAGCATTTGTGGCTGTGTGCCGGCTGATGCGAAGCCCCTGAGCGGCAGCCGTTCAGTGATCCTCTGGGCACCAGACCCGGAAGTCATATCACAAGGCCTCCGCAGGGCCAAAGAGATGTGAAGGGAGGCTTGGGCGATAACACCCGAGCCCACCCAAAGCAGGTGGACCTCCGAGCAGAGGCGTCGCTGGAGCGTGGCGGGGGGGCGGGGCGCCCCTGGGTGACGCGCGCCACGGGGTGACACACGCACCCTGAGCGCTCCACCTCCGTGACGCGCAACACCCTTCGGACGCTCCAAGGCCGGCCCAGGAGCCGGCCTCGGAGCGTCTGACCCCGTCAGCGCTCCAGGGCCTTCTGAAAGAAGGCCCAGGCAGCGCGTCCATCCGGGTGTTTTTTGGATTTTCACGCATGCGCAGACCTGTTTTGAGGGCTTTTTGCCCTCAAAACAGGTCTGTGCATGCGCGAAAATCTGAAAAATACCCGGATGGACGCGCTGCCTGGGCCTTCTTTCAGAAGGCCCTGGAGCGCCGACGGGGTCGGACGCTCCGAGGCCGGCTCCCGGGCCGGCCTTGGAGCGTCCGGAGGGCGAAGCGGGGGGGAGCTGGGTACGCGATATTATAGCATCACTAGGGTGACATGCGCCCCCTGCCCCAGGGTGACGCGCGTCCTAGTGACGCTACTGCCTCCGAGTGAACTCTGATTGGCAGAGCGAGAGCCGGAGTTGCTCTTCAAGGGACCACTTTGGGGTTGTGGCATGAAAAAGGTAGACGACCACTGGTCTAAGTGAAATAAAAAGTGTACTTGAACATTTCAGAGATATTATTGCATCAGTATGTGCATGCTTGTCTTTTGTTTGAGTCTGGCTCAGTTGGGAGAGCTGTTGCCTTCAAAGCCTGAAGACCGGTGAACTTGATAAGTTTGAGACACGACGCTGGCAAGAAGCTGTGAAAGCCTCCAGGAGGAGAGATAAGAGCCTCCAGCTGCGTCGGTCGAGTGTGGGAGGCGCCAGCCAGCAGAATTGTCAGACTGTAAAAAGGATACCACCTGGAAAGTAGCCGTTCATGAAAGATTGGACATTTATATACAGTATATTGTTAAAAAAAAAAACAAAAACCAAGGGGGGTTAGGACAGCCTGCCCATGTACACCACCTTGGATTAAAGTCGGAGGAGAAATCCAATGACCAAGAAAGGCGGTATATAAATACTGTATATTACAGTATATTACTATTATTAAATATAAACATGATAATCTACCTCTAGCAGGAGAATTCTGTTAAATTTTAATTCTGAAAATAGTTACTGTTTTATTCACACACGAAGAAAAAGAATTGTAGAACAGAGAACAGACATTGGCTCCAATCTTGTGATGCAGCACACACAAGTTGGGTTCTCAGTTGTCAAGTATGTTAAGAGAAAGTTACTCTTGTACTGAGCTGGACAGGCAGGGCGAGGTGTCTGTCTAACAGCACAATCCTAACCAATGTTCCAGCACCGGTGTAGCTGTGCCAACAGGGCACACACTGCATTTTGCAGTGCAGGGGCAGTCATGGAGGCCTCCTCAAGGTGAGGGAACATTTGTCCCCTTACCTCGGATCTGCATTGCGGCTGCACTGGTGCTGGAAAGTTGGTTTGGATTGCGCTGTAAGACTTGGTAGTGCAACTATTGCTCATTATCTTATTATCCTTGTTTGGGCGACTGTGTCAAGATTCCATTGTGTAAAACTGTATTCAAATTGTCTTGGCCCTTGGAGAATTCTGTAGGATGGGGGATGAATGCTCTGCCACTCCCCTAAATCAGGTCACCCCATCCAGAATACAAGCAATAAACTAATCCCAAACTGAAATCATTGTGTGACTCCCTACTTAATCTACCTGGGATTTTGATCCCCAATACCTTCTTCCCTATTCCTGCAGGGTGCTCTGGCATCAAGCATGCAGAAGCCAAGTCTTAAGGGCTATATTCACATTGTTTTCCTTCTGTGTGTACACAGTTTATTTGATTCAAAGTCCCCAGCAGGAAACTACTGAATTAGAATTTATCAGGCAGTTAGAATCTTTCTATTTGGGCTGAAACAGAGACGGTGGTTTCCTATTTCACCACATCCAATAAGTGACTTTGCTTACGCAAGATGACTGTATTGCCATACATCTGTTCTTGGAAGCGATCACTGTGCTTATCTCATACATTTAAGCTTTACGTAAAAGTAGACACAGACCGTACCTCTTGCATTCCATAACAGTCTGGCACCATCATTTGCAAGTCTATTCATTTAAACTTGAATAGGAACAATGGTTTCCTTTCTCACTACACTTGTTAATTAATTTATTGCCCAATCGTATCGGGCCTCTGCGCTGGTGGAGCACGCATTCGCGCAGACTGTCACAAGTGTGCTGTAAGGCATATTGTGACAGCGGGCCTGTTTGCAGCACCGGCGGGAAGGTCATTCCTTCCTGCTGGCACCCGTACTTCCAGGGACACCCGCTAGAGCAGGTAAGCCACCATAGGAGGCAGAATGGGGTGGGAGGGAGGTGGGAAAGGGCAGAGATGTGGGCAGACCGGGCCCAGGAAGGGGCAGGATTGGGGCGCTGGTGCGTGCCATATCCTATCCCCCTTCCTGGGCCTGATTCACTGGCACAGTGCAACACAGACTTGTGACAGATATTTGGCTAGCGCATCAGAAGGCTTGGGAGGGGCTCTTTAGCTGGGGCAAGTCCAATGAAAGGAAAGGGACGGAGAGCTTCAAAATGAAAGGGATAGGATCCAGTGTGTGCCATTGCCACCGGATTCACTTCTGCTGCCCTCTACCCCCATTCTTCCTACCTCTCTGCCCACCTACCGCCCCCACCACTGTCTTACCTGGTCCAGCAGGCGTGGCGGGGTTTGGTGACGAGGCTGCGGCATTGCTGTCTCTTGCAGCAGCGCTTGCAGAATGGCCACCGATGGAGCACTGTGCACTCCAATGGCAGTCATTTTACAGCAGCAGAAGTGACTTCCATTGTCATAATAGACTCCACGTGTGTCAGCCACACAAGGAGCGTTGTGGTACCTTAATTTAACAAATTTATTTCAGCATAACCTTTCATGGACTCTAGTCCACTGCAGGTACAGTTGTGGTCCCAGCTTACATAGCAAAGTTTTCATGGATATATTGCATGCATGTGTGTGCATGCGTGCGCACACACACGCGCGCACACACACACACAAGGGGGTGAGAAGTAGGCGGTGCTGGAGTGAGTCTTGAATGGATTGGATGCAGCCCTTGGGCTATATGTTGCTGACACTGAATGAGGTTTAAACTGTTACTCAAGAGCCTTACCAGCATTGCTTCATTATTATTTAATTAAGAAGTTGCTTGTGACAGTGTGTATGTGCAAAAATGCTTCATGCAAATTGGTGAAAGGGTCATTTTTTATGTATCAACACCAAAAATTATGTTGATTAATAACTTTGCTTCATCTTTGGTTCTCCACCCCCACCCCCTACTTAATAGAATCCAAAGGAAGAGAAACTTTGCATCAGAGAATAATAATGAGGTCTCATTAGCTACAGTAATCAAGGTTTCTGTAACAACACTTACACTAGTATAATTGTTCAGGGAGCAAAAGAACAGTAAAATCACAATGAAGTTTTGCAAGGGATTAGCTTGGTCCCTTATCTTTTTCCATTAGGGAATGGACATTCCAGCATTTTGATTAATCATCCCTGAAGTTTCACCCATTAGACTATTAGCATTCTCATCAGAAAAGAGCTCCAACTTGTCACAGATCAAACGGTCTCCCCCCAATAACAAGACACTCTATTTTTATAAAAACGAGGTTATGCAGTCCATTGCTGAAACACTTTGAAGACACCAGAGAATTAAAGCAGAGAGGTAAGACAAAGAAAGCTTGGCAGTGCTCAAATCAATGGGGATTTGATTTAACCTTGGCTTTTAAAATATTTGCTATAACGTGCAGTTTACATGCATTTGAAAAGAAGAACGAGTTTCCCCCCCCCCCAAATTAAGGAAGGAATTTGCAGTATGTCAAAGAGTTACATTTTTAGATTATAATTTGCCATTGGGTTACAGAAAAAATGAGCTTTTTTTCAACTGGAAAATGTGTGTTAACACACATTTAAATGACCCCAATGCACTAGCAGCTAGTGATTAGCTGGTCAGCTTGATTACTAAAGATGTTTTAGATAAGGGACAAAAGCAGGGAAGCATTTGAGAACCAATCCTATTCTCACACACACACACACACACACACACACACACACACACACACACACACACACACACACACTGATACAATGGCACCAAAACGGCTACCATTGCATCCCGCGGGGGAGGGGCAGTTGTGGAGGTCTCCTTTAGGTAAGGGAACAATCGTTCTCTGGGGTAAGCCTCCATAGCGTCTGGGGGGGGGAAATCAACTCGGACCTGCACTAGCTACCCTGTTTCCCCTAAAGTAAGACCTCCCCCGAAAGTAAGACTTACCATCATTTTTGCATGATTTTTGATGGCACTCATAAATATAAGACCTCCCTGAAGTTCAGCCAGACAGATGCAATCCCCCCCCCTCGACACACACACACCCCGGCACTTTGACCGATTTAAGCTTCATTCTTTCCCAAGGGTGAAAGGCTCTGGAAGACCTGCACTTGAGTCCTCCACCATAGAGACAACGTGCTAGAGAGATTTTGCAAGGTTGCAGCCTCCTTGCAGGCCTTGCTGGCCTCTCTAGCATGTCGTCTCTATGGTGGAGGACTCAAGTGCAGGCCTTCCAGGCCTTGAGGAGCCTTGCACCCTCGGGAAAGAATGAAGCTTTAATCAGTCAAAAGAAGTGCCCGGGGGGGAGGGGCACCACAGGTTGGGAAAATAAGACCTCCCTCAAAATAAGACCTACTGCATTTTTGGAGCCAAAATTAATATAAGACACTGTCTTATTTTCGGGGAGACAGGGTAAATAGCTGGCGCAGGTTCATGTGGACCCACAGGTCTGCAGATCCATGTGGATCAGGTCGGGGAACGGGTTTAGGATTTGGCGGCCGCCACTGTCGCTGAACCTGCCCCCTTCTGATCCACCCACCCCTCCCCTGTTGCCACGTCATTTCTCCCTCTCCTGCCCCAATTCCACCCTCCCCCACACCCCTTCCACATACTGCTGGAGCATCTTTCCCAATGGGCACTGACTGCTTTATGGCAGTAAGGCATCTGTGAACATGGTTTGCATACATCACAGTATTCCAGATTGACAGTATTTGTACATGGAACTATCACAAATGGCTTTCACAGTCCACACTTCATCGCACGATATTTTAATAAGTGTTCCACATCCAGGTTTTTTTCATGTGAAAGTTAATACCTCATTAAACAGGTAACTGGTACTAACCGATTCCTGATGAGGACCAGTTTCTTATTATCATTTTCAATAATGAAAAGTATCATGGAGTCTGCAAATTCTGACATTTCTTAATTAAAATTTGTTATCTGCTATAGATAAGGTTTCTACTTTATTGGCTACATATGCAATTTGAGTTTCATTTCCTTTTACAGTCATTACAGATATATACATTTTTATGGCCCAATCCTTACCCACCCACCCGCACTATCTTCTGCCACACAGCTGAGCTGACGGAGTGCATGCAATGGTAGGGAGGGGGCAATCAGATGGCCAATGAGAAGTAAAAATATTTTATAAAGTATCATATCATCTAAAAAAATTAATATAAAGTGCGGAAAGAATTTTATATGCACAATATTGGAAGAATTCAGAGATACCTTCGCTGGAAGATTGGTGGATGAAAGTTTTGGATTATGCTGAAATGGATAAACTTACAATTTTAATTAAGGAAAAGTCTGCTAACCTTTTTGTGAATAATTGGAAACCATTTATTGATTTTTTAAGAGAGAGGGAGAAGAACGATGTGATGATATGCAGATTTAATGAATAGAATGTTGGTGATATTTTGGCTTAGTTGGATATTATACAGTTGCAAGAAAAAGTATGTGAACCCCTTGGGATTACGTGGAGTTTTGCATGAATTGGTCATAAAATGTGCTCTGAACTTCATCTAAGTCACAACAATAGAAGAACACAGTCTGCGTAAAATAATACTACACAAAAATTAGATGTTGCCATGATTTAATTGAACGTAATATGTAAACATTCACAGTGCAGGGAGGAAAAAGTATGTGAACCCCTAGCCTAATGACGTCTCCAAGAGCTAATTGGAGCCAGGAGTGAGCCAACCTTGACTCCAATCAGTGTGATGATATTGGATGTGTTGCTGACAGCTGCCCTGCCCTTTAAAAACACACACACCTGTTTTGGGTTTACTGGTTTCAAGAAGCACTGTCTGATGTGAACCATGCCTCGCAGAAAAGAGCTCTCAGAAGACCTACAATCAAGAATTGTTGTCTTGCATGAAGCTGGAAAGGGTTACAAAAGTATCTCCAAAAGCCTTGATGTTCATGTTTCCATGGTAAGACAGACTGTCTACAAATGGAGAAAGTTTAGCGCTGTTGCTACTCTCCCTAGGCGTGGTCGTCCTGTAAAAATGACTGCAAGAGCACAGCGCAGAATGCTTCATGAGGTAAAGAAGAATCCTAGAGTGTCAGCTAAAGACCTACAGAAATCTCTGGCACATGCTAACATTTTTGTTGACACATCTACAATAAGGAAAACATTAAACAAGAATGGAGTACATGGGAGGACACCACGGAGGAAGCCATTGCTGTCCAAAAAAAAATATTGCAGCACGTTTGAAGTTTGCAAAAGAGCACCTGGATGTTCCACAGCACTACTGGCAAAATATACTGTGGACAGATGAAACCAAAATTGAGTTGTTTGGGAAGAACACACAACACTATGTGTGGAGAAAAAAAGGCACAGCACATCAACATCAAAACCTCATCCCCACTGTAAAATATGGCGGAGGGAGCATCATGGTTTGGGGCTGCTTTGCTGCCTTAGGGCCTGGACGGATTGTTGTCATTGATGGGAAAATGAATTCCAGAGTTTATCAAGACATTTTGCAGGAAAACGTACGACCATCTGTCCGCCAACTGAAGCTCCGCAGAGGATGGGTGATGCAACAGGACAATGACCCAAAGCATACAAGTAATTCAACAAAAAAATGGCTTCAACAGCACAGAATACGCCTTCTGGAGTGGCCCAGTCAGAGTCCTGACCTCAACCCGATTGAAATGCTGTGGCATGACCTTAAGAGAGCGATTCACACCAGACATCCCAAGAATATTGCTACACTGAAACAGTTTTGTGAAGAGGAGTGGTCCAAAATTACTCCAGATCGTTGTGCAGGTCTGATCTGCAACTAAAGGAAACGTTTGGTTGAGGTTATTGCTGCCAAAGGAGGGTCAACCAGTTATTAAGTCCAAAGGTTCACATACTTTTTCCTCCCTGCACTGTGAATGTTTACATGTTACGTTCAATTAAACCATGGCAACATCTAATTTTTGTGTCGTATTATTTTACGCAGACTGTGTTCTTCTATTGTTGTGACTTAGATGAAGTTCAGAGCACACCTTATGACCAATTCATGCAAAACTCCACGTAATCCCAAGGGGTTCACATACTTTTTCTTGCAACTGTATATAGAAAATAGTGAATAGTATGCAAGTAGGATGTATTGCTTCGCGCTTGCTATAACCTTACAAAATATGTATTGTTTTTATGTTTTAATATTATATTAATACAAATATATACAGAAAAAAGAGAAGTAAAAATATTTTTATTTACTTCCAGGTAGACCACCTGCTCATCAATGGGTCTCCTCGGACATACACTGGCTATTTTGTTGGCATACATCTGAGAAGAGGAAGGGGTGGGTCCGGGCCAGGAAAGGGGGATAGATCTGACATGTGCAACTGCTGCGCATCCACCACCTCCCGTCCTTGAACCACCCCCCAGTTCGGCCCATTCCCCACCCTGATCCTTCCCCAAACTGCCCACGAACCGCTCCCTCTGCCTGGTTCTGGCACATGCATGGAACCTCTGGCCCTTTCCACTGGTGGCTCCACAGTGCATGACAGCAGTGCAACATTTGTACCATCCTAAGGTGACTTACGGTAACATATTGCTAGATCTGCTGCCGGAAGTGGCCCATAGGACTGTGCTGTTAATGTAGTACCCAGATGCCCCAACCTGGTTGGAAGAAGGGGGCATGTATGGGAATCCCACCCAATCCAGCTGCTGTAACAATGTGTGGATGGCTCTTTCTGACAAATCATAATGCTAAATGGCTTTTAAGGAGGATCAACAGGAGTTGAATTTAGCCTCTCTTTCCCTCAGGCAGCGCATTGGCACAATTGCTGATTGTTCTACAGTGTAATGTTATATTTGCTGTTGCCAGCATTACTTGTTGCATATTAGGATCCAAGATCATAGGTGATACCTGGCTATGTTTTTGCCTTCATTGACTATTTGCCTATTGTGTGTTATACATATATATTAAAAAATCACAGATTTGTATATGTATTTGTATTTGTAACCTGCATTTCTCCTCCTGCAAGGGTGTCAACTAAGGCAGCTCATGACATTTAAAAAACACAATACAATAAAAATAAAATCAATAATTAAAATAAAACAAAGCACTCTCATTTGATCTCAGCGGGATGGAAGTTTCATACAGTGGGAAGGCAGTTCTTCAAGTACTCTGGTCCCAACCTGTTTTGGGTTTTAAAGGTCAAAACCAGCACCTTGAATTGCACCCCAAAACAGACCAGCACTAATACAGCTGATAAAGCAGAGATGTGATGAGCTCACCACATTTGTCCCTGCTAACTGGGCAAAGAGGCACTTTTTCAAGTGGTGCTCATCTGATATTTGACAGTGGGAGAGTAACTGTCCCTCTCCACTCCAAAACAGTGTCTTTTCTGGTGGCTGTTTGCTGGGGTTCTTCTGCATCATTTTAGATTGTGAGCCCTTTGGGGACAGGGAGCCATTTAATTATTTCATTTTGTCTGTAAACCGCTTTGTGAACTTTTTGTTGAGAAGTGGTACATAAATACTCTTAACAACATAACACCACACCTTGTGCCAGAAGGCAATCATGCAGCAGCATTCTGCACTACAGGAGCTGAAGTTTCCAAACGCTCTTCGAGGGCAGCCTCACATAGAACACGTCACTGTTATCTAAACTTGATGTAACCAGTACGCGAACAACAAATGTTCAGGTATGACTGACTCAAGAAAGGACACCACTGGCACACCAGCCTAAGCTAGGCAAAAGCACCCCAGACCACAGCCAACTACTGGGTACCCAGGAACACTCTACTTCCCAGGAACTGGGAACCTGCTACTTAAAAGAGAATTCCCACCCAGAACACGCAGCTGACAATCCATAATCTGGGTTGCAGATCCCTAACAACATCTCATCTGGATTTAATTTGTTCATCCCCACCCAGCCCAGTACTCCAGACACTAGTGCACAGCCTCCCCCTCTACACTAGATGGAATGGATACACACGCACACATGCATGCACACCTTCTTATGATGTCTTTTGCCAAATATGAAGAATTGAAGCTACACCAAGGTGCGATGGTCAAAATGGCATATGCTGCATATTTCCTATGCCTCACTTTCATATGCCCTTGCCTTGTTAAATAAGGAGCATTTATGCATGCATTCCGAGTACTTCTTGAAGAGCAATGGTCCTGTTTACATCCTTTGCGGAATTACTCCATCATACCTCCTAGACTTTAAGTAGAAAACTTGATAGAAAACTCTAAGTAGTAAACAGATGGCTTCACAGTGGAGTGCCAATGAAAAATTAGGTCTTGTTCTATGCTGCTATTGCAATTATATCCTTTAAGCATGCTCCGTATATGACAGCTTTTTGTGTGTCGTGCTATTGACAGCTATAAGAGGTTTCTTTGTAATTATGCATTTTTGCACACAGTTGTATTTTTCTTCCTTTTTTTAGCTATTCTATATTTCAGTATTAAAAAAAAACCCTGCCTTTTTCTAAATTTAGATAAGACTTAACATTCAAAAGCTCAACGGAAGCTAGATCAGGACTCCTATAGTTAAATTAACATTGAAAGGGAAGAATAGTGGGCAGCCAGATCCAAACTACGGATCCGGCACGGAGCAAGTGCTCTGGCGCTGGAAGCCGTCGTAAACATGCCATAAGGCACGTTTGCAATGACTTGTGAGTAAGGAAGGCCAGCAAAAGGCTGGCCGCCCTCACTCCAGAGCCGGGACATCCATGCGGCCGGCGGAGGAAGGTAAGTCTCCGACGGCAGCCACATGGGTGGTCCGGGCAGTGAGGGAGGGGGGCCATTGGGCAATCCGCCCCAGGAGGAGGTGGGGATGGCGTCTGCCATGTCCCCGTCCCCGCCAGGCTGGCTTGGCCGTTACATAGCCTCCTTCTACTGATTGGGCCTGCCCCAGTTTACGTCCCCTTCCCTGAGCAGCAGCGTGGCCCGGAACAGGAATAGGATCCAGAGGGCCACTGGCCGGATCCTTAACCTGGATTTCGCCCTAAATATAATCCTCAAATGTATGAAAAGGATTGTCCACATTCTCTGACTGATTTTATCCGTCTGGCGTGTCCTCACTCCTTTTCGGCGTGGCTGTACCAGTGTGTGTGTGTGTGGGGGAAACGATAGGATTGGGCCCCTAGTCTTCCCTCTGATTCTGGTTTTAAATTGTGACTAAGGCTGCAATCTTATGTATGCATATTTAAGAGTAAGCTCTATTGCGCTTACTCTGGGTAAATGTGCATAGGGATGCTCTGTAAAATTAACTTATCTGGCAATAAGAAAGAGAGTCAAAGAAGAGCAGTGCTTCTGAATGTTCATTAACATTCATTTGTCAAATTAATAACAATCTTGAATACAACAATAGTAGACTCATAACTATTCAGAAATTTACACATGGTTTACATCTTGTAAAAGAAAATATGTTTGCTTATTACCAAACAACCCTAATCCTGCAATCTTACGCATACTTCCTTGTGAGTAAGACCCAATTAACTCTGTGGGACAACTTCCAAGGAAATGGGGGGGGGGGCGGCACCAGGAGGTGGCCAGGTTATGTTCTGGCTGACAGCCTACACCCATCACCAGAGAGTCAACCTGACCAGATCAGCTTCTGAACTCTCACTGTTTGGGCAGCATTATTAAGCCCAAAGCACCATGCACCATTTTGGAATGTTTACAAAAACAACCTACACTTCAAAATCAGGAAAAATGATACAGTTTCAGCTAGAGTTGGCAGCATCATTTTCTATATCCCTGGGCTGCTTCACTCTACTTTCACCATATGGTTGCTCCTCCAGAGCCTAACAAACTTGCAAAGCCTGTCCTGAAGGAACAAGTCAGAGAAGGAAGAACACTACATAATATCTTTATTTTTCTAGCTTCCTGTCTCTTGAAATCAAACTAATTTTTGCTAGTTCACAGACTATGGTTGTTGTTTTTTATGGTTGTAGAGTCCTTGGAGAGGTGCTAAGTGTGTTAAAAGCTGATATGCTTGACAATAAATCTCTATCCAGCGTTTGGTGGGCATCCTGTGAAAAACTGAACTGGGATTGTCTTGATTGCTTTCATGTTAAATGGAGTGAAGATTGGACTGATTTCCCAACTGTCAGAAGGTTTCCCATTAAGCTTGATTTGTCCAAATCCTTTGCTATGGCAATCCTCGTTTATGGATCTCCTGTGAAAAGAAATCAACCATTGCCAGCCTTCAAAGTAGGGAAGAAACGCTTCTAGTATAATTTATGGACTTTTCAGGTCTCAGACCCCATCTAGCTAAAGTTAGCCATGACTAAGCCCTACAGAAACCAAAAGGAGAAGTTAATTGTGACTCAATCTCCATGGCTTTCAATACACGAAATCCTGCTGTGTGCTGAAAGGGGCTTCCAAAAGACCACACCAGACGCCGGCCGTTTCTCTCAGTCATGCGCCCGCCCCCAAATAAAGGGCCAGCCAATCAGCTAGCCCTTAGCCTGAGCGCCGTCCGGAGCACTCCACGGGGGGGGGCAGAGTAAACCCCCCCCCCGAGACGCTATGCGTCTCAGGCCCTTTCTCTAAAGTAAGTGGAGTTATTGAATTCCTAGTAATGTCTAGGTAGATTGGAGCCAATCAGTTATTTGTGTCATAAACACACAATGGTTATGCATTTGTTATGTGTAGTCCTGCTATCTTTTGCAATTGTTGCAATATAGTGTGGGACTATCACAACTTTCCCAGTTGGATATTCACCACATTTTGTGAATGTAGAGAAAATGCCATGCTTTCCTAGACAGGGCACCCTTTGCTGTTTGCTTGGCTAAGTGATAAAGGGTTGCAGGTGTCATGTGGACATCGACTGGATAATAACTATGCGACAAACTGTGAGGAGTAACACAATCCCCCTCATGCACACACCTGTGCCATTTGGTACAATAATGTAATATTTATACAGTGCCACCAGCAGTTTTGGTGCCTTCTCAAAAGACAGAGCACCAAACATCTTTCATCATTTAGAGCAGTAGCGTAGACAGGCTGGGGTGGCGGGGGTTTTTTGGGGGGTTTTTTTTTTGGTGCGCTGTGCCCTGGGTGACAGCTGCAGTCTCCTCATGAGGAGGAGCCGCAGTGGTAGCTTTTAGCTCCGCAGCTGCTTTTTTGCAGTCAGAGTGGCTGAGTTTGCAACCGTGGAGCATTTTCGTGCCGGTTGACATATTTGTGGGACCTCCCGCCTGCCCGAAGCCCTAGAAGGCTTCAAATGAAGCCTTCCGGGAGTGCAGGGGGTGGGGCAATGATGCAAAACGAATCATCGCCTCCCCCCCCCCGGGGCACGCTAGCGACGCCACTGATTTAGAACCATGTCTTTCTGTTGTGATATGGCATGGGTTCCTTCAATCTGTCTGCTGAGGAATCCCTGCACATCTTCCACAGATCATCTCACTGCAGAGGATTGGGGGACATGACATACTCCCAGATGCACATTCAATTCACTTGGGGCCCTGACCAGGAAGGCTGAGCCTTCCCATATATTCCTACATGTATTTATTCACTGCATGCTACCTAAAATTCACCCAACATTTCCTGGTGCCTATTTTTATTCTATTTTTTTTAAAATGTATAGCCCACCTCATTCTCAGAGACCCAAGGGGGCTCACAACATAATTTAAACAATAAAAACAATAGCCAAAATATTACACAATATAAACAGTCCAAGAGAGAGAATAAACCATTTAAAGTAAACGAAACTGTGAAAAGTCTCTAAAGAGTGCCAAAAGGAGAGAAGGAAGGAGGCACAGTGAGTTTCTTGGAAAACTTGAGTTCCACAAGAAGGGGACCACCACTGAAAAGGCCCTTCCACACATCTCCTTCAGCTTCACATCAGACAACTGAGAGATGCACAAGAAGATCCCCCCCCCCCCAGATGGCCATTGGTAGATTCATGCGGGGGGGGGGGGGAGAAAACACATCAGGTACCTTGGTACTACCTGTTGAAAGAGAAGATCAGAAAGAGAACAAGTTGACTTTTAGGGAAATTTGTTCACCATTGCTGAACTCGTTGAGGAACCCCTGGTAATCTTTGTATCTTGCTCTGGTGGTTTGGGATTAAAAGAGAGGTTCCTGTTTTCTTTATTCATACACTTTCTTCACAGTGTTTGTTGCCTATCTCATTCCTCTCTTCCTTCTATTCTTCCCCTCCCTTTGCTCCTCCTCCTCACTCTCTGACAAACTTCTGAAAACTGGAAATGGACTGCAGCTATAAGGACACAATATGTTTCTGAAGAACCTCACTCAAAAAATGGCAAGCATCAGGAAGGCCCCTCCCTCTCTCCATGCATCAGTGCCCTCCCCCCCCATTTCATAAACCTTTTCTTTTTATTTGATTTAGCTATTCAAAGGCCCTGTGCTTCCATTTCTCATCTTGGGGCTAATATCTATCCTGTTTTTCTTTTTTTCTTTTTAAAAAAAAAACACATTAAAGGGAAAGCATCTGTAAAATTGCCCCCCAGCAGCAAAGCAATCCCTCACCCACCAAATGGAGGGTGAGGGAATAAAAAAAAGGCTAAAATGCATCTGGGGCACGTATTCATTGGACTAAGACTAAAGGCTAAACTCTTATTCAGCATACTGTTCCATTACTTTCCCACATGCAGCTCCTTGATCCTTAAATATTCAGGAATCTTTCTTTCCCTGGCGCTAGAATCAATTCAAAGGTCTGAGCATGTCTTTTGAATCTCTTTTTCACAATTCTTGGCTCATATCCTCACAGTGGTATGCTAATCCAAGCCACATTTACTCCCCGACAGTTGCTTAGCTTGGTTTTTCCAGTTAATTCCAAATTGTCTCGGTGTAGCACTTGAGACATTTCCTCAAGGGGTTTCAAGTCTTGACAGGGAGATTTCTTGGAGGAGAGGCAGCCAGTGCTGAGAATTGCCTTGAAATCTATTCAGTCTTTACAGCTTAATAATTATGGTCATTAGATTTTTTTTTTTTTTAAGAATGGCTATTCCCTGGTGTGTGTTTTTCCCTATGAGAAACGTATGTAGGCAAGAACTTATTGAAGGTTCTTATCATAGGAATCGTGACTGAATAAAGTTGATTTTGCCTCTTGCTATTTTAGAAATGTGAAGAAATATATTACCAGCAGAAACGATGGCAGTCCCTACTCCATGAGAGAGAGGGTGTTGGTCATTCATGCAGTGAGGTCAAGCCTGAGGAGGCACAGCCACATGTCTTTCCCCCACCCCTATCTCCGTGGATCTTACCTTCCTTGAATCTCTCTCTCTCTCTCTCACTCTCTCTCTCTCCCCCCCGGAAATAGATTTTGAAAAAAATCTCACCTTCCCCCACTCAGAGTTAGGGAGAGCTCAGCGACCCACCTTCTGAGGCAGCTCGATAGCTGCCTCTCCTGCTGCTCTAACATAAGAACATAAGAAGAGCCCTGCTGGATCAGGCCAAAGGCCCATCTAGTCCAGCTTCCTGTGTCACACAGTGGCCCCACCAGATGCCTCAGGGAGCACACAGCCAACAAGATAACCTGTTTCCTGCTGCCACTCCCCTGCACCTGGCACAGAGAAAACCTAAAGCCATGAGGTTGCTTATGCCTTGTATCCTGTGATGGTCTTTTCCTCCATGAATCTGTCCAAACCCCTTTTAAAGGCATCTAGGTCAGGTGCCATCACCACATCCTGTGGCAGGGAGTTCCACAGATGAATTACACGCTGGGTAAAGAAATATTTTCTTTTGTCCGTTCTAACTCTCCCTCCACTCAATTTTAGTGCATGTCCCCTGGTTCTGGTGTTGTGCGAGAGGGAGAAGAATTTCCCTCTATCCACTCTCTCCATCCCATGCATAATGTGCCGGTCTCTGCGCGCAGGCTTCATTCCTTTTTTTTTTTTTTGGCCTCTCTGGAGAGGAAGGACTATACATGGCTTCCTGTCTGGTCTGGATTCTAACCTGAGTGACAAGATCTCCGCGTCTGTGCTTGACTATGTTGCCTTGCTTGACTCTGGGTTCCGGTGGCGGCTTGCTTGCTTCCTGGTCCTGATCCTTCACTCTCTCTGCCCACATCCCAGCTTTGGCATCAGCTATATGAACTGACTAAATGGCATTGGGAACGTGAGTCTCCTTCAGTGTCAATTACCCCGTTTGTAAAAAATCTGCCTAGTAAAAAATGGTGGACAGTGAACGTGAGTATAGAACTTTGACCTTATTACTAAAACAAAAGAGGAGAAAGAATACCTTGTATCCCAAATAATCGTACTTAATACCTGAAAGTATGTGTGAATAGTCTGTCCCACAGCATGCCCCAGGAATAGTCCATCACTATTAGTGACAGCCTTTGCTTAGAAAAGTGTTGCATTCTAAAATATCTTTTAGCAGGTTGTTTTGAACTAATCCATTCCTTGTAATAAAAACAATTAAATGTATGTAAAACACCACAAGAAACAAATGTAATTGCTGTGACACTAGTCAATAATTTCCCATGGGATACAATGGAAGCACAATTATATAAGATACGTTTAAATTAGATTGGATAACTGTGCTGGAAAACATACTGTTGGGAACTATTCTGTAATGGAAATGAGACAGAGGACTTCTTCCATCTCCGATTTCTTTTATTCATAGGGGACACAAAGGAGATCTATTAGTTTTAATAATAAGACAAACAGTAATGACAGTGGTATCTTTTGAAAAAACTTTGCTTTTCTACATTAGGTAGCGACAAGGCTGAATAATTTGACATGCTAGCTAATGTTTCTAAATTGAAAGCAAATTAATGTTCTAAATCGAAATGCTATTTCATAAATGCCCATATATATGGTTTTTGAGTCTTGCTTGGTAGAGTCACTTATGGCGCAATCCTATCCAACTTATGCCACCGGCTGAGCTCTGCTCAATCCTATCCAATTTATGCCACCGGTGTAACCAGCGATGCAGTGAGAAAAGGAGGCCCCAGAATGGAAAGGGAATTCAAATTCCCTTTGAATTCCCCTTTTGGAGGGGATTTGAATCCCCTTTCTGTTCTGGGGCCTCCCGTTCTCGCTGCACCGCTGGTTACACTGGTGGCATAATTTGGATAGGATTGAGCAGAGCTCAGCCAGTGGCATAAATCGGATAGGATTGCGCTGTTAGTCCTTCCCAGGGATGGGGAATAGATAGAAGACATAATTTGATCTGAGTGTCCAAAATAAAGATCTATACAGTTAAAATATATGTGGGCCAAGAAGTTCATGCAGCCACTGCTGTAAGGTCTGAGTAATGAAGAAAGGATTATATACAGCTCTCTTATCAATCTAGCTTAAAAAAAGGGGGGGGGGGATGCTACACAAGTTTTCCCAAACCTACCGTACCAGTATCTCAAAAACCAAACTCATTTGCCTTGGAACAACCACCACTGATAAACGGGCAGCCCAATCCTATCCTACGCTCTGCTCAGTGATCCAGCTATGCTGGCATTGGCAATGCTGGATCCTGAGCAGAGTAGGTGGGGTTGGAGGTCTCCTCGAAGTAAGGGAACATTTCTTCCCTTACCCCAGGTAAAGCCCCAGCCTACCAAATGGGTCTCCTCAGATCCACACCAGCTATTGAGCTGGAGTAAGTCCAGAAGGCCTGTGTCGGGAGAAATGGGCCTGGAAGGATAGGATACGACATGCACTGCTACCGCCAATCTCACCCCCCCCCTTCTGGGCCCGATCCGCCCACCCCCTGCCCTGAAATGCCCCCGGAACACCCTCCCCCACCCCTATGCCGTGCAGCCCATCCACAGCTTACCTGGGTTGCATAGCATCCGGATATGGCCTGCTGAACCTTATTGTGGGGATAATAACAGAAGGGTAGGGAAGATGAATCAAAAATAAAAAGCAATGCCATGTTTCATAGGACTAGGCCCTAAACACAAGCAGTTCCTATTTAAAGAGGAGGAGGAAATCCTTAAAGGGAAAAGGGAAAGACAACGTGATGGCACAAGCAATGAGTGGAGAAAGGAGGGGGAAAGGGACATAAGGGGGAACTAGGGGTGGTGAACCTGGGTTTTTGTGGTAGCAGAAAAGGAGAACTGAGGGAGAAAGGACAGAGAAGCGAGAGAGATCCCCAAGGTTCTGGGTGTGTAGCGAAAGAGTGTGGCTGAATTACAGTTCTCTGGCACCTGAACCAAGAACTACAGGCAAGGAATGAGCCCCTCGTTGGGCTATGAACCCATTTCACTCACTCGCAGAGGGAGAGCGAGTCTCTCCCACCAGGTGGTTCCTCTTAACCAATGTCCCAAAGTTCTGAGATTGTGAGAGATGTGCAGCCCCCCTACTCTTGGAGTTCTTGATGGATTGGTGGAGGGGAATCATTCATTGGGGATTGTCCCCTCGCCCATGTCGAGCCCCAGCTAAATGGCCGGCGCAACTCTGAGCAGCCCCATGTCGGGCTTTCAAGCCCAGGACTAGGGTTAGGATTCAGCAGAGGCCTCCTCCTCTGAGCCCACCACCCTCCCGGGCCTGATCCGCCCTCTACCTCACCCTCTCCCCAACCTGGAACACCTCCTCCTTGTCTCCGCGCCGGCCGGCAGGGAACTTACCTACCTGCCAGCGCTGGCCACCACACTGGCGGGACTGGCCTCAATGCCATTGCAACGTGCTTTACAGCATGTTTGTGACAGCGCGGAGTCCAATACTGCTGGTGGAGACCAGCATAGGATTGATCTGTAAAGCTGCAATCCTAGACACTTTCCTGGGAGTAAGCCCCATTCAATGCAACTGAACTTACTTCTGAGTAGACATGCCTGTGTTGTAAAAAGTTCCAAACTCGCACACAGTTGACACTCCCAGACAGGAGGAAAATGATAGAGGCATTAAGTGTGTTGTAAATTTGACTGCAAAAGATATAGGAAAATAGAAGGGGGCTTTGTGGTCAATTACTAGGCTTTGCCAAGGACCAAGATTACCTAGCTGTTTCTGCTGACTCATGTTGCAGGAAATACTGGACTAGGTTGAAGCAGGATACAAAAGGCAGAAAGGGCTTGAAAAGTAAACCCAGATTTTAGGCAATAGCTAGTTGTAAGGAAAGAAGCAGCGCAAGGGAGCCAAAACTGCTTTCCTTGGAGAAGGGGGCATGTTGCAAGGCAGCCTGCAAAAGGTTAGCTGCCCAGCCCACACTGGCACAGCAACTTTACACTCAGGAAGGGTAGCTGCTCAGAGGGTGCTGAAGCAGCAGTTTTTCAGAGAAAAGGAAGTGGGGAAGAAGGAGAAAAAGCAGAGGCATCACTACAGTGGGGGTGGTACTGTAAGATCCACGCCGTCCTAGTCCCCGTTTACTCCCTGGTATGAGGTGGCCCCGCCCCCTTGCCGTCAGAGCCATTCAGTGCGGCGAAGGCAACGGGCAGGAGAACAGTCATTTACCAGGCCTGGGTGCCAGCTTGGTACAGTGGTACTTGGATAGCAGCTGGAACGGGAGTGCTTCACACAGCATCGGAGGGTCAATGAACAGCAACAGTGACAGGGCAGCACTGAGGGCCAAAGAGAAGAACAAAGACACAAGGGTCCTGTGACCCAGCTCTTTATACCTTTTCTATCCATAGAGCCCAATGGAAATTTTTGTGGGTTGAGCTCATCAAGGAGCCTTCTTTTGTGACTTGTTGGGGGTCCTTGACTGCTCATGCCTAGCCCTGAATTGGTGCTTCGATCAGCCTACATAGGTGCATCCTACCAAGGATGGAAACCTACCATCTCCAGCCAACCTAGCAGTTCGAAAGCAAGAAATTGCAAGTAGATTAATAGGTAACAGCGGGACGGTAACAGCGTTCCGTGCACCTTGCTGTTAAGTCATGCCGACCACATGACCACGGAAGTGTCTTTGGACATCGCTGGCTCTTCAGCTTTGAAACCTCATCTCCGACCGCCTCTAGAGTCGGTAACAACGGGCTTTCGAGCAAGGGGAACCTTTACCTGAAAGATGCAGCAATTAGCTTTTGAGGCCAGTGACTCGGTCAGCATGGACTCCTTGATTGAATGTAGCCCATGGACTTGGTGAGGGCAGCTAGGGTTGGGCACCCTTCTTTTATGTCACTTTGTTTACTCCAAGTCTAGAAGCTCCCAGGATGTGGCTTTTGTTCACAAGGTCAACTGCGCTGCACAAGCAAGGTGCGAAAATTCACTGAATTTTCCAGTCAGGGATGGCTTCTTCCAAGCCAGCTTGATAGAGTGATTGCTCTGACAAATTGAAAGTGTGGCTTTCCTCGCAGCCCTTGGGATCTGTGGTCTCTTGCCATCAATTCAGCTCTAAAGTCACATTACTGGCCTGGATCATGCTCTCCTGGCAGACACCCAGTGCCATGTGCATGTATATTCAAATGTGTCACACATCATGCGTCTAAATAGAGGAAATAAAAGCATTGACAGGCAACATCACATTAAACTCAATGGGACTGACTTCTAAATAAACCTGCTTAGAATTGGGCTGCAAGGCTTTAATGTTGTAAATAAGAACCCTTTTTTCCTTCACTAGTCCATACTGTTGGCATAAATAAAAGTCCAGGAGGGTTTCTTTTGGAAATAAAATTGTGCTTCTCCTGGTAGTAGAAAGTACATTAACTGCAGAGCGGGCTGTCAAAAAGAGTACTAAAATGCGATGCCCTTATTCTTTTCCTGGATAATCTGTTCTGTACTCAATGTACATTTCTATCAGGAGCAATACTTTACTTTGTGGAGAAAGGTCTGCTGGACTTGTATTTATTTGAATAGTCTGGTGAAAATATTCACCCTGTAAACTGTACTTAAAGCTGAGCAGTGAGCACTTAGAGCAACAGATCATATTGTTGAAAAACGTCACTCAAGTCATTCCATTCAAAAAGGTTGTTCAAGTGAGGTACTGTCCTCCTTACCATTAAGCAGGCAACATTAAATAAATGTAATACACAACAATATTTCAGCGGGTTCAGCCAAGGGTTAAATCCACCCAGGAGAACAGGACTTATCTTCTGCACCAAGAGGGTATAGCCAAAAAAGCAAAACAAAATTACAGTACAAATGATCTGAAAGAGAACGAATAATGCAAATGAAGATACATTTCAAAACAAGTACAGCTGGTGTACATACTGCAGCTGAAGCAGCATGCCCTCCAGAACTTGACAAGCATTGGTGAGGGACTCAGCAACCCTTTTTAGCTGAGTTGGTAAAGGGCATGTGTTCATCCTCAACCTGGGGGTCTATGCTATGCTGCTGTAATCCACATGCACTGTTCCAAAAACTGTGAGGGGATTTTGGCATAGGATTTGTCCCTGCATGTTTTTCTAGCTCAGCTACAAAAAATACAGGCTGTTAGTGTGTATTCCTCAGCAGAAGGGGTTGTCATTTCCATTTCCAAGGGCCCTGCTGCTGCCCAACCTCATGATTCTCCTCCTGATGTTCTTCTGGTGGGATGAGATAATATGAGGTTCCAATCCCGTCCTGTTCTTCTCATTGGAAGAACATGCTGGCCCGGCAGCTGGCCTCATGGCTGTCACCTGTCACTGGAAGAAAAGAAAGTGCTCCGTTAATGCAAAGCCAATATGGTTTTCATATACTGTAATAAGCTAAGCACTCACAGTGTGCAAAGCACACTAAAATTAATCATGGTGGCTGAGAGCAACCAGCCTATTTTATCAATAGGCATTCATAGAAGAATTAATTATAATAACTTTACTATTGTTCCACTCCAGTATTATATTGCTGCATTGTTACAGTTTGCTAACCCAAATCTAACTCCGTATTCCACAGCCTATTTTGGTCGCATTCAATTGCATACACTTCCTCTTGAAGACCTCTTGTTTAAGAGAAGGAATAGGAGCTGTTGCAAAATGGGGGGGAGGGGAGGCATATGCAGTTTATGAAAGAGGAGGGTGCCTAACTGAGCTCAGTTGCACAGTGGAAATGCATGTGCAGCTGCGCAATCCAGCCTTCTGTTCTTCGGCAAGCAAACAGGAATTGGAATGAAGGGACTGATCGTGCTCAGGACCACATTCCTAACCGTCCCCCTCCATGCTGCCCCAATTCAGCTGCTCCCTTAAAACAAATGGCATAGGACAGAGGTGGCCTAGGATAGCACATGCATGTAGCATATCCTGTGCTTTTGTTTTGGCTTAACAAGGAGGGTCAGGGTAGGAGGGTCAGGGTGGGCAGCAAAGCCCTTCCCAGTGCTCTCGAGAGGCTCAGACAACGGCAGGAGTTTCTCGGGAGCAAAAACACAGTCAAACACAGCATCAGAGTGGGGTTCCGGTGGACTGATGGTCCACATACCACCTCCAGTCGGCTGAAGTACCACTGGTGGTACACACACCACTGATTAAGAACCCCTTCTCTAGGATCAATGGAGAAACTCAGCTAGCTCACCCATCTCAAAAATAAATGCAGGGCTGTTCTAAACGTGAAGCTACTTTTGGGACTCCTTTGCATGTTGCATAATTACTCGAACAGTTATACACTCAGAGCATTTAATGACTGACTAGCAATCTGAATCCAGGTCTTCTCTCTCGGTTCAATCCAACACTCTACCTGCTGCACTACATACACACTTACAAAATGACCTTGATGCAAATATAGAGAATACATTTGAAGAGAACACTTAGGAGCCATTGTATGGCTGGTTAGGGACATTTGTTCATTATAAATTGGAACCAAACCCTCAACAGAACTATCTAATTGTAATTCAGCTTTCCTCTTCAAAGCATCTCATTCTATTGTGCTGCCCTACAAATTACAGTGTTGCCAAATACAAGGGAAGAATTCCAACTTCATAAAAGATAAGACAATGAAGTAGATTTTTTTTTTTACAAAAAAATGCACTCAAGACCCACCTTTTCCACCAAAGCTTTTTGATTGTGATCTGCTGTTTAAGGATTTTATTTTTTGTAACCTGTTTTACAACCCAATCCTATATGGGCCTTAGACCACTGGAACTAGTGTTCTGGCGGCATAAGGTCCTTTGGCTGTCGCAAAGTGTGACATGACTTCAGAGCAGGGCTGCAGCTGAGGCTCGCCAGTAGACTATCCATGTCCCATGGCACCAGTAAGTCAGCATGGGAGGGAGGGAGGCTGGGAGGGGGTGGAATGGGGCAGTGATAGGAGGAATGAGGGCTGGAAGGGGGCGGTATCGGTGGGCAGCAGAGCCACCAATATCCTATCTCCTTCCATGACTCAATCCGCCTTCCCGGGTCCACTCGAATGTACGCCAGCGAAATCACTGGCACAGCTCCTAGTAGACCCATTCCAGCACCTTACAAAAGCAATAGGGAAAAACCAGGCATGGTTCAAAGAGCATCCAGGAGATGCAAAAACAAGACAGAGGGGTTGCTGGCAAAGGTGGGCCCAGAGGTTAAAATGCAAACAAAACAGACATAACCCCCTCGTGCAAATAACAGAGTAGTTTTGCCCTATTCTTTCTTACTCATACTGTTCCAGGAGTCCAGTCCCTGCAATCACATGGTACTTGGGTGTGCCTTCTGCTAAAACAGTCATTAAATCCAGTGACATATCAGGACAACACACAGAAGCATCTCCGTGCATGACCTTATAAAACCGAGGGTTGATTATGTCAGAGTTTACAACCACCTGGGCAGCTCTACCTGGCCCTTGACCTGGTGAAGTGGAAGGGGGTGCCAATCACTGGCACATGCCAGTCCCAGCAGGAGGGCCCGCTAGCATTTATTGTTCTTGAGGAAGCCAGACAAGATAAGAAGCCAGTGAATCCACAAAACAACCTGAGTGATGGTTCAGGCGACTCTTCTGTAATGGTGCCAAGTTCAAAGAAGCTCTTGCAGCCTGATTTAAGAGGCTGAAGCATCACAGAAGCTCCTGAGTGATGAGGAGAGTCCAAAAATAGGCCAAAAAGGTACACACACAAATTGGGGAAAACTGGGATTTTTAACTATAATGTGATTTGTTTTTTCTTCAATTTGCAATGCAAAACAGAAGACCTACATTAGCTAGAATACACTGTTTTTTAATATCTCTTGTGTATTTGTGTCTCACGCTAACACCATTCATGCAAATTTCGTGTTTTTACTGTCATGTGTGAAAACACTGTATATGTTCAAAGTCAGGGCGACAAACTGTAAGTTTTCAAATGCTTTGAGAGAGAGCACCTGTTTGTCTCAAAAGCTACTCCATCAGGACTGCACGCAATTCACACAATGCCATGTTAATGAATTGTCATTGACAACACAAGGTATTTTCTAAAATCTTTGAAGAAGAGGCCATACTTGAGTACACACGCTAGGCAACTGGAAACAAACAAGCGATTCAAATCTGACATTTTTAACAGGCACGTAAGCGCCACAAGATGCATTTCAGGCCAATTTAAATATTCATTGTTTGTAATATTGCAAAGCCTCTTCTCACATTCCGTTTCCCAATTAAGCAACGTGGAAACGTGATTTGCATAACAGTGCCTCGGTGAAATGGAGCATAAGTATGGCTAATTTACTAAAATGCTGCAAGGTGGGACAAAGGAAGGGGGGGATGCCATTCCCAAAGGTTACAAACAAACAGAGGTGATGGTTGGAGGATCAGATAGGTATCAAGTGCATATTCTAGGGAAGAGGCAAGTTTGATAGACACAGCTGCTTCAGCATCACTGAGGAATGGGCTCTTGACCTTGGGGCCCGGAGGTAACGGGTTGTCTCCACTGTCAAGGAGAGATTAGATGTCGCCCTACTTACTGCGCCACGTGAAAGGGTAATTACAGGATAAGATAAATGAGGAACTTAAATATTGAAATCATCCTTTTTAATCTTAATGAGAAATATGGTTCCTAAGACTACCCTTATCAGTAACAGATAAAGAGAACTGGGGGGGGGGTGTAGAAAATAGATGTGAATCCTGCAATCATAAATTAATGTGATTCTGCACTGCGTACCTGGAAGCTCTCAGGGTTTGACCTTGTCTTTCAGAATTTTTTAGGAGTCCCTCTGGTATTCCAGAACGCAGTTGTATTATGCTGGCAACAAGTGCTTATAATCCTCTCGAGAATCGGGCCGATCTTCAGTAATGTACTTCTATCTCAGCTAAAATGAAAGCATTATATCGAAAGACACTCCAGAGCACTCTTCGTCCCAGCACTTGGTATTCAGCTTTCATGGTATGCTGGCTGTGATGACCAGTAGCAATCGCATGGAGTGCTTACTGCTCATCTGTGACTGGGTTAATAACAATTTCTCCCTGTTGCATTAGAAGAAAATGCATTAAATAAGCCTCTTTGAGAATGTAGAGCTGCAGTAGTTAACCCTTAAGCTACAGGCCCCACAGAAGGAAGGGCAACAATGTACTATCTTCAGTTTAGAATTGCCAGCATCTTCTGATTAGAAGATTCCCTAGAATATTAGAAATTCTCTAAGAGCATGTCAAAGTGGTCCTTTATGTGCAGGACAGCACAGTGTTTCAATGGTTCAGATCTCCACAGTCCACATGGTTCACGCCTCTTGCTAGGAAAGTCCAACATGGTACTAATGCAAAGCTTGTATGGATTGTCTCCTAAGGTGAATGAAGGGTGTTTCAGGGATAGTAGCCGTTTGTGGGGACACCTCCCCCCCCCTCTCTCTCTCTCTCTCTCACACACACACACACACACACACACAGAGAGAGAGAGAGATGTATGCTACAGCATTGAACTAAGAACACAGAAAGGACATGCCACTAGGACATGCCCTAGCATGTCCTGAAAATGAATCAGATGGTTTATATTTGCTTGGAAACATATGATACAGTTATCTCCTGGGACTGTACCACCTATGAATGCATGCAGGTTGTTTTGTTTTTTTTCCCCTCTTTTTTGAAAGCATATCACCAGCAGCCCAATCCTATCCTGGGCTTACAGCAGTGGATCTCACGATCTGCCAATATAAGTCAGCAGATCTAGGCTAGCAGCATGAACACACTACTGTCATGCGTGCCAGGGCTGCCGGTGCAAACAGCCAGAGGCCCTGCACACATGACAGTGACTTGCATGAACAAGCATGAGAAATACACTAGGGCAGGGCTTCTCTCTTTCCCCCCCATATATTTATATTTTATTGATATATTAAAACATAAAAACAATACATATTTCATAAAGTTATAGCAAACATGAAGCAATACATCCTACTAGCATACTATTCTACATATAATATCCAAGTAAGCCAAAATAACACTCACATTCTATTCATTAAATCTGCATATCATCACATCGTTCTTCTCTCTTTCTCTCTTAAAAAAAATCGATAAATGGTTTCCAGTTATTCACGAAAAGGTTAACTGACTTTTCCTTAATTAAAATTGTAAGTTTATCCATTTCAGCATAGTCCAAAACTTTCAGCCACCAATCTTCCAGCGAAGGTATCTCCGAATTCTTCCAATATTGTGCGTATAAAATTCTTGCCGCACTTATTTATAAAAACAAAGTTTGAAATTTTTCGCCTACATGATCATCCCTCATATCCAACAAAAAGGTTTCCGGTTTCATTTGAACCTTAATCTTTAAAATCAACTCTATCTGTTTATGAATCTGAGTCCAATACTTCTTTGCTTGGGGGCATGTCCACCACATATGATAAAAAGTTCCTTCTTGCTTTTTACATTTCCAACAGCTATTCGTCACCTTCTTATACATTCTTGCTAATTTGTTTGGGGTTATATACCATCTATATATCATTTTATACATATTTTCCTTAATATTAACATTTAACGTAAATTTCAACTGTTTTGACCATAATTGTTCCTATTGCTCCATTAAAACAACATGACCTACATTTTTCGCCCATTGAATCATATATTCTTTAACCTGTTCTTCTTCCATCTCGAACTTCAAAAGCAATTTATACATTTTTGAGATTACCTGGTCTTCAGATTTTAATTGTACCTCCAGTATTGATTCTTCTTCTACAAATCCATATGCCTTCTTGTCCACTTTAAATCTCTCCAAAATTTGAGCATATACAAACCACTGACAATTAAAGTCTTCTTCCATTAATTTTTCTCTTGACTTCATTGTACAGTTTCCTTGCGAAAAATTTAATAAATTTCTGTATAGTAGTCCTTTCTCTTTTGGCACGCTACTTCCACCAAAGTGCGCTTCATATGGTGCAACCCATAAAGGTATTTTCTCATAAAACCTAATTTTATATCGGTTCCAAATTCTCCATAATGCATGTCTAACATAGCGATTTTTAAATTCTAAATTTGGTTTCACTTTGTCATACCACAAATACCCATGCCAACCAAATCTCAGGTCAGAGCCTTCTAACTCCAATAATCTTCTATTTTGTAAATACATCCACTCTTTCAACCATACAAAACAACATGCTGCATAATATACTTTCAAATCCGGTAGTCCTAATCCTCCTCTCTCCTTTGCATCTTGAAGGATCTTATATTTCACTCTTGGTTTTTTCCCTTGCCAGATAAACTTAGAAATGTCTTTCTGTCATTCTTTAAATGGTGCATCAGATATAATCACTGGTATCGTTTTGAAATAAGACCATTTTTGGCAATACATTCATCTTAATCACCGATATCCTTCCTAGTAAAGACAATTTCAATCTTTCCCATCTTAACAGATCTTTCTTAATTTCATTCCATACCTTAACATAATTATTTTGAAATAGTGTACAACTAGGGCAGGGCTTCTCAAACTGTGGGTTGCGACCCACTTGGGAGGCCACCTTGGGCCTGGCACATAGTGGGAGCAGCTGGATGAGGTGGGTCATAACGCGAGAGCGGCAGGACAAGGTGGGTCGTGGCAGCGGTGTCTTTGAGAACCACTGCGCTAGGTTATAAGCATATTTCTAGGTTTAAAGATTTCTAGATTTAAAGAAGCTTATGAGACTGGATTCATTACTGATAAAGAGATTAACACAAAAACAGTGGGATGGATGCCTCCCTAATATCAGTACAATACTTGTAAATTAGGAATTTTATACCATAAGAACCAAGGGTGGCTCTAGGTCTGAGGGAGCCCAGGACAAAGTGCCCTCTATGTCCCTCCTTTGTCAGTGGTCCCCCCAATGTGTGGGTGAACCATGGAGGCCATACTGGGTAACTGTAGCAGAGGCAGACAGAAATGTTTATCTCAACACCTCAATACTCATGGGTGGGTACTGGCCAGTGCCAGTTCAGTGTCTTGAATAGCACCAGGGCAGCAGTGGCTAAAACAACACTGCTGAAGCCAGACCTTACGAAAATGGAAGATTACCATGTTAATAAGTTTTAACATCCTATGAACAATTACTGGAAAGGAAAACTGTTAAGAGAGGATGGTTCTCACAGATATATCAATCAAGTAATCACAGAGATGGGACATTAAAAAAAAAAAATCTTTTGTAACAGTCTTTTGGCGAGTGTGGCAGCTATTCCAGATAAGATGTGGAGGAAGAATCAATTAAACAATTCTCACTTTGAGTTAATACAAACCACCAATTTACCAAATGGTAAATATGGGAAAGTTTTACCTCTTGGTAAAGTCTCCAGCCATTCCAACACATTAGAATGCTCACTCTGCCAGACTTCGTTTGCGCAGGATTGCGCTGTTAGTTGGTTTATCAGTGGTACAACACGACACCAGCAAAGTTAAATCAACGTTTTGGAATAGACAGTTTTAAGTGTTACAAATGCAATGATCAACATAGCAGACATTTTATCATGTTGGTGAAAGTGCTGTTTGATCCAAATAAATTGATTTGTGGTTGATGTTATTAGCAGATATTGGAAATAAAGCTGAAATTTTGTTTTAACATTGATTTTGAAGATGCTGTGATTATATAGGGGGGACTGGGAGAATGAGAGTGCGCAAGTGGTATGGTTCTAGTAACTGATTTTTCTTTCAAGATCTTTTGGTGGTTGTAAAACATGGCATGATGCTGAAAATCTGCGTTCTCTTCTCCCACAGTTATGGTTAGTCTTTTTTAAACAGTGCAAATGAACAACAAAACACAAAGAAATGGTAAGACTGTCTTTGTGGAACCGTTTCAGAACTTGACTTGTGTTATCCTATACAACAAAATACATATTGTAATACAATAAGAATGGGCAGATATTTGTGCAATGGGCAGCCCAACCTTGCCTAAGGATCCGCCGGGCGGCCCAGACCACCCGCAGGATCCCGTGCTACTCGGGGAAGGGGACACTCGTCCCCTTCCCCGAGTGTAAATGGCACTGGGGCAGAAATCGCTGGCGGAAGTCGGAGGTGGTCGTGTAACAGTCCAGCCGAGCGGTGGGGGTCAGGATTCGTCCGAGGCATAACCCGCCCCGGCTGGGCCTATTGGCCCCCACTGTTTGCTGCCGAACTGCCCCCACCCCCATCGGCTGGATCCTTACCTGGGTCCTCCGGCGGTTGGGCGAGGGCTTGGTCGGCGGAGCAGGGAAGACCGGCCTTGTGTCGGCCTTCCCTGCTCTTAAGTCATCGAGCTCGTTCCACTGCCCTAGACTTGCACAGGAATGCGCAGATAATTATTTAAATTGTTGTTTTTTAAGGAATAGACTGCTCCTGTGGTCTACGGGATTCACAGTACAGAGGTGGGGGGGATGTTTAATTGTTGGTATCTTTTCTTGCAGCAGAAATCCTCACAAAGAGACACAAATGGAATGAACTCAGCAACTTGAGACTGATGGTTATGTTGCTAATGCCTTTATTAGTACCATTGGCCAATTGTTTGGAACCATTTATATGGAGGCTGTCAGGATATTCTTGAGAGGGAAAGTGTTCATTAACCTACTGAGTCCAGAACTTACAATTGATGCTAACAAATAGAAAAGTCTCAAAGAGACAATGAACCTAAGGAATCATACGTTTCAGGCTGGATGGGTTTTGAGACTGGAACAAGGTGTTGGAACACCCTGTGAAATACGTGAAACACAAGTATTCTCAACTAGTCGGGGTTTGTTAGTCTTTGGAAGCTTCTTGTTGGTTGCCATAGCAATAAAATGTTAAATGGCTGTGTTGGAAGAAGAGGTAAGATAGTGAGACCTGACCACTTCCATCAGCTCAGCTTAGCTTCGACCAACTGCCATTTGGCTTCTCCCCTCCCATAATTGCTTCCTGGTCATCATGTAATCTCATGAGTACAAAAGCGTTACTACAGGTGGGCCCCCATATCCATGGATTCACTATCCACAATTTCATTTATCCACGGATCGTAGGGACCCCCCCAGGCTTTTACTTTTTTCCCTCTGGCTGCTTATTGCAGGCAAGTAGAATGAGACTAAGTCCTAGAGAGGCTCTGCAAGGTTAACAGAAACCTTGCAGAGCCTCTCTAAGACTTAGTCTCGTTCTACTTGCCTGCAATGGAGACTGCTTCTCTGTTTGTTTTAAGGAAGAAACAAAGCTTGCTGAAAGAAAAATAAGAGCTGGGCGGCCGAGCATGCCTGCCTGCAGGGGAGGCAGGGTAGAGGGCCCTCAGGAAACCATGGACACTCTTGGTTCGCTCTTATCCACAGTTTCAAGTATCCACGGAGGGGCCTGGAACATATCCCCAGTGGATATGGGGGGAGTACTGAACCTACCTGAATTTGCCTATTTTCCTCTCCCTTGCCACTAGTTCTGTTTTCCTTTTCACATCTTTTACGATTTTAAGCTATTGTTTATTTTTCACATTTTTATACTGCCCTTCCTCCAAGGAGCTCGCTCAGGGTGGTGTACATAGTTCCCTCCCTCCTTTTATTCTCACAACAACCCTGTCAGGTAGGTGAGGTTGAGAGAAAGTGACTGGACCAAGGTCACTCAGGAAGCTTCATAGCTGAGCAGGTATTTGAACCTGGATCTTTCAGGTATTTGTACCTGGATCTTCCAGGTCTTAAGTCCAACTCCCAAACCACCACACCATCCTAGATATTACGTTAAACTGTGAACTGCCTTGGAGAAATGCATGCAAATATAATCCACAACTCAGAGTACTTATGTGAGATTGGCTTTGTTTCTTTGGAAAATGTGAGAAAGAAAAAAAACGAATAACATTGATCAAAAGGAGAACAATCTGCCCCATTTTGGAACCATCATCCCTCTCCCTCCAACCTCAGCTAAAACACTTTGGGCCCATTCACACAAGACAGCAGCTCTAATAGAAATCTCTCAGGACTGGGGGGGGGCTATTAAACGACCATATTCTCATGGAGAAATTGTTTATATGAGCTGGAAACTTCACATGGAAGTCATACAACCACTGCTGCAATTTGCACAAAAGCACACTGGCGTCACTGCAGGGGGGGCAGAGCTCTAAGTTCCACCGCGATCCGACCCTCTGTTACACGGGTGAATGAAGCGGCCCCGCCCCCTCGCATTCGGAGCCTTTCAGGGCAGCGAAAGCAACGTGCAGGGAGTCTCCTGTGCGTTGTTTTCACCGCCTTGGTTCCGAAGGCGAGTGGGCGGGGCTGCTTTGTTCACCCATGTAACGGAGAGTCGGATCGCAGCGGAACTTAGAGCTTTGGCCCCCCTGCAGTGACGCCAGTGCAAAGGCAGTAGCACTTCTGGAGGTGATTGCATGGCAACTGAGTTACTTTTATGTGCAAACAGTGTAACAATCAGGACCAACACCCACTGAGCCCAATCCTCAGGGCACAGCCAGTCCTAGCCCTACATGCACACACCACCTGCACACAAAGGTAGACTGCAACCAACCACCCCTTTTTACCTGCCAGTCCTCCAGCCAGGTGAAACTGAAGGTCTATCTGCACTCTCCTTAAAGGTTCAGAGGAGCATAAAACTCTTTGCCCGAAGGCCCTGGAAAAATACTCAATAATATGGATGAAAAGGTCAAGACTGGATTTAGGTGAGCCAATCCTCACAGAAAACACAGCTATAGATTTTGTAAATGTATTAAGACAGGGTAAATATTTAGGTTATACAGAACACAAACATACTGAAATACCCTCTTCGATAAGTTTAACTGCCGGTCATAACAGCCTTAGATCGATACTGAAATAGGTTTACAAGTAACAGTAAAAAGCATTGTATCAAATAAAGCACCTAAGTCTTACTTGACTATCTCTTACTTGTAGCACTTAGCTCATGATGAGCATGAACAAAGTGTGGCCCCATCAACAGAAGTACTGGCAGAAATTCATGGTGCGACCCTGATAGCAACAGGGTTATATACCTGAGAGACTACCTTTCGACTATGTCCTGTCCAATCCGGTCCCTTGGTTATCCGAAGCATCCAGAACACTAATGTCACTGGCTAATGCAACCTCACTCCCCCCCCTCCCAACCTGAGAACCTCAGCTGTAGTCCATTTCTAATTAGCAGCTCAGCTTCTTCAGTCCTGAAGAACCAAACCAATAGCTAACACTCAGGTGGCCAGCCTGGGAAACTGCTGATAAGCCCTTCCCCTGAGTACAGCAAGACACAGCAATTTTCAGCGACTCAAAATGGACTCCAGCCTGTCAAAATGGAGTTCGGACCAGAGATGGATTTTTGGGTTTCTTGACAAATGGGCTCTTAGCCTTAAGACAAATGGAAGCAGAGCAATAATTTCTCCCAGCAGAAGCACTTGTCATGGCAGGGAAGAGAATGACCATTCAATGACATTAACTCACAATGGCAAATACTGTATAATATCTTGTTTGAATAAAAGCATCACATGCTATCTGTAGTAACTTTCACATGAATCTAGACTAGAGAAAGTTAATTGTGCTTCAGTACTATGGAAATAAATGGAACAGGAGCTCCTGCCTTAAATTCTTTCATTTGGACACAATGCAGCAGGGAAGGGGAAGTACAGGCAGCTCTTGATTAACGTGGTCTTAATGTGCATATTTTCAAAATAGCTCAATTTGCAAATTAATACTCCAGTATTAATCTAATTTACACTGGCAATTTTTGAAATAACGCAGTCAATTTGCTGCAAAGTAATTGCTAACGAGCAACCCCATTAGACATTTGCACCTTCCTATGTGGGGGGAGTCTCCTCTAAAGCCAGAAGATAAAGAGACCAAGAAAATGCGTTCATGTGGTGTCATCATGTCACTGCCAATTATGTCTGGGTCCCTGAGTGGCTCGGAGCAGCTGAAAACAGGTAAGCAAGCGTATCACCCCTCCTTTGCTTGTCTACTCTGAGTCGCTCTGAGCTGCAGGGGTGGCAACTTTGCTTAGCTGTTTTCAGCCACTCCAAATTGCTCAGTTTCCTTGTTGGTATCTTTGATTTCTTCATTGCTTTCTCAGCCATAAACATCAGTATAGCCACTCCCACTCCCACTCGCCTCTGTTCTCAACTCTCTCCATACACCACCTTGGGCAAACAGAAGCCAACAGTCATCAGCATGAATATTAAATAACTTTTCCCCTGACAATGAATTACCTCAGCCATCAACATTGCAAACCTTGCTGTCCTACTCCCTCTGTAATCGCCATTTGTCAATGTGAGTGCTCACTGACTTTCCCCCTAACCCAGTGGTTCCCAAACTGGGAGCCGTGGCTCCCAGGGGAGCCGCGGATACCAGCCAGGGGAGCCGCGGAGTGCCATGGAATCCTCTCGGAATAGTGCAATGCCAATGGGCAGGCATCAGCATAATGTAATGGGGAGTCATGGCCAAGGGTCACCAATGGTTAAGGGAGCCGCGGGTCACAAAAGTTTGGGAAACACTGCCTAACCCATACCAATCCCATTGTTTTCTATGGGAAAGCTGGTTTTAATTTACGTGTTTTCAGTATATGCACCAATTTCCAGGAACGTAACCCCCATATAAATTGAGAGCTGCCTGTATTTAAAAATGTTATTTAAAAAGTTAAAAATTGGGGGGGGGCAGCACTGAGCAATTAACTGCACACTTAAGTCTCATTGATTCAGTGGCACCCAAGCACATTTATATTTTCTGGATTGAATTCCTAATGTATAATTCTGCACTGATAAATCTTCTGTCCTCCAGTATGTTTACTGTAACCATATGGAATGCTTGAATAAGAGCATTTTTAGCCTAGCTTCTCAGTAGCAGCACATTGTGAGAAGCAAGGAATTTTTAACATTTTAGTGGTATCTCTCAGCCACCCACCCACCAACCTTTCTTCTGAAGCATGAAAGATGGTCACATCTGGAGATGAAATTTCAAGCAGGCTGGAGATGGGGGTGCATGCGCGCACACACTAGGGAAATATTATGTTGGGTTGGTTGAGCAGACACAGTTTGCTTTTATACCTAAGATTGATTTCCTCGTGATATTGGTCATTGAGACCAGAGCTGCAGCTGACTCTGGAAATTTTTTGCCTTCCTTTCTAGCACAGGACACAATTTGCTTGCTTGAGCAATCTGGGCATGTTTTACTGAATGTACGTATTCCTCCTGCTGTGACACCTTCTTGTACACTACACCTCAGTTACTCCTGTTCCACTGCTTGTAGCGTAGTGTGAAAGTACGTAACAGGATCTAATAAGTATAACAACAATACGTATTTATGCAGAGGCATACCTATGCACCCGTGGGGGGGTCGACACGGCACCCCCATGTGACGCCGCAAGCCCTGCCCCTTGGGGGTGTGATGTCACTGTTGCTGCGCTGTCACCAAATTTCGGCACTGCCGTGAAAGCACACACACACCCAGCTTTTTGGCCGCCTTTTCTGGGACATACAGAGCCAGGGAGGGTGGGAGGGCTGATCCTCCTGCCCTCCCAGGCTCCGTGCAGCCTAAAAAAGGCTGCGAAAACGCCGGGGGGGGGCCTTTCGTGCTGCGGCACCACAGAGTAGTGCACCCCCTCTGATGCTCGACTCCCCGCCACCCTGGGGCCCCACCGCCCACTGCCCCCCGTAATGACGCCACTGTATTTATGAAGTATCTCAAAGATTGAAATGCTGTATAAAAATAAAAAAGGACAGGTCCTGCCAGCAGGCTTACAAAATGGACTAATCTACTAGGAACCTTTGTAAATTGAAAATGCTGTTTAGGGAATTATTGGCCGAGTCGAGTACACCTCGACTTTTGCTGCGTCTGCGCTACGTCCGGCCAATCAGAGCCGTTGTTTGACCTGGGGGCGGGACACCAGACGCACACAGAACGCAAACGCAACGCGAACGCAGACAGTGTAGCTCCGGCTTTAGACCTCTTTCTATAGACTCCGAGTTTGTTGTGACATGGTTGGATCTTGGAATTATTGTGAGGAGAGTCTGAAGATACAGGGCTTGAACCACGAGCTATCCAACTCCCTGAGTACTCTTCACAGAGGTCAAGTGGCAGGTCAGACATCTAGAGTGACGGTGGCGAAAGACTTGTGCCAAGTCTGACCACACACAGGCTAGAACTCATTTTAGAGCCTATTCTGTGGCAGTGCTGGCAGCCAAGAGGACTTTCTTCTCTGCCACCATCGTGACCACAGAGAATTGTCCAGCTGAGCGTTTTTTGTGTAGTCCGTGGTCTGCTGCATCTGCCCCCCCCCATTGGTGGGGACACACACAAGGAGGCTCACTGTGATGAGTTTGCAAAGCACTTCGTGGATAAAGTCGATCAGATCCAGCATGACTTGGACACCATATTAGGACTATCTAGTGATGTCCCTGGGGCATCTGTCTATTCTTCCATCTGGGATTCTTTACAGCTTGTAGAACCTGATGTGGACAGGTTTCTCTGGAGTGTGAGACAGTCTACTTGCCCGCTCGACCCTTGCTCAGCATGGCTAATTAGATCTGCTCGGGAAAGCTGGCTACGTGGACAGGGACAGTGGTGAATTATCTCTGAGGAAGGAGTGCTGCTGCTGCTGACATTGAAGCAGGCAGTGATTTGCCCCTTTCTGAAGAAACCCTCTTTGGATCCCACTAATTTGAACAACTTTCAGCCGGTCACAAATATTTCATGTTGGGGCAAGGTAATCAAGTGGGTGGTGGTGACCCAGCTCATTCTCATGTTCGTTGCATCGGTGATGCTGTCTAACCATCTCATCCTTTGCCTTCCCCTTCTACTTTTGCCTTCAGTCTTTCCCAGCATCAGAGTCTTCTCCAGAGAGTCCTCTCTTCGCATTAGGTGGCCAAAATATTTGAGCTTCAGCCTCAGTACCTGTCCTTCCAGGGAACAGTCAGGTTTGATTTCATTTAGGATTGACTGATTTGATCTCCTAGCAGTCCAAGGGACTCTCAGGAGTCTTCTCCAGCACCACAGTTCGAAAGCATCTATTCTTCGGCGCTCAGCCTTCCTTATGGTCCAACTCTCGCAACCATACATTGCTACTGGGAACACCATTCCCAGTACTTTGTACCATACTTTGTACCATACCATACTTTGGGAACATCAAAGGCAGCACTGTATGCCTTTGAAGATAATTTGCTGGAAAACAATGACAGAAGAAGGCTACTTCCTTTCATGTCCTGCTTGTGGGCTTCTCAGAAGCATCTAATTGGCCACTGTGGAAAATAGGATGGTGGTCTAGATAGGTATGTGGTAAGATGCCACAGCATTCTATTTATGTTCTTATGTTCAGAGATGTGCAGCCCTACTGACTGGCAAACAGTAGGAGCCTCAAATGCATCTGAATCAGCCAAGAGATATAAATATTGCAAACCCGACTTGCCTGGTCAGCAGAGCAGAGCCTCCAGGCCTTGTGGACTTCAGAACATGCTCTCCCAGTCTAATTCCTGGCATGGCCACTCTTGTCCTAGCCCTGACTGTAGGGTGGGATGGGGTGATGAAAAATTAAGACCATCTGTTCTACCATATGCGCAGACAGATCATGTGCTCCTGCTACACCACTGACTGTTACTTTAAAGTTTGGGGCAAATGCTGGCAGAACATAATGCTAAACACACATTACTTTTATCATGTGCTTTGAGCTGGCAGTCTTTTTTTTTCTTGCTTTTTTATTTTGTAAATAACACATGCAAAACACAGGGGGTAGTAGGGCTTTAACACTTTTCATCCTCCGTGGTTCCAATCCTCCCAAACTATTGGTGCAGTGTGGTGATATATCCAATCAGAAACACTGATGCAAGGAAAGGTTTTTTTCGGGTAACTGTCTGATCCCAGAATGCTGTTCATTTTGCCCAGTCACATTCATCCCATCCAGATGCACCTTCCCATGATTTTTGGCTGAAAAAAGGCAGGAATGGCAGTCCCCCCCCCCCAACAGAAAGGGGGATGGCTTAAATAGCCCTGTAGGGAATAAAAGAGCTAGCTCCTGGCTATTCTGTGTGGGGAGTTGGAAGAGAAGAGCTGTATCACTGCTGGATCTCATTGTTGAGCTTATTGAGAGGGATATACTGTACTACCAAAGTTGCTCTTGTAAATAAACCCAGTTTTGCTGGAAGAGCTGCATTGATTCTGCTTTCATACCTGTTCTGATGGGCCACCAGGATACCAGAGGGTGAGCCAGACAGGGGTTGAGAACCTGGAAGAGAAGCATCCCCACTTCCCTGAAGACATCACAGAGAGCATGTGACATGCAGGGGATGCACAAACCGCTGCATTGGCAGCAATTCGGCGGCAGCAAAAGGGGGCTTTTGTGGCGCGGAGGCGCAAAAATGAGTCGCCTGCCCTGGGATTCCCTCACCTGAACTTGAGGCTCAAAATGCCAAGGTCCTGGCCAAGATGCAAACCCAGTCCTGATGTGGTGGTGAACCCCATGCCCCATCTCCTGGCATAGGTACCCCATTGAGAATATAACTATGCACTGCCTATATTACACCTGTTACATTCTGATTGCCATGCACTTTGGAAAGGTAGAGGAACCCAGGGAGGACAAAGTAGGCAATCCCACAGACGAACAGCTGGATTCTCACTTAATAAAATCCCAAGTGTGAATTCATTGGGTTCATTGCAAAACTCTAGTAGATTTCAATGGACTGGCCTTTTGCATACTCTTCAACATAAAACCCTTCCACTAAGAAGAGAAGAAAAATATATCACAATGCATGTGTGGCACCTTAACAGATAACCTGTAGATTTGCCTTTTTTTTTAAGGCACAGAGTGTTGTCATCTCATGTATTCTGCTATGTGATCGTATTAGATGCACAGAGGCAGAATTTTGTTCCACACAAAATTGAGTGAAGAGAAAGGTCAAGCTGCAGTGACTTCATTTTGCTCACTATGACACTCTCTAAATACATTTTGAGTTTTATTCCTTACATCGCTCGAGGGCTTGTTGAGTATAAGCCTTTTCTAAGCAAAGTTATAAAACCTTACTATCATGTACAGACAAATGTTTCCCCCACCACCCCCACCCAAAAACCCCAAGGCTTCTGCACTAGGGGTTCCATTTAGATAATCCTTCCAACACACATTTATTAAAGATCTGGAGACTGTATTTGCATTACCAGAACCTTACTAAGGGCTGCCACTTTTCTTCTAGACTGAAATATTCTCCGTGAAGGAACAAATATGTATCCAATCAACTGTGAAATGCACAACAGCTTCCTGACCTGGGCACTGGCAGTAAAATAAACACTTACAAAGCACTTCCCCAGTAATAATTTTCTCCCATACAGACATGATCATCATGAAGGAAAAGTGTTATTTGTGAAGGCATTTTGAGGAGTTAAAGCCTCTGTACACGTTTACTGTACAGAGGCTGTTTTTACTTTTTGGATACTTTAGGTTTGTACATTCTCCAGTAAAGAAGATTCCTGTGATTCTCAATGTAGACATTTAAAAATACAGGGACATATGTGCCCTGCTCCCAATTCCATAAATCCTTAGCACAGGGGTGGCCAACCTTCCATCCAGCACAATCATAACCAACTTTCTAGCGCCAGTGTTGCCGTTCCAACAGGGCGCACACTACATTTTGCAGTGCAGGGGCAGTCATGGAGGCCTCTTCAAGGTGAGGAAACATTTGTTCCCTTACCTTGGGGCTGCACCGCGGCTGCACCGGTGCTGGAAAGTTGGTTAGGATTGCGCTGATCATTAGGGCCTCTGCGTTCTTAAGAGTTGTGTAGAAGACAGAATCTTGGCAGCTGCAATTGCTAATAGTGCTGCTAAAGCAGCTGCATCTGCTGAAATGCCCTCACCTATACAACCATTAAAGGTCTAGGAGCATTCATGTTGAAAGATTGGCCACCCCTGCCCTATCATTAGGGAAGGTTCTGATGGCTGCCTCCTGTGAGGAAACATCAGCAAGATGCCCTCTGGAGACCCCCCCTCCATTAGTAGGCCCACCTAGAGTTCATGCGAGGGCTCACTTGGGTGGTAGGGTCAGCGACATCCCTACCTTGATATCATCCCGGTTCGGCAATTTTGGTGTCAACCCCACCCAGTGCGCAGATGCAGAAGTAATTGGTGGTGACATGATGATATCCGAACTGCTCCAAACTGCTCTGAGCCACTCTGAGCTGCAGAGGTGACAACTGCAGGGGTTTTCAGTCGCTCTGAACTGCTTGGCGACCCAGAAGTCATGAGCATCTGCACTGCAGAGAACAAGAAGTAGTTCTGGGCAGTGAGGTGGACCTTTCTCACCTGTGGAGGCACTTGGTGTCACTGAGTGAATCCCACCCATCCCCACCCATGTCCCTGGGTAGGGCTTTTCAATCCTTACTGTCACCATTTCAGGACACTGTGAGGAAAAAAGTGCAATCACCAGTAAAATGGTGGCTGTGCACAATCCTGCTAGGGGGCCTATGGTCAGGTGCAGGTCCTGCCAAGGCTCCACTGCCCTGGCAACTGCCCAAGAGTGCCATGTGCTGTTTTCAGGCCTGAAAGGTCCTGTGGCGTGCTCTGGCCTGCAGCTGTGTTCTGTCTGCAGGGACAGAACTTTTTGAGTTGCATTAACTACTCTATACAACTTGCTTTCTAGTCAGCTTTATCAAGCCCATTCTAACACGACGTTTTCATAAAGGGGTAAAACCCCTTTATTTCGGAGGACATTGAAGTAATGTTGGCTGATCTGCTTGTTTTACAGCCCAATTCTATCCAGGGATTATGGTGGCGGATCTCATGATCGGACCGGCGGTACAAAAGCCATGCTACCCTTGTGAGATTTAGGGCTGCCGGTGCAAACAGCCGGAGGCCCACACACGTGACAGTGGCTCCCAGACTCCCCATCAGAGCAGGTAGGTTGATGGCAGGGGTGGTTCAGGGGAGGATCGTGGGCTGTTCGGGCTGGGGACCAGGTCAGGCAGGGGGTGCGAGGGGGCAGGAGGGAGAGGACCTCGACAGCAGCAGTGCACACCAATCCTATCCCCCTTTCCCCACCCCCAACCGCCCCCTAGTTTTCTTGGCCTTACGCTAGCAAAATAGCTAGCATAGGTCCCATTGGAGGCCAGGTGGCCTAGGCTATGGGGAGATAAGTAAGAAAAAGTTTTACTTACATCTACTGGGCCATCTTATTGCACTCTGCCATAGCATGCAGTATGCGCTCCATCAGCAGTGCTGCAGGATTTAGGATTGGGCCCTTATTTTTTTAGTTTATTCTGCCAGGAGTATAAAACTGAGAACCCAACAAACTATAGATGTGACAGATTGGGGGGGGGCACTTCCCCTTCACTTACTTTTAACAAATTATATTGGGGGTGAAAGGGATTCTCAGCAGCAGCCAAGATACAAGCTGTATTTCCTAGTAAATCATAATACTGTTTCTTTGCTGATTTGTTTGGGGCAGATTTGGTTTGGGAATGAGATTTACCACTCTGTATGGGATAAAAAATGACAGATGAGCGTTATGAAATATTTTTACACAACCATACAACACAGTCAATCCACTTGCAGTATGAAATCCCTGGTCGGAGGTTATTAATTTTTTGTTCAGCTGTTGTCATGGGACCTATACAATTTTAGTTGATGCTAGCTCAGTGTCTAGATTAGAAAATTTAAATCAAAGATTAGCTTCCAAGTTTAGCCACCGCTGAATTTTATTCTCAGACATATTTTGGTCACTCCTCTGACATACTTATTACAAAATAAAATTATACTTCTTCTCTAAGCACATAAACTTTGTATTCTGTGGAATCACTCAGTACGCAGGAGATTTTTCTTACAATTTTGACACATTCATTAACACAGCAGAGTTGGTTTGCTGAATATCAAAGGGCAGTGGAAAAAACCCAACATGGGCAATAGGATTCCAAATTATTAGTAATTTCAATACACTGAAAATAATATTGGGTAAAATAACTCATTGTCCCTCAAGGCTAGAAACATTTAGGCTACAAACCTCATAACAGAAAGAAGCTGAAGAAAGCTTGACAAGGTAATTTTTCAGGCATGAAGAGCTCTTTGCTGACATTAACTATACATGATCTTCAAAAATTTTCTGCCTGAATTACAGCCCAATCCAACGCAAATCCCCACACGGCAATGTAGCAGCACAGGCATGGGCTACACTGCATCCAGCGGGGGATTTTTTACTACTGCAGGTCTCCTCGGGGTGAGGGGACATTTGTCCCCTTGCCCCGGGGTAAGCCCCAGCAGCCGCAACAGGTCAACTTAGATCTTTACTAGTGATATCGCCAGTGCAAGTCCGTGATTCACAATCACAGCTCAGTTTTTGGCACTATATTACCAATTCTAGCCAGCTAAAATTAAGCACTTTAAACTCCCATCCATTTCCATGGGACAGTTATGCACATCATTCCCTCCCACTGGAACTTAAAATCACTGGAACTTAAAAAGTGCTTGACTTCAGCTGGATTGTGCTGTTGGTTTATTGGTAAACTCTCAGATAATTATGTGAGCTGTGTAAGCTTTCTGGAATCCATACATTGCCAAAATGTATTTTTAAATTATATTAGTGTGCTTTTTTAAAATCCTTTAGCTCCACAGATCTATAATATGTGGTAAACCAAGAACAAAAAGAAATCATTCCTCAGATACATACGTGAATGTTTAAAACATCTGGGAAGGGGTTGTCAGAAACATACCAGGATTCCACATGCCCAATGCTTCCTATCAAGTTGTATTCTTAAATTAAAAGCTGGATTCATCCATCAAGTCATATCTGTTATTATTAATTAACAGTATTTATATACCGCTTTTCAACAAAAAGTTCACAAAGCAGTTTACAGACAAAATCAAATGATTAAATGGCTCCTCCCTGTCCCAAAAGGGTTCACAATCAAGAAAAGGGTTTCACAATCAAGTGAAAGATATATATTTCACTAGCCAAAGGATGCAGTCAATGACCACATGGGTATTTTTCCATTTTAACTACTGTACTCAGGCCCGAGGAATATGCCAGGCTTCAGAATCAAGACTTGATCGATCACACTCTGAAGCCGAATATGCTTAATGTCACAACACAGTTTGAACTGCGTACATACACAGCAAGCCTCGCTAAAGGGAGAGCTTCTGCTATGAATGTTTGCAGACCAAACCACAACTCATTCAATCCAGGTATTGCCTCTTCGTTGGTTGATCAGGCTGCCTTAGAATTGTGGGTTTTTAATAGGGATGTACTCTTACTGCCAATTAAACTTTTCATCCCATTGCTGAAGGTTTGAAAAATCTGACTTGGTTCACAATTTAGGATTGGCAGCAATCTTGGTGGTTCTCCCAGGCACTGACAAGAAGGTAGCTCAATTTTTTTTGACAGGACTCAGATGTTTCAAAAGAATAAGTATGTTCCCTGTAATCCTAATTATTGTTTTCCTAGACAACTGATGCATTCAAAATCCTTTCCTGAGCTTTCTCCATTGAAATAGCATAATGCTAAGGTGGAAAAGACGACCATAACCTCCTTCATGCATCATCATTACCCCACTGGAAACCAGCCACAGCCAAGCCATTAATGAGAACATGAGATCCAAGAAGGATGTATCAGAGGGTTTTTTATTTTTAGCAAGCTGGGGCCTTAGTACAACACTAGGACAAGAAATGCAATAATCAGAAGCAGCATCAATGAACAATAGTGGTGGCACCAGAAAAAATGGGGCGGGGCACAGAAGGAGCAAAGAGGCAAACATTGTCCTACAGGTGAGATTTTTAAAAGTAAAACAGTGTACGGGGGGTGGGTGCGTATCCGCAGATTCACTTATCCGTGGATAGCGGGAAGTCCCTGTGCCCCCTTTCATGCGCCCCACCGGACATTAATTTAACTTACTAGCTTATAAGCATGCTGTTTATAGTGTTTGTTTTAAGGAAGATGCACACAAGCTAGTAAGGTAAAGTAATGGCCGGTGGGGCACACGGGGGGGGGGGGTTGCAGGAGGTGCTGAGGGTACGTTCACCCCTATCCACAGTTCTCCGGTATCTGCGGGGGAGGCTGTAACGGATCCTCTGCTGATACTGCCCCCCCCCCCCTGTATTTCACAGACTTCCATCTTATGCATAAAGCACTCCAAGGATGTGAAAAATCCCTTTCTTCAAGATATTGCACAGGTTCAACAATAGTTATGAACTATTTAACTGGGGGAGGCAAGAGCAATCCGTGCACGACTAGCGCTGTACAGATCAGGACAAAGGAATATAATTTGTTCAATTAAATGTTTAAAATGCAGGTGTTGATAGAAAATAAATAAAAATATTCCCCTGGCATCAAGTTTGTAGACTACACTTACAAACCTCACAAATCTTATTTAAGATATGTAAAAACTATTTATGTACTGATCCTTAAACAATTACAACACAATCCTGTGTAGTTCTTTCTAGTCTTCGACTGGCAAAACAACCGCTCCACTGGTCTAGGGTGCCACAAACGTGCCATAAGGTACATCTGTGGCACCTGGCAAGTAGGCAGCACCAGCGCTGAGTCTGGTGCCACTCCACTCACAGCAGACAGAGCACCCAGGGGCGTCGCTGGAGCGTGACGGGGGGGCGGGGCGCCCCCGGGTGACGCGTGCCACGGGGTGACGCGCGCACCCCGCGCACGCCACCTCCGTGACGCGCGACACCCTTCGGACTATCCGAGGCCGGCCCGGGAGCCAGCCTCGGAGCATCCGACCCCGTCTGAGGGCTCAAAACGGGTCTGCGCATGCGCGAAAATCCGAAAAATACCTGGATTGACGCGCTGCCTGGGCCTTCTTTCAGAAGGCCCTTGAGCGCCGACGGGGTCGGATGCTCCAAGGCCGGCTCCCGGGCCAGCCTCGGAGCGTCCGGAGAGCGACGTGGGGGGGGGGAGCCGGGTCGTCCCCCGCGCCGCGATATCATAGCATCACTATCGTGATGCGCGCCCCCTGCCCCAGGGTGACGCGCATCCTAGTGACGCTACTGAGAGCGCCCACTGAGAAAGTTCCCTGCCGGGTGGCAGAGAAACATGGGGAGGGCGGAATGGGATGTTTCAGGAGGGGGGGGTTGGTTGGCTGGGTCCAGGAAGTAGGAGGGATCGGCGGTGAAGGCTACACTGAAATCCTATCCCACTTCCCAGGCCTGGTTGCTGCTACATGGGGCTCTCAGATTTGTGCTAGCAATAGCTGGCACACATCTGAGTAGCCCCATCTGGGCTGCTGGGGCTTTACCCAGGGGAAGAGAACAAATGTTCCCTTCCCCCGAGGTGACCTCCTGCCTGGCTGCTTTGCACCGTGGATGCGGCGGAGGTTGCACTGGTCTCGCTGCATCACAGGGCGCAACGTTAGACAGGATTGGGCTGTTAGTTTAATAAACTATTTCTCTGTTGCTCTCTGATTAATGTGTTGAGATTATAAGAGTGCTGACATGTAGGATATTTATTTTTACTCTATGTACCATATGCCAATTAACTGACACATGCAGCAGCTGTGAGATCTTGTAAGGCTTCTTTGGTTTTGCAAAGACGATATTGGGTCTTTCTTTAAAAGCTATTTGTATGTACATTCTTATTCCTGCCCAAGAAAATAAGTGATGAATAGTATCCGTTTGTCACAGAAAAAATGTCAAATCATTCTTTTTTATTTCATCTTCACAAACACATATGTGTACAACCTAAATGTATTTATATATGAGTCTACATGGTTTTATGTTTGTATTATTGAAAAAGAGATTGCAAAAATTGGACAAATAAAATATGTTTTTAATCTGGATTGGTTTACATCTGAATAATTGACTGCTCACTTTCTGGAGCAGTACAGACCATAAACGATTAAATTACACAAAGGAGGAAATAATGAAAGTCTTTCTTGATAACAACACGACATTCACAGTCATATTTCTGCATGTGGCAGTAATGCTTCATATAGCTACAACCTAAGAATCAAACAGAAGCAATTTGGAGAACTATTGGTGGTGGCTGTATAGGATCTCTTCTGGGAAACGGTGACCTAGGCTTCTCCCGTGGTGTCACCCCCTCAACGGGTGTCACCCAGTGAGGCCCACACCCATCGCACCCCCCTTACGATACCCCTGAGGCTGGATTGTCTTTTCAGTACCAAAGCCCATTGATACTGTACCCATTTGGGGCCAAGGGGATGATGACAGTCATAGAATGAGAGCCAAGTCAGAGGTTCTCCTGGTTCGGAAATCCACAATGCAGGTACTGGATTTTCGTCCTGCTGTGAATGCGGTTGCACTACCTCTGAAGAAGCAGGTCTACAGCTTGGGGGTTCTCCTGGATTTGCAGCTGTTCCTGGATTCCCAGGTGGCAGCTGTGGCCTGGGGGGGGGGGAAGCTTTGCTCAGCTTTAGCTGGTGTACCAACTGTCACCGTACCTAGATCATTCAGACCTGGCCACAGTGATCCTCGGCATGGTAACATCGAGATTAGACTACTGCAATATTTCTTTGGGGGGCTGCCCCTGAAGATGGTTCGGAAACTGCCATTAGCACAGAATGAGGTGGCTCATGTGATCCTAGGCAGGATCGGGCCAGCACCGGCACAGCTGAAGCATACCTCGGGAGAAAGGGATGTTCGTCCTTTTCCACCTGGGAGAGCCCCAGCAGGCCCAATAGGCCGCCTAAGATGTGTGCCGGAAAAATGGTCGGCACAAATCCAAGGAGCCAGTGTAAGGCCGGCCAGGCCCAGGACAGGGGATATGATTCGGTGGGGTGCACTGCTGATTATGCCTCCCCCATTCCTGACCCAGCAGGCCAATCACCCCTTCCTGTTCCAACCTGGTCCGCCCTCCTCCCACCCCTCCACCGACTGGCAGGGACTTACCTGCTTGGTGCGTCAGACGGGCTGGATGTGGGGTGGGTAGGCTGGTGCTGGCCTCAGTGCAGGCAGGTGAAAGGCTCAATGACCTTCCTTGTGCGCACTGCCATTCCCGGTTTTTCAGCACTCAGAGTACTGGGTTGTAGCGTTTATCGGACTAGCAAACATAGGCCAGGGATGATGAGGGTCAGCTCCCTGAAGTTAAGGCAACCCCCAAGGAAGAACTACATTGCTGAGTCCTCCTGAACCCATGGCCCTATTTCCCAAAATAATTAAAGCTTCCTCTCTCATGACAAAGAAACTGACATTATGGCAATTCAGAGAAGCTATATAAAGAAACAGAAGCGGTCTGGAAAACACACAAGAGAATGCTTTGCAGACAATATCATATACATGCTCTGTCAAAAGAGTTAACAAAGAGTGGTAATTCCAGAGTAAATAACTAGCCTGGAAGCACTCGTTATTTGCTCCACTACTTGATTGCTCAGGGGAGGACAGATAGATACTTCTGAAGAAGGCTTACTTTTTGCCCACTGCTGAGGCCAAGGCAGCCAGATCTGCCAGTGCCATTGGTGTGGGAAGATGGCAATTCTATCTAGGCTTCTCCTCCTCTGAGGATTCTAATTGCCATCAAATCAGCTGCCTCTGGGGAAACTGAGGGCTGGCCCTTCCAGGGAATTTTGCTTTTGCCCCGCTGCCATTGCTGAGACATCACTGGAAGGCAATGGAGAGGGCATTGGTTCAGTGCTGTGACCATCTGGGGTAGACGCAGGGCCTCTGAGAGGGGGGGTTAAGGGGGTAATTTGTACCCGGGCCAAGGGTGAAAAATGGGTCATAAGGGGGCCCTGGAGCAAAAAAGGGGGGCCAGGAGCCAAATTCATATGTAGGGAAGGGGCCCAAAAGAAACTTTGTACCCCCTGATAAAATTTCTCTGAATGGCCCTGGGAAGACGTTAGGTGTAGGGCGAGGGAGGCAGTTCATTCAAACTAGGGTGAAAAGATCTACTTGTGAAATTGAAAACAATGTTATTCAAACCATTTTATCAGAAGAAATAGATCAGAATAATACTGTATAAAAAGTAAATAAATAAGTGTGCATAGGACTGCACAGCTTTCTGCTTTGCTATATCTATAGTTCTGCTTGCCTACATTTCTTCTCAGTGAAATCCAAGGCAAGCAATTATCGTTTATTTGGAAACAGATTAAAAAAATTAATAGCCCCATTCTACATATGTTTAAGAGGGGCAGGGGGAGGTGAATTCCACAGACTCCAACGGAACTCCAATAGAATATACCTATTTTAGTATATCCTCGATTAGTCTAACAGTGGGCTCTCAAAGCAAAAAAAAAAACCATAAAGAGCATAAAATAAACCATAACATACGATACAGTCTCGAAATCACATTACAAACTCAAAAAGCACCGCAGTTTACAGCAGCAAAACCAAACGAGCAAAATAAAAACAGCAGTCTCTGTCACTGTGGAGATATCCATAAAGAGGAAGCTTAGCAAAGCAGGTAGTGCTGCTTGCCTTCCGAAATTTATGGTCACACTTCGTTCTATAAGCCCGCTTCAAGTAAGGAGAGAATTTGACAGACGCGAGGCGCAGCCGCTGGAAACTACAAGTTCCAGTGTGCAGTGCGCCTCCTTGCTGCGGACCCCAAAGCATTACATGCTAGAATTTCCTCAACGGAAGCACTGCAGCCCCACGCCCCAAAAACTCGTCTGAACAAACCAAAAAACCTATTCACTTCACGTGACATTTAAAGAAAAAACACACGCACACATCACCCTTACCGACTCTCACTGGTAGACTCCTTCACCAATCATATCATTCCACTTAGCACAGCCCTTTCTCGTTGGTGGAAACTGATAAAGCTACCGCCTTCTTTTAATCCGCGCCCTATAGCTCTTGCTCCCGATTGGTTATAGGTTTGCCCTCTGAAGTACCTGTCGCTCTCTGACAGGTTGGTTGGGAGCCTCTGACGGGGGGCAGGGTAACAATTCAGTTCAGGCCCCGCCCACCTAGTCTGAATGTCATCGGTTGTCCGGATTAATTTAACCATCTTCTTTCCCCCTTTTTTGTCCCCCCTCTCGCGCGCCGCCTAACGGTCTCCCCTCTTTCCTATTCTGCAACCGCATAATACATTTTATCGAAGCCTAGGCGCCCTCAGCCGCATACGGAAGAGGGTCTCTGCCTCTGACTAGCTCCGCCCTCCCGAGCTATCACTCCGTTTTACTCGCCTAGCCACACCTCCTTTCCCTCTTTTCCCCCTCCCCTTCTGTTCTTCCCCTCCCTCCGCTGCACATCTCGCTTTCTATCTCTCGCGCGCGCACAGCTCTGGTCTCGCGCCCGTTCTCTGCCTCGCGCCGCACTGGGATGTTGGCGGCGGCATCAGGCGGCAGCTCCCCGGGTAACCCAGAAGGAGGAGGAGGAAGTGGCCGCGGCAGCCGCCCGTGAAGCGGCGCGCGCAGAAAGACACAGCCGCTTCGGGTGTCCCCTCTCCGAAGCGCGCTGAGGGAACGGGGCGGACTCTGCCCCCCCTCCTGCTTCGCCCGCCCGCCTGCCCGCGCGTTAGGCGGAGAGACAGCGAGGAGCCCGGGGAGCAACATGGCGGAACACTCAGCCCACGACCACAAGCACAAGTCCGGTGCCTCCTCCTCTGCTGCCTCCGCCTCGTCGTCGGCCTCGGCTTCTGCAAACTCCTCCGCCGGATCCCAAGCGCTGGTCAACAGCAGAGGCTCCTCGTCGACGGTGACCGGCGGAGGGCCCCCAGCGGGCGGGGGCGGCCTGTCGGGGGGCCTGTCGCAGCCGGCGGGCTGGCAGTCGCTGCTCTCTTTCACCATCCTCTTCCTGGCCTGGCTGGCCGGTTTCAGCTCCAGGCTCTTCGCCGTCATCCGCTTCGAGAGCATCATACACGAGTTCGACCCCTGGTAAGAGTTCGGGGGTGGCAGAGGTGTCATCCCTGCAAGGCTGACACGGGCCCACGATGCTGGCCCAGGAGTGGATGGGCTGGGAGGGAGGGAGGGCCGGCCGGCCGGAGTTGCGAGCGGACGGGTGGGGGAGAAGGAAGAGATCATGTCTCCTGAAGACGGGAGCCCAGGTGCAAAAAGGGACGGGGGAGAGCACCTTTTGTGGTGCAAAGTCAGGCATATAAGGGTGAAATCCGAGGTCGGAAGACTTCGGGCAAAGGGCGGTGCAGCGTGAGGAAAGGAGTGTTACGCGGGGGAGGCTCTTTGAGGAGAGAGGATCTGGAGTTGGCTTTGTGGGTTAAAGGTGGGACTCCGTGGGAGGGCCAGCAGACGCTAAGTGGAGCTCGCTATACCTAAAGATTGTCTTTGGTGCCTGCCTGCTGTGATGATGCCCAGGCTCTGCTTCCTCCGGAGAGGTACGGAGTTTGATGGGGATGTCTTACGATTTGCATGTTATCTCATTCAGGAAAGGGAGGCCCGGAGTCGTCTTCATTTACTCCGTCAGCAAACTTGTGCAGCGCTCGCTATCATCGCCGCTGCGGCAGAAACGACGGGCATGTGTGTGTGAATGAGAGAGGGAGCGCCCGCGTAGATGCTTTTGGGCACGAAGAAGGGGAGGGGTCGGGTCTTGGCAATAAGCTGTTGATGGGACACTAGCGAAGAAGCCCGAAAAGCCAGGGACAGTGTGTACAGTATACAGGTGGGTCGCATTGCTATAACTGACAGAGGGAATAGCTGTGAAGCCAACCCTGCAATCATATTTAGAGTGTTTGGGGAAATCAGTGTAATCCCAGTAGAGGCTAGTTTTTTGCTCTTGCTATCTTTTTGCTTCCCCAGGGAGCATTTTGTGAATTGTGCTATGCAAAATCTCAGGGAATATCTGCAAAATGTGATTTCGAGGCATGAGAGATAATCGGAGAGTTGCAAGGACAGCAGTTGGTAATAACTTTGGAGTTGATTGAAACAAAATAAAATAGGGTTATAGTGAAATATGACTGGTTTTGATTCTTGATATGCAAATATGTTTAAAAGGTATAGTGTCACTTTCCTTTGCCTTGGTTTTGTAGGATCTTTTCATTTTGCATGTAAGTTCCATTTCACTGGACAGTGTCTCAGCCACATAAAATGCATGAATTGATTGCACACCAGATGTCGGCCCAGTTGCACCGAGGCAAGTGCAAATCTTGACGCCTGCTTTTGCGTGTTCAGGAGTGTTTTCTGTGCTAGCTTGTTCCAAACCACATTGTTTGGCATTAAATTTGTATTTTCTGTTATGGGGCAGTTCATCCTTGAATGTGCCGACAGGTGTAGCCCTAAGGTTATTTCTGACGGGGAGCTTCTGTACTTATGATTCTGCATTTTTAATACCCAACAGGATGTGGTTGTAGTAACATCTAGTCTCCTCTCACCAAGCTGTGTGGTGGCATCCTGTATCGTGAATTGAATCGCCTGTTCAATTCCCATGATACTTGTAGACTGTCACATTGCTCATTGGGTAGAATGTATTGAATTGGTGGGTTTAAGAAGTCTGCCACCCAGATTGGGGTTGTCCTTGAAGACAACTCATAAACCTCAATTGGTGTGGAACATTGCTGTACACCTGAATGGCACTGAAAGGCAGAGTCATCAGTGGCATCACTAGGGGTGTGTGGACCCTCAGGGGGGCTGACACCACAAGTGGCCAAAAAACTGGAAAAAGAAAACGCAACTGCCTTGTGTAACAAAAAGTGGATTTCCTTAACTCAAAACTGACCAATGAGACTGTTATGAGAGCCAATGAGGTGTTATTACGACACAGCATGGAACCAATAAGGTGTTCATATGAGTCGGCTCTCATTTCTACGTAGCAGAGCTAATACTAGAACTCTTATTCAGTTGTGTGAGTGTCATCAAGTTGGCCATTGGTTTTTTGTTGGTTACTGATTTGTTGGGCGACCTGTACTGTTATATATTCAAATAAAAATAAAGTTAGTGGAGGTGACACCATGAGTAGCCACACCAACCCTAACCTAGTGATCATATTCAGGTAATATAGTGATATATAGGATCATATTCAGCCTTTTCTACTCCAGCCACCCTTGCTAAGCAATTTGTTTCTGGGTCCAATTGATAGCCTTTTCTACTCCAGCCACCCTTGCTGAGCAATTTGCTTCTGGGTCCAACTCGGGGTGCTGGTTTTAACCTTAAAAGCCTTGCACATCCTGGGACACCTTAAAGGCCTCCCTGCTTGTTAACAAGATCCAGACAACTTGCTTGATTGTCTTTCTCATCTCTGTGACAGATATGAACAGTGACATCCAGAATAGGGGTTTCATAGTAGCTGCTCCAAATCTGTTGAATGTCTTCCCAGTTAGAGGTTGAGACAGCTACTTCCTTGCTTTTCTTTCAGTTGGGCCGCAGGGCTTTTCTTTTTAATTAGTCTTTTGATTGAAGTCCTGTTTTTTTGACTTCCTTAAGTTTTTGACTTTGACTAGCTGATAATGTGAAGATATGTGTTGATTTAATTGTATCTCTTATTGCTTTGTGAACTACTTTGAACAATAGCAAAGTTGTTTAAAATATCTTTTAAAAACCTTGTGGGAACATTATACTAAAATAAATTAGTTAGTCTTTAGGGCGCCCCAGGAAACTGTTGCTTTTCCTTCACATAATAAATCGGTGCGTAATTACTATTGCAATGGAATGATTGGGCTTGGAAATGGGAAATCTGGGTTCAGCTACCTGCCAGTCATTCTTATGCTGTTGTATTCCCTATCTTGCAGCCTAGCCTACCTCACAAGGTTGCTATGAGGATACAATCTTGCTCTGAACTCCTTGGAGAAATACAGTTGGCCCTTTGCATCTGCGGGGGTTCTGTTCCCGGTATCTCCGCAGGTGCTCAAGTCTACGGTGGGGATGATGCCATAGTACTTTTTGAAGAGCTGCACGGGCCTACCACCCACTTCTTCCTCTGGTGCCACGTACTAAGCTTGAAAAAGGCCTATAGAAAATTTTTTTTAAGCGACATGAAGCAGCTTCCGGTCACTTTTTTTTCCTTTCTATAGGCCTTTTTCAAGCTTAGAACACAGCACCAGAGGGAAGAAGCAGGCGGCAGGCCCACACAGCTCTTCAAAAAAAATACTGTGGCGCCACCCCAGCCCGCAGTGGGATCCCTTCCTCTGTGGATGGCCAGTCCGCAGAAAAGGAGGGCCCACTGTAGTAGGATATACATGTAATAGATTTTGGTAGGTATGCATTTCAGGTCTGTGGCATGTACATAAGGTAAAGGTGACCCCTGACAATTAAGTTCAGTCCTGTCCGACTCTAGAGTGTGGTGCTCATCCCCATTTCAAAGCCGAAGAGCCAGTGGATTTTAGTTTATACAGTATGCACACTGCTGCCCATCCTAGGCCCAGTGAGGTTTCTTGAGGAGGGTGCCATATCTCAGTGAGTAGAGCACATGTTTTACATGTAGAAGGTCCCCTGCTGAACTTCAAATTAAAGATCTTGGGACCAAGATAATTGTGACACTGAGAGATCTGTGATAGATCATTTGTTTTAAAGTAAAAAACTGTCATGGGGATGGGTATTTGGATTGGTACCACGGTGAAACTGTTTGTCCTTTGTCTTGATCTGAATCCCAGTCCCCAAAAGTTTGCTGTTTGTCCAAGATTGCATTCTCACATTTATGCATATATCCCTTGTAGGACAAATACCTGCTGGGGCAATTCAGATTTGAATTCTCCTTCTGCCCCAGCACTGCAGCCCTGATCTGATTTTCTTTCCTCCTGTCTCTGCAGCTGCTTTTACCCTTTTGTTGGGGGAGTGGGTGATCCGATCATGATGCCTCCAGTGTCACATCTGGTTTGGCCTTCAGATAGCAGGCAGTCCAATTTCATATCAGCTACCAGAGTGGATAAGGTAGCTTCATATATTCATTTTAACCCATATACTGTATATATGTATGTACATATATATTGTAGCTATAAGTCTTTTAACTGTGCATACACTACGATGCAGAACTGGTTTAAAAAAGGTATATAGCCATGCCAACCATTTTTGTTTCAGTGGATATATGATCCAGGTGTGTAACATACACCTATTAAAATATAATGCAAGAGGCAGTCCTGAGTGTACTTAGGATTGAAGCCAAGAAAGACATCAAGGGGCAAGACTGAGGATAATAGCCTCCTAGAAAAAGCTTGAGAGATAAGGGTAAAAATGGTAATGTCAGTTTACTTCCAGCTTCTTTAACGTGATTTGTTTTTGAAGTCCACTGTTTCTTTTTGTCCAAAACATCATATTAATTGCTTTAATTGTTGGTTCATTTCCTGCAGGGGGTACACTTGAATTTTTGGGGTTTGTTGTAAACTTAGTGAATAACTTTTTTACAGACAACTGTGGTAGTTATTTGGAAGAGGAGAATTTTTTTTGTGCCATTTAAAATACATTTTTGCCATCTGTGTCTGATAATGTCTGTCCAGCTTTAGACTGCACAAAAGATGCATTTTAAATAAGAAACTTGAATACTGTAATGTTGCATGCAGATTTTCATGGCTGTGGGTAACTGACAAGGTTCTTAACTGTATGGGTTCTGCAGCCATGTCAATGTAAAAATAGAGAAATAAAATCCTTTACCGCTTTTGTTGTTTGTTTAGATTTCTTTATATTGTGCAGGTGTCACATACACAGAAAAGGTTTTCTTACAATAACAACAACACGGGATCCTACTTCCCAAGCCGACATTTCACTCCATTCACGGAGCTTTCTCAAGGTAATTTGGCAGTAAAAAACTGCTGGATGAAAAAGAATGTTACGGAGTGGTGATAGTTAAACATCAGTCTGTTGCTCAAAGTTAAAGGGACCCACTACTTTTGTCCTCAGAGTTATTCAACACTTATTACTTTGGTTATTCAAAATTGGCATCCATATCCTATTAGCATATGTCATTTCCTTTTGGCGGTTCAGTAACTGAAGATTTCGTCTGGGAAATCATTAGAGCCTCCAAATTTAATCTATGTTTTAATCTGGGTTCATGAAACAAGGCGCGTGCATGCTCAAACATTATCCTGTGTCCTGATTCTTTCGTGTGCAAAGCTACTGCTGATTTTTCTTCTTGCTTTGCATCTGTTGCTCTTTGATGTTCCCGTACCCTTATTGGTCTTTTTGTTTGTCCCAGATAAACTTTCCCACATTCGCAGCCAATTTCATATACTCCGGGGTTAGATAACGCTGGTCTGGGGTCACATTTTTCACATCATATGATGTGAAAAACTATTTTCAGCCCAACAACGAAAATAGAGCAACTGCTACACAATCCCAAGGACCCCAGACCAGCGTTATCTAACCCCGGAGTATATGAAATTGGCTGCAAATATGGGAAAGTTTATCTGGGACAAACGAAAAGACCAATAAGGGTCCAGGTACGGGAACATCAAAGAGCAACAGATGCAAAGCAAGAAGAAAAATCAGCAGTAGCTTTGCACGCGAAAGAATCAGGACACAGGATAATGTTTGAGCATGCACGCGCCTTGTTTCATGAACCCAGATTAAAACATAGATTAAATTTGGAGGCTCTAATGATTTCCCAGACGAAATCTTCAAAGTTACTGAACCGCCAGCAGGAAATGACATATGCTAATAGGATATGGATGCCAATTTTGAATAACCAAAGTAATAAGTGTTGAATAACTCTGAGGACAAAAGTAGTGGGTCCCTTTAACCTTGAGCAACAGACTGATGTTTAACTATCACCACTCCGTAACATTCTTTTTCATCCAGCAGTTTTTTACTGCCAAATTACCTTGAGAAAGCTCCGTGAATGGAGTGAAACGTCGGCTTGGGAAGTAGGATCCCGTGTTGTTGTTGTTGTTGTAAGAAATTCTTTCCTGTGTATGTGACACCTGCACAATATAAAGAAATCTAAACAAACAACAAAAGCGGTAAAGGATTTTATTTCTCTATTTTTACATTGACATGGCTGCAGAACCCATACAGTTAAGAACCTTGTCAGTTTGAATACTGTAATTTTTTAGGACAGCCGGATCTCACCACAGATTAATTTGTTTGAGGTATGGTGGTTGATGTACAGTATTGCATCAATATAGAGGAGACAATGTACTGTAAGTGTTACTAATGGATATATAGATGACACAGATTTTGCTTTTTATTATGCGGCATTTGGAAGTTTAATCCTGTTGAATACTGACTTTGGTTAAAGATAGTTGCATTTCATTTGGCTTTCAATTGAAACATTTTCCTTCTGTAAATAAAATGCAGGGGATGATCAATCTGGATCAGATCCACAGCGGGGCAAAGAGCTAAAGACCATACTCTTTCCCTCCCCTTCAGTTTTGTAACATTTTGCACACTGACCTCCAACCTGTATGCTATTAAAAAGAAACAAACAAAACACGGGCTTTGAAACTGTGCATTCAAAGTATTGTGTGTTTTGACCCTAAGAAACCGAATCAAAGGCTGGAGCTATATAACAAGGAGCAAGCTCCCGTTAAGATACTGAAATAAGTAAATGGGCTGCAATTTTAAGATACTACTGAGGAGGCTAAATAGCAAGTTGAATGAAAAACATTGATTCAGAGGACTGCTTGCTTGTGACTATAAATCTGGTTGGTTGCTGTTAAAAAAGAACAATGGATGAGAGGGGAAAAAAACCAAGTATTGAGTTGAAACTGGGAGTATACTTTTCATGAGTCTTTTTTTTTCCCATGCAAAAGGTACACTCCCTTTATTTGACTTTTTTTACACCCCTTTGCAAAAGTATGTGAAACATATTTTCGAGTTAAAAACCCACATATTTCCGGGTAAGATTACGTCGTTTCCAAACTTTTTATTACAAAAACAAGATGTTACAAGTAACTTTACGTTTCACCCCTGACATTCGGGGCATCATCACAAGATTAACACTGTTGGAAAGACAGTGTCTGAGTGTCTTTCCAACAGTGTTAATCTTCTGATGATGCCCCGAATGTCAGGGGTGAAACGTAAAGTTACTTGTAACATCTTGTTTTTGTAATAAAAAGTTTGGAAACGACGTAGTCTTACCCGGAAATATGTGGGTTTTTAACTCGACAATATGGTCACGTCGTGAGAGTCTACAATTGTATCGTATGTGAAACATTTCCCAAGAGAGAAGGGTTTGTGTTCCCTCGCCCCACTCCAGTTGTCTGTAGTTTAAAAGTTGTGGAAGAATAGGGATGGTCATTTGGATTGACATCCCCATTCACGTTCTGCTGTGGCTAGTCTGCTGCAGATGCATAATGACATGTGAGTAGAGCTACATCAGAGCAAAAAGTCTTGCTATGCATTTCTGGCGGGCAATGAAATTGCTAGCACAGCAAGATGGAGAGAGTTGTCTCAGTTTACTCTTACCTCTCTTCTCCCAAACAGTGAAGACTATGTGAGAGCTTCACTAGCTCTCAGTGACATCATATAACAAAAAATGATTGGTTACATGACCATTGCATAATGTCATCATGTTCACTATGTGATTGGCTGGAAACATTCAGTGAAGAAAAAAGACTTAAAAATAGTGCTGAAGTTACTGCATATTGGGTCCATGAGCCGGTGTAGAAAATAAGTTAGACTTTTTTTGAGGCACTTTCATGCACCTTGACAGTGCTTTTTGCCTTGAAAATGTTCACATGTCAAAACTGCATGTAGCACTAGGCACCAAAAAGAGTAAACTAAGGAAAAGAGAAGTATACCTCAAACTGGGGGGGGAGCAATGTGATAATTATAAAACTGATTAAAATAACAATTGTGTTAATAACAAGAAATACAAAATAAAGTTCCATTCCATTCATTTATGCATTTGGAGTCACAGGAAACTGAAAAGAAAATCACCTTTACTAACAGAAGCATCAAAGTAAGTAGGTCCATGAACTGACTAGCCAGCTGTCCTCATCAAATCCTTCCACGTGCTCCCTTGATCCCGTTCTGTCTTGAATCCTGGTTGCCATCTCCCCTGCAGTCATCACTTCCTCTATTCATCATCAACCTTTCTTTTGCCTCTGCCCCTTCCCTACTATATTCAAACTTGCCACTGCCTCCTCTATTCTTTTAAAAAAATAAAAATCCCTTGACTTATCCTTCCTCTTTAACTACCCTTTGCCTCCAAACTCCTGGAAGGCACTGCTTGCTTCCTCAACTCTCTTTCCTCCAATTCTGCTCTTGACCCTTCCAGTTTGGCTGTTGCCTGCTGCCCCTCAGTGGTTTTTGTGAGAGCAGTTTCATTCATCTCTAGTTACTGTCAAATCAAAAGTTCTCCATTCTGTTCTCGTCCTCTTTGTGGATGAGGCATCCTCTCTGTTGCCTTTGATATAGTTGATCACTCTCTGTTGCTTGATTCCCTTCCTGACTTAGGTCATTGTGATTCTTTCTTCAGATGATTCTCTTCCTATCTGTCCAATTGCTCATTCAGTATTTCCTTTCTCAGGGCATTATTCTTGGGCCCTTGCTTTTCTTTCTTCTATGCTCTGACCCTGGGTGAGCTCATCAAATCCCTTGGCTTTCAGTACCACTTATATGCTGAAGATATCCAGATCTGCATCTCTACCTCAGAACTTTTATCCTTATCCAGTCTTTTATCTCCAACTGTCTAATACACCTGGATGCTGCTTCATCGTCCTCAAGCTCAATATATTCCAATTTCTTATCTTTCCCTTCAGATTCTTCTCTCCTTTGACACCCTATCCATTGACACCCTTCCGCATAAAACAGGCATGAAGTCTTGACTTTCTTTGACTCTTCTTTCATTTGCTCTCTGTATTTAGTCTATTGCTAATTCATGTTTTGCACCTGACAATCTTGCTAGATTTCAATCCTTCTCTGCCTCCTTAGCAAAAACTCTAGTTTGCATCCTGGTCGTCTCTTGCTTTGATGATTACAACCTTGCTGGTTTTTTATTGGCATACCTTGGTCCCCTCGCTGCTGTTCAGCACTCTCCTGCTAAGGTCATTCATCTCACTCGTTGCACTGATCATATTGCTTCCCTCCTTAAATATCTCTACTGGCTTCCTGTCAGTTCCCAGATCCAGTGCAAGATCCTTTTCCTTACCTTCAAAGTCCTCTTTGTGGCCTTGTCCCATCCTATCTCTCAGCCCTTGTATCTCGCTGCAGTATTGCCCATGACTTCCGCTCTTCCAAATTTACCACCCTCAACCATTCAAAGGTCTCCTACTTGCTCAGCAACTCTGTCCTTTGTTGTTGTTGTTGCGCTGCCCTTTATGCACGGAACTGTGTCCCGCAGGATGCTTTTTTGCTCTCTTCCTTCAAATCACTTCTTAAACACAAGTTCTTCTGTGACAGTTTTGGTGCCACATCTTAGTCCCCGATCTGCCTAAAACTGAAATAATTGCATATGCTTCCCCTGTGTCTCTACCTCTATCCACTTTCCTCCTCCTGTTGTTCCTTGTGTCAGTAACTGGATTGTAAGCACCTCAGAACAAGGTGCAATCTTGATGTCAGGGGTTTTTTTATTATAAAGAAGGAAAAGTTCTCCAAAAATATCCACAGTAACCTGGAAATGCTTTTGAGACAACTCAATGCCGTTTGGAGTTTTCCTTTGAATGCTGTGGCTTCTTATAGATTGAATGAACACTTAGAATTGAGTACAGTTGGCCCTTCCTATCTGCGGGGGATCCATTCCGGACCTCGCCCCACGGATAGCGAGAATACACAGATAACGGAGTCCACGTTAAAATAGCTGTTAAAGGAAGAAAAGGTTTTAAAATGTGGGCTTTTTTACTTTTTAGAAGCAAACTGCACTGTTTTGAAGCCTCTGCAGGGGATCTGGAAGCTTAACGACCCACTTCTGGGTAGCATTCCAGGCCCTGCCCCAGAATGCATTCTGGGACAAGGCTGGGAAGGGGGAAGAGCCTTTGCATGACCTGGAAGTCGGTCGTTAAGCTTCCAAAAGCCTTGCAAAGGCTTCAAAACAGCAGGTGAACACAGTGAACAGGCCCCATTGCATCTATTTGGGGCAGAGCAGTGAAATTGCATTCATGAATTGATTTACCTTGATTATTCTATTAACAGAGATGATTTTGTATTCAGGTTCCTATGACTGCGATTATATATATATATGAAATTGGTCTTTACCTTGTATTTCTTATATAAAAAATTGTTGTTTCATCAGTTTCATAAGCTTTAATAGCACATTGTTCTCACCACCACTAGATCTTTTGCCTTTTTGTATCCTCTGACTGTTGTGAGACTCTAATGGCATTCTGGATTCTGTGTGGGATGGGCTGTTGGTCTTATTCTTACCCAGCAAAATCATTCTTATGCTTTCTATAGCTACTTCAGCTATGATAGGGTTCAGGTGGCTCCAGTGTTAAGTCAGTGGGGGAAGAGGCTATAAAAGGCAAGGAAACTTCCTTCCGTAAATGGAAGTCTTGCCCTAATGAGGAAAATAAACAGGAGCACAAACTGTGGCAAAAGAAATGTAAAAAGATGATACGGGAGGCCAAGCAAGACTTTGAGGAACGTATGGCAGGCAACATAAAAGGGAATAATAAATGCTTCTTCAAATATGTTAGAAGCAGGAAACCTGCCAGGGAAACGGTTGGTCCGCTGGATGGTGAGGGAGAGAAAGGGGTGATAAAAGGGGACTTGGAGACTGCAGAGAAATTAAATGAGTTCTTTGCATCTGTCTTCATGGCAGAAGACCTCGGGCAAATACCGCTGCCGGAACGGCCTCCCCTGACTAAAGAATTAAGTCAAATAGAGGTTAAAAGAGAAGACGTCTCAGACTTAATTGACAAAATAAAGATCAATAAATCACCAGGCCCGGATGGCATCCACCCAAGAGTTCTGAAGGAACTCAAGAATGAAGTTACTGACCTCTTGACCCAAATATGCAACTTGTCCCTTAAAACGGCCACTGTGCCAGAGGATTGGAGGATAGCTAATGTCATGCCAATCTTTAAAAAAGGAAGGAGGGGGGACCCGGGAAACTACAGGCCGGTCAGCCTAACCTCTGTTCCAGGGAAGATGGTGGAAAGTCTCATTAAGGATAAAATCTTAAAATACATAGAAGAACAAGCTCTGCTGAGGAAGAGTCAGCATGGCTTCTGCAAGGGGAAGTCTTGCCTCACAAACCTGTTAGAATTTTTTGAAAAGGTCAACAGGCATGTGGATGCGAGCGAACCCGTGGATATTATATATCTGGATTTTCAGAAGGCGTTTGACACGGTCCCTCATGAAAGGCTCCTGAGAAAACTCCACAGTCAGGGAATAAGAGGGCAGGTCCTCTTGTGGATTAGGAACTGGTTGAAGACCAGGAAACAGCGAGTGGGAGTCAATGGGCAATTTTCACAATGGCGAGAGGTGAAAAGCGGTGTGCCCCAAGGATCGGTCTTGGGACCGGTGCTTTTCAACTTATTCATAAATGACCTGGAGTCGGGGATAGGCAGTGAGGTGGCCAAGTTTGCAGATGACACTAAACGTTTCCGGGTGGTGAAGACCAGCAGGGATTGTGAAGAGCTCCAGAAGGATCTCTCCAAACTGGGAGAATGGGCATCAAAATGGCAGATGCGCTTCAATGTAAGTAAGTGCAAAGTGATGCACATAGGGGCAAGAAACCAAAATTTCACATATACGCTAATGGGTTCTGAGTTGTCTGTGACGGATCAAGAGAGAGATCTTGGGGTGCTGGTGGACAGGTCGATGAAAGTGTCGACCCAGTGTGCGGCGGCTGTGAAGAAGGCCAATTCCATGCTCGGGATCATTAAAAAGGGGATTGAGAATAAAACGGCCAATATCATTCTGCCTTTGTACAAATCGATGGTAAGGCCACATCTGGAGTATTGTGTCCAGTTCTGGTCACCACACCTCAAAAAGGATATAGTGGAATTGGAAAAGGTGCAGAAAAGAGCGACCAGAATGATTCGTGGGCTGGAGCACCTCCCTTATGAGGAAAGGCTACAGCGTCTGGGGCTTTTCAGCCTAGAAAAAAGGCGCCTGAAGGGGGACATGATTGAGACTTATAAATTATGCATGGGATGGAGAGAGTGGATAGAGGGAAATTCTTCTCCCTCTTGCACAACGCCAGAACCAGGGGACATGCACTAAAATTGAGTGGAGGGAGAATTAGAACAGACAAAAGAAAATATTTCTTTACCTAGCGTGTAATTTATCTGTGGAACTCCTTGCCACAGGATGTGGTGATGGCACCTGGCCTAGATGCCTTTAAAAGGGGTTTGGACAGATTCATGGAGGAAAAGACCATCACAGGTTACAAGCCATAAGCAACCTCCTGGTTTTAGAAGTAGGTTTTCTCTGTGCCAGGTGCAAGGGAGTATCAACGGGAAACAGGTTGTCTTGTGCTCCCTGAGGCATCTGGTGGGGCCACTGTGTGATACAGGAAGCTGGACTAGATGGGCTTTTGGCCTGATCCAGCAGGGCTCTTCTTATGTTCTTATTAAGATTCTGCACCAAGTACCATGGGATAAAACTAGAAAAATGTGATAGTTCGAACATAACTTCAAGTTATGAAATTATTACTTCTGACTAGAAGGACATGCACATCCTGAAAAGGGTTTTTGTGTTTTGAGTTTGAAACAAATTTTAGCGCAGAAATGTACTGTGAGAATGGTTACAAAGAGAAGTAGGTAAAGTGGCAAGAAGACAGTCTGAATGTAATTAGGATTAATTTTAATCACACTTCTCTGCTAGATTTACAGTAGTTATCCATTTTAAAAAGCAATAGAGTGGCATGGGGACTAAGTGACTGAGCTACTAATCAGGAAACCCTTGGTTTAAATCTCCCTTCTGTCATGAAGTTATTAGATGACTTTGGGTAAACACCTCTCCCTCCTCCCCCCATCTGCAATATGGAAATTGTAATACTCTAACCTACCTTTTAGTGTGATTGTGAGGATTACAATAATCTAAAGTAGAGGTGCTTTTGACCATTCTAACAGTGTATAAATTCTAAGTACTGTATTATATTACATCTCTCGTAGTAAAGTTTTGCATTATTAGACCCCTACAAAGAATCAAAACTGATAAGTTTAAGCAGAGTCCAGGACTACAGTCTTAACAATGCATTCCCAACTTGATTATTTTGACTGGTGAAAGGTGAGCTGATCTTTGCCACAAAGATCTTACATAAAGTTTTAGATCAGCCTGCTTGTAACCCAGCGTGTGTCCTTCAATAATATACCTTTATTTTTGTCAAGTTGTGCCCCATTGTGCCAGAGGAATGTTAATGGTTTATACTCTTTCAAAGTGGAGGAGTTGAAAAGTACTCTCTCTTATTCATGGTTTGTTTGAAGGGTAGTTTTCCTTTAAAGGGCAAAGGCAAGTTGTATGCTTTATTGAAATAGATATTTCTGATTTGTTTGCACCTTTCTCTGGGCTTCTCATTCTTTCGTATCTCCCCATCCTCCAGTCGTAGGAGAGCTAACGGTATTTTCTTGGAGCCTATTACAGGGTTAGCTGCTGAAGTCATGTTAATATGGGATTTAGGAAGAGGGCGTCGTCATATTTCTTCCCAGCCGCTGGGGAAGGGAAGAGCTTGTGCCCTGTAGGGTTTAGTCCTGACCAGATAAGAGGGGAGTAGTTAGGAACTGAGGAAAGGCTATTCCTTGACTGCTAATTGTATTTTTGAGTCAGTTTGACTTTTTAATATCAATATAGGCCCCGAAGGAGGATAATAAAGGGGTGTGTGCGTGCGCGCGCGCGCTCCACAAGTTACGTGCATAGGTTTTGTTAATTGAGCATAACTGAAGGCTATCCACCCCACCCCATGTTAGATATTTGTCTACCTGTTTGATAGTTCATATTCAAATTGAATATTCATATTCAAATTCACCTCTTTCTATATTTGTCTCTGGATTTGATTGTACATACCTTTTTAAGGCTTTAAACAGCTTGGAATCAGAGTATCTGAATAACTGTCTCCCCACACACAAAACTTCCTGACCCCTGAGATAATCTGAAAAGGCCCTTTTACAGTGTTCCACTGCTGACAAATGTATGTCTGGTGGTGGCATGGGAAATGGCCTTCTCTGTAGCGACTCCCAAACTGTAGAACTCCCTTCAACAGGAGGCAAGGTCAGAATCATCTTTGTCTCAGTTTTGGTGCCAACTAAATATTTTTTTTGTTCCTCTGGACTTTTGATTTATTTGTTTATAACTACTACTGTATTAGTCTTTTAATGATATGCTCTCATTTGGTGATTTTATTACTGTCACTATTATTTTTATTTGATTCTCACTCGTTCTCAATGTATTGATATTGGTTATAAAAAGCCATCTTAAACGCCTCTCGTATGGAGAGAGAAAATGCAGGGTACATATTTTTTTAACTGGAGCCATTTATTAAGACTGCTTAGATGTCTCATCTTTTTTGCCTTAACATTTTATTGAAGACTCTTTAGATTAAAACAAATATCACCCTGGCCAGTATATTTGGTTAAAATGATGCTTGTGATTAGTCATGACAATTCACATTTCTAATATCTGATCCCTTTCGGATTTATTATGTTAAAAATCTATAGAGTCTTTCAAAATTCATAAGTTTCAGTAGTGTCCTGATGCAGATGAAAAGAAATGCTTACCCTATCATGTAATATACTGCATGCTTCCTTTTGGACTCTTCATGTGAAAGATGACTAACAGCCCAATCCAACTGGGCTCTACCGCTGCCAGAGCTAGCATTCCAGTAGCAGTAGCTGCTTTGCAGCCATTGCAAATGATGCTCCGGCAACATATGAAACCATGCGCTTTTGGAACTCTGGTGGAGAGGCTGGAGCAGCCCCATGTGCGGTGGCAGGGAAAGGAGCACCCAACAACAGTGAGTCGGGGGTGGGGGTGGAATTGGGCAGTGGGAGGTGTGTTGGAAGCAGGAGCGTGGCACCTAGCGGAGGCTACTTGTGCTGGATGCTATCCCCTCCGGAAGCAGCCAACATGTACCCTTTGTCTCCTTGGACGTGCACCAGCTAAGAGCTGTCACACGTCTGATGAAGACCACTGGCAATCAGGAGGCTTACAGAGGGGTAAGGGAAAATATTTTCTCTTTCTCTTCCTAAGCTTCCCGATCTGCCCACCACCACCATAGCGTACCATACGTTCTGTTTTGGCATGGTTGTGTGCTATGGCAGGAGAAGGTATAGGATTGGGCTCTATTTTCTCACTACCCCATTTTTAATTCTCAGAGAGGAGGCAAGTTTCTCTCTTTATGAAGTCTAAACTATTAATCTGGGGAAGATTACACTTCTTCTGATACCTTATTCTTGCTGCTTTATTGAGAAATCTTACAGATTTTGCCAAAGTCCTATAAATTACCTATAGAAAACAGGTACTTTCATTTTATAACGTTGTTTTGCATACAGTCCACTATCTGTTCTGTGTACTGAATGTGTTAGGATGCAATAAAAGGAGATAAATAAGCAGACTTTTCTAAAACTAATGGTACAAACATGGAGAAGAATAAAACTTGGTGCTTTCATAAGCACTTGTGTTTTCTGAGGGTTCATGAGTGTCTGAATTTCGTGAGTGTCTCTGATCTTAACATTCTTTTACTCTATAAATAATTACTGTATACCATAAACAATACATTATTATTCCATCAAGTTACAAGGATATGGTTTTAAATAGATGGTTTTAGGGATATATGACAATTTATGTATTTTTCTTACCTCTGGATAGTGTTCTGAATTTTAAAAAACTTTCAGTTGGTGTGGTTTGCTCTGATAGGTTTATACTTGGAGCCAGTTCATGCTTGAGGCCAGTTATGCAACAATACAGCACGAATAATGCTGCTTTTCATTGAGCCCTCATTATATTTGGGTATTTTGTTTCCTGAGAATGGGAAGATTTTTTTCCCCAGCCCTGTCTAAATGGGCATCCTAGATATGCCATGGTACTCTCAAAAGCCACCAGAAGAAGCTGCCAAACAAATCGCCTATCAAATTGTGTGCCTGGTGAGAAAGGAGGCCAATTTGAACATAATCACTGAATACCATAATCTTGATTAAATTGTGTTCTTTGGGTCACACATGAGACTTCAGTACTTTCTCTCTTTTTTTAAGGAAGTCCTCTGTTGTTGCAATCCTTTCCCACCCGCTTTTCAGCTATGCTGCAGTGTTGCTGCTGAAAACTAGACCTGCAACTCATAGGTTTGCCATACTTGTAGATCTTGAACCTATTGTGTATGAGAAATAAGATGTTCGTTCTTCTCTCCTGGGACCATAGTAAGTGGTTGGTGGGCCTGTGCTTTGGCAATCATTCTTAAGATTTCCTGATGTTCATTGGAAAATGACTATACCATGATTCCTTACACAAATGTAGAAAGAGAGTCTATATCTGTAGGGTTGTTTTTCATTTGAATTTCCTAGTGCTGTATAGCAGGTATCTATATCTGAAGCATGTAGTTTATCCCCGTGATGAATCTCTATGTTGTCCCTGCTTTTTCTGTATATTTCCCAAAATTGGACAGTTGGCTCATCAACAGCTCCTGTGTCACTCAGCGCTAGAATCTTCCTACAGGCAGCTACTTTCCTTTTTGCCTCGCAGTCTCCATTAGCTGAGAGGGAATTTAGCTTCTCTTCTGACCGAGTTCGTGAGTTCCCACCAGAAATTGGAATATGCCTACCAATTGGCTCATGTTTCTATCTGTCTTGTTCCACTCCTCCAACCAGATAGTATGATGATATCATCCAAGCCAAATGTAAACACTCCAGCACACAGTAAGGCTCGTTTTTTCCCCCTTCCCAGCCACCTGAGAGTCCATTCCGTGAGATTTAGAGAAGAGCACCCTCTTGCTGCACAGCGAGTGAAAAGGGCTGGAGATTGCTTCATGAAGGCGACTTAGCTAGGGGAAATGTTTAGCTAGATCTCGTCAGCTTTCTGATTCATTTTGACCCATTTTGCAAAGTCCTCCCAGCTAGCCCTAACATCTCCTGAGCAAGGCAAGCAGATGGAGTAGTGTTGCGACTCCATCTGCTGGACATTAGTGGTAATTGCACCTTTAGCAACCCTTTCCATTATACTGTACTTAGGCCTCCAACATTTTACCTCAACCTGCTATCGCTTTTGACCTCTCCCTTTCTTCTCCTGCAACTGTTTAAACTTTTAAATAAAATTAGTTATGTTCAGTCCTTAGTCTCCCTGGTTACAGGGATGTTCACTGGATTGTCATGTCTCTTTACTCTGTAGATTTTACTGTGTGTGAGGGATTTTAATAGGAACTCCTTAGTTTAGTGTGCTCCTGGGAGGTTTTTTTTTTTTTTTTTGCCCAGATATAGCCTGGGCTGGTGGCAGCAGATATTCTACCAAGGCTTTTCCCCATTCAGCTTCGTATCCAACAAAGGGAAGGTGAGGAGCAAGAAAGGGGGAGTGCGCTAACTACTAGACCAGAAGTGTCAAACATAAGGCCTAGGCCACCCTTTCAGCAGCACCGCTTCTGCTGAGTTGTCACTGTTGAAAGGGCGGCCTGCATGATGATTGAGCTCTCCCACCGCTGCCCATTCAGCAGTGCCGCTTCTGCTGAGGTGCTGGGAAAGCGAGATGAAGGGAGGCGAGGAGCGGTACGGAGAAAGAGGCAGACCAAGAGGGGTGAGAGAGAGATACTGCCAAGGCACTCAGAGAGCCCAGTTATTACACAAGCTGCCCTTCCAACAGCTCCCTTTCTGCTAAGGTGTCACTTTGCAGAGCACCTCAGCGGTTGAGCTGCAAAGTGACACCTCGGCAGAAGCGGCACTGCTGAAAGGGCAGTTTGCGTGACAATTGGGCTCTTCCATATCTTTGAAAATATGATCAATACTTGTATATTTTCTCTTCTATCGTTTGCAGGTCATGAGTTCCTAGGTGAGAAAAAAGTACTTATTTCTGGTCCTCACCTGCTTAATGGTGTCAATTCCTGCTTAATTACATAATTTCTGGCCCTCAGTAGATGCCATTAGTGGTGTTTGGCCCACTATATGAAATGAGTTTGATACCCCTGTACTAGACACTATTTTCCTGGGTCAGCCTGCATTCTCTTGGGAGTCCTCTCTTGACCACGACAATCCCCAATCATCAAAATATAACAGGTTTAGAAAATACATTATTTATGACCCATGGCTGAATCTTCTTTGACACTTTTCTATAAAAACCTGTCCCTGGTACTTTGCTTTTATTTGTTTTCCTTCTCTTGATTTAACACTTCTATAATGATCAATCCCTGTCTGTGACTCCTGCCGTCATTTAAATTGTCGGTAGAAATCTTTTCTATGCCCCTCTTCGAACTTTAATTCTTATTGCCAAGCTTTAGGAAATTAAAATGATGAGAAGGGCAGCAGCAGGTAGTGTTCAAGTAGGTGCCATTTGAGAGCCTGTTCACTGTGAAGGCCCAGGTGTTTGAACCCTTAAGTAAAGGTCTGTTACTGCGCACACAACCAGTAACTGGTCTCCATATATCTAGCTATTTTCATCTAAATGAAGCTCAGAAAAGCTTTTTGAAGTCTTAAATTACTAGATGTAAATTCAAGGACATTATGGGAGAAACCTTGTCAGATCTCATCACAAACTTCAAAAGCATCTAGCTGTGACATGTCTTGAGTTAAATTTTGCTTCAGATAGTTCTATTGATCTTGTAGAATGTGTTCAGACTTGACAAAGAAGCCCAAAATGTTTGAAATATTGATCCAGAGGTTGCATTTTAATTTCTCATGATCCTATATAAATTCATTAATATTGTCCATGCTCAGGATGCTGAAGATGCTTCCAAAGTGGAGCAGTCTTTCCATCATACTGTAACTAAGCTAAGTACATGGACATGAAACTGCCACATATTCTTTCCCGGTTTATCCTTGCAACCTTTGGGACAGAAACAGTCTGATTTTCTATCTTGTATAACCCACTGTGAAAATGTCTTATTAATGTATGATATGCAATATGTAATTCTTACTTATTGGAAAAAGGGGGAAAGGGTGAGCTGTGGGAAGCCTACACAAGACTTGTACAGTAGTCACAGAACACAAAGCATTTTTCCAAATATAGGAGTGCACTTCGTTATCTTTTGCCTAAGTTGAGATAACAACCTACTTTACAGTATGAGATGAGCAACATGACAGAATTTTCCTGCAGCAATGAAAACTCCCCAGAAATATTTTAATAGGGAATTCTTAATTTCTTGGATTGTGGATTCAAGTTGTATAACCTTTGTTCTTTAGGTGGCTCAGTAGTTCAGGGACTGGGCATTCTTCCTCAGCCCAGCGTTGAGCTGAGAGATCAAGGCAAAAAGTATGCAGGGCTCCACAGATGGTAGCTGGACATGGTACCCAGCCAAAATGTGCTTACCACTACCCCCTTCCCCACAGAGGGAGAGGCAGGATCTTACTTGATATCACATCATGCATAAACTTCAGAATGGCCGAGCACCTCCCCTCCTTTCTAGCTGTGTGAGGTAGGCCAAGTTTGGCTGAGTTTTAAATACAGGGGGACCCCGGTATCCACGGGGGATACGTTCCAGCCCCCACCGTGGATACCTGAAACCGTGGAAATGGGCGAATGCCCATTTCCGTGGTTTTCAGGGGGGGCCACCCCCGCGGGCCTGCGCGACCCCCCGCTGGCCTGCGCGACCCCCCGCACCCTCCACAACCCCCGCAAGCACTTACTTTTAACAGAGAAAGCTCCGGTTTTTTTCTTCAAAAGCCAAACGCAGCAGGCCTTATCAACAAGTCTTCGGTGCTAGAGTGTCTCAGCAACCTTGCTGAGAGGTTGCTGAGACTTTCTAGCACTGAAGACTTGTTGGTAAGAAGGCCTACAACAAAGGCTTTTGAAGAAAAAAAACGGAGCTTTTTCCGTTAAAAGTAAGTGCGGGGGGCGGGCGCGACCCCCCGCGCCCTCCACAGCCCCCCCCCGGCACTTACTTTTAGCAGAAACCTCCGTTCTTTTCTTCAAAAGTTCCGAGTTTCCATCTGTTTTAGGCCTGACCAACTAGACTTAGTTAATAGCTAGAGTCTCTGCAACCTTGCTGAGACTCTAGCTATCACCTAAGTCTAGTTGGTCAGGCCTAAAAGAGATAGAAACTCGGAACTTTTGAAGAAAAGTAAGTGCGGGGGGGGGCTGTGGAGGTTGCAGGGGGGATTCCTCAACCGTGGATAATTGAAACCGCGGTTGAGGAATCAGTGGATACCGGTGCCCCCCTGTACTCTCAGAAAACAGCAAGAAGTCTTGGTGGTTTCTGTGTCTCTCAAAGGGCCGATGCAATTTCAAGGAGAGTCCCTGCCCTTCTTCAGACTTGGGAGCAGTGCAGCAACTATCCATGATGCTGTGCTTACCAGCATTGATCTTATCAGCAAGTGCATTAATGGTCACTTGGGTGCATCTAGTAACTGGATCCATTCATGTAATAACGTTTTTGCTGTCCATCTTTCCAGAAATTTTTCTTTAGCTGCGTGTTCAAACAAAAACATTAAACTACCCCGTTTCAAGCCCAGCAGGAAACCCTGGTCTCTTGCTGTGCAAACGACCCTCATGCATGGGTCCTCCTGCCCTATCCTCTTTTTCAGCACAAGAAGATGCAAGTAGAGAAACTCTTACTTTCACTTTTGAAGTAAATCTCAGTTCTACATTACATGTGAACATGGGAAACTCCACTTCATACTCTGAAGAAAAATAGACCAGAATTAAAATGTGGTTTCAGATCATGATTTGTTCTCTCACTCTTACTGTAATTTTTCACTTTTAAGCTGCTTTTATTTGAGGTAAACCACAGTTCCTTTTTGCAGCAAATACTTGCAAATAGATTCACAAGGACAGCACTGGAGGGAAAGAGTTAAAGTCCTGCACCCTGAAGTCCCAGTCAAGATTGTGCCCCTTCCCTTCCCGGTTGCTTTTTGTGAAAGAAGAGCTTCTGAGTTCTAGTGTGCCTCTTAAATACACGTTTAGATAAACATTTACTTTGGCCTAACTGTACTGTCCAGCTCTGCATTAGATTTTAAAAGAAACCATGACTCACCTATGCATTACACACACTGATTTTGTAATCACTCTTCAAGCCTATGCAGAATTTTATCGGGACAGAATAGCTTCTCTAGCTTGCAACCATAGTCTAAGAATGCCATAGCATAAGTGCTCTCTGAACTCCTTTATTTGAATGTAAGCCTCTTTTCAAAATATGCACCAAAATCTCCTTTCAGCTTACCAAACGATAAGTGAGCAATTTCATAAATTGTAAATGGAAGCAAGTTATCGGTAATTGCATAAAGCATTCAAAATTACAATTTTAAGAAAAATGTAAGGAACAGGGACGCTCACTGAGGGTACTCACTTCATTTGATCGTGGTAAAACAAGGACAGTAATACTCGCAGTGTAACAAGCTAAGCTGAAACTTGAAAGATCAGTTATTTATAAAATTTGCAGCATACAGTAGTAGTTCTTCTGCATCTTGCCAAATTTGGGACCACATTCTCACAAAAAGAGCCTTGTCTGTTGCAGAGTTGGGAATTATAGTTGATCAAAGACAGAGCCCGAAATAAAGCTAGGAATTGCTAGAAGTTTACGAGCCTCAGATAAATGATATGCCAATGCTCAGACAAACTGGTAAGAAACTGACTGATACAAAGCAAGTGCTGCAGAAGAATTACTGTGACCTTTTCGGGGGGGGGGGGGCTGTTTCTTGTATCTGAGTTGTTCAAGATAGCTCTTCTCCCCTGGCACTGATTGGGGAGGTCAAAATGTAAAGGCATTGGATGAAAACTAATTTGTACTCTGAAGTACAAATTGTATATGCCATTTGGCCAAATGAACAAGTTTAAAAAAAAAACTTTACTTTCTCAATATGTGTTCATTACTAAAAGAGTAGTAAGCCATTAACAACGTCCAGCTTCATATGACTCCAAAATTGAATTATTTGAAAATGTATCTAATGCTCATGTTTACTTGGAACAAAGAGATCTTACAACACAGTCCTATGCATGTTCCAATAGGATTTATTCCCAGTAAGTATGTGTAGGATTGCAGTCTTAATTACTCAAGGCATTAAAATGGTATTATTTTTCTAGGTTCAACTATAGATCAACACATCATCTTGCATCACATGGATTTTATGAATTCTTAAACTGGTTTGACGAAAGAGCATGGTATCCACTAGGAAGGATAGTAGGTGGGACGGTAAGAAAAATTTATTCATGTTTTTACAAATCATTTATTCAAAACTAGTAGTATTAAAATATAACGCTTCCATGCCAATGTGTTGACTTGTAATTTGCAGTAGGATAAATACAAATGATTTCTAAATTGATTTCTTTTTTAATGTTAATTTACAGTAAATGTCTCTGAACAAATAACCTGACTTAAAATAAAATTTGGATTTGTTACAAATGCATTCAAACCTACACTTAATCTCAAGTGCTTGTGCTTGAGCTGCACAAGCAGTAGATGCCTGTGAGGTATTTGTTTTTGGACTATCACGTTAAGACTCCAGGTCTAAATGTAAAATGCTCCCTCACATAATATCCTGATATGCTAGTTTAGTGTATGCATGGAACGTTTTGTATCTGTGAGTTGTTAGAAGGAAAATGTAAACAGATCTTACAGCCTAAAGTGGTAGAGTTAAATCTGAATCTGGTAATTGTGTAGTTTGGCTCTATCTAAAGCAGGGGTGGCCAACCTTTCAACATGAATGCTCCTAGACCTTTAATGGTTGTATAGGTGAGGGCATTTCAGCAGCTGCTTTAGCAGCACCATCAGCAATTGCAGCTACCAAGATTCTGTCTTCTACACAACTCTTAAGAATGCAGAGGCCCTAACGGTGGAAGGTTGACCATCCCTGATCTAAAGCATCATCTTGAGAGGAGAAGCTTTGGGTCTGAGGTCCAGGCAATAAGAGCAAAGAAGGTCGCATTTTTAAATTGTTTATGATGCATGACTTCCTCAGAGACCCATGTCTGCTGTCCTTGTCTCTGTAGAAGTGACAGTGACTTAGGAGCTATTAAGTGTGGCCATTCTCTTTTATCCACTACTGTGCAGTAGGCAGAATTAGAACTTGCGTTTTCCATTTCTGCAGGGTTACCAGGTGAAAATTTTTCCTCTTTATTTATTAGAAGTGGCATCATGGAAGCAAGTAAGAAGTTGAGTGACAGGATGGAAACTGCTACCATTTTTAAGAAATCTGCCAGTACTGCATTGTTGGGACTGTCATGGGACCTAACAAGATCTGTAGAGTGTGGGTGCTTCTCCACTTTTCACTTCCAAAGCTTAGAGGGATTTTAAATCTAGATTGGCTCCAGTAATGGGTATAAACTTTGAGTGGTGTAAAATGGTAACCCAGCATGGTTGTGAGAAGACTCCAACAGACCTTTGGCACTGGGCTTGTTAATTGAGGAATATAATCTTGCCACCACCTAGAATGAAAATCCCAGTGGGTGGAATTTTCCTTTCTCATGACCTTTGTTTTGTAGTACACTAGATAAACCCAAGTTTTTGGATCTCTATGCAGTCTTACAATAGTTGCAATGAAACACTTTTGTCGGGGGGCTGCTGTTTGGATATTACTTCTCTTATCAGTAGCCCTGTTCAGGTGTTTCTCATGGGGAGGCAAATGCATGATGGTTTCTGAGGAGCATGCCCACTTAGCCCTGTCCCCTTCTAATGGCACACATCTCTTAACCCGGGCATCCCTGTGATTCTGCAGTGACAAACACTGAATGTGCGGAGAGAGTCTCTCCATGATTAGCATCCTGGAATCACAATACACACACGCAACCATCTCTTTAAAGAAAGCATAATGGATTCTGAAGTATACTAGATTGGTAGAATTGGTTGTTAACTTTTGAGAGCACAAAAGCTTGAGCGATACAAGATGTTCTCTCAAACAAAAGATCTGCCTTTCTTATTTCTCATGATACAATTGTGATAAGATAGCATTGTTGTCACTATAACACAAATCTCTGGCATGAACCATCTCCAGATTGTACAGATGTACCCTTGAAAGCCAGTTAGAAAAAAAAATTGAATCTATCTGAGAAGTGTGCTGCAAGTCAATAAAATGAATTATATTTTGATCAAGGAAACACTTAATGAAATCAGTCAGCTCACTTTTCTAAAATTCTGTTTTTTTTCTATTGTACTTTGAATTATTGTATCATGAAGCATAAATCTGGCAGTTTCAGCAACAAACTTCACCAATATTAGCATGATGTGATTGCATCACACAGTAGTATTGGGACTCTTGATGGGTGGATATGTCTATAAGGACCTTATTTTCCATGTACTAAACTACATCGTAAGCTTTTAAAATTAGAAGTACACTCTTCAAATATTTATTTTTTATTTTATTTTAGGAATTTGTAGCCCGCCTTTCTCCCGAGGGCACTCAAGGCGGCTTACAACATATTAAAATACATATAAACACATTAAAACAATTAATTAAACACATTAAAATAATTGATTAAAACTATTGATTGGTTTTTGCTGCTGTGGCCTTAGAAAATGAAATACATTAAATGGATGAATGTGATGCTATTTTTTTGTATTTGTATTTGATGCTGTATTTATCAACTTTGAAAAACTCAGTCACTTTTTGGACCAAATGAGTTTTACAGACACAAACTGAATTTTTTTTTAAAAAAAGGAAAATTGCCATAATGTTGAGATTATCTGAAAATTAATATTGAATGAAAGTACATGGGCATCTGGTGTAGAACCCTAAAAGCTATTCCATTTTAAATATTCCATAAATCATTCTCCTCATTTAGCCACCTTTTTGCTTCCTCTGTTAAAAATAAAATAGAAGTTACTACTATTCACTGATTTGTTGCTTCCATTTACCCAGTTAATGTTCAGCACCCACAGATTTCTAACCAATGGCCTGTGTGCTGCTTCGAGTATTTTTCCACATCCATTTTAAGCCAAATTGGATTTCTGTATGAGTAGATCCAGACAGGCAGTGGTGGGGAAAGGGCAGGCACAGTCCTCGCAAAGGGCAATTTTTCACTTGCTACGTACAATAAATGTTTTGTATGTAATCTAGATTTACCAAAATGTCTCCTTTTGTGGTCTTGAGCCATCCTTGAAACCCAAGGTACATATAATTTTTAAGCCTTTGTATTATGGAACGAGATATGAAAGATATTGGGCAACAGTGCTTGTTCAGCACCTGCAGACAATTTCATGTATTTGAAAAATTATGCCCCTCCTTTCTCTTGCCAAAGCAAATGTCCGTTTTATATGGGTTCCTGAAGTAACAATCTCTTTTGTGTGATTTCAAGATACTTTGAATCTCTTTAGCCTCCATTGAGATAGATGGGAAAACATGTATTTAGTCTGCAATATGTTGAATTGCGTCTTCTTTTTTTGCCTATTACAGGTATACCCAGGGCTGATGGTGACAGCAGGTCTTATACATTGGATTTTAAATATGCTTAACATAACTGTCCACATAAGAGATGTATGTGTGTTCCTAGCACCAGTTTTTAGCGGCCTTACATCAATTTCTACTTTCCTGCTTACTAGAGAACTGTGGAACCAGGGAGCTGGGCTTTTAGCTGCCTGTTTTATTGCTATCGTACCAGGTTACATATCACGATCAGTTGCAGGATCTTTTGACAATGAAGGGATAGCTATTTTTGCACTGCAGTTCACATATTATTTGTGGGTAAGTAACTATTGAAACTTTATACATTTCATTTTCTATATTAACATTACTATCTTAACATGTGTTTATCTACCTTTCATGTTTTAGGATCTTTATTTCTTGTAGTAGTCGGAAGAAAGCAACTTCAGCTTTTGAATGTTTTTGTTTTTGCTTCTGCTAATTATTTTGAATTGTATCCAAATTGCAGCTTGCAAAAGTGCTAGCCACCTTCCTCTTATGTAAAGGGAAATTTGCTTATTTCCCCTTCCTGCTCCTTCTCCAAAAACCTGCTCCTGATGGCCCCTAAGCCTGTTGGACCCAACTTGGTTCTAGATATCCCCATGATGGCCATGACCTCCAGTGTGTGTGTGCTTAGCTTTGGGTGGTGCAGCAGCTGTGCCCATTTCTCTCATGGTTACTCATGCCTTGTTTACCTCTTGGTTAAACTATTGTAATGCTGTACATGAGCTGCCTTTGAAATAAACCCTCTGGAAACTCAAGCTGGTACAAAGTACAGCTATGTTTTGACAGGGGCGAGGCTTTACTGTAACATCACACTCCAACTAGCTGTCAGTTTGCTTCCAGGTACAATTGAAGATCCTGGTTATTACCTTTTAAATACCAAAATGATGTGGGGCCAAGATATTTGAAGTACCCTCTTCTCCCACTCTCTCCCCCCTGAGGTGCACTTGGCACCTTCTCTCTGTGTTTTGCCACCAACTGAAGGCCTGCCTATTTTGTTGGGCCTTCATTAGTTTATCTAAGTGGTTTCCTTGGCTGTCTTTTGTTTGGCTGTTTTCATTTGTGTTTTGATTTTATTATTAAAATTATTTTATACCGTATTGTCCCGAGTATAAGACGCACCTGATTATAAGTCGCACCCTTAAAGTTTGGTGCTATTAAAAAAAACTTTAATTAAATCACTGGCATTAAATATATGCCAGTGATTTAAACAAACAGTGCAATCCTGTGCATGTCTACTCAGAAGCAAGTCCCACTGTTCTCAATGGAACTTACTCTCAGGAAAGTGTACACAGGATTGCAGCCTAAACCATTCATTGCCTGGGGAGGGGGGATGAAAGTGTATGTGATCTTGCTTTACAAGAGGATACAAAACCCAGCAAAGCAGAGAACGAAAATTAACAACTTATTGCAGACTGGAAATGGTTACAGCCTGTACAGGGGAGAGGTAGAGGTGTGTGCGTGCGCGCGCGCTCTTGTTTTTACAAAGAAAAGCCCTTTTGTTTTTACAAAAGCAGGGCAGAGAAGAAGCTCGCTGCATCTTTGCCTATCTCCACTTAAAACAAACACGGAACTGAAAATCAGGCGCTGCAAAGATGTAACAACTTGTTGCAGCCTGGAAAGGGTTACAGCCTGTACACGGGAGGGGTGTGTGTCCGTGTGTCCCCTCTTGTTTTTACAAAGAAAAGGGCAGGTTGCATTTTGGAGTTGCAAACGGCTGAGCTGCAAAGCAAAGCTCAGCCAGCAGCGATACTCACCCGATAATCACTTCAATTAGCTGCTTTGAAGACAACACATCTCCTCTTAGCCTCCACTTCTTCCAGCAGTGTCTCTTTATTTTTGCAACAGTGTGAGTATACAACACACCCCTAGTTTAAAAAGTTAAGTTAGGGTAAAAAAAAGTGTGTTTTATACTCGGAACAATACGGTATATGGTCTGTGGGTTGTAGGCTGCCTTGGATCATTTCAAGAAAAGTGGGCTGCTAATTTTTAAAAATATATATTTTCAGGGATGTAGGGGACTGAGGAGGGGATTGCAAGAATACTCTTCCTCTCTTTATATGAGTGCTGAGTAACACAAGAGGAAGGTAGCTGACACTTGTGCAAGCTGCAGTTTGGATATAATATTTCTCTTAAAAAAATAAGACTGTATTTTTATATGATAAAATAGCTCCACATTAGTGAAGCAATACATGGGCTTTAGCTAAATATGGCTTGAACTTTTCCTTTATATGGAAGTTAGGTTTAACTGATTATACAGGGCCTTTGTAACTAATATGGGACAAAAGTATTTTGACTTGTGACTGTAGTGTGTCATATGTAGAGGGGCGTTTGAAAATGGTGGTGTTTATTTTACTCAGAAGTAAGCCCGTTGTGTTCAGTAAGACTTAGGCCAACGGTTCTCAACCAGTGGTATGTGTACCACTAGTGGTACTCGTGGCGGTGTCCGGTGGTACACGTGGCACCACCAGACATCCGCCACCCAGCAGCGAGCCCTGACGAACAGCGGTTGGAGGCTTGCCTCAGTGGACAGAGCTCCAGCGTGTGATATTTCGCGTGCTTTCAAAAGCCCTTCCGCCTGCCCTGAGTCTGTTGTTGCTCTCTGTTGGGGCTTGCAACAGGTGTCTGGCCTCCCAACCCGGAGGTAACTGGTGGTGATGTCATTGCCAATTACTTCTAGTGGTACACCGGCAGAAAGAAACCTTGGGAGGTGGTACGTCGAGGGATGTACCTTGAGAAGCCCTGACTTGGGCTGTAATCCTATGGTGTTCAACACCATTAGTTGTAAGGAAACAAATGAAGTGCGGGAGGTGCTGTAGTAAGCAAAAAGCATGGCTTCTTAGTTTGCGTTGTTAACGTTTTCTGACTAAGGGTAGCAGCACAGATATAATTGTAGGAAACATCAATGTTATGCATTTCTTCTACAGCAAGTGAACAAAGTGTGTGAGTACATGCATATTTTACTTCCATGCTTCACATACTATTGTGGGAAACATTGATTGTTTCATCAACACCTAGTGAATAGCCCTGCCTTTATTCAGAAGTTATCTTCAGCTGAAACTATAAAGCCACATGTGTTTTAATTTATTATCACCTTGAGCTAACTTTAAATCCATATTCCTGAAATAAGGTTGCTGCAAGGGACTTGAAGTAAGCAATTTCAAGGTTTGCATTTTTAACTCTTGGAGACTGTTCTTGAATGCAGCGATCTTGTAATACTGTACTTTTAAAGATTGTTTTATCAAGTCATGTTGATGCTAACAGGGATCATTTACTGGGGCAAAACCCAAGTCCTATAATCCAGTTAGTAATGATTGTATTAGTCTGTTATCTGCTGGAATTCATCTTATACCACAACCTGAAAAGAAATGTAGCTGTTAGTAAAATTCATATCTATTGGTGTATGTAATTGGTTTTTTTGCATAGTCAATTTCTTGTATGAATTTTTGAGAATATGTAAAAACTTACAAAAAACAAGTTAGCAGTTTTCATCTACCCAAAACAACTTTTAATTTGTGGGGAAAAAATCTCAAACCAGAAAAAAAACTTATTAAAAGAAAATGGAAAATTCCCACTTGCAATTTCAGAGTACTGTATATTTGGGGGTGGGGGAGACTCATAAATCTCTCTATGTATGGACCATTATGTTAGAATCTTATATTCATTAAAAAAAATAGGCAGGTATATTATCTGCACAAAAACCCAATCGGCTGTTCAAGTAGATATTGTAAGTCAATTAGTGTAGCATTTGAAATTTAAGCTCTAGAATAGAGTGCAGCAACAAGTCATAATAGGAGAGTGTACTACTTGATCTTTTGCTCCAGTAAAGAAGGGATAATGGCCTAGTTGAGATTTTACAAAAATAAACGTTGAGCTTGTGTGCTCCTGTCTCTCTTCTCCATGATGGGAAGCTGTTTAAAAGCTTTTGCTTGTTGTTAGCCATAAACAGCGACTTTCCATTTTGCCCAAATTGATCTGTACAAACCATGGTTCATTCTTAAATCAGAATTGTTAACTAGATTGGCTCAGACATAATGTGAGGCAGTGAACTAAATGGCAGTTTCTCAGTGAATTCTGAGAGGGAAGCTGTAAAACCATTGTGTAGTTCAGCTTCTCTTAATAGTTAACTTTCTCTATGATTAACTTTCATTGTTTTTCACTAGTATGTTGTCATTCAAACCTTTCTTTAGGTGAAGTCTGTGAAAACAGGGTCAGTCTTCTGGACCATATGCTGCTGCCTATCCTACTTCTACATGGTAAATGATATCCTAAATTTAAGCACGTCTGATTTGGAAATACCTTGTCTGCATTGTAGTCTGTGCAAAGGATCACAATTTTTTTTGACACATTGTAGTAACTTTATTAATAGTATGTTAACACTGGAACAACATTTAAAATGCATAGAAATAAGTATATTGGCACTTGGATGAAAATGTAGGCTTTTATATAGCTTCTTCATGAAACTCTTGCAACAAATTTCATGTAGGGATACATTTGAAGGTAGAACATCGGACTACACTTATACAGCTTGTAGTAGGATCCTGTGTGTCGGGTGTTCCCTCTGAGTTGAGCATCTTGCACAGAAAAGTTCTGCTAAATGTGAAAAGAAATAATAATCTTTCTATCTTTCTACAAGTGTATACACACCTCAGAGTTTCCATTTTTCCAGGGATCTGAATACAGTTGTGTTTGAGCAAGCCTCCATAATCCTGGAGGATAATAATAATAATAATACCGGTATTTATATACCGCTTTTCTTGGTCATCGGATTTCTCCTCTGACTTTAATTCAAGGCGGTGTAAATAGGCAGACAAAAAGGGGGGTTACAATACAAAGTTCTAATCTTTCATAGAACATCTTCATTCCAGATGGTGACCTTCACAGTCTGGTTTATCTCTGGCATTCGTCTTCCACGCTCGGCTTGACGGCACTCTGCCTCACTTTGGAGTGTTATCTGACAGCTTTTCCTCACTCTCATGGAGGGCTTCTGCAGATTGTCAGAGGCGTGTCGACACCTCTCGGATACTTCCTGTTGTCGCGAGCTGGCGTCCTCTGATCTTTTCAGGCATTACAAGGTGGCAGCTCTACCACTGAGCCAGACCTCCTGCCCTACGCTAATGGGTTTTGTGAAGTGCTTATTATTGTTATATATTATTTTTTTATCCCGCTTCTTCCTCCCGTGGGGGGGGGGGGACCCAAAGCGGCTTTTAGTAAGATGCTGGTCTCCTGCAATGGGAGTACTACACAATACTTTTATGCAGTTGGAAGATTTTTCTGATCCATTTCAGATATGCTTCAGGGACCAAGAAATCGACATGAAGAATGTAAACCTTTTGGTAGCATTGGATCTCTTATGGCCTTGGAAGCCGTCATTGACCAAATTTGGCTGACTCACCTAAGACATTTTGTTCGAGGTGCAGCAGCACTCTTTCAGATGCTTCCAGTCCTTCTCTGTACTGTTCAAAAAGCACCATTAGGCAGCTGCTGTTCTATCCCATAGAGATAATCATATGATTCTTACAAAATTGTATGGCATTTTTCCATTGAAGTTTGATATTAAGCCCAAGGTCTTTGTGCTTGTTTAGAACTGTTCACCTCAGCTTTTGCTCCCCATGCCATATGTACCAAAGAAGAAACCCATAGTTATATTCCCATTAAGGGGTCCGTGCAGCTGCACGGACCCTTTTGCGTGCTGTGCAGCAGTTCCTCGGCATTTCTGGATATATGGCAATGATGTCAAACGTTATTGCTGGTCTTATGTGAACTCTGAGCTGCGCAGAAATAGGCTTCGGAGGATCTTGAGCTATATGGCCATGCAGCTTAAAGGGAACAGTGCCGTAGTTGGTGGCTGGTAGTTTCTGAGTTGTTGGTTTCTCTTAAAAGTAACTATATCTGGAATATACATTTATGTCCATTGCCAAATGCAATGAGGTCATTGTTATGCTAGTGTAGTGTGCTATTTTGCAAATATCTGTTTGTTCTTGGTTGATTCGCTGTAGTCTGTAGTTCTTTCACTTTAAGATTGTGTCAGAAATACATGGTAATTCTTATGTTGGCGTTGCAGGTTAAGACTAATAAATTCCCCAGAATTTAGCTGCTTGGCAAGTGGGTTAATGTTGTGTTATAAACTCTTAATAACAATGAGTGTCAATTTGATGGGGGGGGGCAGAGTGGTGGTGGTGGTTTGCTGTGTATGTCACCTTTGAGAGAGCATTAACCTTAGTGTTTTCTAAGTTCATTCTAACAATAGTCATCTCCATAATACTCTCATTGTTCTTCATTTCTGCAAGCAAATTTGTAAAGGTGTTAATTAAAAAAATCAAATTGTGCCTATTTAGCAGTGTAGGTTATATTCATATGGAGATATCTGTGTAGCCTGCAGTGCAGTCCTGTGCATATGTACTCTGAAGTAAGCCCTATTGAGTTCAATGAAATATAGTCCCAAGTAAATGTGTAGAGGATTTCAGCCCTAGGAATGGATAACTAAATCCACAGAGTACTATAAATTTGGCAAAATGAAGCCATTTATTTTCTGTTTAGAACATATATATATATAATATATATATATATATATTCCATACCAACCTTCTTTGTCCTATTTAATAAATTTTTATAGATCTGCCAAGAATGTTTCTGTTCTGCAGATTCTGTATTATCTCCCTGTGCCCCTCCCCCCAGTAGTTTGGATTACCTTTCTGTTGTGTCTGTCTTGAAGATGCAACTTCTAATAATTCATGGCTAAACGTCCAAGCTGGCCAGCATGAATTATAGTCTACTTGAATGTCTTACTATGTGTAAAATAACGTTGATTTGACTTGGGCATGGAATTTTTAAGAAATCATGTTAAGTCTCTGACTATCATGATGTAGAAAAGTTTCCAATTTCTTCACATAATTCTAATTATGCTGTAATTTCTCACAGGTTTCTGCATGGGGTGGTTATGTTTTCATCATCAACCTTATTCCACTGCATGTGTTTGTGCTACTGCTGATGCAGAGATACAGCAGGAGGGTCTACATAGGTGAGTGTTTCCACTGAATGAAATTGAATGTGAAGTTATCTTTTTCATTCTTAATTCAGTCAGTCTATTTGTCAGTTTAAATGCCTAAGAAATTTTCAAGTGAATTTTATCTAGTTACATTTTTAGGGTACTAAATCAAATTTTTATTTTCTTTCATTTGTAAATTGCATGGTATTTGCATTATTTCTACAACTTAAATGTACACCCCTATAAAGCAGCATCAGTTACAGATCGTTGGGTTTAAAATAGCTCACTCAGAAATAGATGCAATTTTCTTCTTGTTCCTTCTGTGAGAGGGGGGCTGCTATAAAGTGGTGGATCAAACCCTGCATTTTGACAGCCCGATGGAGTGGGTGGTGCCTATTGAGTGGGACACAGTTGGTCAAAGGCCAGCCTTTGTTGCTCAGAACTCCGGTGTGCAGCTTTTATTGGAGCTTAAAAGCGCAGGCCATGACTGCAGAGCAGAGGAGGATTTAATCCCATGACTATTTTAGTCTGGCAATTTCTCATTGGTAAAAATAAAAGCTTTTATTTGTATTGGAAAGGTAACGTAACTGGGGTCATGTGGAAGGGAAGGGGATGAGCTCAAGAAGAAAGCCATCAATATCTGAGTTACATCTCTCAGCTTTTAGCACACCAAGGAATGCTGGATAGGAGACAAGATCATGAGTAAATAATTTCTCTAATTTGCCTTTTCCAATATCTTGCTCAGTCAGAGACCTCTTTGCCACCTTTTAGAAAAGAGTCAAAGCCGTTTTACTTTTGGAGGGAAACATGTCGCAGTGTACTGAGTTCAGTAAATCTGTACGTGCGAGCCATGTACCTGATTGGATACTCATTTATAATCCTAGAAAAGAAAGACAGGTTCCTCCCCCTCCCAAGGAGTTTACAGAGTTAAATGGGGAAAACGGGGGGCGGGATAAATGGGAGGCAGACGCAATTATATATGTGTCTAAAGTGTTGTGGTGATTGGGATGGAGATTTAAGAAGAATAAATCAAGGGTCAGGTAGCAAAGGTGAGTTTTGAGGAGAGATTTGTGGGAACAGAGAAAAATGACACCATGTACTTTTAGGCAGGGTGATCCATACATGGGGACAGCAAGGGAGCAGGAAACTTTCAGTTCACTGAAGGTTGTAAGACTAGAAAAAATGTATTGGGGCCATTTCTTTAAAATCATTAAATTTAAAATCAAAAGGCTAACTGATATAATGAATGAAGCATATCCAAGTAGGCATTTATCAGTTTTTCCAGTGCTGCTATCATAACATATGCATGAAAAACCATAGATATACCAAAGCCATGATCTGGTAATACAGTATTATTAGGACCAACCAAAATGACACAAATGGCCCAATCCTATTGAGCCCTTGTGCCGGCAGAGTACACACTCTGCCACTGCAAAAGTGCCGTATAAAGCCTTCTAGGAGTGCTGGTGGGAGGGCCAGAACCTTCCTGCTGGCGCCAGTGCGCAGAGCTACACTTGTTGGAGCAGGTAGGTCCAGCATAGGGGAAGGGCAGAGAGGGGGCGGAACAGGGGCAGGATGAGAGCCGCAACGGTGCCTGGATGAGTGGATTGGGCTGGGGAGGGTGGTGGAATGCCTTATCCTATTCCCCTTCCCAGGTTGGATCCCCTGACATGGGTCAACACAGACTTGCGCCAGCTATAGAAGTCTTAGTTCTGAATTTTCACTTAAGGCTGATTGGTGCCTCTTGAATTTTGTTTTGATGTAATTATTAGGTATGTTTATTATAATATTGTTATACTTACTGCGAGCCACCCTGACAGTCCATTCGGTAGGATAGAAAGTGCAGGATACAAATGTTATAAAAATGAAGTCTTGTCAGATGGAGTATAGGAGATGTGAATCAGACTCATGTTGATTAGCCTCACTGAGGGCCCAATCCTATCCTTGTGGTACACAGACGTATCGCAAGGTCTGCCATTACAGCAGGCGCTTTGCTGGGCTGTGTAGTGCTCCTGCCGGTGCAAGGACCAGGAGGCCGCATGCCATCAGCAGCACCGCTCAGTCCAGCCGTCAGCAGAGTTCTGCCAGTGGTGGGGGCGGGGTGGGGGTGGATCCAGCAAGAGATAGGGATGAGCCGTTAGTATTAAGGCTGTGACACATCACACACGGTGCGAAGTGAAGCCGGCCTTTGCTTTGCGCCGCTTCCTGTCTATACAGGCCGAGTTCTACCTAAGCCGCAGAAAGAGAAGTGAAAGATGTCCTTCCCCACCTCACCCTCTCTGCTAGCCAATCAGAATAGTCTTTTCAGACGTGATTCTGATTGGCTCTTCGCTTCCCTTCGTGTCCCGTTCTACTGCACTGAACTTGCCCGCTAATTGTGCGTAATTCAATTTTTTCATCTCCTCTCGCGTGGCACCACAGCTCTCGCACATTGCCGCGCGGAGGAGGAGTAGGAGTACAGGGTACACTGCACTCTTCGCACCACTTCCTGGCATTTCCTGACGCTTCGCACCTAGCCATGTGCAGTGTGTCACAGAAAACAGCCTTTAGACATTGATCTTCGCCTGCACCCAGGGCTTCTGCAATGAAGAATAGATGAGATGCATTGGTTAATTTCTTTTGTCCCTAGTGCTAATTGAAGCACATGTAGCTTTTGTAAGGCAGATAACCGAAGTAAAAGAGAAGCCTGATAGTCTTTTATATTAGCAATGTTGGAATTAACTTTAGATGGTACATCAGGTAAGGAGTCAATAGAAGCCAAATTGGTGGTTGCACCTAGTGGTTGGAGGGCATTTTTACACACACACACGTGCACACGCACACACACACGTGCACACACACACACACTCTCCCTTCCAAAGTAAAGTCCCATCTTCTGGTGCTAGTTTATCACTGTCCTCCAGCTTCAGTGTTCACAGAACTTTTCCAGAATGCAAATTCTGTGCCAGAAATAGATATATTTTATAGCTTTGGTAAAAAGATGCCTTGCTTACATTCATTTGACCTACTTGGCATCATAACTAGATTGCTGACTAAACTCCTACTGCCTGCTCGTGCATATTTGATGCAAAGTTATTGATGTTGACATCGGTATGACTACATTTGAATCAATTTCTGAGATGTTTCACGTACTGTTTGGAAGAATATCTCTGCTCCTCATTATATATAGCAGGGGTGGGGAACCGGCGGCCCGCGGGCCGGATCCGGCCCCAGGAGCGATCCGGTCCGGCCTGCGCGAGACGGAACCCGAATCAATCAGGTCTGGCCCGCGCGAGCAGACCGGAGGCTCCACCAGCCACGCCGGCCCCCCTGCGCGCTCCCCTCGGCGTGACTCCTTTCGAATCTGGCTGCTTCTCCGTACAGAAGCAGCTGGATTCGAAAGGAGACGCGCCGAGGGGAGAGTGCGCGGCGCGCTCACCTCGCGTGACTCCTTTGGAACCCGGCTGCAGCCGGATTCGAAAGGAGTCACGCCGAGGGGAGAGCGCGCGGCGCGCTCACCTCGCGCGACTCCTTTGGAGCCCGGCTGTTTCTGCGCATGAGCAGAAACAGCCGGGTTCAAAAGGAGCAGCGTGCGCGGGGCCGGCGGCGGCGGCCGCCTGAAAAAGATAAGGAGAGGGGGGGAGGTAAAAGCAGGGGGCGGTGGGTGGGTGTGCGCCCCCCGACGCGCGCACGCGTAACTATTTCCGATGGAGGGGCACACGGCCCGCGGGACATTTTCCCCATGGGAAAATGGCCCTCCATCGGAAATAGGTTCCCCACCCCTGATATATAGCATGACTTTTTACTGCTGTATAGTCTATAGTAGATGTTTGCTTTTTCATAGTTGAGTTTCAGCAAGAAGTAGGTTGCTCAGTAAACAGAAGTAGGTTGTAGGGAGAGAAGTGGAGGGCAAAAGGAGTCCACTTACTGTAATTTTCCTTCTTCTGAGATCAGTAGCGTCACTAGGACGTGCGTCACCCTGGGGCAGGGGGCGCGCGTCACCCTAGTGACGCTCTGACATGGCGACACGGGGGACGACGACCCGGCTCCCCCCCCCCCACGTCGCCCTCCAGATGCTCCGAGGCCGGCCCGGGAGCCGGCCTCAGAGCGTCCGACTCCGTCAGCGCTCCAGGGCCTTCTGAAAGAAGGCCGGCCTCGGAGCGTCCGAAGGGTGGCGCGCATCATGGAGGTGACGCGCACAGGGGTGCGCGCGTCACCCCCTGGCGTGTGTCACCCCTGGCGGCCCGCCACGCCCGCCACGCTCCAGTGACGCCAGTGTCTGAGGTTGTTTTCCAGTCATGTAAGAAAAGATAATTGGGAGAGGATGTTATAAAGAACCAATGGGTGGGGCAAGAATTAACCATCACCACCCCAATCCTTCTTTGTATAATGGATGTGAACATAGGATTGGAAATCCTATTTATGCTGCTGCTGGACACCTTGTTCTGGCCTGTGAGCTTATTTGTAACAGGAGGCATGAGTATTGGTAGCTCCGAAAGTGCAATATGTGCAGACTCATTTTTTAAAATAGCTTGGTAAAAATAAGGGGGCAGACGCTACTCATCTTGAATGAATGCTGGATGCACAGGAGAGAAGGGAAATGCAAGATTTTTTACCTCTTTAACCAGAAAGCAAAAGGAAGTAAGGAACTCTGAGCTGCCAATCGGTGCTTTCCTTCCACCCCCTCCACATATTGGAGAGAGGAGAGTATGTGCTGTGTTCCTCCAATGGTTGAGTTCTGGAGCTAAATTGAGAACAGTAGAAGGAAAATTTGGATCTCTCTCCCCCTCTCTCTTCGGGGGGAGGGGGAGACAGTCATCACTTAGTGGTGTGCTGTATTTGGGAGGGGCTGATACAGTCAGGCAGCTGTACCTAGACTGCAGGAGCTTTCTAACCTGAGATCTTCAAGTGGGTGGAACAGGGGGGAGGGGCTGATCTTGCTATTGTGATGGCAAGGAAGTGCCTAGCAAGAGACTCAGAATGCCAAAGGAAGCTGAATGCCAACCCTTCTCCCCACCTTATGTTGGAATGTTTTCCTCATTTCTGAAGCGTAGTGTCTGTCTGTGTGTGTTTGCCTGGGAAGCCTCACTGTCCCACTCCCAGTAGTCTCCCTCCATAATCGCCAGTCATCAACGTGAGACTGACGTCCCCTAGCCCATACCAATCCCATTGTTTCCTATAGGAACACCAGTTTTTATTTACACGTTTTTCATATACACACGATTTTCACGGAACGTAACCCCAGCATAAATTGAGAGCTACCTGTATTGGGTAGTTTCTGTCAAAGGGAAGGTCCTTACTTCAAAAGGTGGGAGGAAAAGTGGTTAGAAAATATTCATGTATGCAAAGGGTATAGGATACAGTGGGTCTCTACTCCCTTCACACAGATCTAGAAGTGGATTAGCACTTTCATATGAACAAGCAATAGTAACTTTGATCTAGAAGCCACCTAAAGTAACGTGAGGTAGGGGCAAATGCTTTGGGTGGAGTTATAAAACTCTTTTGTAATTGTAAGTCGCTTAAGAACCCAAAATAATAAATGCCACAAGGAGGATAATTGCTGCTAAATGCCACAGGATGGCGGTGTTGCAATAACTGTGTGGTATTATGAATTACAAAATAATGGCAAGCTTCACATCTTTAGGAGCTTGAAATAAATATCCTGCGTAGATGAGCAAACAAATCCAGAACTGAAAGGAAAGGAGGCCAAATCATGTAAAAGTCTCGTGTTGTTGACTATTTCATGTCTTCATTACTCCCAGAACGTTAGGAGCCTAGTGTCTGAGATGTTTATGGACATCTGTCTCAGTGTAGCAAGGTGAAGGATGACATTCATCTAAATTTGTAATATGGGTATATTAAATAAAGTTGTTTGAAGTTATAAAGAATGTTGACCACACTTGTATTTAAAGATGTTAGATGAGTAAGAGAGAGTACCGTATTTTACGCTCCATAGGACGCATGCATCCTATGGAGCATTAAATACAGATAAAAGGTTTTTTACTTACCTGGGCTTGGGGGCGCTTCGGGGAGGCCTGCGCAAGCCTCTGCAGGCCTCCCCGGTGTTCACCTCGGCCGAAAACAGCGATTTTCGGCCATTTCCGGAAATGGCCGAAAATCGGTTTTTCCCCGAAGTGAACATCGGGGAGGCCTGTGCGAGCCTCTGCAGGCCTCCCCAATGTTCACTTCGGGAGAAAACAGCGATTTTCGGCCATTTCCGGAAATGGACGAAAATCGCTGTTTTTGGCCGAACTGAAGATTGGGAGGCCTGTGGGGGTTCGCGCAGGCCTCCCCGAAGCCCCCACAGGCCTCCCGAAGTGCCCCCAGGCCCAGGCTTCGCACCATAGGACGCACGCTTTTCCCCCCTATGTTTTGGGGGGGAAGTGTGTCTTATAGTGCGAAAAATACGGTAGCTTACCAAACTGAGGATTTATCCATGGTTAGCCCTTCAATTAGACATTGATGAGGTAGGGAACAGAGTGCGATGAGGGGAGAGTGAACATGGGACATTTTCAGCGCAATCTAGTGTAAAGATCTGCAGGCAGCCCTAGGGCCACTTGCTGGATCCTGTCCCTGTTCCTGGCCGATCATGATCGGCCGGGAGGTCTCCTCGGGGGAAGGGGACATTCATCCTCTTCCCCTGGTGTAGCGCTGGGAGGCCCCAATGGGCCTCCTTGGATTTCCGCCAGATCTTGAGCTGGGGTAAGTCTGAGGCAGCCGCATAATGGCGGAGCCAGGACGGGGATGCAGCAACCACCATCCCCCCTCCCAGGCCGGCTTGGACAGCCACTGCCCTTCCTCGCCGCCCGGCCCACCCTTGCACCCACCGGCGGATGCCTTACCTTTCCCGGCGGTGGCTATGGTCGATTCGCCGCCGGAGTGAGGGCTGCCGGCCTCTGTGCCAGTGGCTCTTATTCTAGAGTTGTTGCAAACGTGCTTTACGGCTTAGAGCGGCGGAGCTCTGCTCGCTTGCTCTGCTGCTCTACAGTTGCACAAGATTGCGCTCAAAAGTCTGTCAAAACAAAAAAAAATGGAGGAAGGGCCACGGGCTTGATTTATAGAGAACATTGACAACCTCACTTTTAATATCTTGTGCATTGCTGGCTTCAGCAATGTATTCTATGTGTTTATGTGCTTTTTCAGCCAACTCTGCCAGGTCTTTTGCACCCTTTGTCCTAGATGGGGTCTTGGAAGGGGAGGTCAAGGAGAGCAGTTTGGGCTCGAAAAAAGGAAAGGAGAACTGATAGTACTTCTGAGAATCACTAGAAGATTTCTAACTAAGAAAATAGTTTTGACAATTCCTATTGCTTCAGCGCTAGCACTGTCTGCCTATGCCTGTTTGTACACCTTTGTAATACTTTCTCAGCTTGTGTGTGCATGAATAAAGGTGTTAAAAGGTTTGAGTATTTATTTATGAAATAAAAAAAAAGATGATCAGACGGACTAAAATTAGGTTGCACTTTTGTATCACACTTGCTAGTTCTACCAGGGTCATTTGAAACAAATGTTGTGGAACTTCATATACAACAAACGTAGGATAACTCTGAAAGCTTCTTTTGTAATACAAATATTATGCATGGTGTGTTTAAAATGTCTCTTCTTTCCATTGCAGGCCAAACCCTACACTTTATTTTTATCAGTGTGGTTTTTATCATCTCTGCATAATAATTTGCTTCTGCTGTTTTCTTGTTCACAGCATATAGCACTTTCTATATTGTGGGCTTAATATTATCGATGCAGATACCTTTCGTCGGATTCCAACCAATTCGAACCAGTGAGCACATGGCAGCTGCAGGTAGGAAAAACAGTTTTAATGTACCAAAAATAAGTTGTATGTTTATAATCCTGTATTACAGTTCTATCTTTTTGGGTTGGTAATAAAGTGGCACTTCCATTATGAAGCTTCTGACAGCACATAGGGCTTGTTTATGTCCAAGGAAGTAATCTGGGCAATCATGGTTATCATTGTGTAGTGCCACTTAGTCATCTTTAAGTGGTATTACAAGAGGCTTTTGCTTATTTTTTGTTTAATATTCTGTTTAATTATATAGCCTATTTCAACAGTATACAAAAACATAAGTGGTTAGAGAACAGTGACTTTCCTTTCCTATCTGCACTTAGCAACAATTCTGCTGCCTATGTTGCGAACAGGATAAATAATACTGAAACTTGCATAGAACATGCATTGAGAGGTGGGTTTTGAAAATTTAAACGAGAGTAATCTTCTTTCTTTAATTAGGTGTGTTTGCACTGCTGCAGGCCTATGCCTTCTTACAATATATGAGAGACAGGCTAACAAAGCAAGAATTTCAGACCTTGTTCTTCTTGGGTGTATCGCTAGCTGCTGGGATTGTATTCCTGAGTGTCATCTATTTAACATATACAGGTAAATATGTTAAATGAATACTTTTTGCTGGTGGATGAAGCTTCAGATAGACTTGAAATAGTTCACAAGATAGAATGAATCTTCAGGCAGTTCAGTTACTCAGAAGAGTTGGGTGCTGCTCAAGAAGCCTCCAAAACCTTGTTTGTTTTTAATATTTTTAGGTTATATTGCACCATGGAGTGGCAGATTTTATTCACTGTGGGATACTGGGTAAGTAGGAATGTAAAACTCCATCAGATGCTTTTCAACCTAAATTGTGCCATTTTGAGGTTGGCTTCTTTTAAGTCTTATGTAAAATCATCTGATTGTAAGAGCTACAATTCCTATTTAGAGGTGTGTGTGTGTGTGTGTGTGTGTGAGAGAGAGAGAGAGAGAGAGTGAGAGTGAGAGAATTTCTGGTCAGTCTTATGTAACAGTCAAGCACTCAAATTAGCAAATTTTAAATTACTGATTAAATTCGGCACTAATGGACATTTGGTTTAAGTGCATTTAATACAGCGGGTGGCACAGCGGGTTAAACCGCTAAGCCAGAGGTTCCCTAACTCCTGGGAAGGCCCTCCGCTGCCCTAAGTAGCAGCGGGGCCTTCCCAGGGGTCGTGATGACGCGCCCGGGATCGCGACGCCGCCGAGACCGCCGTGCCCGGGATCGCCCTTTTTACCTTCATTGGTGGGCAGTGGGTGTCCGGCGGGGGTTGTGGGGAGCCTGCGGACCCCTCCGCAGGCCTCCCCAAGCGTTGGAGCAGCGTTCCGACGCAATCGCAACTCACTTCCGGTTTCGCGTAAGGGGTCCGCAGGCTCCCCACAACCTCCGCCGGACACCCACTGCCCACCAATGAAGGTAAAAAGGGCGATCCCGGGCACGGCGGCGGAGGCGCAATCCCGGGCGCGCCGTCGACGTCACCGCGGGTTGCCATGCCCCTTAAGGGCATAGCAACCCTTTGTTCCCGGCTGGGGCGTCCCGACATTATGGCTTATGCGCTAAGCCGTAAGCTGTCAATCGAAAGGTCGGCAGTTCGATTCTCGCGACGGAGTGAGCGCTCGTTGCTTGGCCAGCTCCTGCCAACCTAGCAGTTCCAAAGCATGTCAATGCGAGTAGATAAATAGGTACTGCTTGTGGGAAGGTAAACAGCACTCCATGTTCCAGCTGCATGCTACGCGCTGCGGCAAGGAGAGTCATGCCGGCCACATGACCATGGAGGCGTCTTCGGACAACGCTGGCTCTTCGGCTTTGAAATGGAGATAAGCACCACACCCTAGAGTCGGACACGACTGGACTTAATTGTCTGGGGATACCTTTACCTTTACTTTAATACAGTACTTATGACTTTTCTACAATCAGCATCTTATTTTAGTTTTTGAATCTTAACAATAACTTGACATAGTAATGTCTATGCAAAGAAGACATTACTTCTTTGTGGGTTTTAGACTTCTGTGGCTTGGACCTGTATCTGTGACAGTAACTAGTATGATTGAGTTCATGAGTTGGGTGTTTGGAGGAAGCCTTTGAAATTGTCCTAATCTAAGAATACATCCTCTTTTCGGATGGATTTGGAATTTTATATTTGCATAATTTGATCACTTTGCTACTGTATAACTAGAGGGCAGAAAGAAGTTTTGTAATAACCTTTTGTACTATCTTTAGTAGCTTTATCACTTCACAATAATTTGAACTTAATTTTTTTTAAACAAGGTATGCGAAAATTCACATCCCGATCATTGCCTCTGTGTCTGAGCATCAGCCTACAACATGGGTTTCCTTCTTTTTTGATCTACATATTCTCGTGTGTACTTTCCCAGCAGGGCTATGGTTCTGCATCAAAAACATCAATGATGAAAGAGTCTTTGGTAAGAGGAAATAAACTAATTTTGAAAGTTAAGTTGAAATGCTGATGCCCTAGCTTGTTTGTTTAGTTTTCTATGTTTCTTTTTAGTGTTTGAAATGTTTTCTAAGGAATTGAAATGTTGCTTACTATTGCTCTATCAGTTGACTTCCCTTAAGATAGATTATATTGACTATTTATACCAAGGAAATATCTTGCACTGATAAAGAGTTAGATCCCTGTCAACAAAGCATTGATAATGTGGTTAACAGTAATCTAGCAGAGAGAATTTTGACTAGCAGGTACAGGTTATGACCTTGCTAGAAATGAAATAGCGGAGCTGCAACATTTCCCAATGTGAAACTTGATTAATTTCGATTGGAAAGCTCTGGTTTTCCATCATTAGATGAACTGGAAACTTCGGATGTTGTTGTAGTTTTCCCCGCAAACTAGTACTTGTGCAGTCTGCTATGACTTTGTCCCTACTGTATTGTATTCAGGTCTGCAGCTTAATTCAAAACAAGATAATAGTTTTGTTCAAACTAGTCTGAGAAACTACTGTAGTAGACTGGTACTTGAGACTTTTAGTTTAGTTCTTCTTGCTATACAGTAATGCAGAAGAGCCTCAGAAACCCCAAGGAGTCATTTTACTTGTGTCACTGTAAAGCTATTGAGATGTATCCTCCGTTTCATTATTCATGGCTAAGTCTCATACATACAGTCAGCCCATTGTATGCACGGGGGCTCGGTTCCCAAACCCCCAGCGGATACAAAAAAAGCGTTGAAATAAATCCGCAGCGGGGGAGGGGGAGGCAGGGGCCAGGTGGCATCACAGTACCTTAATTTAGCAGTGCGCTGGCCCGCCATCCGCTCCTGGACTCCCGTGCAACTTCCATGTACTTCAAAGTGTACAAAGTGTACTTCAACAGCTGTAAAGTGTTAAAAAAAAACCTGATTCACAGCCACTTCCGGTTGCGATGCAAAACCGGAAGTCGCTGTGAATTGGGCTTTTACCCTTTACAGCTGTTTGAAGTACTTGGAAGCCGCGCAGGAGTCCAGGAGAAGGTGGTGGACTGGCATGCTGCTAAATTAAGGTGCTGTGATGCCACGCCCGGCCCCCAGTCAGCCCTTTATTCCCCAGGGTAGCCATCTGCTTTGAGACAAGTCCACAAATGGCTGTTCCTGGGGGGGGGGGGGAGCTATATTGTACCTGTATATCATAAATAGAATACAACTCATTTTATTCATCAGATTTTTGGCCTGCTATTTGTTCAACAGGAATGCTGAGAGATGAAATGTATTCTAGTAAGGGAAACTTAATATAAAGCTGGATCTGATTATCACTAAATATGATAGGATTACTAAAAACCCTCTTAGTTAGGCTTACAAGAGTCCCGTTTTTGACCGGGACAATCCCGGTAACGCCCCTTGTCCCCCCTGTCCCCCCCGAACTGTGTTTTAGCCCCGGCCCGCCAGCTGCATCGCGGCCGGCCGGAGCTCTTCCGAGACTGTGCTGCCAGCTGCAGCGCGTCTCTGTCTTGATCTCTGTAGTCTGCGCGCGAGGCTGGAATGTCTCCGAATTTGTCCAAGTGAACTCGGACATCTTCCGAGCGCTTCCAGTCTCGCACAGGCGCGCGAGACTACAGAGATCAAGACAGAGACGCGCTGCAGCTGGCAGCACAGTCTCGGAAGAGCTCAGGCCGGCCGCGATGCAGCCGGCGGGCCGGCGCCAGGACTAAAAGAGTTTAGTGGGGACAGGGGGCACATAAAATAAACTAAAATACACAAACAGCACATAAAATAAAATACACAAATAAAATAAAAGAGCACAGTCTCAGAAAATAAAATACAGTATTTTACCCTTTTTCCCGTGCCTCTGAGCATGTATAGAGTGCCGTCGCTCTTCTGTGTTGTGACGGCCAGCACTGGACATTACAATGCACCTGGCTGGCTGGGACAAAAACAGCGGCGGCACTCTGCACATGCTCAGAGGCACGGAAAAGGTAAAATACGTGTTTATTTTACAGTGGACACGCCCACTTCCGGTGGACATGCCCACTTCTGGCGGAAGTGACATCACAGTTTTTGACCCGCCTTCCCATGATGTCACTTCCGCCCCCCTTGGGGGTGCTAGAAATCTGGTAAGCCTACTCTTAGTGAAGGTTAAGGATATTCAAAGGTAGATGCAAGTTGATGCAATGGGAGACTTTAGGCAAAGGAAACAGATGTACACTTTATAGGTGTGTATAGATAGTGTGTATTGATAGAGATATGAAAGTGTTTAAATATATGCATTTTAGTCATGAAGCTAATATCATGATTGTCTTTATTTTTAAATATCTCATAGTAAAATTGAGTGGTTTTGTCTCTGCAGTGGCTCTGTATGCAATCAGTGCGGTTTACTTTGCTGGAGTGATGGTTCGTCTCATGTTAACTTTGACTCCAGTTGTCTGTATGCTATCTGCAATTGCTTTCTCAAATGTGTTTGAGCACTATTTGGGTGATGACATGAAAAGAGAAAATCCACCAATAGAAGACAGCAGTGATGAGGATGATAAAAGAAACCCAGGAAATCTCTATGATAAGGTGGGACTTGGAAATCTTAGTACTATCAAGGAGGGTTTGGGCCATAGCTCAGTGGCAGAGCACATGCTTTGCAAGCAGAAAGTCTCCATTTCAGTGCCTGACCTCTCCAGGTAGGACCGGAAAAAACAGTCCTGTCTGAAGCCCTGCTGAGTCACTGCCAGGCAGTGCAGACAATACAATAAAACACTTTTAACTTTGGTAGCCATGGAGAATGGTTGTAGTCGGTTAACCAGATATGCTAATTAACAATGCCCACTTGCCAGCCCCTCCCTCACTTACCAGACAGGGCTTGGTTCTGTGGTGTCGTTCTGCCCTTCTTCCTCATGAGGGGTCCTCTAACGAATGGGGAACTCCATTTCCTTAATGGGCCCTCTTGAGGAAGGAAATGGAAAGTCCTTGTTCCTAGAGGTTACCAGTGAAGAAGGAACAAGGGTGGAGCAGCACAACAGAAGAAACCCTGTCCAGTAAGCAAGGGAGAGAGCAGGCCGGTGACTTTGTAAACTGGCAGTTTACTGGTTAACAAACTCAGTTACTTGGCACCTCCACCCTTCGCCTCAGGCAAGGAGGTACCAGTTAACCAAGTGTGCAGGCCTTTTACTGTACTACTCTAGATGGACCAACTGTCTGACTTTCTATTTGGAAAGAAATGTCTTTGAGACTGTATTGTTGAAAATACCAAAAGACTTGTAAACTTTGAAAATTCAACATGCACATGAAACTGCCAACAACTTCAATATTTCTTTGTTCAGGCAGGTAAAGTGAGGAAACACATATCTGAACAAGAAAAAACTGAAGAAGGTCTTGGGCCCAATATCAAGAGCATTGTTACAATGTTGATGCTGATGCTGTTGATGATGTTTGCTGTCCACTGCACTTGGGTAACTAGCAATGCCTATTCCAGTCCTAGTGTTGTTCTCGCCTCTTACAATCACGATGGGTAAGAATCGCCATTTGTATGCACTCTGTATGTCAGTGTTGTTTTGTCTTTGTGTGAATGGCTAAGATTGCAGAAATTTGGTCAGTCATATGTGACACATTAAATCAGTGGTTCCCAAACATTTTGAGGCACTACCCCCTTGGTTCCATAAATTCATCCCCAGTGCCCCCTACCCTATAAAAAGCATTATTCATGACCCACACAGGAAGAGAACGATAACATTCAAAACAGTAACAATTAATTTCACATTTATTCAAAATCCAATTAAAACTCTTTATTTTAATTTATAATAATATACAGTATTTATATACCGCCTTTCTTGGTCATTTGATTTCTCCTCTGACTTTAATCCAAGGCAGTTTACATGGGCAGGCTTTCCCAAACCCCCTAACGGGGATTTTTACAATTATATATAAATGTGTCTTGCATGAACAACTTCATTCTAGATGGTTTCCTTTGCAGTCTGGCCTCTCAGTGGCTTCTTTTATTCAACAAAATTGATGAACCTGTCTCAGTGATGTAGCTTTTCAAAGTCTGATCGCCATTTAGCAAGGATTTGAGATACCACATTTAGTAACTTCATTGTTCAGTAAATTCTTAATGCAGTGGATGGGCTTGTTGAAGTGATACCAGTTTCCTAATGTCTGATTTAAAGTCACTTAGCAGGAGTCTTCAATCACCACATTTAGTAATCTGGAGTCTGTTTCTTTGCTTGGATAGTAGTTGGATGACCACACTAAAACCACATTTCACCAAATATGATGGAAATGCAACAAGAATCTTCTTAGCCACTGTCCATAGTGCAGAATAGTGATCAGAAATTTCCTTCTGTAACCAAAACTCTTGGTACAATTTCTAAAACTTTGGCTTCAGCTCAATGACATCTTGTAGCTCAATTACTACTTCCTCCACTACCCCAACTTCCTCAGTATCTGAAAATGGATTTATCACCCAATCTAGAATTTCCATTGAAAGAAGATTCTCAAATCACTCAGACATATATCTTCATGAAGCATAACCAAATGGTCACAAAAAACTTGCAGATCATCTTGTATCCCAGTTTAGTTCAGACAGGGTCAGAAATTAGTATAGCTTGCAATGGCCTATAGAATAGAGTTAACTTACGTAGAGACAACAGATTTGGCCTTAATGAGATTGACCTCATTTCCTTGCAACGGCAAATTCATTTCATTGGACTTTGCAAATAGTTCTGATAAACAGTATCATGCCTGATCTCTTTGAGTTCATCACTGGGCAAAGTATTCATGTCTTTAAGAAACCCCACTGGCAAAAAGGTTGTAAAAGCATCTCACGTGGTTGCCTTTTGATAGCCAACAAACTTCAGTATGAAGCAGCAAACGTTCAAAATCTTCATCATTCTCAACGCAGAGCTCCTGGGATAGTTGATCATTGAGAGCATGGGCCTTAATTTTATTCACTGCTGTAATGACAGCATGTAATGACTTGTGCAAGCGAATTACCGGGGTTCTTTGAAATCAGATATTGGTGATGAATGACATAGTGAATGGTAGACATTTGGCACTGCTTTTTTCAAGCAAGCAGCACGCCCACAGTACCAACCAGTCATTGAGTGCTCCATCAGTTACACAAGCAAGTATGTTAGTAAGCGGAATTTCCTTGTCTTTGAAGAACTGTTCAACAACACAAAATATTGGCTCCCCTTTAGTGTTGTTAGTTGCCTTGCAAATAACTCTTGAGCCAATTTTTCATCTTTTATAAAGCTCACATAAGCAAGAAGCAAAATTCATTGCCTGGCAAAATTGACTCGTCCAGCTGTAATGCAAATTCCGTTGTCGTTAGTATGCTGCACAGTGTATTCTCAGCCATTTCATCTATGCATCTTTACATTGAATTGTTGCTGAGTGGAATCGTCTTAATTATATCTTGGTGACATGCAAAACAGTACTTGGAACCCACTAACTGCTGGTAGGATGAGTTCTTGCTGGTAGGATGAGTTCTTCACCAGTTGTATGTGGCTTTCTAGACTTTTGTCTGTATGCATCATACAACAATGAAATGTTGTATGATAATGCAAAACATTGTTGTGAAGCATTGCAAAACATATTTGTGTTAAGATTAAGATTATTCGGGCTTGATGGCCATGGTCTCATAAAAGCATTGTCTCCTGACGTTTCGCCTGCATCTTTGACAGGCATTGTCAAAGGTGAGGGAGCACCAAACCAAGTACAGGTGGGCCCCCATATCCACTGATTCGCTATCCACGGTTTCAGTTATCCACGTATTGTAAGGACCCCCCCAGGCTTTTACTTTTTTCCCAGTAAGCTTCGTTTCTTCCTTAAAGAAACAGGAGAAGCAGCCTCTGGCTGCTTATTACAGGCAAGTAGAACGAGACTAAGTACTAGAGAGGCTCTGCAAGGTTAACAGAAACCTTGCAGAGCCTCTCTAGGACTTAGTCTCGTTCTACTTGCCTGCAATGGAGGCTGCTTCTCTGTTTTAAGGAAGAAACAAAGCTTACTGAAAGAAAAATAAGAGCTGGGGGGGGGGCAAGCATGCCTGCCTGCAGGGGAGGCGGGGGGGGGGGCCTCAGGAAACCATGGAGGGGGTGTTCGCTCTTATCCACAGTTTCAAGTATCCACGGAGGGGCCTGGAACATATCCGCAGCGGATATGGGTGCCCACCTGTACTTGCATTGCAAAACATGCTTGACAGTGTTGGTGACTTTGAAATTTGTCAAAGTGATTGGGGGAAAACGTTGTTCTTGTCTGCCTTTCCAGGATGTACCTACTTCAAATGTTCAATCATTCTGGAAGGCTTCATTACCTCATTAGATGAGACCTTTTCACATATCAGGCACATTGTCAGCTGGTCTGTTGGTGCTGGTATAAATCCATACTTCAGATATTCCAAACTTTATTGTCTGCATTTCTTCTTTGATTTTTCTGCTCCTTTTTCTTTCTGCCATTTCTATTCATGACAGAGAGACAAAAACACACATGGTGACGGGATTTACAAAGATTTCTTTACTTTCCACCAGATTTCAGCACTGTGCAGAGGCAGAAACTTGGGAGTGCCATTTGCCAGCATAGTGCCATAATCCCACCACCTCCAGAGCCCCTCTGCAGCCCCCTTGCCTTTAGTGCCCCCCGTGTAATCCCCCCTCCATGGGATGGAACCATCCACTTTGGGAATCACTGAATTAGAGCTATCAAAACAATACAGTGAACCCTTGATTTAATGGACTTTGGTTTAATAGTCTTCAGAAATAATGGATGCTTGTCTGCTTCTTTAAAAACTAGTCGTTTGTGTGCATGTGCAGATGTGCAGTCAGAAATGCATTTGGATTTAATGGAGTTTCAGCATTAATGGATGCCTCTTGCCCTCCATTAGGCTGTTAAACTGAGTCCTGTTACACTGTACTACTGACTAACGGTAAAGCAATAATAGACTTGTTGTGAACTGTTCCTTCTGTTGCAGTACTCGAAACATCTTGGATGACTTCAGAGAAGCATACTATTGGCTAAGGCAAAATACGGATGAGCATGCCAGAGTAATGTCTTGGTGGGATTACGGCTATCAAATAGCAGGAATGGCAAATCGGACTACTCTTGTTGACAACAATACTTGGAATAACAGCCACATAGCCTTGGTGTGTAGTTTTCTAGACTGGGTGTCATGTTAAAATTTAACAATTTAATATGCTGAAAATTAGTTTCCATTAAATATTAGTGAAGACCTGCTTTCTAGATTGTTGACAAAAACATTTAACAAACCATTTTTATTGCAGGTTGGAAAAGCGATGTCTTCAAATGAGACCGCAGCATATGAGATAATGAAAAGTCTAGATGTAGATTATGTATTAATAATTTTTGGAGGTGTAATTGGCTACTCTGGTGATGATATCAACAAGTTTTTGTGGATGGTGAGGATAGCAGAAGGTGAACATCCTAAAGATATCAGGGTAAGTCTTAATATAAAAAACAAAAGCCTGAGTCACTGATCCATGGAAAGAGGTAATATTTTGGCTGTTTGGTACCAGCTGATGATTATTATTCTGCCATACTTGCAGTGAGAAATTGCCACAGGTTTGCTTGATAGATATGTTCTATGGTTTCTAGTTGTTTTAATTTTAGGACTACAATTACACAACATTCTAATAGTTGGTATAAAAGTGTTTTCTAGTGTAGGATTGTTACTGGGATCTTGTTAAAAGTAGTGTCTCGGCATAACATACCTGATAGGATCACTATGAAGATGAAATGACAACAGATTATATTCCACCCTAAGTGCTTGTAATAGGACAAGAAAGTAATCTAAAGAAGTAGAGTTACAATGTTCAGAAATGCACTATGTCAACAGTACACTTAACTATTATCCAGTCAGCTGGCTTCAGAACAATTAACACAGTAGTTGTGTTAATTCCACCACCTCAAAGAATTGGGGTTGTGGCCTGGGTGATAAAAGAAAATTCTCATTTATCTGAATACAGTTCTGATAGTTTCTAGGAACAGATTTCAGAACTTTAGATAGCTGTGTCCATGTCCTGTTCTTCTGAATAATTGAGGTGACTTCAGTAAACTAACTCAGTAAAACTAATTTTATTTCCTTTTTTCTTTAAGGAAAGTGACTACTTTACTCCACAGGGAGAGTTTCGGGTAGATAAAGCAGGCTCTCCAACCTTGCTAAACTGCCTCATGTATAAAATGTCCTATTACAGATTTGGAGAAATGCAGGTTAGTGAAATTTGGATTTCTTGCAAGTTTTATGGTTAAATGTTGTGTTAACAGCTTCCCTGACTACATAATTTTGTTATCTTACCACATCTTCATAAAAAAGGTTACTAGATTCTTAGTATAGCGTTGTAATACTTAGCACTGACATGGTAAACCTAATCAAAGGGATAAGACAGAAGCAACTATTTGTTTACCTTGCAAGAGTGCACAGTTTGCTTGCAGCTCAGGGAATGAAGAAACGCATGCAGCTGGGCGTGTCTCATCTCCTCCTGCTCCTGGGGAGAGGGGCTAGGCAAGGGAGCTGACACATTGGTGGTGGTGAGCTCCTACCTCAATAGCCAGCTACCCCTTTAAATTGCTGCCCTCCCCCACCAGAGCCCTGTGAAAAAATAAACACTGATGCTGGAGCGTCAACCTTCCCTACATCCTCAGGCAGCTGAGGAAGTGAATGAGGAACTGAATGCCATAAAGCCCCTCCCTTTCTGAACTGAAATACAGCAGGTGCTACCCGTACCAAGGTGAAATCTGGAGGAAGACGCCGCAGCTGTGTTTTCCAGAGCATATCCCCAACCCCAATCTCCAGCAAAGAGCAGGACTGGGGAGCATCAGCAGTAATTACAGCAATGAGCAGAGGAGGAGAATCGGGTTGGGCTGTTCTTCATTTCCCCCTTATGGTCTTTCAAGTGCTTTAAAAAAACAAATGAAGCTACAATCATGTATGCACTTATTCCCACCCATTTTTTATCCTCGCAACAAGCCTGTGTGGGTAGGCTAAGTTGAGAAAGGGTGACTGGCCCAAGGTAACCCAGCAAGCCTCATGGCCTCAAGTACAACATTTTAACTGCTATACTATTTTTTTATTCTAATCCATTGCCCCCTTACTGTACAACCATTACTAATCCTGGAACCTTTTTTCCCCGCACACCTATACACCTTTCTACAGGCAGTCAAGTAGCTGAGGGATCTATTTAAACAGTATTTTTTGATCTTGAAATATTAATAGCATGGTGCCTAAAAGATTGCTTAGATGAAACATAAGATTGCTTAGATGCCACCTAAACAGGTTTAAAATAACTTGGCCTCATTGTCCATAGGCTGGACAACTGCAGTTCCTGTATAGCCAGATCTGATTGTACATTTTAAGTTTGTTTCTTACATGTAACATTTCCTAACATTTGCAGATTAGCATGGCCCAGCTTTCTTGATACAGGAAACCTTTGAGCCTTGCTGAAATCAAGTAAATACATTCTTGGGCTGCAATCCCATACACATTTCCTGGTGTATGCCCCATTGAACACAATGAGACTTCTGAGTAGACAATTGTGGGCACCTATGTCTCCAGGGGGTGTCCAAATGAGGCAGGTCCATGTCATAGAGGTTGGGGTACGACATCTGAGGAAGGAAAAAGCTCAAAAACATGATGGCTAACGACCAGGGAGATGCTGCTTTGATTGGTATTTCATGTCCCCATATGGTTCCGTCACTCCATTTACAGTATCCCCAAAAGTCTCTTCGTGCTCATAGAAATACTGTCATTGGCTTATTAGCTGGACCCTTTTTGGACCGCGGGTGCCAGGGTGTAGAACTGGTTAGCCGTGCTTGGCTAGCCACCCTTAAAATGGCTGGATAATCCCAGGGATCTTTTCCTCTGCCCCAGCTTGGGGTAGCCTGAGAGGTCTGGGAAGTGGTGGGTTAGTTCAGCCTGGTGGCCCAGTGGGGCCCTTTGGGGACAGGTCCCTCAAAACCACTTCCCCTTGCTTTTCTCCTTCATTTCATCTTTCCTCCTCTTTGCTTTCTTTTTCTTTCAAGGCTTTGCCCTCCTTTTTCTGAGCTGCATCTCCCACTTCCTTTCCTCCCATCACCATTGTCCTTGCTGCTTTCATCTCTTTCCCCTCCTTCTGTCACCTCTACCTGCTTACTCCTCCATTCCACCTCTTTCTCACTGCTTTGTTCTTCCAGCCCCTTGCTCTTTTATTCCCCCACTGGGCTGTTCCTGCCAGGATGGTGTTGAGATCCTGACTCAATGGCCAGCCACCCCTGTAAATCTCCCCACCATCACCAGAGCCCTGCAAAACGTAAACAGTGAAGCCATCAGTTGTGATGGTGACACTGCCCCTCTGGCTTCAGATGCTTAGTGATGATGTTGTTGCCTCACCGTTCATCCCGCAGCAGATAGCCACTAGCACTTCCTGGGGCCGTGATATTCCCAGAAACCACATAACCATGATGGCTAATATCCTATGATAGACCTTTACTCTCTCCATGAAGTTGTTTAATCCATTTTTAAAGTCAGCTAAGCGGCGTTAAACCGCTGAACCATAAGCTGTCGATCGAAAGGTCAGCAGTTCAAATCCGCGACAGGGTGAGCGCTCGTTGCTTGGCCAGCTCCTGCCAACCTAGCAGTTCCAAAGCATGTCAATGCGAGTAGATAAATAGGTACCGCTTGCGGGAAGGTAAACTGCGCTCCGTGTTCCAGCTGCATGCTACGCGCTGCGGCAAGGAGAGTCATGCCGGCCACATGACCATGGAGGCGTCTTCGGACAACGCTGGCTCTTCGGCTTTGAAATGGAGATGAGCACCACACCCTAGAGTCGGACACGACTGGACTTAATTGTCAGGGGATACCTTTAAGCTAAGCATAGAGTTTGCAAGTATGGTGTTCTGATAATGCCTGAATAGTAATGCTGCTGGGTCTACTTCTGGTTAAATGTATAACTAAAGACTATATGAATCTAGTTTTGAGAATACTTCATTCAATTCTATGTACTTGAGAGAGTGCAGAGGAAAATCCTGTGCATGTCTGTTAAGAAGTAAGTCCCATTAAGTTCAGTGGGATTTACTCCCCGGTAAGTATCGGAGTGCAGTCGAAGCCCCCACTAAATGTGGGCAAAACAAGTGTAACGTTAAGAGTGTTAGACTAGGACCTGGGAGACTTCGGTTCAGATCCCTACTCATTCATGAAGCTCACTGGATTACCTTGGCCTGGGTACTGTCAACATAACCTACCTTAGAGAGTTGCTGTGAGGGGTCATTCCATGTGAAATCAACCAATGCATGAAACCTTCATGTCATGGATTTTGTTCATTTTTGGTACATTTGTACCTTACCATGATATGTTTAAAAATTATTTTTTTCAGATTTTTTTGTCCATCCATTTGAGATATTGAATGTTCAAAATTGCCTAAAAATGCCAAAATTCACTTGTCACCATACCTTCAAATGCCATTAACAGGATAACGATGAAATCTACATACATGGGACAGGTGTCATTTTAACGCTTATGAATTGGGCTTTCATTTGATATACAATATGACACAATTGTAAATTTTCAAGAAATTCAGAAATATTCAAATATTAATTTTGAAATTTTGGAAAATTGAACTTTTAAAATTTTCAAAAAAATCACACTTAAAGGTATATGTCTTGTAGTCAGTCAGTCAAAATTTCAAGATGGTATCTCAATGGTATCATACAAAAATTAAATTTTCTTGTTGGCAGTGACCAGGAATTAAACCCCTCAAGTCCATTTTTCTACAGTTACATTGATAAAATTATGTGGTAAACTGAAATGAATCCAAAAATTTATAACAGGACTTATAGAGAGAGATTTATAGAGAATGAATTCACTTTTTATTCTTTTACAGGATCAGCTTTTTGGTAAAACTATCAAAATCATGAGCTTTTTACTTCTGTTCGTAGTTTTAAAATTTTCCTTTAGTTGCTGAATAATTTCTGTACCAGCATAGTGACATTCTTCCTCATCTAAATCATCTTCAGAAGTAAAAAATAACTCTTCGTAGGTCCTCTTAATCTTCCCCATCTTTTCTTTGCAATATGTCTTAGACCTATTTAATACTTTCTTCTTACACACCGGAGACTCGCCAACGGAGGTCAAAGAGGTATTTAAGTGGCACACAGCGCAATCCTATCCAACTTACACCACCGGTGTAATCAGCGGTGCAGCGAGAACGGGAGGCCCCAGAACAGAAAGGGGATTCAAATCCCCTTTAAATCCCCCTTTGGAGGGGATTTGAATCCCCTTTCCGTTCTGGGGCCTCCCGTTCTCGCTGGTTACACCGGTGGTGTAAGTTGGATAGGATTGCGCTGTTAAAGCTGTATCAGGGTCCAAATACTCAAGACTTCTTAATATGACTAGGACCAGGAATTTCATAATTCTCAGGAGGAATTTCCTTTTCAAGTATATTGTTTTCCATCTGACAAGGCTTCTCTTTTCCTAATTGCAATCTGCATGAAGTGCATACTTTCATGTGTGGTTTGATTTCACTATTTAGTGAAACCATCCAATCAATTACTTTCCTCAGGTCTTTACTAACCCAGTGCCCCCTTTTTTTAAAAAGGGTTGCAACAGTTTTTTGACCACTAATTCTCCATATTTCAAATCATGTAATTATCAAACAGTTAATGAATTAAACTTAATAAAGACTAATAAAGCAGCTTCACAACCATAGATAGATAGATAAAAATTATAATTTGATTCATTTCAGTTTACCACACAATTTTATCAATGTAACTAGAAAAATGGACTTGAGGGGTTTAATTCCTGGTCACTGCCAACAAGAATTTTTAATTTTTGTATGATACCATTGAGATACCATCTTGAAATTTTGACTGACTGACTACAAGACATATACCTTTAAGTGTGATTTTTTTGAAAAATTTAAAAGTTCAATTTTCCAAAATTTCAAAATTAATATTTGAATATTTCTGAATTTCTTGAAAATTTACAATTGTGTCATGTTGTATATCACCTGAATGCCCTATTCATAAGCTTTAAAATTACTCCTGACCCATGTCTGTAGCATTCATAGGTTTCTTGTAAATGGCATTTGATGGTATGGTGACAAGTGAATTTCGGCCTTTTTAGGCAATTTTGAAAGTACAATATCTCAAAAACGGGTGGACAAAAAATCTGAAAAAAATATTTTTTAAACATCTCATGGTGTAAGGTACAAATGTACCAAAAATGAACAAAATCCATGACATCAAGTTCCAAAACGGATTTTTCATTGGTTGATTTGACATGGAATGATGACCCGAGGATAAAGTAGGGAAGAACCCTGAACTCCTTGGAGAAAAACTAAAGCCCTGCATCTCTTTAAGAGCTGGCAACACCCTGCCTGCCTTAGTGGCACAGCCTGAGAGTGTCTGTGTGCCACCACTGACTTGGCAGCATAGCTTGGGCATGCCATCTTGTCCTTTTACCTAAGGCAGCAAACGTCTTAGGCCAGCCCTGACTTGAAGATAAGAATCTATTACTTTATAAGTTTTAATTGTAAGCTGACAATTGGGACCAGAATAATTGATGGTTATGGCTTTAATGTTTGTTTGAATATTGATTGAAGTTAGCCCCCATGACAGTAACCTGTTGCAAAACATTATATAAACTGTATTTAAATAGAATTTTCAGAACTACAGGACATTTTTTCGAAGCAGGATTTGTATATATGCCTATTCCCAGCATTGCATTCCATGCCTTCAAACTAATTTATAGCATTAACTTTTTAGCTGGATTTTCGGACACCCCCTGGATTTGATCGTACACGCAACGCTGAGATTGGGAACAAGGACATTAAGTTTAAACATTTGGAAGAAGCCTTCACATCGGAGCACTGGCTTGTTAGAATATATAAAGTGAAACAACTAGACAACAGGGAGACACTGGATCATAAGCCTAGACTAACCAACATTTTACCAAAACAGAAGTATTTGTCAAAAAAGGTGGGTTCCCAGTGAAGTATTTCAAAGGAGGCTCCTAGTGTTACATGTGTTTACTAGCTATACGATTAATTTGTTTCACTAGCCAGATACACAGAAACAGTGTGTTGAATATCAGACTTGCTTGATGGTAGCAGTGATTAATTAAGCATGTGAAGACAACAAAATCTAATTGTTGATAGTTAGTAGACTGTTAAAGGCTGTTCCAAAGTCTCTCAAAGCCCAGCTAAATGTAACACAAGTATGCTATCTAAAATACATTAGTAGTGTTTCAGTAACTATGGCAGCTTGCTTAGTAAAATGTGAAGTGTCTTTCTGAAAAGTGATGCCTAGAAACTTCAGAATGACTTTTTTGTAAAATAATTAAACCTGGAGTTCTTGTTGACCGCTTGAGTGTCCGACTTCTTACTCTTTTTGAAATCATCTCACTCAAACACGATGTTCATTTTGACACACTCCTTCCTTGTGTGCTGTTCTAATCTACAGTACTCCCCCCATATCTGCTGGGGATATGTTCCAGGCCCCTCCATGGATACTTGAAACCATGGATAGGAGCGAACACCCCCTCCATAGTTTCCTGAGGGCCCCCTGCCCTGCCTCTCCTGTGGGCAGACGTACGTCGTCGTCCCCCCAGCTCTTATTTTTCTTTCAGCAAGCTTTATTTCTTCCCTAAAACAGAGAAGCAGCCTCCGTTGCAGGCAAGTAGAACGAGACTAAGTCCTAGAGAGGCTCTGCAAGGTTTCTGTTAACCTTGCAGAGCCTCTCCAGAACTTAGTCTCGTTCTACTTGTCCGCAATAAGCAGCCAAAGGCTGCTTCTCCTGTTTGTTTAAGGAAGAAACTAAGCTCAATGAAGCAGAAGTAGGTTTTTTTTTTTTTTTTGAACTCTCGTACTTTCTCCATGATCCAGCGCATGTTGGCAATTTGATCTCTAGTTCCTCTGCCTCTTCGAAACCCAGCTTGTACTTCCGGTAGTTCTCGGTTCACATACTGCTGAAGCCTAGCTTGTAGGATTTTGAGCATAACCTTGCTAGCATGTGAAATGAGTGCAATTGTGCGGTAGTTTGAACACTCTTTGTCATTGACCTTCTTTGGAATTGGAACGTAAACTGACCTTTTCCAATCCTTTGGCCACTGCTGAGTTTTCCAAATTTGTTGGCATATTGAGTGCAGCACTTTAACAGCATCATCATCATTTAGGATTTTAAGTAGCTCAGCTGGGATATCATCTCCGCTAACTTTGTTGTTAGTAATGCTACCTAGGTCCCACTTGACTTCACTCATTCATTCATTGAGTTATGCAAGCCCCTTCGCCACGACAAGGCAATGATCCATGAAGGAGGAGGACCTATGTGGTACTTCTGCCTTTTTCCTGGCTTTCCTTCATGTATGACTTAAACAGGTGTACAGAACTCTGCTCGGGTCTATTCATGCTGATGCATTGCATGAGGTGGATGTTCTTGCAGTGCATATTCTTAAACTCTGGGAAAAAATTGGGTTGCATCCTAATTAGTCATGACTAAGTGCCACTGAAATCAAAAGACAAGTTAGTCACAACTAGCTTAACTTCTATTAATTTCAGTGGTACCTAGGAATCCTAATATTAAAGCTTACAGTATGGACTGTTAAAAGTATGGTATTTAACCACACACACACACACACACACACACACTCCTATTAACTTTTTTTTTCCAGAAAAAGGACCCCTTGTGAAATTCTCATTTCAAAAATGTGAACTTACTTTAGAATAGTGATGCTTTTCTTCACCTAAATAATTCTGATATTCTGTTCACTACATTTAGTATGAGATCCTGCACATGGTGGCTTATAGTATGCCCACATATAGCTTTATGATCTAGTGCCAATGAATGATAGCGGAAATGGTTACCATGTTTAGTTGGTATATCATCCCACAGAACGACTATGCTATCTTTGCTGCCTCCCTTCCCATTTTCTGTGGCTAGCAAACATTGCTTGAACATGAAGTTATTTGGAGTAAATTTCAGTCTTGATTTCATTGTGCTCCTCCACTGATAACTATAGGAGTGTTTAATTGTGCGTATTAATGAAACGGGTAGATCTAACTGCAATAATCAATATATTATTGTATAAAAGATTCTAAATTGCCCTTTATTTTGGAAAGATGCATTTAGTAATTAGACCATGTGAAATGTGTCGTGTTTCCCCCCCCCCCCACACACACACACACAGTAACTTGAGATGGGATTGGCTTCCATTTGACTAAAGTTATCTTGAAAATAACTACACCCTAGTTTCTATAACTGATATCTCTGGATTTGACAATATTGACAGTTTTGAAATGGTCCTTTCTGTATTGAGTGCTGAAGACTGGTGACAACAGCACAAACTATTCAGTTTTAAAATGCCTTTAGTTCTCAGATGTGTAGATCTGTAATAGTTGTGTCGAGCTGGAAAAATAATTCAGGTTTTTAGGTGCTAGGTGGTCCCAAGTTCAAGGTAACTCTGTAACCAGGTGCCTGCCATTTTTTCCAGCCCTGACTAGAAATTTAATATATAAAGAGTCGAGAACAATACGAAAACATAATGCAGTCACTAGAGCGTTATAATTAACTAATACATTATTCTGTTTTTCTTTTTAGACTGCCAAAAGGAAGCGTGGCTACATTAAGAATAAACTAATTTTAAAGAAAGGCAAGAGACCCAACAAGAAGACAGTTTAAATACACTGTTCTGATTGCTAATATGAAGCAGTTGTCCTTGAGATAACCAGTCTTTGCCTTTTAGCTCAAGTCATGTTTCACAGCAACATGAGGGTACAGAACCATCACTGGTCCAGATTATTGTACAAAACTTTCAGGCAATGTCTGAATTATCAAATTTTTTGGCTTATTAAGAACAGCTGTTTTAGATTTGTATTGTGGAGCAAGACAGAGCTGCTTTCCAGGTCTAGCAGCAGATTTTTTTTTTACTGGTACATATTATCCTTCAAATCTATTGAATTTGGACTGATTGCACCAAAGAGCCCTTTAATTCGGTCCTTGGCACATGCATACTTGTCAGTTTTTTAAGTTCAGCTGAACAGCAATATCTTAACTGGAATGGTGAAATGTGTGAATTGACTATTCTCAGTCTTGACACTTTCAGAAGTGTGGATATTTTTATATTCAGCTATTAGAACAACTCCTTTTGAGGTATTTATTTTACAAGATTTCATTCTATGTACTCTTCTATTACTGTATGTTGTGATCAGGACTGTAAACCAAGCTGCAATTTCACTAATCACGTGGGACAGAGTATATGCTTGATGATACGATTTGTTTTGAGAAGAGGTCTTGCTGCCCTTTATGCAGGTGTGTTCCTGAAAATCACAGGGCAGATCTTGCACAGAGAAGATAGATACAAGGGCTACATTTGTATCTTAAATCTGACACGACAGTAATGAATGCTACTGAGCACCTTAGCACCTGGTGTTTTCAGAATTTGCTCGTTTAGCTACATTTACAATAATTTGGCCTGTTAAGGAAAAAAAATTGACAGGTATTGAAACTTTCTGTGGCTATTATAAAAGCAGAGCGTTTATAAACCTGATCTGCTTTTTTTGTGTGGGGTTGGGTTGGAAATGACTACCTTATCTCCATATTGTTTAGTGCTTTAGTTGATGAAAAGTCTGCTTGAATATTTCTTTTGTTATATTTTACTAAAGACAGTTTTATCAAGTGCACTAAAGTACAAATGGAGATCACCCATGTTCACTTTCCAGCTATAGGAAACTTTACAACCTTGAACGTTATTTCATTTTAATAAACTTTACAAAGGGGGGATGTTTGCTTGACAGCCACAGGATATAATTTTGATATAGGAAACAGCTTATACCAGATGTATTGGTGTAAAACAATAGTATGTACCTTCCAAACAAAGTTTCTGTTGCTCAGTGAGAATGTTACTGTGGACTTCTCCTCAGATGTATAATTTTTATTTTGTAAATTCATTTTTGAGTAAAGAGGTTATTAGAACAAGAATGCAGTGGCAACATTTTCACAAAACAATCTGGATTTCTGACCCTTTGTCATTGAGATTATTTTACTGTTGCTTCAAAGCTCAACGCAAGACCCGTTGTTGACTATAGGGGGAAAATAAAGTTAAAACAAGTTTTGTGTTAAGTGATTGGCTGCTATATTTCTTTTGCTTTTCTCATGTGATTTCCAAAAGGTGCTGTGCTAAGGACCTGAACCTACACTCATGAAATCTATGAAGGCTGGCAGGTGGCTTTCTAGCTCTGTTAATTTTTGCTAGCTCCGGGTATGGTTTTTACTTAAGGTTTTCTTTCGATAGGATTTCGTTTCTCTATAAGCCCTCCCATATAAGCTGATCAGTGTAGCACTTCAGATGTTAAAAGGAGCCAAGTTTTTCCCAACACAGAAATGGAAGATAATTTTTTCCCAGAAAGGATTTTAAATAAGCACAAGCTTAATTGCGACTTGAAATTCTACTCTAATCCATACCATAGTCATGGACTATTGATATGAATTTATATTTGTAACTCCCTCATATTTACATCAAGCTTCTTATTGGGTTCTCCTAATCACATTTTCATATTCGTTTTAAAAAATCTGGATTTGTTCTAGTAGAATGGCTGTTGAGACTTCACCATGATCACTTACAGAACTATGGCTATGAATGCCTTAGTCTTATGAAAGTGTCTCTTCACTTCAGCCAGAGCACTAAACCTGATTTATTAGGTAAACTATCAAATGTAAATGCAAGAGTTGCTTTTGGTTAACTTTACCTTTTAAATCATAACACCAAATTTGAAGACAGGAGCCGTGGGGCAATTGTAACTGCATCCTGTCCATAGACAATTTATTCACCAATCTGTACATGTTTATGAACTGATCTCCATATTTGGTTGTTACCCGTTTCCATTGGAGAAGATGAACAGAACTAGTCTGAAAATATGTACAAGTCAGGATGTGCTTGATTTGCATGACTATATCCCTGTCATATAGGATACTTGTGCAAATGATGAATTGCAAGCTGGAGAAAGTGAATCCAGACTAAGCACCACTGAAATAATGAAACTTAAAGCTATCTGGACAGTAATTATCTTGTGTGAACTGCTAACTTCCCAGGGCTGCCCTGTTCATGAGGCAAATGAGTGAGATTGCTGTATTCCAATCCCCAGAGCACAGCAACCTGTCTCCAGTCCTCACCTTCTTCCACCAGATATTTTAAAAGAGCCCAGCTCACTCTTCCAGAGGCTCTAAATAGAAAATGTAGAGCTGGCACACCTCACTGTCTGCTTTGATTCCGGAGTGTGTAGGAGGAGGAGCCAGTTGTGGAAGTGGAGCTATGTGCTGCCTCAGAGAGCCAACTATCTTCAGCTGGCACTAAGTTCTATATTCTTGCTCTTCCTGCCACTGCCTTACTTCTGGCTACCAGCTACATAGTTAAGTTTTGCACTATTGGGTCCACTGGTGCCTCCAAGCCATCTCATCATCTAAACTAGACCATTTTGCATTCTCAAAATTAGTGGTACCTTGCTTTGGACTTTAAGCAATACAATAACTGAATAAAGTAGAAGTCTCATTTCTTGCATTTTCAATAAAAAAAATTAAGAGGTATATAGAGTACTCAAACAGAAGGTAGTAGTGCTTCAAGGCTAGATTTGTCCATTAATGTGCAGCTTGATACTAATTAACATGGCTCAGTGTGGGCTTTGGTTCTGTGTCTAGATGTGCATGAAGGTACAAGGAGCAAGGTCCTGCAACTACTTTTATTGCATACAAAGCAAGTATACTGAGAGGAGACTGAGTAGATCCTGGTTTATATTTACCCATTAATGCTTGAGCATGTCAAGCTGGCTTTAGATGTTCATTGAGTTCACATTCCATACAAAGTTCCTGAATAAACTAGCTAGCTAGCTCCTGGTCATGTAGACAAAAACCAGAAACAAATACATTGCAAAACTGTACTATAGTGGATCTGAAGTGCACTTGAGGCACGAATGGCACATGAAGTTGTTGAGCATTCTACAGTAAGGTATTAAAACTTTAAGTTACTCTCACATTTCTGCCCTTTTTACCTTGCCAAACCAAATGCCTAAGGTGGCTTTAACATATATATATAAAAAATGTAACATTCAGGCGCTGCAGATTCAATTTAGCAATATAACTAGGCCTGAAACAATATACATGTAATAGCTTGTGCAGAAGGAGCAGTAAATATCCACTAGGTAGGTACAGGAGGCCCAATTCAAAAAGCTAAACAAAATGTTTCACCCTTGCCAAAAAGCAGGCAGAGGATAGTTACAGATGGAGGGAGTGTGTCAGAGACCACACTTGCATGAGAGCCCCCTCTGATGACCTAAGAGGGTGAACCAGAATATATGGGAGAAGGCAGTCCCTCAGAAAACCTGGTCTCAAATCAGGAAGGACTTTTAAATTCAATACCAGTACCTTGAATGGGGCCCAGAACCAAATGGGCAGCCAGTGTAGCCACCAGCGCAGCAGTCCAATAGAATCAAACCATTGAGCTCCAGTAATCACATGGGCCACTGCTTTCAGCACTAGTTACAACTTAACTGTCTTCAAGGGCAGCTCCACAGGGAGTTCCCTGCTGTCAATCCCTGAATCAGTTTGTTTTCTGCACAATCCACTGTATTTCACTTGCTACTGTAAAAGCACATGATAGAGCTCAAGCCTCCCTGCCCCATGCAAGGTTTATTGAAACAGAAGTTGAGTATCACACCAAACTAGCTTTTGAATGGTGGTCAGTTTCAGAACTTGGTAAACAATATAATTGTGAAATAGAAGTCCAAAAAGCCAAACAGACAATGCACCACACTCAATACATTCAAATAAAATTTATTGTTTGATTTTAGTTCAGATTATGAAAGGAAGGCTAATCAGAAGTGACTGCCGGAGAATCTGATTTAACAAAGTATAAACTTGTTTATGAACAGTTCTATTTAAGAAAAGTTTGCATAGGTTCCTACAGCTGTGCACAAAGGTTAACTGGAAGTACATTAGAATTTACATTACAATTCAAAAGTATACAGTATCTATACTGAAAGAGTTCAATTGCATGTGTAAGACAACCATGAAATGACTACAAATAAGGCATGGTGCTTCATCTCTCAAAATGTCTCATAATAGGAAAGGAAGCAAATTTCTCCTGGCTTCCTTTTTGGAATCTCTTGTTGATTAGGGTTATCCAAATAGGATCCTGTGCCTCAGAAAAACACTCACAAATTTTAAGTGGCAGCAGGCATTTTCAGTGACAACCTTAAAGCAAGCCATTTACCAGAACATGAACTGGTATGTTTCTATCGCCCACTGACATCCTCATGCCGATTGCCGAGATGCCCTCAAACAGAAGCATAAAGCTTTCTAGTGTAGTAGCTACCTGCAGTAACACTGACAAACCATTCTTACCAAATCAGTGACACAAAATGCAACCCAGAACTCTAGACAGAGGTGTGAATTTTTTTTAAAGCCATGCAGCCTAGAAAAATGTAACCAGTTCTTTGGTGAGTGAGCACAATATAGTATTGAGACATTACTGCCATTTTCTGATTTCAGAGGACTACTCAAGACCAGCTAACTTGCTGTTTTACCAGTTACTTACCAGGCTAACATCTGTAAAATAAGACTTGATACAAGCAGTGTAAATTCAACTCTGCTGGTAACAAGGGTCTGTTCATAGAGGATGTCTTGACGCATACATTTTTTTAAACAGAAAAGCATAAATAAAGCTCTCTTTTCAAAACAAGGTTTGTATACATTGTATCTGAGGCTGTACAGTTTTCTTTAAAATAGGTTTAACATATTTAAGAAAAATCCTGCTTTGTAAATACATTGGCTTTATATGCCGAGGCCACTATATCATAAATAGGCTCAAGAATGGGGCTTGATCACTAAGTATGTAGACAAGTGTTGATGCTCATTTTAAAATAAGAGTTAATGGAACTAACTCAATCAAAATCAGATACATTCCTTTATATAGATAACATGTGTTCTCAGATTTATGCTGAATGTATTAAAAAAAGAAATATTTTCTGTTTATATACAAGATGCAACTCATGAATTCAAGCAGACAAAAAGGCACAAAAATAGTACAATGTAAAGAACAGCATTCATAACTAATACACATGTTTTAAAGGAGCACTGTGAAGAAACAGACTGAGCAGAGAGCATACATTTAAAAATTAAATCTATTTTGCCATTACGAGATATGAGCAAGCAGAAGTACAGCTACAACTAAGTACAACTAGAATTTGGTCATCTTAACTTCAGAGAGTTTGTCACATAGTAGATTCATGTAGCCGGCTGTGAAATGGCTCTTGCAATTCCCTCGTGATGCATCCCAATTCCATCCATGAATGGCTCAATGCGTGTTCAAAGTATACAGAATCACAGACTAATAGCTGAAACTAGCTTAACTCATGTTACCCTTCTGATTCATTCAGAAGACAGATCCAATACCCAATGCAGCTGCAATGCGCCTCTACAGTTGGATTGGAAAGTTGCCCATGCAAGTGGCTGCGGTACACTCAATGTCCCTATCCAATCCAGCAGCTGATTAGGATGAGAAATAAGGGGCTGGGTGTGGCCCCCCACACACTTTCTCCCCCCACCGCTAATCAACACTGAAGAATATCCAAATGGAGCCCATAACAGTTCGAGAAAAAGTGACCTCATGGTAAGAAAAAAAGATAGTTGTACAGATCTACCTAGTGCATCACTGAAACACTTTTACGCTACAAGAACTGGTGCAGGATTTTTCCTCCCACACTTCCTAAAGCCCTTAACTTTTGCCATTAAGTATAGTCTCAGTCACTATATTAGCTGTCCATTGTAAAACTTGTGTTTTCTTAAGAGGTTAAACATATGCTGTATGTATATATAGGCAAGCACTTAAATTTAAAAAAAAAGTTCAGGATAGCCAAAATAATGGTATGTAAAACCAAGACAAAACTACTTGGAGCTCCAAAGAAGAGTTAATGGTATATAAAAGCACGGTATTTCAGAGGTCTCTGGAACACTCACCAAGAGATCCAAAATTCCCGAGGAAAATACGGGCACACAAAGTATACCTTTGAAAAAGATAGTGGCAACAAATGAACAAGGCTGCTTAATGTACTCCTACAGGATGCCAGGAAACAAGTGCTCAGGAGAGTCGATCACAAAGACAAAAACATGCTCTTACATAAATATCCAAGGAGAACATCATTCTTGTGTCAAATAAAGCAAGTAATTTTAAGTCACGGGCTTGACCATGAAGCGGCTGTCAGTGTCAAGTGGCCTTTAAGTGCAAAACATTTTTGGCAATGTGAAAAATAGAAAACTTCAATTCGTAATAATAAAAAAGTGTTAATTACCCAATGTGAAACCTGATCCTGCAAGCAATGCGGTACACATCCACTTCAGTGCAAAAGATCAGATCCTTACTCATTGTCTGTGTGTATATACACAATAGGCTTCTATCTACTAATACAGTTAAATTGTGCACATCTGGATGTGCACACAAAATGGCTCTTCAATAAACGAGCTTTGGAGCTGCATTATTCAGTTTGCAGCTTTTAATTTACAGCAAGACTTAATCACACCTGAAATGTAAATAGTGCATCTTTTTAATGCCTCTAGAAAATGGACTTCTTACAAGTCCAGGTGAGCTTATCAATGTGTCTTGAAGAGGGGATCAAAGTATATCCACCCATCACCCTGTAAAGAATCACAAACATTGTGTATTAGTTTCACTTTATTACTACTAAAAACAAATTCAGCACAAGTTTAGAAAGCATTCCAAGAAGCATGTTACCTATGACCCAAGGCAGCAGTTTACATGAGAGAACACCATATGCACAAAAGATACTTCCTTTCGACTTGTCTCAGCAGCAGTTCCTTCTCCTGAGGAGGCAAGCCACCGTTCAACCAAAGCAGCAGCTTGCCTTATTGGAATGGGGATCTGCCACAAAGAAAGCTTCAAAAGGAAGCTTCAACTGCATACGTGGTGTCCTTATCTACTTTTAATTCCCAGTATAAACTGCAGTATGAATTGCAGCCATTATTAGCATTCATTAGGAAAGAGTCCGTTTTGTAAACTCTTCCAGTGGCAGAACAATTTTCCTACTGCAATGCCTCTGTTTAAGAGAGCCTCTCCACTACAAAACAGTATTTTGATAACTTTTGTATTCTGACCATAGTTCTCTTGGCCCAAACAGCTTATTCTCCCTCTTTCCTCAATCTGTCAAAATGAAATTCATCTGTGTATTTGGTAGCAGTAAGCAACCTTTTTTCTAGCCAGCAGTTTCACCCGCCAGAGAAAAATTACTAAACTCAGAAACCACCAGGAAAAAAAGGCAAACATACACCTCTAATTGCTTTAACTCTGGACTGGGGCTCATGATAATGAGGATTGCAGCGTAAGCCTGTGAACTAACTCAGCACCGGCGGAGCACATGCTCTGCCAGCGCCAGATGTAAACGGGGATTGCGCCCCTGCCAGGGACAAAAGGGGTATTGGGGTATTTTTAGACTTACTGGAGTTCAGGTCATCCTCTGGAAGGTGCGGAGGGCATGCTTTCCCCCCCCCCCAAACAGGCCTCCAAAGGGCTCCTGGAGGTGATTAAAGCCGACTTCCGGTTTACTTCCTGGTTTCACCAAAAAAAGGAAGTGAGCTTTATTCGTCTACAGGAGCCACTCAGAGGCTTGGGGAGGCCCACTGGTGGGGGGGGGAAGCTCAGGCTCCCCACACCCTCCAGGGGACGGCCTGACCACCAGTAAGTCTAAAAATACCCCTTTTGTCACCCCAATCGCTGCCACCACCATCACCCCACCCCCGCAAGCACTCAAAGTTCTCCCCTACTCACAGGGAGAACTTTGAGAAACGCTGGACTAGTCAATATCCCAGCATGTTAATATAGCAATTAAAACACATTCCAGAATTATCATTTCCTATTGAGCATGAGAGAAATTGCTAGGGTCTGCAGAAGCTGGAGGATATTCTAAGTTCATGAAAAATCTTCAAAAATTAAAATATACTGAGTTGTATCCTAAGAAAGTGAATTCTGACTTGAGACGAGTTAGTCGCGACCAACTTATTTCAACGGTGCTTAGCCAGGATTCATGTCTTTTGGACTCAATCCATTTCATTTAATGGCTTGGCATGGTAAGTGGCCATCAGGAACTGCACGGGCTTTTTGCTCTGCCAACCTAGTAGGATTTCCATTACCTCTTTAAGAAAGTATTTTGGTTTCCATGGCGTATTACTAGCTGCTCGTTGCCTCTCCTCTGCTCGCTGCCTCTCCTCAAGGAAGTGCTTGTGGTCCGTTGCTGCACCAATGTTGCCTTCTTTCAGGGCACTGGTGACATGTTGCCAAAGGTGCCTATTTCACAGATCAGGCCAAACCAATAAGACACAAGCGGATTAGCGTTTGGGGACAGAAAGCAAGCCTCTCCTACCAGAACTGTCCGTTTTTGTGGAAAGGTGAGGAGCCTCCATGAATACTGGGGTCAGCCAATGAGGCCCAGCTCCATATACCCTCTGGCCATGGGGCAATTATGGGGCAACATGCAGCAAGAACCGTCCGGTCATAGCCCTCGCTTCTGGGGCGCTTTTCTGAGAGAGGCCCACTGAAGCCAAGCACTCCAGATTTTCAAGAAAAAAAGGAAAACCTTATTTCAACCCAATTTTAATCTTTTTAAAGATCTTGCTAAACATAAAATTACAAACTAATTACAGACTCCACAGTAAAAGAGATGAGAAAAGGGCTCTGCATAAGGCAGAGCATGTTAAACTGGATAGCATGTATTCAATATCAGAACAGGTTTGCCTTCTCATTGTTCATTCCTTATTCTAATCCAATTGGTCAGGTTTTACCATGGCTTTCTGCCACATGTTTTTAAACAATAAACCGTGGAGCACAGCAGAGCAGAGGTGGTAAAGCTGATCAATAGTATTATCTTGGATCTAACCTTGCAGTTTACACAGTTGACAACTTACACAGACTTCTCCATATAAATCTGTTCAACGTGATTTGAGACTTTCTCGCCGTGCCACCATATAGACATAGTATCCTGTTGGCTCTCCCACCTCTCCAGTACATCCCCAGATCTTCTAAATGGTAGATTCATCATGTATAGGGTGTTAAGTAACCACTGATACAGGACCTTAAACAACGCTTGTTCAATATCAATTTTGAAGGTGTATCGTGCTGAATCCATTGACAAACTTATTGAAAAACAACATTGCCAAGGAATCCGACTCCACAATTTCACTGTACCAAAGAAGTTTAAGAGACCTTAAATTTCTTGTAGCAAGACCTTCCAGAAGAGAATCTGGTCTCGACTTGACCATATTTCAAGACGACTTGGTCCACTCAGCCAAGTTAATAAAAGTGTGTGCCAAGCATCTAGGGGAGTTGGGAGGACACAGATCGGATGCTGGCAGAGTTGTAACATGGTACCGTTAGATCTATCCCCATTGCTCTTTAAGTCAGTAGGTGGTAACAGCTATTGATTTTTTTTAGACTGCAATGTTATGCACAGACAGAATAAAAACCACACCACAGCTTTGAATCATCCAAGAACCTCTTTGACAACAGCAATCAACTAAGTTAGTGGAAAAGTCTCCATGCAAATTATGGCTGTCTGCGTGCTGTTACTGGCCACTGCCTGCCCCGAAAACCATCTGGAAACACCCTTAGAGAAGCAAGACAATCCTGCTACTTTTTAAAAATTTCTGAACAAGGAGGACTGCTCCAATGAATCCTCTTCGAAGCACTGCTTCTCTTAACTGCAGCCAGAGATAATAAAATTCCAGAAACACTTTCTCACCTGGATTCAAAGGGGCCTTGTTTTGCTACTGGCCTAATCTTCTTGTGGATAACGGGTAGTTTGGCGGTGTCGATTATTTTGGTTTCGCCATTGCTGTACGTAAATTCTAGCGTGCCATTCCACTCCCCTTGTGCTTTACATACTATGGTATTGGTGGGGTTATGCTTCACCTCTGCTGTAACCCTTAATTCAAGTGATAAATACTAAGGTTAATAACACAATACGTTGCTTCAAGGAGACCCACGCGCACGCGCACAGAGTAAACCTTTCTACCACAACTAAACTCAGAACTGAAGGACAGCTCAGAGCATTTGTTTTCATGACGGAAAGGTTTTTTGTTGTTGTTTTTAAAGATATTCGCTTCATATAGCTTTCCAACTGGATAGCATTTATGATACTACATTCAATGTGTTTGCGCTGATCAATTGCTTTTTTTCTTTCAAACCACCTCAACATAAAAGCAGCTGCCTTTCATGCAAGCACATTGTCAATATCACAAATCCAAAAGTCATCTCAATGTGTGTGTCGTCCCCCCTTCTAGGGATGAACACAACCCACTGGAAAATCTGCTGCAAAAAACCCATTGAATCCCACCGGGCTGCATCCCAAGTTATCCTTTGACTCATTTAAAGGGGCTTCTTGCATATGTGGAAGTGATGATGCAAGAATCTTGTGCACAGAACCCCAAATGGAATCCTGACTTGGTTTTGTGCTTACGAACACATTGCACAGGATGCCTCACATAAAACTGTCCATCGCTCATTGTTGTGCAATTTCTTCCATGTGCAGAACAGCACAAAACGTCACCTTATGCCCTCTTACAATGCATCCCTTTGCTACAGAGTTTCCATTTGTTTCACCTAAGCTTATGTAGAAGAACGTCCTGGTGGTTTACGGCCTGCACTACAATTTAACACAACATGCTGATCTCGAACGGTCTGATGCGTAACACAGCACTGGACCAGGATTCAAATTCCTGCCCGGTTTCACTCATAATGGACCAAGTTATGTGCCTCCACCCCAAATTCCCTATCTGTGAAGCTAGGATAGTAAAGTGTACGAGCAGCATCACCAGCTGCTGTGAAGATAAATAGGACGATGCTTTGCAAAGCACATTTTGTTATTTAAAATATGCAGAGGGTGGCTAGTGGCATTTTGAAATGCAATGCTGCTTGCCTTAGTATTTTAATAGAGCAATCTAAAAAGAGAGATTAAGAAGAGCCATTTCAGTACCTGTGTACCTTTCCCCCATAGAAAGGCTTGGTGTGGAATGTGACAATAGCCGAGTAGCCACTCTTGACACAATTAATGTTGACTTTGCCTCCCAGCTCTACCCAAGGGATGGTAAGTATGGAGCGTGCATAGGCACAAGGCAGCGTGAAGACATATTCCTCCTCATGTTCCATTAGATAAAGAACACCTAGTGGTAAAAAAAGATGGAGAACGCCACATCGATAAAAACACAGAAGCATAGGGAATATCCCATGTTGCAGGAATGATTAGGTCAATTAGGTATCTAAACATTTCAATACAAAAGTACAGCCCCACAACAGCAGCCATTAAAACAAAATCATAATAAGGAACAAGCAAGCAAACTGGAAAATCCTGTGAAAACAGTCAGGTCTTCAACCTCCAGCAGAATACTGGCAAAGAGAAAGACAACCACACCAGACAAGGCAAGGAATACCACATTTTGGGGGCTGCCACCGAGAAGGCCCTCTCTGGTGTATCACTACCAACAGAAACTCAGAGGGTGAGCAGGTCACGCAAGAGAGCCCCCCTCCCCAATCTTGATAGGTGGGCAGCTTGATACTGAGGAAGTCAGTTCTTCACATGTCTTGGCCCCATTCTACGCAAGGCATTAAAACGGAATAACCAGCGCCTTGAATTGTGCCTGGAAACAAATTAAGGAACAATGCAGCTGAAACAAAAATGGCAAGACACGACTGAATTGCCTTGTTGCATCCTACTGGTCTGCTGCTGCCCAGTGGAAATGGCTGCAGGAGAACATGGTTTTCGGAGAGGCGGGATCAAACAGCTGTTAGTCCTGCCAGGCCAATGGAGCCTGGCTTGGTGTCCTACATCTCCCCTCTATTGTCACTAAATTGAAATGGCTATAGAACGACAGTTCATGGAGAGGAAGGACCCAAACTTAATAAATGTAATACCATTACCACAAAACAAAATGGCAAAATTTAAGTTGGGCCTGTCTCTGGAGAAAGGCTGTACGTTGCTGATGGTAGTTTTGATTTGAGCCCATTCCTCGGTATTAATAAATACTCCCAATTTCCCCACCAAGACCAACCCTCAAGCAAATTCATCTAATGGTTACTGCTGATACAGGACAAAGCAATTTCTCACCAGGGCATCTGCTTCATAAATAGCACTACACTAACTGGTTTGCTAGATGTGATGTTTCCTTCCTTGGAGACCATACTCGGAGCAACGCTTTTTCTGCAGATCATACTGCTGAAATGCACAAGTGCTCTGCTAGGTCTATACAATTAAGGGCCAACTAGAAAGCCATCCAAAACAGTCGGGATCATGTTCCCTTTTGATTCTGCAAGACTTAGGGGAAAGAACAGAATAGGACAGCGAAAAGTCATAAGCAGCTTTATACAAAAGAGGGTCCTCGTGCATCTCTATTTTTTGTCACATGTACTTATTTGATCATATGACTACAGCAGACAGAGGCTACATTGACTTATGGAACAAAGATAACTGCAAAGCAGCATCTAAGATGACACGCATAACCTCATGATAGAATTTCTACCCTCACATGAGTGTCAGTGATTAGCTACTTCAGATAGTACCTGAGTCATACTTGTATCGCATCTAAAATGCAAAGCACATCGTGGCTGCTACAGGAGATCCCAAAACGGATACAGTCGTGAATCAGTTATGGAATCCACTTTCACAGACGAGAGTCACAAACACTCCTTATATTAGAAAAATGAGTCATGCCAATGTGCTGGGTAGTCCCCCAGAGGAATGTAGAAGCACCTCAAAGGAGGTGTGCATGCTGAGGACTGTGCATGTGCGCTGCCTTCGTGCTGCCAAGCAAACTATGGCAGTAGAGTTAAGCGCACAGTTAAGCCTTCAACCGCCAGAGCTGCCTGAAGGAAAGCAAGTGGCCTACCATTTGCTTCTGTTCTGACTTGGACGTGTGCATCCCAACATTTCTCTCCTGCCATCAAAGTCATGAGGAAGACCACTCTACTTCATAGCCTTTCAGTGGCAAGGGCATTTGCTCCTCCTGGTGAAATGATCCTGGGTGGAAAGGAAGTATCCTAGGGAACGTGGGAAGCATCCCATATGGCTTATGTCCTCTAAAGCTAACTTCCTTCGAGTGTGGAGGTTCCCATGGCATCTAACAATTTGCAACGATTTGGTAGTTATGGGATTTTCAGCCATGTAAAGTTGGAATGAAGAAATAAAGTTCTTACTAAAACCAGTGGTCTGTAGAAATTCCTTGAGACGAGGTAGCAGCTGTGAGCACTAGTATCTTCAGGATTATCCAAAGCAGAACCACAGGCAATAACTTCAAACTGACGTTTCAACCCTCGCTTGGGTTTTCTTCAGAGCAATAACACCAGTCTCAGCTGATGTATATGTCAGTCTCAGCTGACTCAGTCTCAGTCACAGACCATCCACCAGCTGAGACTGGTGCTATTGCTCTGAAGAAAACCCAAGTGAGGGTTGAAACGTCAGTTTGAAGTTATTGCCTGTGGTTCTGCTTTGGATAATCCTGAAGATACTAGCGCTCACAGCTGCTACCTCGTCTCAAGGAATTTCTACAGACCACTGGTTTTAGTAAGAACTTTATTTCTTCATTCCAACGTTACATGGCTGAAAATCCCATAACTCTCAAATCGTTGCTAACTTCCTTTCCCAACAGTAAACTCTTGGTCCCATCCAGTTGCTTCCAAGCTCAAGCAGTAACTTGCAGTTTGGTCCAAAGACCTTTTTCATTGCTCTCACTAGAAGGAATAGCTCAAGGCTTCTACCCATATAGAACGACATGCTGCCCCCAAGGGGAATTTCTTGAGAATTTCTGCTCTAAACAGGTTCTCTCTCTTTCACATTGTATCTGTGTATCTAATAAAAATATATTTACACACACACACACGTTTTGGCAAACATTAAGAGTTGCATATTCATTGTTGGGATACAAGGCTTGAAGAAAACGCCAACTCAATCTAAATTCCCCATCCCATATCAATCCTCTGGATATATTTTATTTATCACACACAGGGCTGAAGCAAACAAAGATAACAGGAAATGCCAAGCATGCACAAACAGCAGCAGTATGACAACACTAATGAAGCCAGGAAGAGCCCACAGCACAGCGACAGAGCAGATGCTTATTGCGCAAATGGGTCCCAAGGTCAATCCCTGGCATCTCTAGTTGAAGATCTCCGGTGCTACGGCTGGCTAAGATTTTGGAGCATATAAAAAGTGGGAGTGGTGCACCATCAATGAATCACACTTGTCACACACCACTCCAACAGAAAGAGTGTGGACACCCAGAGGTGCATATTTTCCAAAAGGCCAAGAAATCTACATCTTCTGGAAGCTGTTCCCCTTTCAGCAACACTTCCAGAAACTACTTTCAACGCGCAAGGAACTCCTTCTGGACCCACATCCAGCACAACGTCTTGGCCAGCATCAGGATGAGAGAAGCTTTATCTATGACAAGCAAGGAGGAGCTGGGGACGACGACACGCCTCTAACTCTCCATGCCTCCGAGCACAATGCTTGATCAGCTTTAGGTTGAGAACAGTTAAGTAGAACTTGGCTGTAGAACTTCCAGCAACATGCAATTCAAACCCAATTTGTTTTATCAGGTTTTCCAGCTGACTGGAGAGACCTCAAAAAGGTGCATGTGGAGGATATTTTATTAGGCCCAATATGCTTCAAATCTTGCAAGTGTTGTTTAGGGGCAATTGCTGCAACGGATTCAAGAGATGACAAAAGCAGGCTCATAGTAATGCAAAAGGAACAGGCTTTTGTTAGCTCTTGAATAGAAAGCTCTTAAATAGAAAGTCACTGCACTCCTGGACAGGAAGCTATAAGCAACTCAGCTGGGGGGGGGGGACCTGCAAAAAGTGAGAGATGGAGAGAAGCGAATACGTTAGCAAGTTACAGGCAGCTCGACAGACAGGTCTCTTTTCAGTAGGGAAGAGGAGAGGCAATCAAGTATGGTCCCTCTAGTGTTTGAGTGGCTTGCTTGGATGCCCTCCTCCTCTTCTCACCCTACAACCTAAAACCTCAATTTTGAGTTGGAAGTAAAAAGTCAGACTGGGCAAAATAATACGAGACATTTGAGACAGAGTTGAGAGTTCGGCATTTAGGGTGCACGTTTGTGCTCAGCTTTTGCAAAGTCAGTTGTGTGCCTCCCCCCACTTATGGTTATAGCTTTCTATTAAGTAAGGCCTTTAATCTTTTAAACAAAAAAATAATAATTTCCCAAAATCCTGACATTTGAGCTGGATATGGCATTTGGGGGCTTTAGAGGAAAAGTGAATGCAAACCAGTGCGTGCCAACATTTAGAAAGTCTCCAGTGGAACCTTTTAACATTTGCATTCCATTTTCCAGTTCTGGAAGTAGCTTGACACTGGGCACTTTCATAGCCAGATACAAAAATAAGGCACCAAATTATATATAAATAGAAGATTTTGGTCAAACAGCCAATGAAACTATGCGCGTTTTCCAATGTGTGTCGCCTTATGTTACAAATTACAAATATAATTGGTTCTACAGTCTCATCTAAAACTAAATTTACAGCTGTACTGTGTTTTTTCCTGGTTTTGACTGATCTTACCAAGGACATATTTGTTGTCTCAAGTACATACTAAACCTATCAAGACACAAATTTAAAAAATGACTACACACACACAGGCCAGGTATATCCATACAGCTTTTACCACTGAGCATGTAGAGCAAACATACAAATTCAACACCACCAGAAAATGTAGATCACTACCTAGCAACCAGAGCAATTTCCCCTTTCCTAAGCACATGTTTAATTGTTGGACTAATTTTTCTGAATGCCCTACAGAGAAAGCATTTCTACTATTTTGTTTTAGTGCTGAAAAGCTGCCTTGCTAGTGATGTTTGCACTATGTTTTTTGGAGATGGATGGTGATTTTTAAAAAAATATCTGAAATTCTGTTTGGCAAGAAAGCACGCTATAAAAGGATAATGCCTGTTGCAGCAGCACATCTTACCTTCACCTACCATAGAGACACCTATAGACATTCCCATGAACTTGCTTTTGGTCCACACGTGAACGTTGGCACACACCTTCTTCTCCTTGCACTCGCAGTAAAAGCAAGATACCGGTGGGTGGTGAGATACTTGCTCAGCCACAAATCTTAGCTTGTAGCATTCCGACGGTTTCTGCCCAACCCCTTTCACTTGGGTCCTGGGAGAAGCAGAGGCACTGTTAGTTCTGAACCCTTTCACTTTGTCTTTAGGCACATCCCAAGAGCAATGAAAAGTTTCTCCAATAATTGGATTATAGGGCTTCTTGGCAACAGCTCCTTTTCGGCCTTCGTGAAAGGCTGTTAGGTAATACTCCACAAAGCAAATTATTCTCTCTTCAGGAGTGGCTCCAGCTGTAATGGACAAAAATAGGTCTGGATGGGCCAAGAAGTTTGCGTACATCTCGAGTAGAGACCTCTTCTCCAGAATAAAGGTTGGGAGTACTACCTGCATTGAGAGTAGAAGAGAGGCAAATATCATGTTTATTACGGTACACCAGGAACAGTAAACCGTTAAGATGGTTGCAATACTGACTGTCCCCAAACTTAACCTTCCCCTCCGTGTGCTACCAGAGAGTTCTCTTCCAGAATTTAAAAAGGGTAAATTATGAACTATGCCAAAACTTGCCGCCTCCCTCACTTGTACAAGACACTCTCTATTTCACCAGCCTGAAAGCAACAAGGTCATGCTATTCAAACGGCAGGGGCCGTTTCATTGTCTCGCTCTGCTTGGCTAATAAGTGGGCCAATTGTTCACTGACAGCATGCATTGTTTACAGAACAGTAGCACATCAGCTTGGTTCACATTAATTGAGTTTGACTAGAAAGCTGCCAACTCTGGCAGTAGGCAGGCTAGATGCAAGGAAATTGTATCTGGACACCCAGCAGCTCTACCAAAGTGTAATCAAGAAGTGGCAAAAATGTTGCCTTAATAGTTTTACTCATAAGAACAGTTAACAAAACATATTTCATCAATCACAGGAGCACACTATTCCACATTAGTGGCAACCAACATCCCTTTTTGATGTAATGCTTCCGGTATGCCAAAGGAATGGGGCCACAGATGAGTGGAAGAGCACCTGGTTTGCATGTAGAAGGCCCTAGGTTCAGTCCCTAGTTAGGGCTAAGAAAGACCCCTTTCTGAAACCCTGGAGAGCTATCACCAGTCATTGCAAACGGGAAAGAGATGCACCAATGTTCTGACTTGGCATACAGCAACTGCCTAGGTATTTATGACATGTGCTCCATAACCGTGAAGCTGTTACACTACTAGGTGGCTCTAACTACCGCAATACCTAGTCATTTGTGTGTCAGTGACAAAGTATACCTCTGGTTCTCAAATCACTGTCTGGAGAAGAGGGACCTCCATTGATAGGCTTACCATATCCAAAGGGGGACAGGGTGCCTACACCTTTAACCATTGTAAAAAGAGGGAATTAGGGCAGGTGCAGCTCATAATGGAAGGGTGCAACAAGCTGCACCTGCCCAGATTCCCTCTTTTTACAATGGTTAAAGGTGTAGGCACCCTGTCCCCCTTTGGATATGGTAAGCCTATCCATTGACCATCCCTTATTTATGAGGAGTCAAGGCAAACTGGAAGCCAACCTACTGTTTAGTACAATTGCATCAGGGAACAGATCCTGTTAAACTAGCTATTCCCTCTTCTAGCTCCTGCTTTCACTACGCCATTAATCTTATGGAACTGGCAAGAGGCTTTCCCACTAGTCAAGATTTTGCTCCCACTTAAATTTCCTCTTTACCACCTGTACGCTGGGCTTACGGGACCTATGAGAATTGTTTGCCAGGCCACGTAGCACAATCTAAGAGACCATCAACCACGATTAGGAGCATAGGAAGCTGTCTATCTAGTCAGAACCTTGCTGTATCCCACGAGCGTCGCTGCAGGAGGGCGGAGCTCTAAGCTCTGCAGGAGGGCGGAGTCTCCTGTGCATTGCTTTCACCGACTTGAATGGTTCCAAAGGTGAGGGGGTGGGGCCACTTCTTGCACCCATGTAATGGAGAGTCGGACCGCGGCGGAACTTAAGAGCGCCACCCCCCTGCAGCAACGCCACTGCTGTATCCAATATTATTTACACTGACTGGCAACAGCTCCCCAGGGTCTCAGACAGGAATCTTTCCCACCTCTACCTGGACATGCCAGGCATTGTACCTGGGACCTTCTGCATGCAAGCTACTGAGCTATGTGGTCCCGTTTCCTTGCCCCATAATTGTGGCTACTCAGGCACTTCCCCGCTGCAAGGTATATAAAAATAAAGGACAGACTGATGAGGTTAGAAGGGGTTCTCCAGCCAGATGCAGTTTGAAGAGTAAAATCACTTAAGAAAAAAAATCTGTCTGCACATCTACAGTATTAGTTTCTGCTAAGACTTTTGAAACTTGCCAAGGCGACAGCTAAATGTGGTTTCTCACACTGATTTAGGAATAGCAATAAACTAGGTGGAGAATGGAACCCTAGCAGCAGCTCTGGAATAAAGCCCAGTATTGCCCTAATTGATCCGCCTACTACTCAACGGCATGGGCGCAATTGATTATGCTGTTTGCCAGAGTAGCTGTGTCTATTAATGGACAGAAATGGCATACAAGTCATAAGAATAACTATAGCTCAAACAATATTTTACACTGAAAAGGCAAGAGCATGAGAAAGCATGGAAACATCGTTCCACACCAATTTGTACAAACTGGCAGGTGACTTCACAGCAGCCATGATGCTAATTCAGATCAGAACTGGGCCACCTAACTAGCATTGTTGTATTTGGGAAGTCAGCCAGCACAATAACATTCTTTGAGAAAATTCAGCAACATGGTTCTCTAACATCTGCCCAATACTTTGTCATGATAATGTTGACTTGCAGGGAATACTTAGGCAAGCCTATATGTGCTCAGAGGCCACTATCAATGGATCACTGAGAAATCAGCATTTACAACAAAGGGGGGGGGGGAGAATTGCTACTTCTGGTAAAGTCTGAGGGGTCATACAATGAGCAAGTCCTTCAGGGGAAAAAATGCCATTAAGTTTTCTTCAGAAGAGCTCTCCAGCCAAAACTGCACCCACGTTGGAATCTGAAGTTTAACAAGGAAAAGGCTAAAAGACAGCTGGTGCCGGCATTTGGATTACTTAAAGCAGAGTTTATATATAAAAAGCAAATCCTAAATATGGCATCTCTTCTGCACTAGCCAAATGCTGCATAACACCACAAAGTAGAAGCAAGGCACAGAGAGGTTATGATTTTATGGGAAAAGTTCACAGCTATCAAAAAATACAAGTGAATACAAGCAGATGACAAAAATACAGTGTGCGCGTGTACGCACACATGCTATTAGATGCATCTGAATGTGTTAAAGAGTATCTGGGAGGGGAAATAGTTAAGAGGAAGCAGCATCACCCTCAAACTCTGCAACACCAGAATGGACTCCTTTCACCTTGCAAGATAGTGGTTGGCAGACAAAAAGTCCGCACGCGCACACACTTGCACACACACTTGCACACGCAGACGCACACACACACGCCCTAGCAATCAGAGGGCAAGAAAGTGAACAGCAGGCATGTTTCCATCATGCCCAAACCGGCTCAAGCTGAGGATCCAACATCAACTGTATTGCAATTTTGTTATTTTATTGAATTATAAATACCACACGCTGCTCTGGATGAAAAGCAAGGTAAAGATTATTTCTAACACTACACTGAAGGCTCACATTTTGCCAAAATTTGACAAAATAAAAACAGGAACATATGTTACATTAAACAAAACAGCAGCAAGCAAATACTTCATGTGATTACAGTTACAAACCTATACCCCTTACAACCGTCACCTGCTCTCAGGTACTTAACCTGTCCCAGCTCTCCAATAGCTAACTAGATAGCACCAAGGGCAGGTATCACATTTTTTCCCCTTGAGTGTGTGCCAAACTGTTGAGAAATTCAATGAACAAAAATCCATACAGAAAATCTGAACAGCTTTCATAAGCATTTCTGTTTTGAGCTGATAGCAGTTTCTCCTACTTCTGAGAGGAAGCTAGGAAGAGAGTGTCTGTCCTACAAACACCCCCATCCTGGAGAGGTCAAATGTGGCCACAGTAACATGTGCCTTCAACGTGTTTGGATTACTGCATGTGCTCAACGGGGCCTGCCTTTGAAGAACAGTTGCAAGCTGCAGCTGGCCCAAAACCGAAGCAGCTAGAGTAGACTGTTGACCGGAGTCAACAAACAAGCACCGTCAGGCTCCCATATGAAAAAACAACAATGCTGGCTTCCATTCCATTTCCAGGCTAAATTCAAAATGCCGGTTTTGACTTTTAAAAACCCGATATGGTTCGGGACTGGGATACCGGACGGAACACCTGCTCCCATATGAGGCTGCCCATTTATTAAAATATTCACTGGAGGCCCCTCTTTGCATCCCACCACAGTCTGCAATGAGTTTGGTCAGTGGAGGCCACCTTGGGGGGCCACACCTCAATATTGGGACACTTCGCCTCATGAAACTGGTCATCATTCCCCCATCTCTCATCACGAAGTTAAAACCTTACACTACAGGCCAAACAGCGAACGGTACTTAAAATGTAGTTCCACCAAGGGCATCTCTTAACTGATTTTATCTGTGCTTCTTGCTCCTATGTTACTACTGTATTGATGTGTACATTTTGTGTCTTGTTGTGAGTGACCTTGAACCAAGTGAATCAAGGAAATCTTGGATCCAACTAAGTTAAAAAAAGTTGACATTGATTTCCCAAAAAAGATTTCCTTCCTCTGATAGAAGGGAACCTTTGGCTCCAAATCAATATGTATACAGTATCTTTAATGTTTAAATAGTCGCTGGAAGCTTCTTAAGCCGAAGTAAATAATTTATACTGCTTTTGGATGCATTAGTGTTGCCGTTACTCCCAGAGACTGAAACAGGGCATCTTTTTATTTGCATATGTTAAATTAAGATGGCTCATTCGTAAGCATTTCAGGCCAAGCATTTTTCCGCACATACAGTCAGGTGAGATAGGGAAAGCTTCGGATACAGAAAATGAAACTGTGGGCAAAAAGGGAAGGAAGCCACAGCGCATGCAGATTCTAGCACATCTGCCTGGATATTTCTCTGCGCCACTGGGCCCATGGAGGTTGTATTTACATTTTGCATTTCCATCACTTGGTCCAAGTGGCTCACAACAAGATAAATCAATCTACTGCTTCTTTTTCTAAAATATCAGGAAGCCAGGTTTGATTATGCATTCCTCAAGACTAGGACTAAATCCAGCAGACATCCTCTCTTGGACGTGACCCGCTGCTATCCTTAGGATTATAACCTTCTCTTTGCCCTCTTTTCCAAGCAAGACCTGGTGAGGCAAAGGGTACACAAGGACAGACAACAGCATTTCTCTTATCCTTGCAGTCTTGGCAGTGATCAGATATCACATGAATACAGAAATATCTTGGCATGCCTTTCAAGCCTTTAAGAGGAAAAAAAAACTACGAAATAACTTACGGACAGAAATCTACTCATCAAGCTGTCTAGCTGGGATAGCAAGGGTCCACAACTCTGTTCAGGCTTTGTGTCTCAGCCAAAAATCAGAACTAGGTTTTTTTTCCAACTCCTAACCAGCTCTTACAATTAAAATGCTTCCCCCCTCCAAATCTCTTGTCATAGGTAGGCTTACCAGAGTCCCGGAATCGAGGCGTGCGTCATCCTAGAGAGGACCCGAGCCGCTCCCAAGTGTGCACCACGGCAGCTCAATGGGGTTGCGGCTTCCGGAACGTCCGGTCAACAACACGACCAATGTTGGGCTGCCATGGTGCATATTTGGGAGCAGCTTGGGTCCTCTCTAGGCCAACGCACACCTCGATTCCAGGACTCTGGTAAGCCTAGTCATAGGCAAGCTCTTCATTTTTGCACCTAGACATGGGTTTCCATTGGTGCCAGAATGCAGTCCACCAAGAATGTGTCAACACCAGGTCTTAAAAAGGTCAGTAACACAAAGGAGTTTTCCTTCCAAAAAAGAAATCCAGCCTGGTTTTGTGCCAACCCCTCCTTCTCTACACCAGCTCCTGGACTTGCAAACAGGTCTTCTTACCCTTGTAAGTTCATCTTGAGGGGACAACCCAGAGAAGGTTGGTGCAGAATGCATGCTTTGGTGGGGTTTTTCCCCTTTTTGGAAAAAAAATGGGAACTAAGAGAGATCAGTTGCAAGCATATTCTGCTACAGAGGTCACTTGTAGGGATAAGAGCAGAGCTGGGGAAGGAACTAGAGGACCACCTTGACGAGACAGAGATGCAGAGGAGAACAGCAAACAAAACTGGAACTGAAGCAGGCTGAGGGAAGCAAAAGAACATTGAAACATGCCACCGCCAGCTTCCACTCAGCAGTCAATTGGAGGACTGTGGAGGTGTGGCAGGAGCCAGTGAGGCAGGTCTGGCAATCTACATAAGCTACTGTGAACGTTCAAAGAAAGGGGAGGGGGAGAATACCGTGTCTGGACACTGCATACCAATTCCAATCACCAGTATTAAAATATTCTTGGTTGTAGTGACAATCATCTTCATGAATTCCTGACAAGGATATTGACATATCTGGTGAAAGAAACTGGGAGATCAGCATTGACCTTTTTGCAAAGGGTGTTCCTTATGCAGTCTTCTGTGTTCCCAATTATTTCAGCTTCATGCACCATAATGACCCTTACACCTTAAGAAATCAGTTAGCAAGCCAGTCCCTACAAATCTATCTAGTGTCTTGTGGTTTGTTTTTTAATTTAAACTACTGATCTGCCACACACTGTGTGCCCCATGACCCAAAGGTAGTGTCTGGCTACAAGACAACACAAATTTGGCATTTCACTGAAAAAAGAAGGAGAAATATAAAAACACTGATTCCTTTCCCATGCTGGCAAAGCTCATTTTTTCCTTTCATCCACACTCACATGCACACAATCTGCTCTGTGAACTGTGGAAATTGTAGTGGGGACCCTGCAGAAAATCTCAGCACCATCATGAAACTACTAATCCTGCAGATTTCCTTTGGAGGGAACCACAACATAGTTTGATACGAGTCAGGTTTGAATGCTACTCAAGACTTCATGTAAAGCGTGCAAAGAACTTTACATGTATTATCTCGATGTCGTTCCAACCACCACCCTGCAAGGTACACAAGCATTATTATCCTCTAAAGCCCGACCCACACCGCACGAGTTCCGGTGCGTCCCAGACGCATGCGGAGCTGTGTGGTCACCATTTCGAGAGAGTGCAGCTGAACGCGGGAGAACTGCGCTCTCCCGAGTTCCGGCACGAGCAGAATAGTTTGTTGCCCATGTTTTGAGGGGGCGGGGATGTGGAGCTAGGAGGCGGGACGCAGAGCTAGTTTAGTAACCAATGGGATGAGAGGGGGGGTTCATCCAATTGGAGCGCCAAACATAATTGACTTATGTTTGAGCCAATCGGCGATTAGAAGGCGAGACAACAGGAGGGACTATTTGCGGGAAGACACTCGTGGAGATGAGGTCAGTGCTGGGATGTCATGCATTGTGGGTCAGGCTTTACTGCAGCTGGGGACCTGAGAGCCTGGCCACCAAGTGAGTTCCTAACAGAGATTTGAATCAGGGAAATCTCAATTCACAGCTCAGTTTCTTAGACACTATGCCACACCAGCTCTGTACACAAGTTTCCCATTTAATTAGTAGGCACTTCGATGCAGACTGGACATGTTTAGAAAATACACAATGCACTGGCCAATGAACTCCAGAAGTACTCAGACTTAAAATCAACACCATTTTAGAAGGGGCTGGGCTTTAACAGTTGGGGCTTCTAGTAGCAGACCCAGACGGCACTCACTGGAGTATCCTGGGTTGCCTATTTTGTGACGATATGTGCACATCAAAAAAGAAAGCTCAATCAAGACACAAAATGAAGCCCAAAAGACCAGAACTCTGATTTGTAAAAAAAAAAAACCTTCAGAAGTACTACAACTTCCACTGTGACCAAGAAAAATATTGCCAAGAACTTCTTTGCCCCAAAATAAAATTTGATAAGAAAAGGTTAGCTCTGACAGATTCATTCCAATATCATCAGACAATTCAAGTGAAGAGTTCTTCGTAACGTCCTCAAGTGCGCAAATAATTTATTTAAGAGTATTCTATTCCAAGCTCGGCAATAGATTCCATTCATGGGAAACACACACATTTCACCAATTTCTCTGCTCTAACTGTCCTTTATATTTCATTCACTCTATGAGGTCAGACCTAGAAACCATTTTCTTTTCATGTATTATTCAGAAAAGCACTCTCAACATCAGTGTATTAGGTTACTACACCAATCAAAATCAATGGTTTTCTGACCTTCCTATGTTCAGGAAAATGACACACACTCAAGGTAACAAGCCCAGTGCAATGAGACCTTTGTAGTGCCACTACCTTATATATTCAGCACAATACACACACTAAAAAACTAAACTAAATTGTTCTGCATCCAGCATTTACACATAGGCATGAACAATATTTTCCTAGCATTATGATCAGCTGCCTACTAGCATCATAGCTAGAGTGTTGTGTCACTTTGCAACCAAGTCCATACAGGTAGAAAACTGTTTTTCTACTTGGAATTCACTCTAATGCAGTATTGTAAAAGAATCATTTTAGAAACGACATTTAGCCTATTCAAGTTTCCCAGGTCACACTGCATTTGAGCTTCCATTCAGAGAACCTGTTTCTATGAGGTTAATTCCTGATCTTTGCCAACTTGTACTTGAGAAAATTGGAGGCTGAATATGTGCCCGCTACGGTATGGCTTTGGAAATGGACTTTGGGCTCTAACTCAAGCAAGCATACACCCTACACTATCTCCCAGGGTGGAGTGCTTTTTAGCAATACTTTTTTTTTAACATTTTGAGTTCCAAATTACCTGATTTCCTAATAAGCAGCCTACATTAAGTTAACTGCATTAACTTGCTTATGGATTTGAAAATTCTGTCCCTACCTATGCGCTTTAAATGCTATGCTACACATTGCTGATAATGAGATCTGACCGTGTTACAGAAGAAACTCCGACACTCTGCCTAAAGTGCTAAAAGTAAAATACTAAGGTCCATGTGGAGTAGTTGCAGCTGTTCAACATAACCACAAAAATGGTACCCAGGAAACAGTCTAATGGCGAAGGGTTGGGAGGCTGATAAAACAAAAACCCGGCTTGGCCCCGATTTCCCCACATACATGTCCTATGCATCTTTGCATTTTTAGAAAAAGCAAGTTGTTAATCCACTTGATATTTCCCAGTGAAATTTCCTCCACCTTAGAATGGGATCGTTGTCATTGGCAAGTTGCAAAGGTAACAAAACAGTACTGCTGGCGATGCAGAGGCCACAGCTCTTGGTTCATTACATTAGCCAGCTCCTGGATCCTACCCAAGAACAGGCTGGAAACCTCAAAATGTCAGCTCAGTTTCAGGACTGACCAGTCCTGGGGGGAAAAAAAGCAGTGGAAGTGTTCATGGAGAGCTGAAACCTAAAAATCTCTCACGAACAGCATACTGTCCCCAAGAATGTGGATCAGGTTCCTTGCATATATAACTCGGGAGGGGGGATTTTCAGACCCGATTTTGTGAGGAGGTGGGCACTAAAAACACAGCAAATGAGAGAGGCAATACCAAGAAAATGTTGAAAGATTATCTTTTTTTCATACCCTGGTTAAGTCCATTCCAAGTTTGAGTTGGGAAATGAGATGAAGAATTATACTACGCTGATCTTCCATGACTCCCAAATCATCCTCTTGGTTATCTTCAGTATCTGTCATCTCATCTTCAACCAGGATCAATTCACGAGTGGAACGCTTAAGAAATAAAAAGGCGAGAAAGGATACGGGTCACCATCTGAACATTCAAGGAACAATTATGGATGTATTTGTACAATCTTAATCAGATAGCTCTAAACACACTAGGAAAAAAAATCCAAATATTCACTAATGTTGTTAACAGACAAGCATAATCATTAGTAGGTTATGAATAAGAAGGATGTGCAAACGTGCTGAAAACTGGTTCAAGCCACTGAAACAGGAGTCCTAACACTGAATCGGACCATTTCTAATAAGACCACACACATTTCTATAAAATGAGATTGCTAACTTGTTCAATGAGAAATATAAAGACACATCCTTAGTCACAGTGCACTCTTATGCATGTCTATTCAGAGATAACCTCAACTTAATTTAATGGAATTCACTACCAGGTAAATAAGTATAAGATTGCAGACTAACAGCCCAATCCTGTCTAGTTAGGCTGCAGCAAGGGTGTGGAGCCCACGCTGAATCCTATCTAGACAGGACCAAGCACTCGGGTGGCTGGAGCATTCATCGGGGGAAGGGGAAGTTCGTCCCCTTTCTCCAAATAGAGCCCCAGCCACCCCAATGGGTCTACTTGAATATGCACCAGCTATTTTGCTGGGGCACATTTGAGAAAGCCATGTAATGGTGGTCAAGCCTGGGAAGGGGGATAGGATTTCGGCAGAACCACCGTCACCGATTCCTCCCCCTTCCCAGGCCTGATCAATCCTTCCCTCTCGGAACGCCCTGTCCCACTCTCCCCCCATCCCACCGCTGCCCGGTGGGGAACTCACCTTCAATGGCAGGCATTCTGTTGGACCTGCGGTGAATAGAGCAGTGCCGGTCTTGGCGCTGGCACTGCCCAATCACCGTGTGCCATAAACATGCCTTATGGCAAGTTTGCGACACCCTAGACCGAAAGAGCAGCGCTCCTCCAGTCTACTCTCTACACAGGATTACACCATAAGTCTTATTGATTTCAATGTACTAACAGCACAATCTATGCATGTTTACTCAGAAGGAAGTCCCATTGTTTTCAATTACAGAGCTAGTTACGACAGACTAAACTTAGGATACAATCCATACAGTTGAGAATTGATGTTGAGTCTCCTCCTGATAAATCAGTCAAACAATGGTTTGGCAGGCGAAGATAAATACAAATGCCAATTACCTAAATTTTACAATCAGATTTGCTTTAACAGTGAAAACAAGTCATCCATTTCCTGTTTAAAGAGTAGAATTGTACCATGAACAAGGTGGAGACATTTAGGGAGTTCTGCACTATTTTGTTTTTATATTAAAAGGTGATGAAAATATTGCACATCTATTCATTTTTCAGATGTTAAGAATATTTCTATATCGCTTTCCAATGAAGAAATTTGGAGCAAAATAAATTTTAAAGGAAGTACTGAAGGAAAGCTGGTCCTGTCCCAAAGTTCACAATCTGATGTAGGAAAGAGACAACCAGCCACTGGAAAATATATGATGGGATGAACAGGGACAATTTCTCTTATTGGCAGGTGAAGATAAATACAAATGAGGGTCACCCATTAAAAAGGTGCCTCTTAGCGGGAACAGAAACCAAATCTTTTTCTCGCTCTCTAAAAAGAAAGGGAAAACAAAGTTCCTCATCTGAACAGTGTATTTGGAAAAAAAAAAATCAAGTTTCCCAATTAATATCCCATGCTCCTTCTGCAAGAAGCTTCAAGGCATGAATTAATTAGGCTAGGTAACAGTTAGCTTTTCAGCTCCGGGGTTTGGGGGCGGGGGCTTATTCATGAAAACTTACAACCTGACCACTCACATCTCTGGAGGCTATGTCACTGCTCTGAATATAAGTAAACACCATGGGAAATCCGGTTTCATTTATATTTCATTTGATAAAAGCACTGCAACAGTTCCATAGCAATAACTGCTCCTGTGAAATCAACCAATAAATAATTTTAAGTAGTTACAGAAGTATCTGTTTAAAAAAAGTAGCTGTTAAGGGGGAGGGACAAACCAAACCAGAACACTTAACTTCCAGGAGGAAAAAAACCCAAAGATTTATTTTCTTCTATTTTGGAAAACATTTAATGCAATTTTTTTCTTCCAAAAAAAATATTTTATCAGAGTTTATGCAATTCCTACTAGTCAAACATGAAGGAGGTTACTTTTGTCTACATTCTACCCAGTCAAGGCACTGTTATATAAGCGTCCTCCAATTACAATGGATAAAATTCACTTCCATGAAACCTGAATGTAGCAACTAATCAGCAATCATCCAACATGTTATATTACTTCATATATCCTTGTACTCCAAACAGCAATACTCTTTTTTTTTTTAATCTGGCATCATTACCCCATAAGAAAAGTAATTACAAAGCTGCAACATTGCCTACCTTAACAGCACCATGTTCAACAACATTAGCCATATAGCTAGATAACGGTATTTCACTCCTTCAGAGCCACAGCGAACTACTTTTCCCATCATACAGGACAGCGTATTTTTGCATGCAGTGTTTTCCTTACTATTTATCCTAAATAAGCAGCTTCCATTTGAACATTAAAAAACCAAACCAAACCACACACAATCTACTTCCACAACCTTATGGCAACTGCTAAATATCAAATGCCTGTTCTGTAAAAAGTACAGAGCTTAAGGGGGAGGAGAAGAGAGGATAACTTATTAGGAGTCGTTTCACAACTTACAGGAGAGGTGTCTACTGCAGGCTTGCTCTTCATCCAGCTCGACCTCATTGAGCGTCCTGGAGTATGTTAACAGCACTGACGTTTTCAGCTGCTGCTGCTGCTGCTGCTAGCTCTCAACAGCAGACAAGCTGGAGCTAGGAATTAGTAGCACCAGTAGTCAAGAGAACCTTCCCTCCCTGCTCTGCCCCCACCTCCTTTTTAATTTCCAGTGAATTTGAAAAGCATGATGTCAATTCAGCATGAATCTGCTGCCTACATTTCTAGTCACATGACACTGGATCAGTGAGCTTAACTACAAATCGCTTACAACTGGAGAAATGTTGGTCTCCGTTCCCTCACCAACCCACCCCCACCCCCTTAGGTGTTCCGCAGCTAGCTCTAGAAAGGGCATCTTGTTTGTGCCGAGAAGGGCAACAGATTTTGGCTGTCACGTGTTTGAAACTTCTCTGGCCAGAAAAATGTTTTTCATATTTTAATTAAAGCTTAAGATGCCAAGTGCCCTGGGGGCATCCCACAGCCTGGGCTTCTCAGAAAAGAGAGTTTGCAATTCTACTAGAAAGATGAAAGACTTTAACTGCATCCAGATTGCAAAACTACAAAGATGCATATGCATTCACACACTCGTGCGTAACCAAAAATGTTGTTTTCCGGGATTTCAACTATCAGCTGGTAGTTTAGTGAAGAAAATAACTGAAGGTCATTTCCAATGTTACTTTTTACAAACATGCACATTAGGGCGGATGCCTTGAGGGCTACTTCCATCATGCTGTCCCAATACCAGGCGTTAAAAGTTGTGACCCAACAGTCACATATGGTGGCTCGGCAGGGGTCGATCCAGATATTACAGACGAGTTTAAAGCAACAGTAGACTGTAAATGATCCTTTTAAGTTCCCAAACAGTCCCAGGAGCACAGCATGTCCACAAGAAGGAGCTTCAGGCTTCCCTGTTTACCATGAATGCATAGAGAGGTGGCATTTTCTTCCACTGGTGGTAGCCTATCACACCTCATAGGGTGCAACTCCAAAGAGACTTGAAGGCTTTGGAGGAGTCTCAGAGGGCTTGCTGCTTGAAGGGAAAGCACCCCTGCTAACTGGGCAAGAGGCACTTTTTCAATTGGTGCCCCTCTTATATTTAGCAGGGGGAGAGTAACTGCCCCCCTTTCACCCCAGCACAGTGTCTTTTCTGGTAGCTGTTTGCTGGTGGTGTTCTGCATCTTTTTAGATTGTGAACCCTTTTGGGACAGGGAGCCATTCAATCATTAGATTTTGTCCGTAAACTGCTTTGTGAACTTTTTGTTGAAAAGCGGGATATAAATACTGTTAATAATAACAAACAACAAACAACTGGGCATAATAGCCCCCACACCACTTTGGACCCTGCCTGGCGCTCTAATAACTGAATAATTTCAGAGCTTAACTAAACAAATTTTACATTATCAAAGATCATACCATGTCTCCAATTCTGCATTTAGTAATTACACTTTGCATTAGGTACTTTTCAGAATTCTTAATCTTAAAAGAAATGGGACATTTAATCCACACTTTTAAGAGTTACGCTTAAATATAAGTTACTAGGAAAATGCTTAAAATTTTAACTAATGACAGATACATAATATTTCTTTTTGTTGCATAAGCTAAGCAAAAATTCCAAAACAACTCTAACACAAAAAATCATGAACGCGCACACACCCAATGAGACCTATGATAAATGAAATATACTTGTCATATACACACTATTGTATAAATCAATGTACAGTAATTGCATGCTAGTTCTTATGCAATATGATTCCTCTTTTTCTAAGAACCAACTATAGAACCAGATTTCAGAAACTTGTTTGCACATCCATTAAATGAAGTTAGATGCATCCGCATAAGCTGGATTAGTTACTGATGACGTCGGTCTTCCAATGCACAGCTCAGGATAAACATGGCTCAGAGAAACATGGCAACAATCAGTATAATGTCCCCTTTTCCAAAAGGACCAAAAAGTAACTAGTCAATTTACGATTATGTGCTATATGTTCTAGATATATTTTGATGGCTCTAATGCACCCTGTGGTCCTTTCTCAACAATTAGCCAATATGACCTATTGAACTGTCAAAGCACAAAGTCCAAGGTTACATGTTACTCTGCCCAAAAACAAACAAAAGGAACTAGTCAAGCTCTTGTTTTATCCAAGAATCAGAGAATTGAAACGTTCTCCTAAATCACTTCTAAATTATAAATCTAGATGTCATCTTAAGCAAGTAATTGGGGATAGCGTACTTGTGTTTTAGGGCGCAATCCGATCCTACTTACACCACCATTGTAACCAGCGGCGCAGTGAAAACGGGAGGCCCCAGAACGGAAAGGAGATTCAAATCCCCTTTGAATTCCCCTTTTGAATCCCCTTTCCATTCTGGGGCCTCCAAATCTTACTGCGCCGCTGGTTACAACGGTGGCATAAGTAGGATCGGATTGCGCCCTTCTTCAATAAAACAGCAGCCAGATTTTTTTGGGGGGGGGGGGAGAAATCAATCTGGATTATGACATAGAAGGAGGAGAGTTTAACCCTCTACATCCATTGTGGTCCCAATCTAGATTGGGTTCCCCACAACTATTTGCTGGGGGGAGGCTCTCAATGCACCAAGGGGAACTCCCCCAAGCCAAGTAGCAGCCATAGGTAAAGGAGATCTACTGGAACCATGGTAGGGGCACAGGGTTAAACCCCCTGTGATGGTCAAAGGGGGCCCATACCCCTTTCTTCCCCCAACTGACTCTTATTCCAGAATAAAGGGGTAGTAATCATTGCTATTACCAAAGCTAAAACCAGACAGGGGGTGCTACCTTGGAAATCCTCCCATATGCCTGGCTGGAAATCTCAGATTCCCATAAGGTTCCCCCAAAATTGATGCAGTAGCATAGACCTAGCAGTCGCAGCAATGAGACAACACCATCTTCAGTGAATCAACCAGATCAGGCAGGTTCAAGACCAAAGCAAGAGTGAAGGTTACTGAAAATAGGGGTAGCAGGCAAAAAGGATAAGGAGTAGTTAACACACATACTTCAGACAATGACTTTCATAAGCAGTCTGCTATATAGCTGGGAGTGGGAGAGGTCTGTTGGTCAAAGAAAAAAAAGAAAATTTCACAGGCCATGCTCAAGCCCAGCAGAACTAAAATAGCTCTTTGGATTCGAGCTATTAACATCTGATAATGAGAGGATGGCAAGGAGGGAAATAAGAACGAATATAGTTGCTGTTTTGAGAGCGCAGTACATCAAGACAAATTTATTTTAATCAAAGCAGCCTTCAAAATAAAGAAAATACAGACTAGCAATCAAAGAAGAGGTTTTATATGATCAAACAAAAAGCAAGACTCTGTAGGTTTGTCCTGAACTAAACATGTGCGCACGCGCACACAGTAAAATTAAATCAGTTTTCACAGGATTATATTTTATATTAACCTAAGCAGCACTAATACTATAGAATATAGTTGACTTTTTCCCCTAGAGAAGCAATATGTTCTTCAGAAGAAATTAAATAACCCTAAAGATTTTTATCTTTGGGGTCCTCAATTCTAAGCGACTACCTCCATACACCCCCCCCAAAAAAAAAATTAACTCCACAATATACCGGTAAGTACTCACAGCCTAAAGGACCGTTATTCTTATATGCATCAACATCCACTCAAATAGTCAGAAAAAGGCCCTGCTTTATATATCCATATTTTTTTTTTTAAAAAAATTCTGTCATGGTATCAAGGCTGTGGAATTAATTTCCTCCATTTCATGATGAATACCCTGTTTTGTGCCTATTTTTCTGTATTTTTGGACACAAGAAGCTCCTGTGCAGATTCAGCCACCCAAGAAGCTGCTGGCAAGCAGCTTTTGTCCTTTGGTTGAAAACCAACCTTTCCCAGACATGTGCTGGATGTGGATTCATCCTGTCTGCATAACCTATTCTGCATAGCAATAAGAGCTGCATCAGACCATCCAACCGATCTGTCTAGGTAAAGGGGTGGGATGGCGACACCAGGTGGGTTCCACACCTCCAATCAGGTAACTTGATGGCATCACCAAGCCAAGACGTTTTAACCCTAAGCACAAAGGAAGCTGGGTGTGTTCTGCCGATTCTGCCATGAAGACAAAATGTTGGTACAGTACATGGAAGCACATGCATTTACTCTCCAGTAAGTGAAGAGAACCAGCATTCCTTGGACAAATGCTATAATACTAACTTGATATGTTATGACAGTGGTTCTCAAACTTTTTAGTACCGGGACCCACTTTTTAAAATGACACTATCAGGACCCACCTAGCTTTACGAGATGCTCAAACATGTATCTCCCTATATTTAAACAAGCTTGCAAACTGCAGGAGCTCAGTATTTTGCAGGGTAATTAGCAGCTATCTTGCAAACTGAGCAGCTATCTGATTTTTGAATAGCCTCAGGGCTTGTGGCAATTACTTATCTGATCTTTCCTTCACCTGGGACCCACCAGAAATCATGTCGCGACCCACCAAGTGGGTCCCAACCCACAGTTTGAGAAACACTGTGTTAGGATATCAACATGATAGATGTTTGGATATGAACAAATGTTAAGTCTCTACTGCTAGTGACCATTTCTGGCTAGAGGTAATCAGGGAAGTTAACATGATAGATGTTTGGATATGAACAAATGTTAAGTCTCTACTGCTAGTGACCATTTCTGGCTAGAGGTAATCAGGGAAGTTCTCTTTTCATTTGCTGTTTTTACTCGGAGTCAGCTTGCAAACTTCTCAGGTGCAAATGTAATGGGGGGGTGGGCACCGTTATTGAGCAGAATTCCATCTGCTGGGTGTTAATGGTTCACGTATCTATTTCATCAAACCTTTGCTCATCCAGCCAAGCTCAGGTTTTTTGCATCAGCCTGCTTGCACTTTTCTATCCACCCCCCCTTTTGTTTAATTCCTTTTTTGTTTTGGACTTTTAATAAACTAGTTTTTTTCCTTTGTTATGGAAAAAAACAAAATACATTTTCAGATAATTCTGTGATTGTCACATCTCTTCATCCTGCAGGTGCTAAGTGAGTTTGATTTTTAAGAACCCCTGGGGTTCAGTGTTCTCCTGTGAGGGTTTTTTTCCCCAGATAGTCCCCTCTGCCTGGCCTCTGTAATCTGGATTGGTGGCAGAGGATAAAAACTTATAAGGTCTTCCCACATGCAGCTGCTGGTCCAGTAAAGGGAAAGAAGGAGCGTTTCCAGATATGAAAAAGTTACACCCATGCAGAAGCACTTTGCATGCAATGGGCCATGACCTTCTACATAGTAAGAGCATATAAAGTAGGCTTACCAGATCGTCGACCAGGACAGAGCGATCTCCCCTTAAGGGGGTGGGGCGCGGGGGCCAGAACGTCCCGGTCGACGATCTGGTAAGCCCAATATAAAGCTGCCTGAGGAGTAAATGGCAGTGACTGGCTCAGAAGCATCTTTCAAGAGATCTGAAAGCAGACTGGGAATAAAAATAAAACTGTCTCCCTGAAATCCCTGGTAAGAAAAAAAAATAGTTGGCAATGTGGCCTTGATCTATGCAACATAGGCTATATTTACTGATGAATTTACTGTTTCTTCTGGCATCAATCACATCATCAAAACTACTTACGCCTTTATTTCCATACCACCCTGGACCAGCATACCAATCAAAATTTACGCTCCATCAGATCCCTTTCGCTAACCCCACAACTTTTAACATTCTCAGCAATAGTGACCTACTTTGTTCTTCACATCTGGGTTTAAGAGCTTAAAGCAGAAGTCACTAAAACAGGCAGAAGTTAAACAAATAAATGGAACATTTTCTGCCTTCTCTCATACAATGATATGTTGTAACCAATATACCAAGCGAGTCATCTTTGCTTCTGTGTCCCATCACAAAAGTTCCAAGATTGACAACACCCAGTAGGGTAACCAGGCAGGGGCCAGCAGCGTGCAGTGCCCCCCGGTGAAAGCAGCGGTCTTCTCGTGAGGAGGAGCCACAGTGGCATTTTTTTTCTCTGCAGCTGCTTTTTTTCCAGCCAGAGTGGCTGCGTTTGCAGCCTCGGAGCATTTTTGCGCTTTTTGGGGACCCTCCTGCCTGCCCAGGGACCTAGAGGACTTCAAATGAAGACTTCCAGGAGTGCAGGGAGCAGGGCGATGACAGGAAACACTCCCCCACCCCACCCAGGCAGGCTAGCAATGCTACTGACAACACCACCACCACTATCTTGTCAGATACCATCTGTGTACTGACTGCAAGCCAAAGCCCACAGAAAAGCATTCCCATCAGCTACAAAATTTCCTTGCTGTAGGTGCTTAACAGGGGACAGAGTACTTTCTATTGAAATTTACATGAAAAGTATTATGTCTAAGCATGCAGTCTTTTAGGAAGTGTTTTTATGCTAGCCATCTTTTGAACCCACTAAGTACAACAGAATGGAGAATGGGAAAGGAACAAGGTGGTCATCTCCCTCTGCTAGTAGCCTAGCAGAGACTTCACCCAAATCCCCTCAACTTTCCACCTTTTTTTGCCTTTCTTCTTTGTGGAAGCACAAGAAGATACATGCTGCATCATTCCAGAACCAATGATCGGCTATCAGAGGTCATCACGTAACGTCAACAGTCAGAATCTATGTTAAGAACCATCACAGGCAGTAAACAGGTCTGTTTTGACCTATGTGCCTTTTCAACAGCCAGCACGTTTTTCAGCGTGTAGCTAAGCAGTACTTTGGATGCCTCACTCACCAAGTGGACTAGCAAGTTAAAGAGCCAAAACATATACAAGGTCCCTAGGACAGCAGCACCAGACAGAATAAGTATACGTGTTTCCTTTAGAGTCTTATAAAGCATAGCATTGTCTCATCATGCAATATCAAAACAGACAGTTAAAATCTGCAGTCTCTCTATTGTGAAAGTCTTGGCCCACTCTTGCTGTACAGCAAAGTATAAGAAAAACACCACCATCTTTTTATTTGGATTAACTGCCATCGTGTGTTGTCTATTTTTTAAAAAAACCAAATTCCCATGATCCACCAGTGTGTTTTGTAAACATGCGCATGTTTATAAAGTATGTGCATACTCAGAATTGCTTAAGATTAACCTGAATTCTTTAATTAAAGGCATAATTAATCTGTGATAAGTGGTTGAGTATGAATTTTGAATTAAGAACATTAAATGGATAATACATTTATTTTATCTATATCTCCTTAATGGATAAAACCAGGGCCCATCTAGCCTGGCATTCTTTAGAAGATGCTGAGCACCAGATGGTCCACCATAAACTGGCCCATGGTTCAGTGGTACTCTGTCTACCTTTTGTCCACCCAAAAGTGGTTGGAAGTGGTTTGGTTTTGGAAGTGGGTTTTCTCTGTGCCAGGTGCAGTGGAGTGTCAACGGGAAACAGGTTATCTTGTTGTCTTGTGCTCCCTGAGGCATCTGGTGGGGCCACTGTGTGATACAGGAAGCTGGACTAGACGGGCTTTTGGCCTGATCCAGCAGGGCTCTTCTTATGTTCACCCCTGCTGCCAGTGACGGACCTACAATTTAGGGGCCCTGAAGCTTCACCTGTTATAGGGGCCCTTCACAACCAGCAGCATCAAGGTCTGGGGCAAGCACTGTTTTCTTCAATGGGGTTGTTTCACGACAGATCACCACAAGTTATTTGGGTCATACAGTAGACCCCAAATTTTTAAGCAATGTGGACTACAGTCGCTTCTGGGACCCCTCCGGGATTAGGGGCCCTGAAGCTTAAGCTTCATTAGTTTCATAGTAGATCCGCTTCTGCCTGCTGCACAGATACAAAAACTTATTTTGATGCAAAAAGAATTACATATTTACTTGAGATATATTACTAATGATTGTATATTTACATGATATAAAGCAATATCTTTATTTTTTTTAAAAAAGTAAGTTTTATCCTGAATATTCTTGCCCAGGACAAAATAAAAGCAGAAGCTTCGTCTTGAAAGAGGCTTGCTTCAGAATAAAATATGTACGCAAACAGGTTTACCAGAGATTGTACTTGTGTGCGCAACGTCTGTTGCAGCAAGCTACAAGATGAAGATTAGTTAGATTAGACTAAGTCATTTCTATCAATGCTGCTATAGCAAGCTTAATGTCATTTAATTCTACTTTTAGTGTAATTGTACATTTAATGATCTCAGCTAAGTGTACCTTACCTGGGACTTTCCAATTGATTGAGTCAGATGTCATATTTGGGCGGTGTGATAGTGAATAAGCTTAGAACAGTAGCCTTTTGCCAACAGATTAATTTAGCTGTACAAATCATTAGAGGCTAAAGGCATTTGCAGTACTATGCAGCCTAAAAAGGATTTAATCAAGCATAATGGAAAAAGTCAGACCACAGTAAAAAAAAAAAATCCTTTAATGTCCCTGCCACAAAGAGATGCACCCCACTACGCAATACAGTACTAGCCATGCTCTTGTCAAAGCTGAAGCTGTCTACTTTCAGTTATTACAGACCTGTTTGTTTTGTTCATCTGGGACCAAGCTTGATACTAAGCAGGGCACCATAAAAAAAAGTCCACTTTCAAGCAACTCCTTTTAAAAAACAGTGCTGTTCAGAAATAAATATCCTTGCGTTTTCCATTTTCTGCAACTTAATTTATTCTTAATGAAAATCAAGATGCCAATGGTTTTAATACGGTTTGCTTGATTCACAAGATATCAAGACCAAAGTATAAATAGTAAGGGTACACCTTATTCTTCTAGATAGACCGCCAACGAGACAGAGGGCAACTATGGTACAACACTTACCTGGGCTGGGAATCTAGCTGTCCCTGGGAAAGCACCCGAGTGGCAAGAGGCCATATAAAAAACCAGCAGCATCAGGACGAGGACTTGGCTAGAACGTTTTGTCTTGATGTACAAAATCAGACCTAGTACATGGTTTTCAGTCCTTAGAGAGCACTTTATGCTAGAAAACAAAGTAGCACTTGCAGCCCTCAATCAAAGGAAAATACAATTAGGATATGAAAAGATAAAAAATATAGGATGGTACCAGTGATGAAGGAATGAGGACAACTGGGTAATCAAAAGCAGGGGGGGGGGAATTTAAAGGAAGCTAAAGACAGGAAGAGTGCTAAAGTATTTGGTCAAATCAGTGTGATCAGAAGGAATCAGGTGAAGAAAGGGTGAAATTAAGCAAAAGAGAATGAGAAGCAGAAGAACAGGCTTGTGAGAATTATGGAGTGACGTTTTGTAAGCCAACACAACTGCTGGAGTGGAAAGTGGGGGGGGGGGGAAGAGACAAAGTGAGAAATAAGATGTGGAAAGAAATAAAGAAGAATGGACTACACACCTGAGGCAGGAAGGGAGCTGTTCAATTAAAAAGAGGTACTTTATGGACAGGACCAGTTGCACCTACGTGTCACAATGCTACTTCTGATGTATGAAAGTAGTGTAGGTTGTCCAGGGTGGGATTTGAACAGAAGTCTCTCTAGGTGCAGGAGTAGTTTACCTGTAGTTTATACAAGTCCCAACGTGTTTCAAGCTCACAGGCTCTTCATCAATCTCGTACCCAAAGGAGAGCTTAGAACCCTCCTGTGGGACAGTTCAGCAGGGGGGATTCTAGACTCCCTTTTGGCTGCAAGTTATGTGAGTTTCCCAAATGAGGAGCCTGTGAACTCAAAACAGGTTGAGACCTTTACTAAGTTTCCAATAAACTATCGGTACTCCTGCAACTAGAGAGTCTCTTGCTGTTCATTGCCTCCTTATTTAGTGGCAGGTTTAAATTTGACCACGGGATTTGATCGATAGGGCCATCCACCTACAACCTGAAATGTTATGTCACCTCAGTGGAGGCAAATGAAGTCAGTTCAGAGTGAGGGGAATACTTCCTGAATAGTCAAACACCTTCAGAGCAACCCCTGAAAAATCAAAACGAAGATGCTTTATGATGCTGCTACAACAAACATTTGTGAAAAGCTCCTCCCTCTTTCAGCTCAAAAAAGACATTGTATTAGAAGCCAGGGAAATGGATATACTACAGTGTAGCCTTGTTTACTACATGATAGCTAACCCAGAAAGAAAGCAACACCATAACAAAAGTGAACAGGTGCTGAGAGCAGCAGACAACCGGGAAACAAAGGCAGCAAATAGGAAAGGCAGTTAAAAAAGGAAATGGGGAGGTCAGGAACTATTTCTACCTTTCTCCAAATCACTACTTGCAATCCGGAAGTCAAAGCAAGAACCAACACCAAGCCTACAATGAAATATAGTACCAAGCCATGATTTGGCGCTATTTGAACAAGCGGAGGAGAGCCTCTAGGTCACGCTTCCTTCCAGATTGTACATGGCAATTCCAAGCTGTATTTCTTACCATAGTTTGTCCATAGCCCAGATTCACCTCTGGTAGGAACCATAGTCCATAATGGGAGGAGGGAGCAACTGCACTCTCAGGGTTCCCCTGTGCTCAGTCCCAAAAGCACCAAACCATAGTTTCACATTATTACCTTAGTCACCATATCCAGTAAGGTCTCTGATCTGGAAAGTATTTTCTCCCTTTCAGAGCTTTGCCTTGCGGGGGGGGGGGGGGGAGAGGAGGGAGTTTACTTGTTTAGTGCTTGCCGAAGTTTTGCACCTTGTTATCCTAAGATATTTATTGTTCAGAAAGGCCCATTCGCCTGAAATGGAAAAGGTCAGTTTGTGCAGAAGCACTTGTAAAACAAAACCTTTCCAGGGGTAAGAATTCTTCTTTGCCCTTCCCCCTGGAACGTTTATTGAAGAATGTGGGGAGGGGGAAGTATCTTCTTCCTTAGCAATCTTTCTGGCATCTCATTCCAAAATTAAGGGTACCCTAATACGAATAGCCTTTTGACAATATTATGCAGCTGCATCTCCGTCTGGTATGAATACGCACAAAACAGAGAAACAAGTTAGCACATCAAGTTCCCACTTTCGGAATAGGTAGAACACATTCATAGTAACACATACTAGCCTTCATATGGATATTCAAACATTCACTGAAATTTTGTGCCTGTTCAATGACAGGAACCCAGATCCTAACAATTATTGGTCGGAGAGGGCAAAAAGGAGAACGTATCTATTGTTGACAGCATCCTACTGGGTCAGTCAATTTCCTCAGGGGTAACATTTCATGAATGGCTCAGTTCTATTTCAAGGCATGAGTCAAACCTCATTTTTGGTTAGTTGTTAATTGCAATGTATATGTTGGATGTCAGCCAAAAGAGCTCTTTGCCCTCCCAGTCAAGTCATGACCTCTGATGAAGAGGGATGCGGCATATACCAACATACCATAACCACAAGTGGAGAGACTTGCACAATTAAAGCTGGCATGCAAGTACTCAGGGAAAAAGCAGCATCCCATCATGCGACACATTGGTCAACTTCTCTATTTCTACCCTTTTTCAGAATCTATGCAAGCTAACAGGCACTTCAATGAACACCTTTTGCAACTGCAAAATGAACACTGAACACTGGTTGCAACTGCAAACCCTGAAACCACTTAAGTTTTGCACCTTAACCAGTCTATCTGAAAAGTAGTGGCAAAACAACGCAACGTGCACAAATGTGAATTTCATTCACAATATATCCTACTCTTCAGCCCCAAAAGGACTCCTAGAGTGACGAAGACCAAACAAATCAGCAGAACAAAATAAAACCATCCAGTAGAGCAGCCAAAAGCCTCCACATTAAAGTTGAGGGTGAAGAAATCTAAAAAGCCTTGGCAAATTAAAAACACAGACAAAAACACAACAGCAATTCTTAAAAAGGTACACCATAAAAATCTGAGTAAAGTGCTGATGTCTCTTCAGCAGCTCACATCAACACCCAAACAGCTTTTTAAACTAAGGATACATGCAGCCATGTGTAATTTTGAGCAGTTAATCCCCTGTATTTTGCTCAGACATATCCTTCTTTCGAGAATTTAGGGCACAATCCTGTGTAACATGCGGCGGCCGGCCATTTTGGCCAGTCGCCGCATCCTAGCCCATTCCCAGGCTGCCCCAGGGCAGCCCAGAAGCACCTCGGGAGAAGGGGACGTACATCGGCTCTGGAGCCGGCATACATCTGAGCCGGGGGAGTAAGGCTGAACTGAGCCGGGAAAGGGTCTGGGATACCAGCGGAGCGCGCCGCCGATATCCACACCCTCTCCCCTCCTGGTTTGCCCAATGGCCACCCTCCCTCACCGCCCAGTCCACCTTCCCCTAGGCGGGCTTACCTTCACCGGCAGGCACAGGGATGGTCCGCTGGGGGAGTAAGTTCACTCCGGCTGCCTTGAGAGTTGTCACAAACGCACTTTACGGCACATTTGCGACACTTTAGAGAAGGCGAATGTGCGCTCCGCTGCTCTGAAGGTAAATTGGATCGGGCTGTAAGTTCAGGAAAAATGTGGTCTTTGTTGTGCAGCAGAAACCAGTGCACATGGTACTGACTGGCATAGAACTAACGATATTACCCACTTCCCTGTCTTCCTGGACCAGTTTTTAAACATTAGTCCTTTTTATTAAAGAGGGAATAAAATGTGCATTTTAGATGTCCATGTGGCACTTTAGAAGCTTAAGGAAAAAAGCAGAGAGCCTTCCTCAAGCATGAAGACCAAACTAGTACTTAAACCAAACAGTATTTTTTTTTTTTACTGCAACAACACGTGGAAGCCAGATTCACCCCATGGGAGGAAAAACTGCAGCAAAGCAAATTCTGTTTAAGGTATATCTGTATGCACCCTAAGTGGAGTTAAAGAGCAAACTGAGATGGTAGTGAAAGAAACAGCTAAGAGAGAAATTCACAGTAAGATCACAGTAAACTACAGATCGGACCTTGGTATTCGCGGGGGTTCTGTTCTGGACCCCTCCCCCCCCCGTGGATACCGAGTACCCGTAGATACGGAGGTTCACCTGCAAATATGGGGGTCCACCATAAAGTACTTTAAAAAGTAAAAAAAAGCACCCCCAAATCGCCTTTCCTACTTCCATGTGGGCAAACTGCGCCGTTTCCAAGGCTCTTAAGGACTTTTTGAAGCTGAAAGACCTACTTCTGGGTTCCGCGAACCCTCTTCTCCCAGTCTTGCCCCAGAATGCATCGCGAGAAAACAGACACTCAGCTCCTCATTCCAATTGGTAGAATTCTCCATGTGCGAGGCAAGAGCGGTGGAAATACGTAGGAATTAAATGTGAAAACGTAGATAAAGCAAAGGGAGAGAGAGCCAGACACTCCCTTTTGCTGAAGTGCTTCAAAATAATTGTGCCTTCTAAACATTCTACAGTGCAAAAGGAACTAGACGAAGATAGCCTGCTGCTAATTTTTTTTTAAGCACTTCAGAAAAACTTCAACTTCTCTCCAATGTTTAAAATTAGAAGACATAAAAAGACTGACAGTCAAATCAAGGAGCACTAGACTGCAACAAAATGTAGTACAGGTTGAGTATCCCTTATCTTGACTGGATTTCAGATTTGTCTAGATTTCGGAATTTTTGGGGATGGGACCTAAACACGAAATTCGTTTGTCTCATATACACCTTATACACATAGCCTGAAGGTAATTTTATACAATCTTTTTTATAATTTTGTGCCCCAGCATGCCATGCGCTATGCCAGCCAGGTGCTGGAAGAGTTGTAAGTCATAGCCCCCAAAATGTCTGGATTTCAGAATAGTCTGGATTTCGGATGTCCGGATAAGGGGTAATCAACCTGTATTTGTATTCACCTTTGAAACATACGAAGCTGCCTTACCCTGAATTGGTCCACTAAGGTCAGTATCCTCAATAGCAGCCGACAGTGACTTGCCAGGATTTCAGCCAGGTTTCTTTCCCAGTCCTACCTGGAGATGCCAGGGGCTTGAACCTGGGACCGTCTACATGCAAAACAGGTGCTCACACTCAGCTACAGCCCCTCCCCATAAGGAGAAAAGTTTGGCTTTGCTACCTTTTACTACAGCACTGGCTCCACATGAGCATTGCTTCTTTACACAAAGTAATGTTTACTCATTTAAGAAAATACAAGTCCCCTAGATGCCTCAATGTGCAAAATGATACCGTACTATTGACCAAACAGAAGACAGGAAGAATAATCAGTCGTACCTTATCACACTGCTCCTACAAACAACGAGATAGAAATGTTGCTTGGGCAATGGCCAGATATTTGTTAGAATACTACTGTTTTTAAAATGAATTATGTTCTAGTTCTTAAAGATGATGTGGAGAAAACCTTCAGTGCGAATAGTGCCTACTTAAAAAAAAGATGCAACCAAATGGTTCTAAAGTGTGGGCCATTGTGGCAGTACATGACCACCAGGTGGTGCTCTGTGGCAACACTGCTGTATACTGCTTGTCAAGTGGGTGCTGTCCTCTCTTGGCGCAGCCTCTGTGGGCAGAGAAGAGTTTGCGGCCCAGCTCATACACATCCTATGGCTATGAGCCCCAGAGAAAGAACCACAAGAAAGGCAGCAGATGGGCTTGGAGAGACCACGTAGCAGAAGCTTGAGAAGAGGAAGGAAGAGCCAAAGCAAGGAAGTGGCTGTGGGAAGGCAGAACCATACACCACTGTAAACAAGGATTTAAGGATCGGAAAATGCAGGCAACAAGGTTAGGCCCCAGGTCTGGCGAATATCTGCCAAGATCTGCATACATGAGTCAGTGAGGGATTGGGACGCAGGGCTGACTAGCATAAAACTCCATACACTGCAGGCTTCCAAGGAGGCAGTAAACATATTTATCTGGTCTGAAGGACTCGACTATATGAAATAAAGATATAAAACAGCAATACTTGCTGACTCTGATGAACATATAAGATTTGTGAAAATAAAAACACATTAGCAAGGTGATGGGGGGCACTCTTTCATTATTAAAACAATTCCTTCGCCACAGTGGTACCTGTAGCTTCTGTGTTCCTGGACAAAAATGCCATGCATCACTTCTGAAGGGTTTATTTTGCCGAGGTGAGGGCTGAGCAATAACTCCCAATTGCAGAAGCCACCTCCGTAAGTGAACTGCAAGCAACACGCACAATTTATGGAACGCATCTCGCTATGCTGGCTGTCCAGGAGCCAGTTCCAATGCGCTGTAACATTTCCTTCGCAAGTCATAATTCAAGGTGGCCACCAAAGGGCCAATCATTCAGCAGAGAAAGGGCCTTCCGCTTCATACTTGCAACTGTTACTTGCTTCACTGAGCAGTGCAATGAACAAGACAGGGAAAAGATGTGCACACACACGCGCGCACACACACTAATGCGAGTAAGGACTGACCACTACTGCTAAGATTGCAAGTACACTTGCAGCCCAATCCTATTGGGCTCCAACGCTGATGCAATGAGCATTCTGGCAGTGTTGACTGCCTTATGGCAGTCGCAAAAAACACTGCAACAGCGCACGGAGGTGCACGCTGCCAGAGCCCCAGGGAGAAGGCCGCAGCCGCGCACATTGACATCTCCATTGGCAGGGAAAGGCAGAATGGGGGATCCAGCAGCAATGGCGTGTGCGGGATCCCACCCCCTCTTTCTCAAACCACCCTGCCCCTTTCTCCTCCTCAGACTTGCACCAGCTAAAGAGCTGGCACAGGTCCAAGGAGACCCATTGCAGAGTGGGAGGCTTATGGAGGGATAAGGGGAAATAAATCCATGTCCCCCTCTGGATATAGCACAAGCTTTTTGGGTGTGGCTTCATCAGCGGAGGGGGGAGAGAGAGATAGGATTGGGCTCTTAAAGAGGAAGCCAAGACAGATATAGGTACATACTTAACTCATTTATCCCATCATCCTGTACTCCATACTGTTCTCTTCAACATAAACCTACAGATACATACACTTCTTTCATCTCTGACTACAAGAATTACTAAGTCCACACAATTCTAATTCTGAACATTGAAAAGAAGCTTGGGTGTCTTCGTCTCCCCCCCCCCCCCCATGAAAGGTTTTCTGCTTGTTTGAGTGTCAGAAAATGGCATGGGGGGGAGAGTCAACCCCCTCCTCAGCACCACTTCTCTGATCAAAATCAGAGTTCCCTGACCTGCCCCCAAATTGTTTCAGAGAAAAAACTAAGTCACGAGATCAAATTACAGATTTCCTGCATCACATCTGCTTTGGACCCAACGCTGGAAAAAGTGAAGCATTACAACAGGCTATGTTAGCGAGTACAAGAAAACACTATAGCAATTTTGCTAAACATTACATAAATCAAAACACAGAGGGAGACAAAGTTCCAGCTCAAATGAGACCAGTTTGCAATAGAAATGCAAAAATATATATATACAAATGCTGCTTGCTTGACATTTTGTACCTTACCTAAGATCATTCTCCAAGCTACTTTCACTGTTCAGAAGAACAATAGAAAGACTGGGGGGGGAGACTATTATGGAAGTATAAAAGGTATTAACAGTAAGAGTTGTGTGTATTACCCCATCAAGTACGCATACACTTTTAACCTTTCAAGACACAACTGTATATTTGAGACTAACCCAATCCTTCACAAGCATCTTGCCGACATATTTAAATCCATTTTACCTTTCTAAATAAGAACTCCAAAAGAGTTAATAAGCAGAATTGTCCTTAATAACTCAAGATTAGTTCAATTGTTCAGCTGTGTACATACATGATGTGGCTTAACACACAAAAATACTAATACTACAGGTTTTTTTTTAAATTGTATGCACATTATCACTCACCTCTGAATGCATTTGTCCATCATGTGTTGTACTTGGCACTATCGCCCATGTCAGATTGGCACTAGCAGATGTCAAAGTACTAAGGGCACCATTTTTCAGTGGCTCTGTGGAATGCGATTTTGGCCCTTGCCATCCTATAAGGTTTTCTGAAACAGGAGAACAAAAAAGCTTTCTGCAATGCCTGTTCTGTAATGAGTGCCCATTTTTAGGGGACCCAGCAAAACATGAGAATAGATGACCATCTATCTCTAAGCCAGCGGTGAGGAACCTCCGGCCCGCGGGCTGTTTCCGGACCCCGGGGCGATCCAGTCCGGCCCGCTCGAGACCAGACCTGATTCCATCATGTCCGGCCCACGCGAGACCAGACCGGAGGTCCCGCACTCACCTCGGCGCGACTAAAACTCAAACAGCTGTTCTGTACATGTGCAAAACGCCGCTAAGAGGCCAAGAGAGGGCAATCTCTCTTGCCCTCTCTTGGCCTCTTAGCGGCGTTCTACGCATGCACAGAACAGCCAGTTTGAGTTTTAGTCTCGCCGAGGTGAGCGTGGGGGCGGCGGCACAGTCAGAGGCTGAAGGTAACAAGAGCAATGGGGATATGCACGTGCAACGGGGGGCCCGTTTGCGGTGGAGGGGCGCACGGCCCGCGACACATTTTCCCCATGGGAAAACGGCCCTCCACCGCAAATAGGTTCCCCACCCTAGCTCTAAGCCAGGGGTGGGGAACCTATTTCCGGTGGAGGGCCATTTTCCCATGGGGAAAATGTGCTGCGGGCCGTGTGCCCCTCCATCGCAAATGGGTCCCCCGGCGCGCGCCAGGGGGGTGAGCGCGCGCCAGGGGGGTGCACACACACACACACCGCCCCCCCATTCCCCATCGCTCTCCTTACCCCCCCATCGCTCTCCTTACCTTTTTCAGGCCACCGCCGCCGGCCCCGCGCACGCTGCTCACGCGACTCCTTTTGAACCATCGCGCACGCTCTCACCTCAGCGCGACTCCTTTGGAATCTGGCTGTTTCTGTGCATGTGCAGAAACAGCCGGATTCCAAAGGAGTCGCGCTGAGGTGAGCGCGTGTGGGGCCGGCGGGCCTCCGGTCTGCTCATGCGGGCCGGACCTGATTGACTCTGGTCCATTCTCGCACGGGTTGGATCGCTCCGGGGGCCGGATACGGCCTGCGGGCCACCAGTTCCCCACCGCTGCTCTAAGCCAATCATTTCAACATGGGTGTACCCTGCATGCAAGTCTCTTGTTACCAATGTCTCATCACAGCAACTAGTCATCACAATGGCTCTCAGTACCCTTTTGTTCACACCAAAGAGGTTCCGTTATTGAGAAGCCCAGTATATGAACCACATACTTGACAATGCAAAGTTTCTATTTTATTTGTTCTATTTTTATAAGTAGGGAAAATATCACTTCTCTATTCTGTCCAGCACACAGAAATGGGGAAAAGTACAGTATATCCAATTCCTAAGTGGAAGACAACAACTGTTTGAAGTCAGCCAGGTGGGTTTTTTTTTCTAGGCCTAACCACAGTTTCAAAGATATTAAAGTATTAAAACACCATGCTGTTTGTTTAATAAGACGTGGTGTTTAGCTACACAACAATGAATTCTGGAACATCCTTTTACTCTATAATTATTTTAAGTATTCAAAAACAATCAAGCCTAGATTAACTTCTTAAACACTAGCATGCAAGTTATAGGCACGTCTACAGGCAAGCACCTGAGTTTCCTCTAGATGTATGGCGGCGCTGGTCATAGCAGCAGGAGCAACAGCAACGGTCACACAAAGTCCGCTTCATAAATAAAAAAAACCTTGAAGCAGTTTCCATTCCACCTCTGGAGAGGGGAGGACTTGTGTGACATCACAGAACTCTACACACACTTTTGCTCGCATTGGATCTTTGTGATGGAACAGAGCAAGAATTCCAGAAGTGACGCTTGCAGCCCTCTTTGCTCTCTTTAGACAAGATGCTTCGACACCTGCTAGCTGGGCAAGAGGCACTTTTTCAATTGGTGCTCCTCTTATATTTAGCAGAGGGAGAGTAACTGCCCCCCTTTCACCTCCAAACAGTGTCTTTTCTGGTGGCTGTTGCTGGTGTTCTTCTGCATCTTTTTTTAGTTTGTGAGCCCTCTTGGGATGGAGAGCCATTCAATCATTTGATTTTGTCTGTAAACCACTTTGTGAACTTTTTGTTGAAAAGCAGTATATAAATACTGTTTAATAATAATAATAAATTAACACTATACTTATGTCAGACAGCCTCTTGCAGAAGTGTTCAATTGAAACCACTGTGACATTTCCACTAAATGGAAAGCTAATCATTTTACAGACCACACTGTAGTCTGTACCACACTGCCATCCACACTGCCATCATAGACACTGCCATCATAGACATCATCTTGAGAAAGATGACCACACTGCCATCATAGACAGCAGGTTACTAGTTTCCTCATGAGATCACCAACAAAAAGCCTTCATCTGTCATTCTGAAAGGGTTCCAAGTCCTTCTCCACCTTTGCAACATACTGTGGCTTTGAAACCAAAATGCAGATAAGAACTCGAACGGTGTAATTTAAAAGACTCATTTAGTGCTTTGATACATTCCAGGGGGCTGGAAGCCTCTTGATCCAATGCCAGCCATGATTTACCATCCTTTTACCATCCAGCAGCAAGCCTCAGGTTCACCCAGTATCTCCTCCCCTTTCTTCAAGCACAAAGAGAAGCGATTATACAGTTCAGCCGACTGCTGGTGGCACTTGGACTGCCAGAACCTCACTCCGACGTGGCTCTTTCGGCGCCATATTTTTGCTCCTGGGAGGCTCCTGTCTTTGGCCAAGCCTCTTGGGAACTCTGAGAAGGGCCCTCCCACCCACTCAGAGCCTCCTACCTGTGTTTTCTGGCCTCTGAAAACACAGGAGTAACTGTTGATGTCATCGTCAGTCACTTCCGGTGGTACGCACTGGAAGTGGTACTCGGCTGGAAAGGAGTTGAGAACCCCACGCGCTAGAGTGCATCAGCATTTAGAATATCTGTCATGGAGGCTGTAATTGGTCGTTGTGTGATAATCCTATCCAACTTACACCACCGGTGTAACCAGCAGGGGAGGGCAGGGCGGGAGGCTTTGGAGATTTAAATCCCCTTTGAATCTCCCTTTAGAGGGGATTTGGATCCCCTCTCCATTCTGGGGCCTCCTTGCTGCACTGCTGGTTTCACTGGTGGTGTAAGTTGGATAGGATTGCACTGTATAAGTCGTAACCAAGATATGTTTACCAAAAACACAAAACAAAACTATGGGTGGCATCCAGAGTTTCCTGGCTCCAGGAAAGGAAACTGCAGATGCCACCCCTGCAAGTATGACACTTGAGTGTGAATGTGTACATGTCATGGTGCCCCAAGAAAGAAAAAGAAAGAAACCTGAACTGAACTTCTAGCAAGGCTCTTCATCTATCAATGGGTTATTTGCCAATTTTGCACCTCAGACTTAATGCAGGGTTGTCACCCGATTGCTGGGGCCCAATTAGTTCCTGTGGCCAAGCCCTGCACCAGGGCTCCCAAATTACTCACTCACCCCCATCACACACACACACCCCGTTGTGCTTTGGGTGCTACCGCCAATACTCAGGCCACGCAGGTGGGCCCTCTGATGGGGTTCTGGATCCTCAGGTAGTGCTCAAACTGGCCAATATCACCACCCCTGTGTAAATGTCTCTAGTAGGATAACCACCTGGTATCCCATGGTAATGCTTTCGGACCTCGTAGAATACTAGGTTTTTATTTAGCACTGGCAAAATAACTGGTACGTCTTTGAGCATTTCTGTGTTAACTTTGTAAGTTATACGGCCATAAGATAAAGAATTATTCTTCACTTTAAAAAACCTACCATACAAAAACCAATCATTCTAATTTTAAAACTCAAGACAAAAGGCTCAATATTGATTCAGCTCATGATCCACTGTGAAGGAACTTCATCAGTGCCATCATCCCATTTTTTACACTTTGGTTTAAAGCCTTGCATGTTTTTAATAAGGGCTGGTTCTTTTTTCTTCTTTTTTTTAAAAATAGAAAACATCTATTATTGCAGACCTCTAACAGGTGTCGTAGGCCAGCGGGTGGCGCAGCGGGTTAAACCGCTGAACCATAAGCTGTCGATCGAAAGGTCGGCAGTTCGATTCCCGCGACGGGGCGAGCGCTCATTGCTTGGCCAGCTCCTGCCAACCTAGCAGTTCCAAAGCATGTCAATGCGAGTAGATAAATAGGTACAGCTTGCAGAAAGGTAAACAGCGCTCCATGTTCCAGCTGCATGCTACGCGCTGCGGCAAGGGGAGTCATGCCGGCCACATGACCACGGAGGCGTCTTCGGACAACGCTGGCTCTTCGGCTTTGAAATGGAGATGAGCACCACACCCTAGAGTCGGACACGACTGGACTTAATTGTCAGGGGATACCTTTACCTTAACAGGTGTCCAGAAAAACAGCTTTGCTCACCTGAAGACAGTGTCCTGTTACTGTGTTGGTTCACTTGGTTTATGCTCTGTTGTAGCAAATGCAGGCATTCTCCAAGGCAGCTGAGGGTGGCAGCAGAGGTAGCTTTTAAAAGCAGCAAGTCTTGATCCAAGGCAGAAAGAGGACCAGAACCTGGAAGGGATTCAATGGCTTGCACAAGGTTCTTCTGCTGTCCTTCCACTTGGTTCATAATCTGCAAGTGTTTAAAAAGAAGTAGAAACACACAGGACAACTTCTCAAGAAACAGGTCTTCGTTATATTGAGGTACCAATACCAACACCACAGGGACTGTTTTTAAACTCTGCAAAAGTAAACACAATATTCAGGGTTTATAGGGGGGGGAAATTCTATGCTGTCTTTCAGCTCCATTCAAGGGGTCACCAAGACAACTTACAGAGATAAAATTGAATCTAACACAATCATGACAAAGCCTTGAAACAAAGTAAAAAGGGACAGAAAATAAGAAAAAACAGAACATAAAACAGCATGGAAAAGACAGCAGATCACTTAAAAGAAAGCCAAACAGAATAAAAAAGTATTTAACCAGCTAAAGATGTACAACATTGAGACCAGTCAGGCTTCTCTGGGAGGGGATTCTACAGTTGAGGGGCTGCCACTCAAAAGATCCTGTCCTCCATTTCCACCATACAGACCTCTGATGGTGATGGAACACGAAGTACAACCTCTGATGGACACAAAGTGCAAGAAGGTACATGTAGGAGGAGACGATCCTTCAAGCATCCTGGACCCAAGCCATGTAGGGCTTTATAGGTAGTAAACAGCGCCTTGAACCAAGTTTGAACGCATATTGGAAGCCGCTACAGATCATGAAGCACAGGTGCAATGTGTTCTGACCAACAGGTTCACCCAAGCATCCTGGCTGCCACATTCCGCACCCGCTGAAGCTTCCAAACCATCCTCAAGTACAATGCCTTACCGTAGCCTAAACAAAATGTAACCAGGGCATGGATTACCACAGCCAGATCAGCCTTCTTCACCTGTGCCAGCCAGTTGGTCAAGAGTGCTCTTGGCCACAGCCACCACCGGTCACTGCAGGACTAAAGCCAGCTCCAGGAGCATTCCCAGACTGTGAATCTGAAACTTCAAGCGAAGCATGACCTCATCCCAAACAGGTTGCAAACCCATTCCAGAATCAGTTTTCCTACTAACAACACCTCGATCTTGCCGGAATTAACCTGTAACTTGAATTAACCCACATCCATTCCTTCACAGCTGCCAAACATCAGCCTGTAACATCCACAGCCTCCCAGACGGACGCGGGAGGTAGAGTAGGGCATCAGCAGCATACTGGTGACACCACACTTCAAACCTGGACAATCTCTCCAATGGCTTCGTGTAGATGTTAGGGGAAGGACCTAATGTCAGTGGTGGAGCACATGCTTTGCAAACAGAAGGTCCCAAGTTCAATCCCCAGCATCTCCAGGTAGGGCAGAGAAAAACCTTGGAGAGTCACCGTACACCTGCTAGGCAATACTAAGCTAGATGGACCAATAGTCTGATTTAGTACAAGTACATTTAGTACAATGGTCTGATTTAGTACGCTTCCTAAGATCCTGTGTTAAGAGCAATATGGGGACAATAGGGGACAATATGGAAGCTTGCGGAGGCCAATGGCTACCTTCTGGAACCTGCCTGACAGGTAGACGTGAGGCCACCATAAAAACAGTGCCTCCCATTCCTGCCAGGTGAACTAGAATATCATGGTCGATGGTAACAAAAGTCACTGAGGCATCCACTAAAACAAGCTGGTATGTACTCTCGTCTAGTTCCCAACAACAGAGGTCATCAGCCAGTGCATAACCTGGTCTGACACCAGACTGAAAGTGATCCACGATAATCAGCCTCAGGCTTTCCTGGGTGATTCCGAGACATCACTACCTGTTTGATCATCTTGCCTAAGAATGGCAAATTCAACACTGGGCAATAGTTGTCAAAAGGTGGTGGGTTTTTCCAATAGTTTAACAATAGCCTCCTTTAAACCAGATGGAACAATGCTTCCCCCCCCCCCCCAATAAGGCATTCACAATTTCCAGCATCCATCTGGCCAGCCAGCCCTTTGCAGCCAAATGCAGCCAAATGGGCAAAGTGTAGTCTCACTTCAGAAAGGAACCTCAGCATCCATAACTGAGAGTTATAGAAAACATGTCATAGATTCCACATTTGTAATGTTAACTGTATCCAGAGGTCACCTGCTATAAAGGCAGCCTGGCAGAAAAAGGAACAGAATGCCACTTGTCACATACAGCTCTCAGCTGAAACCTGTCCAGCACATCAAAGTTCTATAACCAACCCTGGAAGATGATTCCCTCCCCATAGGCCTTGGGCGATAAAGCAAGGGTATGGACAGCCCCCCAACTTGAAGCAGTTACTCATTAGCAATCATGGGTTACCTAATGGAAGGAAAAAACCTACAGAATTAGTCTCACCCTGCAGCTAATCCCAGTGCTAATTCTGCCCCCTTTATCTACTTGGGGTAACATTATTCAGGGACTCAATAACAATAGTCATACTACTGAAGGCATGTTCACCATCAAGCGTTACAAATGCACTCAATACTGGCAAGCAGGGTTTTACTTTGTTTATTCCGGCAAGACTTCCACCTCTCCACCCACCCCTTCTCAATCTGGAGAATCTATCCTTCTCTCAAATGTCAGCAATAAGCCCAGGAGGAATCTCTTTCTGACTTCTCTAGGCCCAGTACAACAGAAACAAATCCCACTACAACCTATAGACGTAAGCATCAACTTTATTCTGATAATTCACTCCTCCATGGAGATACTGTATTACAATGTATTTTCAACTTTCTTCTTTGAAAAGGAGTTCTGGGGGTCCAGCTGTTCTAATCTGAAATGCAGATCTGCATCCTGAATGAGCACACCAATTTCATTCCACCATTTCCTTTATGAGACAGACACACACTGCGTTAAAACCATACACTATCTCTGATAAGACCATCAGTTAGATGAAAGCTAGTCTATTAATACTGAAAATTACCATATAGTCAATGCCACCAATGCGATTTCTGAAGAAGTAAATTTATGAGAATAAAGCCATGAGACATTCTAAAACTCTATAAATCTTTAATCTTGCAAAAGGTCTCATCGCCACCATTAGATGGAGACGTATTATTGTTCCCCCCACCAACCCATGTCTGTTATTTCATCATTCCAAAACAGTCCAGAAGTGGTCAAATATCACCATCCATTATGTCAGAACCATAAAAATATATGGTACATTAGTTATCACCCTGCACTTTTTTTGAGATATTCCATCTAGGGACAAACTACAAGACAACCCAATCCAATACACTATTTTGTCTCTCTCAAAGCTTCTGTGTTTACAGTAAGTCACAGCACAATCCTGTCCAGTTGTAGACCTGTGGAGTGATCCTTCCATCGGGGGTTGCAAATGTGCCAGAAAGCATGTTTGCAGCACCTGATGAGTAAGTGGCGGTGGCAGAGAGGCCTGTGCCACTCCGCCGGCACACAGAACTGTGGAGCACCACAGAGGAGAGATAATTCCCCACAGTATGGCAGAGAGAGGACAGATTCTGGGGGGCCAGATTGGCCCGCCAGGCCCGGGATGGGGGAGAGATCAGCTGCAGCAATCTCCGCCAAATCTTATCCCCCTTCCCGGGCCTGGATGACATTACAAGGTCGGCTCGAATGTGCACCAGCAAAATAGCTGACACACATCTGAGCAGACCCATTGGGGCAACTGGGGCTCTACTCAGGGTAAAAGGACGAACATCTCTTTAGCCCGAGGAGGCCTCTGGCTATGCTGGTGCAGGCCTGATCCCATGTAGGATGCAGTGGGTGCTTTATTTGTACCGCTGCATTCTGCTAGGCAGGATTGGGCTGTTAGTAAGGCTTTCCACGCTTAAGGTAATTTAGAAATTGTGGCCTAGGGTGTCAAAGTTTCAAGTTCAGTTGTGGCCTATTTAGTTGTGGCCTATTTAATGGATCATAACATGATCACATGTTATTTGGTTGGAGTAATAGAAGAACAGCAAAAGAGCCAGGATCTATATAAATTAAACCCACAATCCCCAATTCTTAGAACAGTACGTACCAACCCTGAATCTACAATATATTAATGAGACACAATGCGGTGTTCTAAGTTTATCTTCCAAGCTCCATTTCAACTCTTCCCTGGGATATTTTAAGGTAATAATCAATTACCTCACAAGTGTTCTATCTCTTGTACCAATCGCCATACCTTGGCTTTTCCCTCCTCTAATAAGCAATCTCGATAAGCCACAATTCCATTACCAAAAGCTTTTATTTTTAAGGCTTTTCCCTTTCAGAGATTAGACTGCAGTATGCATCTTAATTGCTTCATATTGGAGAAGATTGGTCAGCCCAGTTCTGTCTCGTATTTGTTTCCCAAAGACAAGTTTGAGAAGACTTCAGAGGAGCAATTCAGGTCAGACAGGCTCAAACAATCCAGGAAGCCCTGGTGGGATGCAGTTTCTAACCCTCCCAAGTCCGCACACTCCTTTCCCCCCCCCCCCAAGGGCATGGTTTCCTTAAACTACAGCTTTGTGATTCATTCAAACCTTGATCTACTGTTTAATTGTGGTTTACAAACCATGGCTAAACCAGGTTGAGAAACAAATTCAAACCTGGGTTTGCACTCTAACTATGGTTTACAAACCACAATTAAACCATAATTCAGTACCTTGTTGCTGTTTTAACAAGCCAGGTTGTCATTGTCAGAGCTCCATGCTAGAGATCAGTAAGTAAATGGAGGGGAAGAGAAGAAAGGACATGGGCTCGAGATGTCTTGAAACCATGTTCACAATTCATCAAACTAGATTTGTTCTCTGGATTATCTGAACATTTTGAGTTTCAGAGTTAGTATTCTGTAAGTGTGCATTGTATAAATGATGTTCAAGTGTTTAAAAAGTTATATTATTGTATCTTTTTCAGCAATTCCTTTAAGAATGATTAGTTTCAGTCAAAATGCATCAGGTATAAAGCTGCTACTCTTCCCAATATACCAGCTGTTTTTCTTCCTCATATGTCCCTCTAGTTGAGATCTTGGTCTAGATCAGGGGTGGGGAACCTATTTGCGGTGGGGGGCCATTTCCCCATTGGGGAAATTTTTGGGGCCCCGAAATTTTTGGGGCCCCGCACCGCAAATTTGACACCCCCCCACGAATTTACAGTTCTAAACCGCCCTCCCTCCCTCCCACCCACCCACCCACCCACGGACCACTCTCCCTCCCTCCCTCCCACCCACCCACCCACGGACCACTCTCCCTCCCTCCCACCCACCCACGGTCGCTTACCTGAGGCTCCGGGCGGCGGCAACTGGCGGCGGCGGCAACTGCCGCCGCCCCACGTCAGCTCCAGTTTAAATCGGCCTTTCTGCAGCTGCGCAGATCGCAGTTGAGGCCGAGAGGGCAATCTCTCGGCCTCAACGGCGATCTGCGCAGCTTCAGAAAGGCCAATTTCAGGAGGAGGCACCTCTTCCTTCTGAAAGCGGCTTTCCTGGACCTGCAGAGAGCGGCGCTCTGCGCAGGTCCAGAAAGTCCGCTTTTAAAGGGACTAGGCGGGTAGTGGCGGTGGAGCCTCCGGTCCCGCGGGCCGGATCGGTCCTGTCCCGTAGGGGCTGGACCGGATCGACCCACGGGCCGGAGGTTCCCCACCCCTGGTCTAGATCTTGACATTTATACTTGTACAAGAATGCTTTTCTTAAGTAAATGGCAGGATTATTAATCTCCAGCAAGAATTCATCTTTTCTTAATGTAAAATTAAGAATTTGTGCATGTGTCTCTCTTCACACACACACACACACACAGGTGTTGATCTCAGATACAAAATTCCAACCTATATTAACACTGCAAACCACCAGAAATGACTTATTCAGAGCTTTTTCAATCATGCCTGGCCTCAACATTTGATCTTAAATTGCTAAATCCTTTTGTAATAAACTGCCAAAGTATGCTGAACGTGAAACTGAAGATCTAAAGGCTTCAGCAAGCACACAGAGTAAGAACAGTCACTGTCAATAAGGAGCAGCGATCAAATGCCTTTTACAGATATCAAAAGGAAGTAACATTGTTATTCTATGAACTTAAAAGTACAGAAAGATTATGAAATTCACCTCGTGAACACACATCTGGGAGAATGACTTGAAGACCAATGCACAAATGAAAATTCAGACAGTGACAATGCATGACAGACACTATTAACCAAGACACAGCCAAATCATGCACCTGACCCAACTGGATTTGGCAACGTTTACCCAAAAGAAACAAAACTTGGCACAGGAAACATACAGTATTAGTCATGATAGACGCTACGATGGGATTTCCCTTTTGTTCACATCATGATGGGTTTGATACCTTTGCTGATACCTGCCAAGGAACCTAATTTGTTTCAGTTGCTGCACAGTCACAGAAGCTCAAATTCCACAACCCAGTAACATTTCAGACATCTAGATCAACTTCAGCATAGCAAAAACTCTTAGTACTTGTTCTGAATTAGGTTGTGGATCAGACTACATATGAGCCATTACCATGTTCAATGATAAAATTCCTCTTGCCGCACTATGCTGGTGCGACTGCTCATCTCCATTAGCACAGAACGAAAGGAACATAGTCATGGCTGTTTCAGATAATGAGACGACAGAATGATACAGTCTCATTGAGGCAACATTGCCAATTGAAAACATTAAATATCTTGGAGAACTCTCTTAGGTCGAAATGAGAATGCCAACACCACTAACAAAATCTGGTATTTTAAAAGCTCTCATTTTACCTACCTACTCTGCCTGGATCAAAGATGTTAAAACCTCTAGCACAGATCCAAAGGCAGTTTCCTGCCACTAATACTGCAGAGTTAGAGTACAGCAGGTACATTTACGGAGAGGCATTCTGCCCACAAAGTCTGACCACCCAGAGCATCAGTGTAAATGCACACATTAATAAATACATTATGTGCAGCCTGCTCCCTAGAACAGTAGTTTTAATCATCCTTCCACTGTGCATAGGACACCCAACTCTAAATTCACTATCATGCCATGCAAGTATCTTACCAAGAGAAACAACTCTACAAATACTTACAGCAGAGGCCCACCAGAACACCTTCTAAGAAAGCAGGTCTCTCCAGACTAAATGCAAGTTAGTTGTAATTTCCATCTGCAGCCTAAGTTGCTAATTGTACAAAAACATGCAGGCTTCGTCACGCCTGTTTGTCATCCATTTCCAGACATTTTTCTATGAGACTGGAATGTTCACCAATAGGATCAAGTCAACAATAGGTCACTTGCATGTGTCAAAGAATTCCTCTGTACTGATGTATAATTATAAAGCTGATCCAAATATAAAAGGTAAAGGTGACCCCTGACAATTAGCCAAGTCATGTCCAACTCTAGGGTGTGGTGCTCATCCCCATTTCAAAGCCAAAGAGCCAGCGTTGTCCGAAGACGCCTCCGTTGTCATGTGGCCGGCATGACTCTCCTTGCCGCAGCACGTAGCATGCGGCTGGAACACGGAGCGCTGTTTACCTTCCCGCAAGCGGTACCTATTTATCTACTCGCATTAACATGCTTTGGAACTGCTAGGTTGGCAGGAGCTGGCCAAGCAACGAGAGCTCACCCTGTCGCGGATTCGAACTGCCGACCTTTTGATCGACAGCTCATGCTTCAGCGGTTTAACCCACTGCGCCACCCCCTCTCAATTCTCAATTCAAAATAGCTCACTTTCTCTGCACAACAGGTAGAAAGTTTATCAGAGGGGGAAATTAACTTATTTTTGTGAAGACAGGACAAGGTGGGTGGGGAAGAAATTTCTTATGTAGAATTACTTCACCTAATTTCCCAAAAAGGACTACAGGACATATCTTTAGTAGGCTAATTACATACCCCAACACACATTTTGGTGCCTTAGAAGTTAGACCTATTCTTGGGACGCTGCTTCCAAAAATGGCATCAGTTCTGCCCTATCATCGCTAGTTTTGGAGATACAGCACAGCCAACCTTATATGCGGATTCAAGCAGCTCCCTTGTGAGGAAGCCGACGCCATGGCTTCCTCATGAGGAAGCTGCTTGAATCAGCATATAAGGTTGGCTGTGCTGTATCTCCAAAACTAGTGATGATAGGGCAAAAGTGATGCCATTTTTGGAAGCAGCACCCCAAATATACCCAAGAATAGGTCTAACTTCCGAAGTACCAGAAAAAATAATGTTGGTCTGCGTTAGTTGATTCTATTAGTTCACAAAAACACAGAAGTCCATTAAAAGCTGCAGCAATAAGGTGAAATTATCTAAAAACGACAAGACAATTCAGATCAAATGCTTGAATATTTAGAATTGCAAACCTCCTGCACTGCCCCAAGAGATTATATGTTTTACATGCCAGCAGGGAAACTCCATACATCTCTTACCTCTCTGACTTCATGGAGCTGGCCAGGATGCTGGCCCTTCGCTCTTCGAGCGGCTGCAGGTGATTTGTGATGTGTAATGGTCACAACTGGTGGTCCACTCTGATTCAGGTTTTTCTGAGACCCAGAAGACATGGAGTTGGCTGATCCATGTGGTGACAAAGACAGGCCTTTCATTCGTGAGGTTGGGGTGCTCTGGAACAATCAGTGATTAAAAGAAAATATTATGATGGCATGAAAAAAATGGATTTAAATTAACTTTTGTTCCAGTGAAACTTTTGTACCCTGAGACCATTGCGGTTGATATCAACAGAGATCAGTTTAATTCTGTTCCTCCTTTCCCCCCCCCCCCCAGACATTTGTGCACAGGACATACAAAATGTTCAAGCCATACGACGCCAAACATATGAAGTTAAAGCATGGGCAGAAATCAGCAGAAAGCAAAGAACAAATTTTCACAATATTTGACTATTGGAAACGGTAATACAAAGGTGTAGCTTGAGGAAAAGGAAAAATGATAGAAGAATGGGAAGAGAAAAAGAGTCGTGCGGAAAAATAAGAAATTCTTTGAAGCTAAATCTGTCAATGACAGAGCAGACAACCATGAGAAAACGGCAAAAAAGATGAAAGATTAACAGAAGAATGACAGAGATCAAAGATAGGAAAGCCACACTGGAGGCCCCATTAGTGATGGAAAGTACAAGATATAAACTCTTGTATTTATTCGTAAAGAAATACAGTACATCTGAGTATCATGAGAACATGAAAATACCAAGAGACCGTAAAACATGAAGTACAAGAAGCCTAACAGAGAACTGGAGGAAAAGAGAAGCAACATAGAAGAAGACAGCAAAGAGAGAAAGGCAGCAAAGACAACTGAGTAATGCAAACTGAAAAGCCAGCAACTGAGTCACTATGAAAACAAAGAGCTGGAGAAAAGCACCAGAGAGAAAACAATAAAATACTGATTGCAACTAAAGGAAGAAGGAAAAAGTGGTATTGAAAATGTTGTTCAGCTGAAGAAAAAGAAGCAAGCTAAATTTACAGTGATGAAGAAAAAAAAACAAAAGAATGCTCATGACTTGCACCACCTGAAAAATGAAGCAATAACATCAATTTCAGCAGAATGCTATACGGATGCCGTGTGTGTGTGTGTGTGTGTGTGTGTGTGTGTGTCCGTCCGAATGCAATCAATCATTTCAATAGGGATGACCAGCCAGCACAAGTTTTTCCAGATTTAGAAATTTCAGCAGAACGCTATATGGATGCTGCGCGTGCATCCGAATGCAATCAATCATTTCAATAGAGATGACCAGCCAGCACAAATTTCTCCAGGATTTAGAAGAAAATCTGAATACTGTATGCCCATTTGTCCGTTAGCTTCCTTCCCCCCCCCTTCCTTTAATATTTTTTATATTATAAAGTGCAGACATTTACAACACTGAGACTGCAAGTTGGACGTTTGCTTGGGCATTTAAGTCCTGTTGAACTCATTGGGGCTTACTTTTAAAAGAGGTGTGAATACTTCTGCTAATGCCATTATGATTTCCTCCTCCAAATAAAAGCCAGTTGCACTCAGCACAAATATGTACAATGCCCATGCAGAGACTGTACAATTCTATTTCATACAGTAAAAAAGTCAAATGATAAAACAAACTTGGAGAAGCAAAGAATCCAGGAATTAAATATTCTAGAATCAGCTTGCTTACTCTTCTAGACAATAATGTCTAAACTCTTTTCCACTAAGAGGAAGGGAGATATTGAGTCATGTCAATGCAATCATTTAGATTTAGGTTTTTAAAATTGGACTACTGCAGATACTAGACTACTGCAGATACTAGTGCACCAGTATTCAGAAAATCTCAGCTGAACAAACACCAAGAAAAGGGCAGTCACAGTGTGACGTATTACTGCTAGTAATATAATGTAATCACAGTGTCTTAGTTTCATTGTCCCAGGAGTTGGAAATGGCAACATTTTTATTTTAATGGTAGGTCTTCACCTTCCTGAAATCTAAGAATTACAGTACAGTACTCCATTTTCATACAGGTTCTATTTGTACAAAATTGTAAAACTTTTTCTCTCTTGTAATCTATCTTTGCATTGCAACATACATGACAAAGGGTTTATTCTAAGAAAGTTAACCATGGCTAAGTTTTCAAAATTAATAGAAAAAATTAATCACAGCTACCTCATTACACCAATTTCAGTGATGCTTAATCACAGCTTACTTTCTTTGGATACAATCTACTGCAAAAACTAGACCACAGCTAGTCAGAAAACTAGTCCAAGGGCTTTTTTTGTTGGTTTTAATAAATAAAACAGTTCAAACAGTTCTGCTTCTCTCAAATTTGCTATCAAAACTCATACAGTTCCCAACCTCTCCAACCTTCTAGCCTCTCTCATATAGAAGACCCCCACTCTTCAGAAGTGGTATTCAGTTCTACATAGGAACAAGGCAACTTATCCCCTTGCTTTTCCCTTCTCTCATACAATTTGAAATAAAAATGTCTTATAAATCTTATTTGCTCAGTTGTTCCAGGTAGGCAAAGATGAACTTAAGAAGCTGCCTTCTTCCAAGGGGGGAATCATATAGTTCAGCATCATCTGCAATAGTGACTCTCCAGGGTTTCAGACAAAGGGCTTTCCCAGCCCTACCTGGTGATGTCAGGTATTGAACCTGGAAGATCCAACACACAAAGCATGTGCTCTACCATGGAGCTACAGCCCCATTCCCAAAGATTATCCTTTTCACCCCAGCTACCATATAAAGCCTTCTACTAAGAAATGTGCTTGCCTTAAAGAGAGGGAAAAAGAAGCAGTACAACTACTACTTATCAAGCTCCTAGAAATTCCAGTTAAGTCGGACCCTCTTTCCATCAACTGCCACAGAACTGCTAAAGCATATGCTTGCCCTGAGGGGAGGGGTAGGAAAGACACAGAACAGTTCTAGGAGAGCCAGTTACCAACAAGCTCATGAGATTCCAGCGAATGCAGCCCCTCCCTCCGTCCAACTGCCATGGAACTTCAAAAAAATTGCTTGTCCCGACGACAACAACTTCAGATGTGTCCGGTCCAAATCTCCTCCCCACATTCTACTCATACTGCAAAGATAGAGTTATTGGAAGGGGAAAGCAAGGGGATGATTTGCCTTGCTTCTAGGTGAGACTGAACACCACATCTGAAGGGGGGGGGCTTCTATATGAAAGCGGCTATAAAGTTGGGAACTGTATGAGTTTTGATAGCAAATTTACTGGCGGGAGGAGAAGAGTGACTGACACTTCAGGGAATAAGGTAGAGTTCCACAAAATGGCGTCATGATATGCTCCAGTGAACATGGCAGCCACAAGCTTGGAAAAGAAAATATAGAATGAAACAGCGAGACAAGAGAACGTGGCAAGGAGTAATGGATGATGGGAAAAATATTTAAAGAAAAGAGAATGCATTTAAAGAAAGAGGCAGTACCAAGGAGGTAGTTTACTATTAGAAAATTTAGGTCTTGTTTCATTGTTAACTATATGAAAAATTATGGGAAAGGTAAACTTCAAAAAGGAGGGTTAAACAGAGGATAATCTGTTTTAGCATTTATAAAGAGACAACACCACCTCTACAGGTTTCAGTCAAGACTTTCACAGTACAAAGTTAATTAACTTAGCATTGCTAAGAGATTACCACCACACATCTTTTGTATATTTTTAAGCTTGTTACAAGACCAGCTTAGTTGCATTTCCTCTTGCAATTGATTCTGCTGATTCCAAATAATTTTTTTGCTCCATATCCATGTGTACATGCACACACTCCCTTGCTTACTGAGAATTTCACTCCATGCATCATGGTAGGCTTTAAAGTACCACGAAAGTCTGTTACTTTTGCTGCTACAGACTAGCACAGCTGCATCTTTGGAAGCTACAGAACTTCAGATTTTAGGGTAGGATGAATATCAAAACCTGAGACATATCAATAGCATCTCCTAGTACAACTGAAGAGACAAGAATATACTGCATAATATACAAAAGCAAGAGCTTCCTCTTACCAAGAGTTACCAAGCAGTCACGTCCTTGCCTAAGAATGGGGATGGACTAAAAACAGCCAGCCAACAACAAAAGCACACAAGGTGTCACTTTTGCCATCAGTGAAGCATGACGGGATAGCACCTGCAGTCTCTGGTAGGAGGTAAGGTGAAACGCAATGTAGCATGAGGGCAGGGCCTCACCTAGCAAGTTACAGCATGACTTGCCTGAATATTTGGAATCTGAATTCATGGTTTGAATTTTAAACTACTGTTCACACAGCCTGTGGCTTGATGCAATATCTGAATGGGCCTTCAGTTATCAGCAGTTGGTTATTAAGATCCCTAAGCAGCACACTAGTGAAATATGAAAACTGCAAAACCAACCGCATAAAATGTTTGTCTGGCAGAAACACTTCTGCTGAATCAAATACACAGAACACCGCAAGGATTTTAATTTCCTATTCAATAACTATAGCTGTTCTAGTAAGAGATTCTAGATATCACCTTCTGTGAAAACTGAACAGTGACAATACCTTTGATCTCTTATATTGAGATATTTAATAACCGTTTCCAGAAATATGTTGAGCAAGTTTTAGCATCCTTGCTCTCGCGCAGAAACTCCCTAGTATTTACACTGGGGTGGCAAAAGGGTTCTCTTACCTAACTTGCAGAAATCTAATACCAGCCAACAGATGGATGATCCAATTGACTGAATATCAGTACAAGCTATTTATTCCAAATCAAATAGCCTATGGCAATTAAGATTAAATGAATGTTTTCAGGTTCTATTCATTTTTCATGTCATTTCCAAGAACGTTTTTGTTTCACCCCTACATGGGCGTTGGAACCATCTCCCAGTTTACCAGAAATGTGTATTTTAAGCAGAGCTCCACATCCTGAACATGAGTAATTCAATTTCTTGAACAGATCACATTACAGATATTGTAGCTAATTTTCTCCTCCTGCAGATAGCGTCTGTTTTAATATATTCTTTGCATTTTGTTTTCTTTTATTGCCCCATGAGTTAAGATGTGAACTGTTTTTTTGTTCCTCTCTGTATTTTCTGTAACTTTCCTTGATCCCATAGGATAGAACAAGCCAAGAACTGATCAGAGAAGTGGCAATATTTTTAACACAGAAGACACACCAAATCAGCACTGACCCATGCTGAAATCTACTGCAGCAGCTGTGTATGCACTTTGTTACACAATCCTACATATTTCAAGTTATGTTCATCTTTGGGAACACTTCTCTACATATTCTGAAGGAGACATTGCCATCTCATCTCCCCATCTGCCAAAAGATACAGAAGGCAATAGGAAAGGAACTAATTTTCCCATAGCTGCCAGCATTTGCAGACTACAAGAATGCTCAGGAGGCCACCTTGAACCTTTCCCAACACATTTTCCTCTTCACTGCTGTTCTCCACCTCTCACAAGTACTGCAAAATGGGGAGCAGCAAGCAGCATTCTCTAAAACTCAGAGAGGGTGCAGGGGATTCCAGGCCCTGTCACATGCTAAACACCACCACTGTGCATTTTTTCAAACAAGTGAGTACTTAAAAAACTGGCGGTGGTTAACTTGTTTGTTGAGAATACAAAAACGGAACAAGTCATTTTTGCAACACACAATGGCAAGTCACCTTACACAAGTGAAATCCGATTGCTTCAACAGAGCCCTTTTACAATTACACCTGTGCCAAACTTAGATAATGATGTTCACAGGCGTCTCTGAAATCTGTCCAATAGTAACCCAAGCATACAAAATGTTACTTGTGGGCACAACCCACACTTACACTGGGGAGGGCAGGGAGAGGAGAAGCACAAGGGGGGGGAGGGTGAAAATTCCACTTCTTAATTCTTGCACTAGGAGACATTTGTATCTCCTGCCAAAGTGACATTAGTACGTCAAAAGCTCCTTGCTACCAAGTTCAAACACTTCAGCATAAGAGGTTTCAAGCATATCAAAACATACCGGTACATATTTAGTGAGTTCAGTTCCCTCTACCATTTTCAAGCTGTAGCTACAAGAACCACACTCAAAGAAACACAGGCATTGCATCATAATATGACAAAACAGGCAAAGTTTAGAAGCAAAAGCATTTGCTTGCTCTCCTCTTTAGCAATCAGCTGCCTTTCAAACAAAATGCTAATGACTCCCTTCCTCACATACCTCCCAAGCAGAATGTCCAATAAAGATATCAGACAGCCAAATTCAGTGTGTGCTTTCCTTCAAAACTCTTCTTCTCATGACCAGTCAGTTATTTCCCTCTTACCAGCTACCAGTGACCCATGGAAAGCCTACAAGTGTTATTATCCAAAAACTTGTGACTGTACAACCTATTTTGCCAACTACTCTATTCTTTGTAGCTTAGCCCTCTTTTTACTGGGTTAACATTCCTAGTTGTGACCTTTACATACCCCAAACAAAATGCAAGAGTGCCATTTCCTGCCCTATAATTATTTACCTTCGAATTACCTTCCGTGTGATATTTGGCACAGGAACGGAGCTGAGTCACCCAATACTGTCTCTCCTTTGTATCACCAGCTAGAAAAGAAACAGAAATTCTAATCTGTAATGTAGTTTAATTTTAAAATGTGAAAAAACTACAATTTAAGCAATCAAACACTAGCCACGCTCAATACAGTTTATGAATCATGAAAGAAAACAGAAATCCACATGCCAAACAGCAGATAAAGTTCTGCTCTCTTAACCCATTTCTGCATTGCTATTTACCATGCAATGCAAATATCCGTAGAATAATGAAAGAGAGAGATAAAGATGTGAATGTGCTAACACAAAAACCCTCCCAGCATATAGAAAAATAGTATGCTATGGACAATGATAAGCTTTCTTCCCAAGATACCCACCATACTTCTCAAGCCAGAAATGCAAATTTCATATTAGCAGAGACTCTGCAATTACAAAATGCAAGCGGCTGAAGCTCTTTTCATTGTTTATTCATATTTCCCACTTTATTTTTATTCTAAGTATAGATTGACAGCCAACATCTTAGCTAGAATACTATTTCATAGCTACGTCACTAAAATGTGCATCATATTGACCAAACACAGAACATACAAAAAGTTGCTGCCTTTTCAGCGGCAGCCAAGAAAAGTTCATGAAGCTGGATGCATTTTGCTGCTAGGGAGTCACTGATTCTCCATACTGAAACAGACCTGCTACTATTTTGATAACCAACTTCTGTATCTTAGATTTTAGTTCATCGTCATCAGTTTGATGCAGGTTAGCATATATCCAACACAATGTTATATTGTTTGCTTTCCTGCAATTTAAAATCAATACTGATCAATACATACAGTACATACAGGAAGTCGGATGTGTGGAAGAACCCTGTGGGAACAAAGTGTGTCTACAATATAGAACAGTACAGTCTAGGAAAATCTTTTTAATGAGATTTTGATAACTGCGTAAGCCAGTCCTTAGTTAAATCAGTGAATCATTTTGGCAGGTTCTTTTCAGTCTCAAGAGAGACTTAATTCCAAGCTAAATTAGGCAGTCTTAAAACCAAAAATTAATGCCGACATAAAGCTTAGAATCCAAAACAATATTAAGTCAGCACAATCTTTTGCACTGTAATGATAATCTGTAATGCAGCGGTTATTAAAGATTTAGTTGGCAGATACTTTTGAAATATTAGAGGAATACAACCAAGTTTTTCCATGCGTGCTTCTTATGCCAGAATTATTAAAGAGAACTTATTTCCTCCAATTCCACATATTGGTAATCAAGCACCATCTTGTACTGACCATGGAATTCTATTATAGAAGGGAGGAATATGGTGAAGAACTAAGTACTAAACATTTCCATTAGAACACAAGAACAGTCCTGAAGTAGAATGAACGAGAACAACCTTATGATAAAGCCTTACCGGTATTACAAGCATTTAAAGTTCAGTAAGTTATGGACACAAATACCTTTCCTCAAGTGAATGTATAACAGAGAAAATAGCACATCCCCATGGTAGAGCACATCCTTTGCATGCAGAAGGTCCCAGTTCTACTCCCTGGCATCTCCAGGTTGGGCAAAGAAAGATTCCTGCTTAAGATCCTGAAGAACTGCTGTCAGTCAGTGTTGACAATACTAAGCCAGCGAGATCGGAGGTATGAGTAAAGAAGCCATGCCAAGGTTTTTGTTGAAGAGACGAATAAAATTTTATTACCACCAAATGTCTGTTGAAATTCCTTTAGCACAAAGACTTCAGCGTACCGAAGAAATAGGGGCGCATAGGATTAACCGGCAGACAACCGGCCTCTTCGGTACGCTGAAGTCTTTGCGCTAAAGGAATTTCAACAGACATTTGGTAATAATAAAATTTTATTCGTCTCTTCAACAAAAACTTTGGCATGGCTTCTTTACCCATACCTCCGATCTCGCTGCAAATAGTAACAAGCCATGAGAACCTGCATACAACAATACTAAGCCAGCTGGACCAACAGCCTGACTCAATAGGAAGCAGCTTCCTTTTTTCATCCCCTTCCTAGTCTGGCCTAGGTGGGTGGGGAAGAAAAGAGGATTGTTCCATTTTATAAGAGCCACTGTGTCTTCTCCATTCTATTAATTTTAAAGCTATTTGCAGGCTCTATCTAGCCCAAGGAGAGGAAAGGACCAACCCTGAGCAGTGGGGCTACCACCAGCAAGCCCTTTTTCAAATTATGGGACAGGACATTTTATTTTTTATTATTAAGAATATCTATACACCACTTCTAAAACAAGAAAAGCTTATAAACTGGTTCAGTAGTTCATTTCTACTCCCAGGGTTGTTATTTCACTATTCAACCATGGATTGCATCATATAGGGCGCAATCCAAACCTACTTAGGCTGCCATTGTAACCAGCAGCCCAGAGAAAACGGGAGGCCCCAGAACGGAAAGGGGATTCAAATCCCCTCCAAAAGGGGAATTCAAAAGGGATTTGAATCCCCTTTCTGTTCTGGGGCCTCCTGTTTTCGCTGGGCTGCTGGTTACAACGGCGGCCTAAGTAGGTTTGGATTGCGCCCATAGTTGCCTTATCTAAACTTAATTAAAAGTTTGCCTTACAGCCCAATCCTATCCTCCTCCCGTTTGTGTGGCCACACCGAAAAGGTACGCACTATATCCAGCATGGGAGCATATCGGGAGGCTTCAGGAAAGGGGATTTAAATCCCGTACCCTTCCGTAAGCCTCCTCCTCCACAATGGGTCTCCTCAGACCTGCGCCAGCGATTTCACTGGTGCAGGTCCAAGGAGAGAAAGGGGGCAGAGAGGTTGCAAAAGGAGGAGGATAGGATCTAGCGCACACCATCACGGCTGGATCCACCCCCACAGCCTCCCCGTCCCCCATTCTTCCCCCCTCCCTTGATGACTTACCTGCTCCAGTGGGTGGCTGGCAATCCCCCAACATGCATGGGAAGGCTCCAGCCTTCCTGCTGGCGCTTGGGCAGCGCACTACTTCACACGCTGCTGGAAGCACTTTTACGACAGCAGTAAATGCTACAAGCTCATAGAATTGGGCTGTTAGCTACGCAAAATGTAACTGAAGACTGGACAATGAAAGACTGGTAGCAAAAGCTCAGGTAAAATTCAATGGCATAATAAAAAACACTGACCAACGTACCTCTCAATTTATACATTTCTCCATTAGCAGAGTATACTACCAACATGTTTGGAGCTTCATCACTAAGAGAAACTACAGCCCCAGATAAGGACAGCATGCCTCGTGGCTTCTGGTTTCTACTTTGCTCATTCACAAAATATTGCAGAATTCCAGTCTCAACATCCAGCATGAAGTACCTGTTAATGAAAGAACACACAGAGATGTGTCATCTAATTTCCAGGAAGCTTTATCTATCTTAATAGGTATTTATTATTGTACCAAGCTCATTTACTGTGCAGTTTTCCAGGTTCCACATTTACATTTCTTCCCTCTGCTCCATAACTCTTCAAAGCAAATGGAAACACAGAAGGACATTTGTGTGTCCATATATAATTCTAGTTGCCTGGTGCTTGAGGCTTTGCAGACTCACGGTTTGACTTAACTTATACCCTTGCTACTAATTTCTAACATCCATTTACAGATTCTATTGGTTTTTTTACACTTCTGTGCCACTATATTCCTGGGGTGCAAAACTGGTAATTTTGTGACGCCAACATAATTATATCACCATTTTTCAAATGTTTTATTACTCTAAGTTCATAGGTTTGGAGGGGGGAGGGAAGAGAATACCATTTCCCCCCTCTTTGTTGCTACAACATACTGGCAAAGTTAGAGTAATTAAAATCCAACAACTTGCTACGTGAAGAACAAAAACGTTTTAATATAAATAAAAAGATAAAATGTGCAACTATCCAGGTGTTACTGGTATACAGCAGGAGCACAGATTGTAATTTATAATCAGTGCCTCTGAGAAGGGGGTTTAGGGAATACAATCGTACCTGGGCCCAGGGTCAAAAATGTGTCAAAAAGGGGGCCCAGGAGCAAAAAAGGGGGCCCCAGAAGCTAAATTCATATGAAGGGAAGGGGCCCAAAAGAAACTTTGTACCCCCTGATAAAGTTCCTCTGAGTGACCCTGTTTATAATAGTCACATTAAAAGAAAGTATGCCTGCTACTTTCTCCAACCTACCAATTGTTGTGGATATGTACATTGTAAACTGCATGCACCAAATCTCTGCACATTGATGTATTTAATCAAAAACCTATGAACTATATCCAAAGAAAGTGAATCCTGACTAAGCACCATTAAAGCTAATGGGACTTAAGTAGTCACGACCAACCTGTCTCATTGATTTCAGTGGTGCTTAGATAAGAAGATTCTAGTTGCCTGGATAAAATCCAATGCCATTTGTACTCAGGGAAGTGATTTACACACATTTCTTAATTCTGCTTAGCATATCTAACAGCTTCCTAGTACACCAAACACACCAATGGGAATGCACTTCAACCTGAACTAGAATCCTCCACAAATCAGTGCATTTCTCTGCACACACTTGGAGCCATTTCAAGCAAAGTATTCATTTTCCTTAGGATGACACTTTTTCAACAACAACAATAATCTGAGGATAGAAAAGAAATCTATAGAAAAGAAATCTCCTTCATGGATCATTGCCTTGTCGTGGCGAAGGGGCTTGCGTAACTCAATGAAGCCATGAGCTATGCCGTGCAGGGACACCCAAGACGGACAGGTCGTAGCAGAGAGTTCTGACTAAAAGTGATCCACTGGAGAAGGAAATGGCAACCCACTCCAGTAACCTTGCCAAGAAAATCCCATGAACAGTACCAAAAGGATAAAAGATATGACGCCGGAAGATGAGCCCCTCAGGTCGGAAGGTGTCCAATATGCTACTGAGGAAGAGCGGAGGACTATTCCAAGTAGACCCAGAAAGAGTGAAGCGGCTGAGCCAAAGCCGAAAGGACGTCCAGCTGTGGATGTGTCTGAGGTTGAAAGGAAAATCCAATGCTGCAAGGAGCAATACTGCTTAGGAACATGGAATGTGAGGTCTATGAATCAAGGCAAGCTGGATGTGGTCAAAAATGAGATGATAAGACTGAACATTGACATCTTGGGAATCAGCGAACTAAAATGGACGGGCATGGGCGAATTTAAGTCAGGTGACCATCATATCTACTACTGTGGGCATGAATCCCTTAGAAGAAATGGAGTAGCCCTCATAGTCAATAAAAGAGTGGGAAAGGCAGTACTGGGGTGCAACCTCAAAAACGACAGAATGATTTCAGTTCGAATCCAAGGCAAACCATTCAACATTACAGTAATCCAAGTGTATGCCCCAACCACTGATGCCGAAGAAGATGAAGTTGAGCGGTTCTATGAAGACCTACAACACCTTCTAGAACTAGCACCCAAAAAAGATGTCCTTTACATCATAGGAGACTGGAATGCTAAAGTAGGAAATCAAGAAATAAATGGAACAACAGGCAAGTTTGGCCTTGGAGCGCAAAATGAAGCAGGGCAAAGGCTAACGGAGTTCTGTCAAGAGAACACGCTGGTCATAGCAAACACTCTTTTCCAACAACACAAGAGGCGACTCTACACATGGACATCACCAGATGGTCAATACCGAAACCAGATAGATTATGTGCTTTGCAGCCAAAGATGGAGAAGCTCTATACAATCAGTAAAAACAAGACCTGGAGCTGACTGTGGCTCAGATCATGAGCTTCTTATTGCAAAATTCAGGCTTAAACTGAAGAATGTAGGGAACACCACTAGACCAGTCAGATATGACCTAAACCATATCCCTTATGAGTATACAGTGGAGGTGAAGAATAGATTTAGGGCATTAGACCTGGTAGACAGAGTGCCTGAAGAACTATGGACGGAAGTTCGTAACATTGTACAGGAGGCAGCAACGAAAACCATCCCAAAGAAAAAGAAATGCAAGAAAGCAAAGTGGCTGTCAGATGAGGCTTTACAAATAGCTGTGGAAAGAAGGAATGCAAAAAGCAAGGGTGAAAGGGAAAGATATAAACAACTGAATGCAGAGTTCCAGAGAATAGCAAGGAGAGATAAGAAGGCCTTCTTAAATGAACAATGCAAGGAAATTGAGGAAAACAACAGAATGGGGAGGACTAGAGATCTCTTCAAGAAAATTGGAGATATCAAGGGAACGTTTTGTGCAAAGATGGGCATGATAAAGGACAAAAAAGGCAGAGACCTAACAGAAGCAGAAGAGATTAAGAAGAGATGGCAAGAATACACAGAAGAACTATACAAGAAAGATCTAAATGTTCCTGATGACCACGCTGGTGTGGTCACTGACCCAGAGCCGGACATCCTAGAGAGTGAAGTCAAGTGGGCCTTAGGTAGCATTACTAACAACAAAGCTAGTGGAGATGATAATATCCCAGCTGAGCTACTTAAAATCCTAAATGATGATGCTGTGAAAGTGCTGCACTCAATATGCCAACAAATTTGGAAAACTCAGCAGTGGCCAAAGGATTGGAAAAAGTCAGTTTACGTTCCAATTCCAAAGAAGGGCAGTGCCAAAGAGTGTTCAAACTACCGTACAATTGCACTCATTTCACATGCTAGCAAGGTTATGCTCAAAATCCTACAAGCTAGGCTTCAGCAGTACGTGGACCGAGAACTACCGGACGTACAAGCTGGGTTTCGAAGAGGCAGAGGAACTAGAGATCAAATTGCCAACATGCGCTGGATCATGGAGAAAGCACGAGAGTTCCAAAAAAACACCTACTTCTGCTTCATTGACTACGCAAAAGCCTTTGATTGTGTGGATCACAACAAACTGTGGCAAATTCTTAAAGAGATGGGGGTACCAGACCACCTTACCTGTCTCCTGAGAAACCTGTATGTGGGTCAAGAAGCAACAGTTCGGACCGGCCATGGAACAACTGACTGGTTCAAAATTGGGAAGGGAGTGCGGCAAGGCTGTATATTGTCACCCTGCCTATTTAACTTATATGCAGAGTACATTATGAGAAATGCAGGGCTGAATGAATTGCAAGCCGGAATCAAGATTGCCGGGAGAAATATCAACAACCTCAGATATGCAGACGATACCACCCTAATGGCAGAAAGTGAAGAAGAACTAAAGAGCCTCTTGATGAGGGTGAAAGAGGAGAGTGCAAAAGTTGGCTTGAAACTCAACATTAATAAAACTAAGATCATGGCATCTGGTCCCATCAATTCCTGGCAAATAGAAGGGGCAGAAATGGAAGCAGTAACAGATTTTACTTTTCTGGGCTCCAAGATCACTGCAGACGGAGACAGCAGCCATGAAATTAAAAGACGCTTACTCCTTGGAAGGAAAGCTATGGCAAACTTAGACAGCATAATAAAAAGCAGAGATATCACCATGCCAACAAAAGTTCGTATAGTCAGGGCGATGGTGTTCCCAGTAGCAATGTATGGTTGCGAGAGTTGGACCATAAGGAAGGCTGAGCGCCGAAGAATAGATGCTTTTGAACTGTGGTGCTGGAGAAGACTCCTGAGAGTCCCTTGGACTGCTAGGAGATCAAATCAGTCAATTCTAAATGAAATCAAGCCTGACTGTTCCCTGGAAGGACAGGTACTGAGGCTGAAACTCAAATATTTTGGCCACCTAATGCGAAGAGAGGACTCTCTGGAGAAGACTCTGATGCTGGGAAAGATTGAAGGCAAAAGGAGAAGGGGAAGGCCAAGGTTGAGATGGTTAGACAGCATCACCGATGCAACGAACATGGAAATGAGCGAACTCAGGAAGATAGTGGAGGACAGGAAGGCCTGGCGGGATATGGTTCATGGGATCACGAAGGGTCGGACACGACTTAACGACTGAACAACAACAAAAGAAAAGAAATTCAAAATACAGTAATTTCTCTCACAACATGGGAGATATGTTACTAGAGAGTCCGGTACTGCATGAAACAGCTCTACAGGAGTCACTCTCAAAATGAGGCAGGAAACAGGCACTGATTGGCCTCCTCCTACCTAGAATGTGCTGCTCCACTGGCTACAAGAGCTGTCAATCATGCCAGGACAAAGAGGGCTGTAACGAATCAGCCCTAAAGGAAGCAGTGTTATGGGAAGTAGTACTGTACTGCAGTGCAGCAGACCAGTTCGCCGACACCAGGCAGGAAACCAGTGATCGTACCCCGCACCAGCACCTCTTTAAACTGAAGCATATGGGTGGAACCTGCCACAGAGTTTTAATGCTTATGGAACTGGGGGGGGGGGGACAAGTGGATGGGGAAATTGCATGCGCGGCTGCCACTGACTGCTGAATATTGAAGCTGCTTAATAATTACCCGCTTATTCGACAGGTTAAGGACCAGAGCACTGTCGAGAAACAGAAATGGTCGAAAAGCAGAACCCAGTTAGCTTGCAAATGCAAAAATGGACAACAAAAAATGCTGTATGAATACTGTACTGTATGGTAAGCACAATAGACTGCATGAAAAGATGGCACCGAGCTGAAAGAAAAAAAGCAGTGCCTGGTCGGGCATACAAGTATGAAGAGATAGGTCAAAAGTGCAGAGCACACGTCAAATAAATGCGGCTATAAATGAAACACGTCGAAAGAGTGGACTGTCGGAAAGCGGGGGGATACCTGTACCAAGAAATTACATGTATTATTCCCCCTCACTCCCAGTTTAACACCTTACCGAGGCAGACCAGCACAAAAATGGTACATGACAGCTGCTACCATTACATCTTTAAAAAGGCAGCAAGAACACTAACAGCAGCACCATCCCAGATGCAACCTGTCCCTCTAACCCAGGGAGGAGAGAAATTTGAGGATGGGGACAAGAGGTGTCCATAGCAATGTTCAATACTGCCCTGGCCCAATGCTAATCTAGCTGCTAAGGGAATGGGACAAAGCAACCCAAAATGAAAAGTCCTGCGGTCTATTTTTGTGTATACACCTCAGCCATCGTTCCACGTTCAGATTCAATAACTGTTGGATAGTCATAGAGTACAGTACGTATCAGCTGTTTAATCCATAAATACCAAAAGGAGAAAGTCTAGCCCCCAAATAAGCACAAACTTAGCCCTAAACTCAGCATTATACAGAATAGTATTGAAAATACCCTTCTCTTAAATTTATGCCCTTTACTCTTTGTGGCTCAAAGAGCAGACCCAAAAACATTTTCCTTACTTGTCTCTTATCTCACAAGCAGAGTGTGCTGGAAGGCTCATATTTTTAACGCATATTGTCATTAGTCTCCAGGAAATAACTTGGTTTATATGAATGTCAGTCACAAGTAATCATAAGGTAAATGATAAACAGGCTACCTCATTTCGGCAGTGTTCACAATATACAATTCTCTTAGCACTTGTTTTAATATTAACATTCCTGGGCAGTTTATTGCTAAGAAATGACAAGGAGGGTCAGCAACACTCCTTCCCCCTGCCTTTGGATCAGGCAGACATCAAGACTGTTAACTAGCTAAAATGGAGCAGTTTTGGCTACAACAGCAACAGCAACACCAACTAAAATGTGGTAAAGTAGTGAGCAAGGTTTCGAGCCATGCAGTGGTTAAGCCCGGGACAGAGTGACTCAGTAGATGGAGCTGGATCTTACAGAACTGGATTTAAGTGCGATCTCTGCCATGATCTCATTATCTGACTCTTTACTGCTGCACTTCAATTTCCCTATCTATAGGGAAAGAATAGGTTACCTCTCTCACAGGACAAACACATTAGATACTATGATACAGGCAACAATTAAGTTCTACATAAAAGATCCATAGCAGGGATAGAAGCAACAAATTGCACTCTTTTAGCATGAGGCGGGAGGGACCTGTGCAAAACACTGAGTTACCAAATCTATGCATGTTCTTCCTTACTGAACTTTGGCCTTAGGGAAAAAAAAAACTGCATAAACAGACTCTCAGCCCAAGAGAGAAATCCACAGGCCCCAAGCTGCTCAATGGCAGACACATGTTATCACATTAACTTTTATTATGGAGCAACCAGCAGAAGATGTTTTCCCTGTGTGTTGCCAATTTGCTGTACAGTTTGCTGCGCGGTGGAACGCAATACGACTTCAGCTACTACCAACTTGTTGTATATCACATATGCACAACTTAAGTTCTAATAGCATGATTTTAAGTTGTAAACTTCTTTTAGAAAGACGCACACATCAGGCAAGCCTGCTGAAGTTTTTGGCACTTACCATATAATTCGATTCACGTCCAAAAGGTCTACCGCCTTTATCATTGTGCAATAGGATATACATATTAACTTGGCTATCTTGAGTCAGCACAGTTCTATGCTGAAATCATCCCTGGAGCTCCCTCTCCGCCCTTGGCAGGCCTTCACAGTTCACCCTCCACTTTAGCAACTCTCCACCCTCAGCAAGAATTATTGCTACACACCAGCAAATCTTCAACGTTAGGAAGGAAAAACATTAACCTTCATAGACAGATAGCCCCAAGGCTGTTTTCCGTAACATATTTATGCCCAGCAATAAAGCGTAAAAAAATATATAGCACAGAAACAGCTGTATCTGTATGTATATAAAACTATTTTGGCCCACCTCTAAAATAAAGGAACAAATAATCCACTCAACTAATTTTTATGTCAATTTTTATTATTCTGATTTTTATTGCTGCTTCTGATGTGGGTTTGGGGGAGGCTCCCTTTTAATGTTAAATTGTTTATTTGTATACCATTCAGAGTCTTGTACTGAACAGCAACACAGAAATCTCCTAAATAAAATCAAACTAACAGTATCTGCCAAGACATCCCTATACCCATCTCTACCCAGAACGCCACTGGCTTAAATGAAGCCTTACATAGATTCCAAAAATAGTCCAACTTCCATAAGTCACCAGATTTCTGAGCTGTGGAAAAGTCACAGGACTCTGCTCAACCTATCTTTCGGTTTCTTATTTTACATATGGAAGGTTCTCTCAGCTAACCAATAGAAACCTGATATAAATTGGAGTGCAACATCGAACCTGAACATTAAAAATGTAAGTCATGTCAAAGCCATTCAACAGGAGAAAATCCGAGATGTGTCATCAGGAGCACATCTGAAGTCTCAGTAGACCCTTTGTGTGAAACTGAATTTTAATCTAGTTGGAACCTCAAGGGATGAAATCCTGTCTCTCACCAATATCTATGCAACTTGCAAGGAGTGCTGTATAACCAATGAAAATTATTCCCACACACACAATTTACTGTTTTTAAGTACTCTGCAAGTGCACATGAAGTAAATAAGGAAGAGCAGCAATGAAATTAAGAATGAGAAAACAAGCATCGGACAACCAAGGGGCCCTGTGAAGATATTGCTAGCAGTCTGTCTGCTATGAATATCTACGTAAGGTCCCTTGTTATCCAGCACTTGTTTTCACGTTTTAAAGTAAAGATTCCAAACAAACATGTTCCGATTTCAAAGTGTTATCTCTCTCCTTGACCCCTTTTTTAAAAGACAAAACCTGAGAAGCTCGAGAAGGCAGTATGGTATAGTGGTGAGAATATTAGAATAGGAGCAAGGAGTCCCAGTTTCAATTTCTGGCTCAGCCATGAAACTCCCTAGGTGAACTTAGGCCATTCATGCTCTCCAGTCTCCAATTGAAATTACCGTATTTTTCGCTCCATAAGATGCACTTCCCCCCCCCCCCAAAAAAAAAATAGGGGGAGAAGCGTGCGTCTTATCGAGTGAATACAAAAAAAGGAAAAAATACTTACCGGGGCTTCGGGGAGGCCTGCGCGACCCTCTGTAGGCCTCCCCATCTTCGTATCGGCGCTAAATGGCCATTTTCGGCCAACCTGAACATCATAGAGGCCTGCAAGAGGCTCGCGCAGGCCTCCCCGAAGCCCCCACAGGCCTCCCTGAAGCGCCCCCAAGCCCAGGTAAGTAAAAATCTTTTTTTCTGTATTTTATGGACCGATGCGTCCTATGGAGCGTAAAATACGGTATCTCTCTGCAACAGACATCCTAGCTAGGGAAGAGGTAGATTGGCAGTGCAATTTTGTGTAACAGTAGATGCACCGGTGTAAGTGCGCTTATGCCAGTGTAATTGCACTTATACCGGTGCATCTGCTGTTATTTATTTATTTATTTTCTGTATTTATGTACCGCCTCTCTCATCATCAGATTTCTCATCAGATTTATTCAAGGCGGTTTACATAGGCAGGCGATCTTTAGACCTGATAAGGGTCTTTACAATATTGTTCTATTCCTATATAGAACCTTTCATGCTCGAGATGTTTTCCCTTCCGAGTGCAGCCCTCCTTCTGGCTTGTGCTTTGCACTTCCAAGCTTCACAGTTCACCGCAGTTCATCCTCGGATGGTTGTCTTAGATGTTCTCTCTCTAGCTGACTCCTTTGCATTCCACCCTCTCACGATGCCTTCTCAGTGTCTTTGCAAGGTTCGTCAGCAGCTTCCATCTCCCATCCAAGCGGGAACTGAGGTTGACCCTGCTTAGCTTCTTCAGGCAGGGCACCGGCTCAAACCTCCACACAGGATTGCGCTGTGTGTGTTATTTTTTATTTAGTTGTATTAGGTTTATTGTAAACCACCATGAGCTCTTTTAGAACGACAGTCTATACTGTAAAGCTAAATAGAATAACCCCATTATAAGACACACGCAAACCTTAACAACTGCAAATCTATTGCACAACAAAATTACTGTCTGCAAACACCCATGCACTCTCATCTAACCAGTCTTTCATGCTACCAGCTTTATATTTAGCCCCAGCCAACTAGTTTTGCTGCTCACTTTGAAGGCACCCTCCTGGGACACTGTTGGGACCAGTCCCAGGCTGGTTGTTTTATATTTAAGCAGGAAGCCATCTGTAACACCTCCCACACTTGCCTAATGTCATGACTAAACCAGTCTATAATAGTCACAGTTTCTAACTGCGAAATTAAAGGCCAAGGCCAACCCAAACCAATATTATCTTGCTATAAACTATAACATACAACACCACCACAGACCCTTGATTCTCTCAAATACCAACTACTGAACTAAATGACAGAAGAATATAGTTGACCACATAACAGTCCTCACCCTGATTCAATAGTACACTCTACGGTAGGGCTCAAAATCAGCATGTTCATACCACAAAGATGCTAAACGTGATCTGATGAGAAAAGAAAATACCAAGACTGTGGTGGAACAGAATAAAAGGAATGTTGGGCATCTGTAATGGGGAAAGAATTGCTTATGCATGCTAGCCGTATCTTAGTGTCGGGATTAACAACATTTCCAACTTCAACTTTAATCATCTTGGAGAGCAGTCCCTTAAAGCACTGTTTCCCAAACTTTTCTGACCTGCGACTCCCCATTTCATTGGCCGTGGCTCCCCATTTCATTATGTTGATGCCTGCCAATTGGCATCACTATTTTCCGAAAGGATGCCGTGGCACTCTGCAGCTCCCCTGGCTGGTTTCTGCAGCTCCCCTGAGAGCCGTGACTCCCAGTTTGGGAACCACTGCCTTAAAGAGTTGCTATGTTCAGGCAAATAAATTTTGTAGGGTTAACTGACAGCAAGAGTGTTAAAAACCCTCCTTGAAACCTATATTTTCAGTATGGTCTTTGGCTTAAACCAGGGCTTGAGAAGGTTGCTTTGGATCTAGGAACCAGTCCAAAAATTCAGGAGTTGGACCTTCCCTCCCCTTGCCTATTGCCTCCTGCGACAGACAGGCAACCTGCAATGCACAACTGCAACCCTGCAACAACAAAAGAGAAATAGGGCCAAAATGAAAAGGTCAAGAGAAGTGAAAGTGTTTCATCTGGGAAATGAAGAGCGGGAAAGAATCTTTAGAAAACATAAGAGTTTAGAAACCTAGGAGAGGATTGCAAAATATGAAGGAAGATTAGAGGATTGAGAAGACAGATGGAAAGGCTGGATGATAGCAATGAAGTGACTAAGAGGGGGAGCAAAAGAAGCTACAAGAATAAGAATTTTGAAGCAAGAAAAAGCAAAAGAGTGTTAGCTGAAGAAGAGTTGGGTGGAAGAGGCAAGCAAGCAGATTTTCTAGCAGTGACCACACACATGTACACACCCATCCATGCTCATCCCTTCCAGGGTTGAAGAGAAGGAACTAAATGAGAAAACGTTACTGCACATCCCACCCCAATCACCCACCCACTACATTAAGTTGGCCAACACCCAGCCTCATTCACAAAGCAGGGAGGGAGGGAGCCCTTGTTCTTCTGACTCTATGTCTGCTGCTCAACTGAGCTGGCGAGCTGAAGCCTGATTGAAGGTCTGAACACTTTGCACAGTGGGCAAAGTGCCTTCGCTGAAGGGAGGAAGAGAATTACTAATACCACCAGTATTTATATATCGCCTTTTCTTGGTCATCAGATTTCTCCTCCGACTTTCATTCAAGGCGATTCACATAGGCAGGCATTTCTAAACTCCAAAAAGGTTTTTTTACAATACAATGTTCTAATCTTGCACAGAACAACTTCATTCCAGATGGTATCATTCACAGTCTGGCCACTCTCAGGTATTCGCCTCCCATGCTCGACTGACGGCACTCCATCTCCCACTTCCACTTCAGAGTGCAGCTAACAGATTTCTCTCTCTCACCGAGGCTCTGTAGCTCATCAGCAGTGTGTCGCCAGCTCTCAAATACTTCCGGGTGTCTCCAACTGGCGTCCTCAGATCTTCAGGCATACGAGGCAGCAGCTCTTCCATTGAGCTAGACCTCCTGCCTAGGACTGCAGTCCCAAAGAGACTAGGACTGCAATCCTATGCATTTAATAATGAGGAACGGAGGTCCAGAGCCAGCCCATTCATGGAGACCAACTGAAGCTATTGCCTCAGGCAGCAGCCTCGTAGGGGGCTCCCACTTCCATCCACCCACTCGCCTCCACTGGGTTGGAAATGGAAGGGAGGGGGTCAAAACAGAAGTGTGGGGGAGAGGAGTATGGTGTGCTAGAGCAGAGGTTCTCAACCTGTGGTACAGGTACCCCAGGGCAGTGGTTCCCAAACTGGGAGGTGCGACTCCCAAGTGAGTCATGGAAAGCAGTCAGGGGCTTCACGTTAGTCTTTTAATTATCACATATTCTTGCTTGCTTGCTTGCTTGCTTGAGAGAGAGAGCAAAAACAAAGACCAGGAAAAGCTGCCTCTTCACATCGGGTCAAAGTTCACTTCAAAAAAAACTTCAGCTTTTCCACATCTTGTTTTTAACCACAGTGTGAGCCCTAATTATCTTATGTCAAAGAACAATTAACAACTCAATGGATAAGCTAAGTACTCAGCTCCTGGAGACAGCAAGACAGCTCTCTCATTGCAGGTTTGCAAATAAAGTATTTTCATTCAGGTGTCATTTAGACATTGCAGGTTTGCAAATAAATTATTTTCTTTCTGTTGAATGTTTTTAAGAAAGCAAACACAGAACAAATGCAAGATCTGCAATTGAAAATGGTGCAGAGCAGGTTCTGCTTTACAGTCTTTGATTTCTATGTTTAGTTTGGTTGATTAATTATTAGGATTTCTCTCCTTCTTCCTTTCTGACCCACCTCTAAGTTAGTTCCCCACTGTATTTGCTGGGACACACACACACACACACACACACACACACACACACACACACACAAAGACTGCCAGGCAGTATAAAAATCTGTTTTTCATCTTGCAAAGATGCTACCAAAAGGAGCTTTCTCTCTCGTGCAACTGGGGTGGGGCATGACCAATGAAAAAAACACCTCCCTCCCATGCTTTGACGTTTCTCTTGCCATGAATAGGACTAACACAGACGACATCAGTGCCCTCTACCCAGGCCTAGGGTAGGGAGGGAGGGCAGCATCCCAACCCCACCCTGTGCACTCCTGGCTTAGCTGCTGCTCAGCATAAGCATGGAAAATCTACTTTAGGGCTCGTTTTGGGAATATACATATACATATAAGAAAGGATGCCTCTGAGCATGTAAAGAGTGCCTTCTCTTCAGTGCATTGTAATGGGGAATCACGGCTAATGGCGAGGGAGCTCAAGGGAGCCGCGAGTCAAAAAAATTTGGGAACCACTGCCCTAGGGGTACGCAGACCTCTTGCTGGGGGTACGCCAAGCCCTGCCCCTTATCTGCCCCATCAGCAGCTAGTTGTTAACATGGATTTTAAATTCTAATTATTTTCGGAGTCCTTCTGTCTCTCTGATTTTGGTTTTGGGCTTATTTTTGTACTTTGGAAAATGTACTTTGGTGGGGTGGGGAGGGAGGAGCTGATTTTGGGAAGTGTGACTTGGAGAAAAAAAAGATGTCTGTCACACACACAAAGTTAAATAAGGCATTTTTTCACATTTAAAATTGTTTTAGTACTTTTTAATTTAACGATTAATTACCTAATTAATTGATTAATCAGCAGTTAATTAGCAGGGGGTACTTCAGAAAATTGGACCGTGATAGGGGGTACCCGGGCCTCCAAAGGTTGAGAACCCCTGTGCTAGAGTGTTTGTGGAGCAGATACTGGCACATCACCAGGAGGGGCAGCATTTGACATACTGCCTTAGGCACCAGGAAATCCTGGGCCTTGTGGAGGTCCTTAAATGAATCTCTCACGATCCTCCCTTCTCCTGAAAGGTTAAAGAAATAAGAGCTGGGGGGACGGTGAAGAGAAGGAGACTAAGGGCGCAATCCTATCCTACTTACGCCACCGTTGTAAACAGCGGCGCAGCGAGAATGGGAGGCCCCAGAACGGAACGGGGATTCAAATCCCCTCCAAAAGGGGAATTCAAAGGGGATTTGAATCCCCTTTCCGTTCTCGGGCCTCCCATTCTCACTGCGCCACTGGTTACAACGGTGACTTAAGTAGGATAGGATTGCGCCCTGAAGCAGATTTGTGTGGAGCAAGAGCAACAGCACACAGTTACAAGGCTGCAACCATCACAGCCCTCAGAGACTCGCCTTCACCATGCTGCTGCAGCCTCCATATTCGGAGTCTGCTGCCACCAGTGAACACGTCCAGGTGGCTACTGAGCTTGGCGGAAGGACGCGGATGCAGGACAGCAATTCTAAGACAGCTGCTCAAATCTGCAACAGCCCTCCAAGAGTCAGGCAGAGTAAATATTAGGCACTACAATCAACCTCCTAGTCACCATGGTGACATATTTTAAAATGTAAGCACCCTGGGGGAAGGACCCACATATTGCAGGGGCTCTCAACCCCTCCCTCATCATGTACCACCACTGCCACTGGGATCGCTCCGTGTACCACTGGAAGTACAGTACTCCCCCACCCCCATATCCACTGGGGATATGTTCCAGGCCCCTCCGTGGATACTTGAAACTGTGGATAGGAGCCAACACCCCCTCCATGGTTTCCTGAGGGTCCCCCACCCTACCTCCTCTGCAGGCAGGCAGGCAGGCATGCCCCCCCAGCTCTTATTTTCCTTTCAGCAAGCTTTGTTTCTTCCTTAAAACAGAGAAGCAGCCTCCATTGCAGGCAAGTAGAACGAGACTAAGTCCTAGAGAGGCTCTGCAAGGTTTCTGTTAACCTTGCAGAGCCTCTCTAGGACTTATCCTCGTTCTACTTGCCTGCAATAAGCAGGCTGCTTCTCCTGTTTGTTTAAGGAAGAAACGAAGCTTACTGGGGAAAAAAGTAAAAGCCTGGGGGGGGTCCCCACAATCCATGGATAACTGAAACCGTGGATAGCGAATCCGTGGATATGGGGGCCCACCTGTACACCATCACCATGTACTTCTGGTTTCGGACACTGCGGAGCTCAGGGTGAGTAAGAGGGTCAGGGCGGGTGGGAAGGCATTTCTCAGAGCACAAAACACAAGCGCTTCACCACCGCTCGCCAGCTGAGCCTCTTTCTGGCGCTTTACTGAACTCTGTTGGAGCAGGGTTCCGGCAGCCCACGTACCACCACTGATCAGCTGAAGTAACACCGGTGGTACGTGTACCACCAGTTGAGAACTCCTGAACTATTGCATGCCCAGTAACTCCATAAAAAGGTACTACACACAACTCATAGTGCTGTGTGCTTAAATAAGGAGAGCACAACGGCCAAGAGGATTCAAGATCTCACATCGTACGTACAAACAAGCACTCTTACCTCCATGTACCACCTACCCTATGATAAAAATGTACCCACCTTGCATTCAGGAATACTTAATTATTCATTTGCTCTTTTTCCACAAGCAGTATCATTTTGCTGACTTAGGAGAAAACGTTCTGCTCTGGACCGGCCTGTAGCAAACACGGTGCATGAGCTAGGTAAGTAGCTTTTTGCTATAGGGTTTTACACCTTAACACCCAAGCACCTCACAAGATATTAATTTAATCTTATTATAACACATGCCATTGTTCTCTTTGGAGAATGGGAAACAAAGCTGCACAGAGCCGATGCTGAGCCAAGAATCTCTGGAATCAAAATCTCAGAAAAGAAGCTAATACAGTAGGTTCTAAAGTTTATTTCTCAGACTGTTTTCTGATATGTGTAGAAAACTCTCCTGTTCAAAAGAAACAGTAACAAGTTTATTATTCTTTAGCAGCAGCCATGTTTGCACTTGCACATCCAAAAAAAAGTCCTATCCCTATGATAACTGCATCATCCACTTCAGATGTGGTTAGTCCTCAAGCAGCGTTCATAAGCATCCATTTGCCTAGAAAGAATCATATCGAGGTAGGGAAACGTTCTGGAAATCAATTGCACGTTGGTTCTTATTTTTCTTCTGTCTTTCAGGTCAATCGACGTAATATATATTATCAACATAAGACTCTGTGGGATAGCAGGACTAGTACTGTTTGTTCCATTATTTGCAAGGCTAAGGATGGAGATCATGGAAAGATCTCCTCCCAGTAAACGGCGGGGGATGAGCAAGCCACCACTCTGGTAGCAGACACCAATCAAAAGAGGGATGAGGATGCAAGGGAGAAACCCAGCTGTTCTAAGCACACCATGGTTTGTTTTCCATCTTCTTCAAGGTCTCCTTTAAAACAAAATTCAAACCACCCCAAATCATGATTCCCTTCTGCATAAAGTCACCTCAAAGTTTATTTGGTTCATAAAAGCCTACAACACATATTAGTAGCCTATCTACCAACACACACACACACACACACACACACACACACACACGTATTTCAAAGACAATTTTTGAAAGTAAAAAAATTGTTATCACACTTCAGAGAAATAGGTTTAAAAAACCATTGTGTTCTGAGACGTCAACATTTCAAGAAGGCAACAACAACCCCAAAGGAAAAATATTGGGTGATCTCCTCCTTCATACAAGCCCAGCTAAGCACACATTTTATATATCCCAGTATATATATAAATCATTTCAATCAATCAGTGTGTGTGTGTGTATAAAATCAGCTGTTTATATATATAAATCATGACTACAGTTGCATAGGAGCCACAGAATTCAGCTCGCTCCCCTTCAGATTCTAAACAGAATTCTCACTCCCAATCTCTTCTAAATTAAGAGATTGGGAGTGAGAATTCAAACAAAATACACCTTTGAATATTAGAAGTACAAATCAGGCAGCTGGATGATATAGCCTAACATTTTAACGTAGCATAATGCCATCAAGCAGCAACTTGCAAGGTATAATCTACCTTCCTACAAGGACAATATTACAGATCAGAATAACTGTACTCCTAAATGAACTTCTCATTTAAAGATTTATGATGTATTCCATATTCTGTTTAACTGGTTCACAGATGCAATAAAAGATAACACTGGTCTACAAAAAACTATTTTTTTTCTGGCCTGGACTTTTGCAGCTGTTTTAGACTAATTTCAGGGTGCTGATTCCAAATCTGATCTCAGATTTGCTCTATCACATCTCATTTTTATGCTATTGGCATACCCCATTTTCATTGATTTTACCTGAAATTAACTCTTTGTCACTTATAATTGCAAGCTGTTGCGAGTCAGTGACTGCTTTAGTGTTAAAATATGGTGCTGTGTTTTTAGGATAGTGTGTTTATAATATAATTTTATGTAGATATCCACATTTATTTAATATTTTCCTTCTGCAGGGCGTGATCTAACAATGGCTACAACAGGGGTTCTCAACCTGTGGTACAGGTACCCCTAGGGGTATGCAGACCTCTTGCTGGGGGAAGAAATTATTAATGTGGCTGTTGCATTACAAAAGAACCCAATTATTTTTCTGAAGTATCACAAATTTGGAATAAGTAATAAGACTAACAATTAGCAACAGGAGCTAACAATTCCTTTGAAATCTTCTGCTGACATCCAGACGGCCTCTGTGGAACTTCCAAACACCAGAAACTGCTTTGAATCCTTCCTCACGTTTCAAAAGCAGCTTGTTAACCAAGGTATGAGAAAGCTGCTGTTCAGGGGCTGGGGAAGAGTCAGGAACCCAAATTTTATGTGATACAATTGACAAAGTTCACAAAAGCACCTGTGCATTAATGCTACCTGCTGAAGTCATTTTCTTGTATTGATGAACTGTTAATTAAATTTTTAATATTGAATATTTGTATAGCATTGAGCATGCAAAATTATTCACGCGTATTATTTGATGTAGTTCTTACAACTACTCTAAGTATTATTATCCCCATGTCTCAGCTTAGAAGCTAAGACTGAGGGAGAGTGATATGCCTAAAGCCATCTAGGGTTTCATGGCATAAGCGAGATTTGAATTGGGGAAGTCCTGATCTGCAGCTCAATTTTAGTCACTACTGGCTCTCATTGTACTGCCTATCCCACTATTAGGTATGTCTTCATACCATTTATGACTTTGTCCTCTTCAAACAGTCATTTACTTTGTAAGGTCTAAAACCTTGCAGGCCTTTACTATATTAGGGTTTTATAAACAGTTCAAGGTTATTCCCTTCCACAAATAAAGCATTGTAAATAATATAATTATGTTAATCTGATCCATGAAAAAGGAGTTTGCTTTCAAATACAAAACTAAAAAAACACCATTGTCAAATGACGTACATCTAATAGGGACATGAGGACTTCAAAAATTCAGCAAGTACAGATTAGGGTTCAGGTAGATTAGTACAGTAGACACTTTCCATATGCAGATTCAGGACCCGTGGATTTGTCACACCGCAGATCCCAGATCCACATTAAAATCAGTAAAAAAAAGGGGGAAGCAAAAAAAGAGGACTTTTCTAAGCTTACCAACCCACTTCTGGATCACGCAAAGGCTGGGAGGGGGAAGCGGCTTTGCGTGTCCCAGAAGTGGGTCGTAAGCTTAGAGAAGCCCCCCCTCCAGAGACCCTTTGTGATCCCATGAACCACATCCCGCCAGGGCAGGCCTTCCTGTCCTCCACTATCTTCCTGAGTTCGCTCATTTTCATGTTCGTTGCATCAGTGATGCTGTCTAACCATCTCATCCTTTGCCTTCCCCTTCTCCTTTTGCCTCCTGCTAAAGGTTAAAAAAATGCAGGTTTCGCCTTTTTTCTTTTTTACTGATTTTAGCGTGGACCCTGGTATCCGCAGATCCTCACTATCCACCAGGGGGTCCAGAACGGATCCCCCACGGATAACGAGGTCCTACTGTATGACCCAGTTAACACAAACTAACAAGCCACTATTTGCTGCATCATGAACACCATCAGAATCTGCACCAAACCCAAACAATCCCTCCTCTCATGTGGCTTGTTGCAAGAAAATAATATGGAACTATGTTTTAACAAGCCAGGATGCTTTCATTACAGCCCTGTGCCAAAAAGCAGATGCACATTAACACTGCCAATCACATTCCAGATTTGACAAATCACAGGTTGTTGGATCACATGAACTGAACCATTCTCTAGTTACAAAAGCAGAACTGTTGACAAAGGACATACAGTATTTTTACCAACATGATGGACTGAATAATTCAAGGAACAGACAGTTAGCTGCGTGTGGAGAAGAGTAGATGATGCTATGTCAAACAGAAAGTGATAAAGTGTTTAGAACTTATTTCTGCAATTGTTTTCCAGAAAAGGTGGAATTCTAACAAGAACCTGGCAACCCACAAGAGGCTACAAAAGCTATGTGTAGCCCCTGTATCACCGAACACCATGTCAGTAAAATACATACAGGCTCAACGAAATATAGCTACCATTAGGTTATCAATACCAAGATTTTCAGAGCTGTTTTCTACGATTATTACCCACTTTTCACTTACCAGTAAAAAAATAGAAAAAATGGGGGGGGGGGGAGTCTCTTTCTAAAATCAGAATCCTTACTCTGGTAATAGAAGGTGACTAACATCACAGTTTTCATAAGCACTTCTTACTTTTGCTTTGCATTCATTTACTTGGGACAGAAGTACATCTTTATAGGTTTGTATACTCCTGGATCCTTTTTATAGAATTTACAAACTTGTAACTGCTGCCCCCATATAAACGAATGCAAATCAAAAAGTAAGAAGAGTGAAACACATAGGAGACTGGATATAGAACAAACTTTGCCAAGAAGAATTAGCATGGCCTTTGCAAGAAAAAAAAATCTTGTCTCACTAAAACGGTTGACACTTTTTAGCATGTAGATAGAAAAGAGTTAACAAACATGTACTTGGATTTGCAAAGGCACCAAAGGCACACAGCAGTCATGGGTCAAAAGTGGTCTCATCGATCCTTAGCTGCTCAAGACAGAAACCAGAGCATAGGGACAGACGGTTTTCACAGACAAGAACTGTATCCCGGCTCCCACAGATGGACTGTATTCATAAATGAGTTGGAATTAGGGGTAAATAAGGTCTTCAGACAGCAAGGTCTTCAGACGACACCCAATTATTAAGAACAGGGAGTTGATCAAGTTAGCAGCAACCGATTAGCAGCATGAGACATCCATGCTACCCAGGGAGATCAACCTCCTTATATGCTGGACTTGTGCATTTGCAGCATGGACATGCCCTGAGGGGGGGGGGGAAGGGGCGGCTAGACCAGGGGGAGCTTATAACACCCATTCCTAGGGACTCTAGCACTGACCTGAGAGTTTTATTAATTTATTTTGTGAACGTTTTATAAGCCGCCTTGGACATTTGCTTTGGCAAGGGAAAGGTGGGGTATAAATTATTCAAATAAATAAATAAATATTCAAAACGGTGAAACCTCAAGCAAACTGAATAATTTCACACATCCTTAAATTGGGTAACTGGGCAACAAAATATCAGATGAGATTATGCAACACAAACACACACATGCACAAAGACAGACACACTAGGACATAAATTATCTAGCTTGGCGTATACGTTTATGAAGTCTAAAAGTTGTCTCAGTCCGTCCATCCCCAAGACCATAACATCAAGACACCCGCTCTCTTAAGCATCCGTTAATTTTGCTAGAAATTAACAGAAAAGGAACTGAAAAAAGTAAAAACAGAAATCAAATTTCAAAACAGAAATCAGAAATTTCTCCACAACAATGGCATTACCAAAACACCACCACTCTAGTTATATAGTGCACAGTTCTGATCAAGCCATGTCAAGAAGAATATTGCAAAGATGGAGAAGATACAGAAACATGTTAAAGTCTTATTGCTTCTAAGTCGCTATTTCTAAGTAATTATGTTTAAGACCAGAGTCTGTAAGCTACCTTTTTTCTACCGATAGCAACAGCAGCAAGAAAACACTACAAATCCCTGGCAAGGAAAACAGCAGTAGCTGGCAGCTCCTGGGCCAAATTCATTATCCCACAGAGAAGCTGCCTGACCCCCACCACCCATAAAGCAAAATAGGCTGGCAGGAAAGGAAGCTGTTAAACAGGAAAGGAAGGACTTAGTAGCAGGTCATCTTGTAGGTGGATTCATACTGGGCAGTTAACAGGGTCTTAGTCTACTACTTACTTTTTCAAAAGTAGTTGCTGGCCTATGATGTAAAAGCTCTTACTGAGCCGAATACAGATCTCTGCCTATTTTCTCCGTTTTAAGCAACTATTAAGATTGTCTGCTTCTTCCTTTCCTGTTTAACAGCTAATCATCCGTTACTGGATTATCTCAGGAAAACAGACCTTCAGCTCCGATAACCCAAAAGCAAGCAAGCAATCAGCATTACATCCTCCCACATATTGCTGCATGAATATGACAGTACACTCGTATTCTTCACAGTCGCTGTGTCTACCTCCAAGCCCACTAAAGTCAGAGCAACTTTGTCAAGGTAGTTGTATCAGGGAGCTCTGCAAACCAGAAGCACTGACACTATTAAAATGTTTTTCAACAAAACAAAGACCACCTTGGGTGGGTGGGGGCTATTCATGCCATGAGCATTAAATATACGACAACACAAACAGTCAACGGTATTTGCACAGGAGAAATGGGTAACTTAAAGAAGTGCTTAAGCCACTTGGAGCTCCCCTCTTTTCTCTGGTGTCTTATTTGTAGGGAAAAAAAACGTGTCTTTGTACACAATTGTCCATCTGGCAGAGCAGCAGCAGCATTTTGCTATTTACACAATTACTGGTACAGTATTTATTTTATTTAAAGAATGTATACTCCCCTTTCTCCCAACAGGGCAACCAAGGCGGCTTACAGAATTAAAACATGCTAAAATACAAAATAAAAATTTAAAAAACAAAACAATTAAAACAGACACCAATGGGTCACCTTAAGATTACATTTGATTAAAAAAAAGCCAGCCCACCATGTCAGCAATCAAAGGCCAACCTAAATAAAGATGTCTTAAAGGCCCCGCTAAAAGGCCTCCAAAGAGGGAGCTGTTCTTAATTCCAGGGGGAGGGAATTCCATAATTGGGGTGCCACCACCGAGAAGGCCCTATTACTCGCCGCCATCACCCTCACCTTTGTCAATGGTGACATGGTTAACAGCCCCCCCCTCCCGATGACCTCAGAGGATGGGTCAGATTATAAGGAAGGAGGCGGTCCCTCAAATACCTTGGTCCTGTATCCTAAAAGTATCCCATTATTATGTTGAAACAAAGTCTAGAATTCTAAGTTACTTGTCAACCACCCCAATAATAGATTTCTCAACACTCATTTAAATCAAGTGTTTCATAATCAAATTATGTTAATTTACATAGAGAAGAGCATATTATCCCAGATAAGAGGATAACTGGATGTGGGAACCAAACAGGATGATTGTTGCTGCACAAACTTCACACCCCATAGTAAACAGAAACAGCTGCTATTCCCCAATGCCACACACAATGCAATCCTGTGTGGGTCTACTCAGAAGTAATCCCTATTGTGCTCAATGGGGCTTACTTCCAGGAATTAGGATTGCAGCCCAAATCAGAATTCCTGCTTCATCTGTAGATTTCAACTGAAAACCCACCACTATATCTACTCATCCTGAGCATGAAGACAATGGTTAATCCATGCAAACCAATCTTATTCACTCTTAGAAAGATCATTAACTCCATCTTGATTCACTTGGAATTACTGCAATCTCCAGAGCCCACTCAAGACATTTCATAGCCTCTATTCCATCTGTGCATACAATCAAATGGTGAGATCAATTTCCCCCCACATCTTTAAGTCACCTCAGTTGTGAACATGACACGGCGATTAAGGCATGCTAAGGCACAACTGATTAGGCGTACACCGAAAGACTTACTACTACTACTACTACTACTACTACTACTGCTGCTGCTGCTGCTGCTGCTGCTGCTGCTGCTGCTGCTGCTAATCAGTCCAAACATTTCAGATTATTTATACAACCAGTTCACATCAGTTAGGCACACGGTGATCATAGAAAAACCTTGCACACAATGTCCTTTGCTGAGCTGGTCAAACACACTACTGCCACACATGTAAGATTCAGCAAGCAGCATGTGCCAGGAGGCCTCAGAATGAAAGCATATGCTTAAATATAACCTCCTTACAAAGAACTACAAGCCAGCCACTAAAGGTAAACTTTTCAAACTCTCCTCTAGCGAGTAGCGACTACTGCTCACATGCGAACACGTCTAGAGATGAGGTTTGCTATATAGGACGTGCGCTGGAGAAAAGCGAGGAAAGAATATACATCCAATTAATGACAGACATCCAACCCCAGCCAGCCCACACTTTCTGGAAGGAGCAATTCTTTGGCACCTTCCAAGCAGTTCCGTGAGATTCGTGCACTAGACTGTGCCACGCATCGCACAAAAAGCCACCACGCAAGAAATCGGCTGAAGGAAGAAACAAACTTCGACAGCCTGGCTGTCCTGGAGTCGTAGCCTGGTGGAGGAGAAAGATGCTTTGGGAGGAGAGGCTCCAAGGGCCTATCAGAAAGACGGGCGGGCAAGCAGGCGCGGGGGCGGAAAATCCTGCGTGTAAGGAATGGGTGGGGATGAGGAGAGGGTCCGCACGACTTTTGGGGCGGGGAGTGAGGGGTGAAGGGTGGGCGTCGAAACTCGCTTAGTCCCTGCCTGGGGCACGGCTGGAAAGAGGCTCCCGTCCCGTCTCTCTTACCTGAGACGCTCAAAGAAAGCCTTACCTGCTTTGCCAGCCCTGGATGAGGTTGGTGTACTTGCTCAGGGTCCCCTCCAGCACCGCCTCCATCCTCCTGCCCGGCGGCGCCAGCAGCCCTCCTCCGCCGCCACCTGGGCTCGCCGCTGCTGAACTCGGGCTGCTGCTGCTCCCACCGCCTCCATCCGGCCTGCCGGCTGCAGTCGACGCTGCTATTTGCCTGGCCGGGAGCCCCCGACTGGCGGAGGAGCAGGGAGAGGAGCCCGCCGAAGTGGGGCGGCTGCTGCTCCGGCTGCTGCTGTTGCTGCCGCCGCTCGCGGCTGCGGCTGCTGCTACCGCTTCGCCGCCGCTGCTCTGCGTCGCCGCGGCCGCTGCCTTCTCCATGGAGCCCGCAAAGAGGGTCCGACGAGGCGGCTCCGGCCTCGGCTGCACAGAGATGTCGCTGCTGCGGCAGCCGCCGACAAGCTGGGAGATACCTGACTCATACGCGGGGAGATGGGGGAGGAAAGGAGGGCCCGGCGAGACCCACGGCCGCCTCGTCCTCGCTCTCACGGGCTGCTAGAGCCGGTGGGAGGGGAGGTGGCGCCGGCGCTTTGTGTCCGGTGGCAGAGAGATCCGCCCCGTCCCCGAGACTCCCTCAAGCCCGGCCTCTCCATCCAGGCGCAGCCATGAATCTCTGCGTGCTCGCTCGCTCGCCCCAGCTAGTAGGAAATGAGGGAGGGAAGGAGATTCCCATCCAGCTGCGTGAGGAGGCGGAATCAACACCATTCGCGCCAGGCTCTCCCAGCCACGCAGGGGTGGGGCTGAGGCTGACCAGTACGTAGCACTGCCTACGTCGTGTGCATGCACCTCTCTTGCCAGCCCGCTCTGAGGCCACTGCACTGATCCAGGATAAGGGGTCCGTAGCCGGGCCCCCCACAATCGAGTTTCAGAGAGCTTCAGTATAAGCCTAGCCTCAGAAGTAAGTCCCATTATGTTCAGTGTGGGGCTTACACTTAGGAAAGTGGATAGGATTGCAGCCTGGAGGTGTAGGTCTTCAGCAACTCGGCTGATGTCAAGTCGGTCTGGGTTTGGTGAGTGTCTGAATGGGAGACCACCTGGGATTGGGAAGTCTGCCTGGCTGCCTTGAATCCCCTATTGGAAAACAGAAGGACATATAACAAGATAAATTCGCAACTATGACTTTGGCATAACTACCTAAGAAGCGTGTGCTTCTAGAACCCCTAAGGAGAAATCAAACGTGTGACAATATAGCCTGATCCTATGCAAATAAGTCAATCCTGTTGAAAGCCTGCACTACACATACAGCAGAATGGACTGTGGGCAGAAAGATGCTACCTTTTGAATGCCCCCTTGTCTCAATTACAATCTCCTTGCAAGCAGAAAACTAGCACAGCAAGGTGTGAGTTGGGACAGGTTTGCACATATCTCTCAGATGTCTTCATTTTCTACTTTCAGGGAGTTTGTTTTTACACAAGGGAGTGTTCCAAAGTGTCATCTGCCTGCAGTGCTTTCTGCTCTGCCATTTTATTGTGCTGCATGTGTAGACCAGACCTGAGTTGAGTGGCTTTTTTAAAAGATTACAGCCTATGACTATGCACATTTAGTTTTGAGTAAGTTGGTTCCACGTAAACTTGCACAGGATTAAGCTGTTCACATGTTTAGGACTGCAGCTTTCCCCAAACCCCATAGTAACTAATCTCTGTCAAATGACCTCAACTCTGCTCCTGTCATGGCAACACAACACTTCTGTTTACAGACCACTATGCACAAAAAGAAACCATAAATAATATAATTAACATGGAGAAGATGTGAACAGTAAACAGAGTGTTCTAAACAGGGTGGTAACCCATTGTAGACTAGGGAGATGGGGTGTGATTTTGTTGCGGCTTGGAAAGTGTAGATCCTTAGCTTCCCTGCTCCTATGGTGTCTCATTCACTGGAAAGTAGATTGCAACAGATTCGCTACTCAGCCTTTTTGGCCTTAGTCCTCGAAAGGGGGCTGTTTACATCTTAAAGTAGCAAATAAGGCTGCAAGTGCAACCCTATATACACTCTTTCCTGGGAATGATCCCCACTGAACACAATGAGACTTATTTTGGAGTAGTAGGTGTGCATAGGATTACACTGCTAGTCTTTGCTTTTCTCCTGAAGACTAGCAGTGACTGGGCCAACTGACAGTGCAATCCTATCCAACTTACACCACCAGTGTAACCAGCGGTGCAGTGAGAACAGGAGGCCCCAGAATGGAAAGGGGATTCAGATCCCCTTTGAACCCCCCTTTGGAGGGGATTTGAATCCCCTTTTCGTTCTGGGGCCTCCCGTTCTCGCTGCACTGCTGGTTACACCGGTGGTGTAAGTTGGATAGGATTGCGCTGTCAATCTCCCAGGGGAGAGAATTCCGCTGCTATGGAGAAAGCCCTGTCTGGCATCCCCATCAACTGTGTACCATCAACTTCTGTTGAAAAATAAAGGTGAACGGACAGATTTGTATCAGAGTTTAGGGGTGCATTTATGTGATCAATCATTATTTGGATTACTTGATCCAGAATAATGACAACTACTGGGTCTGACCACAACCATTAACCTAAATTACAATTATTTGCATAATAAACAAACAGGCTCTTAAGAGTAAGCTAAGGAGTAACTAAGCTATGTTAAGTAGTGTTTTTAGCATTCACATGAAAAATTATCAAATCATGTTAAGTAATCTTGTAGCAGTTGTCCTAAAGTAAATACCAGCACCCTTGTATTGTTACAAATAGTCCATCTTTGTTATGTACACTGCTGTAATGGATTCACTGGCAGCCTGAGTCTAACCATTACTGTCAGTGTTTCTGCTTGCAGTGCCTTTTTATTGATGTTGCATTGCACTTAAACACTTAAAGGCTCAATCTATACGTGTATTAATTGAAGCAAAGGTAAAAGCTTGACCCCATTAAAGCAAATGGAGTTTGCTACTTCAAGCTCAGCTGAATAATAACCTTTGTTGTGATTCCAGTATTCTATATGTACGTACTATGTTATGAACATAACAGATAGAAAAGCACTGACAGAACAGAAGATAATGCTCATCTTTCCACATTATTGATGATGTACATGAATCCCTAGATAAACAGTATATGAAGTTTAGTTATATGAAAAGTAATCAGGACTTGGAGATACAAAGAAATCACAGGCCTGATCCTCGCCATCTATTTGTTGTTGTTGTTCAGTCGTTAAGTCGTGTCCGACCCTTCGTGATCCCATGAACCATATCCTGCCAGGCCTTCCTGTCCTCCACTATCTTCCTGAGTTGGCTCATTTTCATGTTCGTTGCATCGGTGATGCTGTCTTACCATCTCATCCTTTGCCTTCCCCTTCTCCGTTTGCCTTCAATCTTTCCCAGCATCAGAGTCTTCTCCAGAGAGTCCTCTCTTCGCATTAGGTGGCCAAAATATTTGAGTTTCAGCCTCAGTACCTGTCCTTCCAGGGAACAGTCAGGGTTGATTTCATTTAGAATTGACTGATTTGATCTCCTAGCAGTCCAAGGGACTCTCAGGAGTCTTCTCCAGCACCACAGTTCAAAAGCATCTATTCTTCGGCGCTCAGCCTTCCTTATGGTCCAACTCTCGCAACCATACATTGCTACTGGGAGCACCATCGTCCTGACTATACGAACTTTTGTTTGCATGGTGATATCTCTGCTTTTTATTATGCTATCTAAATTTGCCATAGCTTTCCTTCCAAGGAGTAAGCGTCTTTTAATTTCATGGCTGCTGTCTCCGTCTGCAGTGATCTTGGAACCCAAAAAAGTAAAATCTGTTACTGCTTCCATTTCTGCCCCTTCTATTTGCCAGGAATTGATACAGAGGATCATTTGTAATCGGGGTTGGGCCAGTCCATGGGCCAACCTAGTAATCGGGGTTGGGCCAGTCTATGGGTCAACCTGGGTTAGTAATCGGGGTTGGGCCATCCATGAGGCCCTCTGGTGGCTGCCTCAGGCCGCAGATTAGGCGGGGTGATCATCACCCAGTGTCCTGTGCTGGCGCTCCTCCCCTCCTTGGATTTGAAAAAGAGAGAAACAGACTAGAAGATAGAGTGCAGAAGAGAGGGGAGTGATAGGCTAGAGCAGAGGTTCTCAAACTGTGGGTCACAACCTGATTTATGGGTCGTGAAGAGCCTCCACCCGCGCCTCAACTTCCGTTACTGAGCTTTCACATTTTTTTTATGCAAACAGCCAGCCGTCCGATCCGCTGCCTCTGTTCTCTCAGCGAGAATACGACACGACAAGGTCTGGAGCGGTCAAAGACTGCGGAGCAGAGGCTCGGGCGGCCAGTTGTTTGCGTTAAAAAAATTGTGAAAGCTCAGCAACCCAGACGTTTTGGTGGGGACATGATGGATCACAGGGCTCTGAAGACTGGGAACCACTGGGCTAGAGCATTTCTGAGCTCTAGCCCACCAGTCTCCTCTCCTTCACACTTCCTCTTCCATTCTGTTCCTCTTCCATTTCAAATCCAAAAAGGAGAAAGAGCAGCAGCAGCAGGTGTACTGCCAAAGAAATAGGGTAGCATTTGACGGAGCACCTCAGGTGCTGGGAGATCTTGAGCCAGGAGTAGTATAGTGAAGGATGAAATATGATTTCCTAAAAATAAATAAAAGCACTTGCAGCCTGATTGTGTCACTACATAAGTAACAGCACAATTCTAGGCATGTCTATTCAGAAGTAAGCTCCAATGGGTTCAATGGGACTGACGAGGGAAATGTTACGAAGAGTCTGGCTCAGTTGGGAGAGCTGCTGCCTTCATAGCCCGGAGACCGGTGAACTTGATAAGTTCGAGACAGACCGCCAGCAAAAATCTGTGAAAGCCTCCAGGAGGAGAGATAAGAGCTTCCAGCTGCGTCGGTCGAGTGTGGGAGGCGCCAGCCAGCAGAATTGTCAGACTGTAAAAAGGATACCATCTGGAAAGTAGCCGTTCATGAAAGATTGGACATTTATATACTGTATATTGTAAAAAAAATACCAAGGGGGGTTAGGACAGCCTGCCCATGTACACCGCCTTGGATTAAAGTCAGAGGAGAAATCCAATGACCAAGAAAGGCGGTATGTAAATACTGTATATTATTATAGGATTGCAATGTGAAGATATCTGGAGTATTGATACTTATATAACAATGTACTATGGAAACTTTCATGGCTTGGTACAATTTGTAATGAAGCAGGCATTATGGGTTTTCTAGCCATGTTTATTATTTGAGAAATAAAACTAAAATCGTACTGTCTTCTTAAGAGATTTATCTCACACACACACTCTGGAGATGTGCGTAGAGGCGAAGATGAGTCTTTATTTCTCCTACCAACGTTTCATCCCACACGAGGGACCTTGTCAAGGTAATTCAGCATAACACTGCTGGATGACACTGAGAACATGGAGCTCTTGCTAGCATATGCCAGTAAAAGCCATGGCAACCGTTAACTGACAACGGAATCATCAACCTCTGCTCTATTCCTCCTAGGCTGCAAATATGCTCTTTTCAGGATAGGTAGCCAGATTTTATTGGCAAATGACAGCTCTTGCTGTCTATTCAGAAGACTTGCAGGTTTCCTTTGGGAGATTGAAATAGCCTCCAGATTTAGTCTTCGTTTTAGACTGGCTTCCGAAAACAACGAACGGACCTGCTCAAAAGCAATTTGGTGGCCAGATTCCAGGGCGTGCGCTGCCACAGCAGATTTTTCTCCTTGTGACAATTTTACCGCTCTCTGGTGTTCTTGTACTCTTACTTTAATAGGTCTCATTGTATTTCCAATGTAAGCACGACCACAACCGCATTTTATTTCATAGACTCCTGGGTTCATTAACGTAGGTCTTTGATCTTTGGGATTTCTTAGTATTTGCTCTATCTTAGTTGTAGGAGCAAATAAAGTCCTGATCCCATATTTTCTCATCACTCTCGCTATTTTGTCCGTGGTTCCTTGTAGGAAAGGCAATGATAACCATAGTTTCTCGTTGTCAGCTTCCTCCTCTTTTTCATTATTCTCTCCCGGCTTAGGGATATAGTTTTTCTTTTTAACTTGTCTCTCCCAGCATTTGTTAATTTGCTGCAACTGATAACCATTAGCCAACAAGGAATCTGTGACGATGCGCCTTTCTGCAGCTAAAGATGGTTCATCACAAACCCGTAATGCCCTGAAAATTAAAGAATTTATTAAGGAGTTCTTTTGCAGTGGGTGGTGATTGGATGTTTTGTGCAGGTATCTTCCCGTGTGTGTAGGCTTTCGGTACACAGTATGTCCGAAGGTTAAATCCTTCTTTCTAGTCACCAAGACGTCCAAGAAAGGTAAAGTCCCATTTTCTTCAATTTCTATCGTGAATTGGATCTCGGGGCACAAGGAATTTAAATGTGCCAAAAAGCCTTTCAGTTCTTCTTCCCCGTGATCCCAAATACAAAAAATGTCATCGATGTATCTTAGCCACGTAGATGGTTTCAATTTGGCTGATTGTAAAGCCTTCTGTTCAAAAAACTCCATAAATAAATTAGCAACCACCGGGCTTAAGGGGTTGCCCATCGCTACCCCTTCCTTTTGTTCCCTAAATACCCCTTCCCATACAAAATATGTGGAGGTCAGGCAATGACGGAAGAGGGGAACTAGATCTTGTGGTATGGTCAGGTCACTAATTAAATTCATTACTTCGGTTAGCGGCACTTTTGTAAATAGGGATACTACGTCAAAGCTTACCAAGACTGATCTCTCTGTAAAATTGTCACAAGAAGAAAAATCTGCTGTGGCAGCGCACGCCCTGGAATCTGGCCACCAAATTGCTTTTGAGCAGGTCCGTTCGTTGTTTTCGGAAGCCAGTCTAAAACGAAGACTAAATCTGGAGGCTATTTCAATCTCCCAAAGGAAACCTGCAAGTCTTCTGAATAGACAGCAAGAGCTGTCATTTGCCAATAAAATCTGGCTACCTATCCTGAAAAGAGCATATTTGCAGCCTAGGAGGAATAGAGCAGAGGTTGATGATTCCGTTGTCAGTTAACGGTTGCCATGGCTTTTACTGGCATATGCTAGCAAGAGCTCCATGTTCTCAGTGTCATCCAGCAGTGTTATGCTGAATTACCTTGACAAGGTCCCTCGTGTGGGATGAAACGTTGGTAGGAGAAATAAAGACTCATCTTCGCCTCTACGCACATCTCCAGAGTGTGTGTGTGAGATAAATCTCTTAAGAAGACAGTACGATTTTAGTTTTATTTCTCAAATAATAAACATGGCTAGAAAACCCATAATGCCTGCTTCATTACAAATTGTACCAAGCCATGAAAGTTTCCATAGTACATTGAAATGCCTCTATGGGGAGGATATCATTCGGAGTTTGAGAACATTGGAGAAACATCGCCTACGGAGAATGAAGTTGAAAAACACCTTGACCTTTCTCCTGAGCTGCAGAGACGCAGAGGTAATACCTATCTTCCTAAAACATCGCAAGAAATGCAACAACAGAAGGACAGACAAGATCTACAAAAAGATGGAACTTGCACTATTGAGAGACTATGTTAAAACAACCAGGTTTGAACTTTATGATTTGGACAAAAAGCTCTATGAATTACATGACAAGCTGAGTAATTCTATGAAAGCCCAAGATTGGGATGCATGGGATAAGAGATCTTTAGAATTTATATCTCATCAGGAGATTTTAATTAGAAATAAACACCATAAGAAATTTAGCAAGTTAATTAACCAAATTCCTGTAGGTAATGTTTCTTTACCTACAGACAAGGTAGTCTTAAATTTGTCAGATTATGATTTGTCACAGGCTCAAATGTCAGTTTTATTAAAAGGGGGAAATTTCGCTTTGACTCCTAAGTCTGTGCCTATGGAGAGGATTATAGCCAACGTAGAAACTGTATTGACAGAGTTTGATTCTGACACGGCGGAAGAAATTAGAATCGCTACTGCCAATATTCTTCTGAAAGCCAAACCCCCTAAAAATAATATAACAACCAGAGAGTTTCTGGCGATTAAACAGCTTAATAATAACCAAGATATTATTATTCTTCCGGCCGACAAAGGAAATGCTACTGTAGTTTTAAATAGAATGGATTATTTTAATAAAATCTCTGATCTATTGAGTCCGGAAACTTACAATATTTTAAATAAAGATCCTACGAATAAAATTTTAAAAGAAACAAACAGGCTAATTAAAGAGTCCAATTTTAAACTGGAGATTAAAAATAGACTAATTAAATCATCAGCTCTGCCACCTAGACTATACGGTCTTCCAAAAATACACAAGAACAACATTCCACTACGTCCTATTGTTAGTAATATAGGATCTCCTACGCATGCATTATCCCAACATCTTGCTAAAATTCTTCTCCCTTACATTGGGAATACTTTTCACCATGTTAAAAATACCTACCATTTCATTGAACTTTTAAAAATAGCAAAATTAACAGAGAGATCAGTCTTGGTAAGCTTTGACGTAGTATCCCTATTTACAAAAGTGCCGCTAACCGAAGTAATGAATTTAATTAGTGACCTGACCATACCACAAGATCTAGTTCCCCTCTTCCGTCATTGCCTGACCTCCACATATTTTGTATGGGAAGGGGTATTTAGGGAACAAAAGGAAGGGGTAGCGATGGGCAACCCCTTAAGCCCGGTGGTTGCTAATTTATTTATGGAGTTTTTTGAACAGAAGGCTTTACAATCAGCCAAATTGAAACCATCTACGTGGCTAAGATACATCGATGACATTTTTTGTATTTGGGATCACGGGGAAGAAGAACTGAAAGGCTTTTTGGCACATTTAAATTCCTTGTGCCCCGAGATCCAATTCACGATAGAAATTGAAGAAAATGGGACTTTACCTTTCTTGGACGTCTTGGTGACTAGAAAGAAGGATTTAACCTTCGGACATACTGTGTACCGAAAGCCTACACACACGGGAAGATACCTGCACAAAACATCCAATCACCACCCACTGCAAAAGAACTCCTTAATAAATTCTTTAATTTTCAGGGCATTACGGGTTTGTGATGAACCATCTTTAGCTGCAGAAAGGCGCATCGTCACAGATTCCTTGTTGGCTAATGGTTATCAGTTGCAGCAAATTAACAAATGCTGGGAGAGACAAGTTAAAAAGAAAAACTATATCCCTAAGCCGGGAGAGAATAATGAAAAAGAGGAGGAAGCTGACAACGAGAAACTATGGTTATCATTGCCTTTCCTACAAGGAACCACGGACAAAATAGCGAGAGTGATGAGAAAATATGGGATCAGGACTTTATTTGCTCCTACAACTAAGATAGAGCAAATACTAAGAAATCCCAAAGATCAAAGACCTACGTTAATGAACCCAGGAGTCTATGAAATAAAATGCGGTTGTGGTCGTGCTTACATTGGAAATACAATGAGACCTATTAAAGTAAGAGTACAAGAACACCAGAGAGCGGTAAAATTGTCACAAGGAGAAAAATCTGCTGTGGCAGCGCACGCCCTGGAATCTGGCCACCAAATTGCTTTTGAGCAGGTCCGTTCGTTGTTTTCGGAAGCCAGTCTAAAACGAAGACTAAATCTGGAGGCTATTTCAATCTCCCAAAGGAAACCTGCAAGTCTTCTGAATAGACAGCAAGAGCTGTCATTTGCCAATAAAATCTGGCTACCTATCCTGAAAAGAGCATATTTGCAGCCTAGGAGGAATAGAGCAGAGGTTGATGATTCCGTTGTCAGTTAACGGTTGCCATGGCTTTTACTGGCATATGCTAGCAAGAGCTCCATGTTCTCAGTGTCATCCAGCAGTGTTATGCTGAATTACCTTGACAAGGTCCCTCGTGTGGGATGAAACGTTGGTAGGAGAAATAAAGACTCATCTTCGCCTCTACGCACATCTCCAGAGTGTGTGTGTGAGATAAATCTCTTAAGAAGACAGTACGATTTTAGTTTTATTTCTCAAATAATAAACATGGCTAGAAAACCCATAATGCCTGCTTCATTACAAACTTATATAACATTCTTAAAATGTGAGGTGTTTTTCAACTCTTAATTTATTCTCACAACAATTTTACGAAGTAGGTCACTATTATTCTTATTTTACAGACGGAGAACTGAAGCCAGCCAAGAGAGGATGACTTGCCCAAGGCCACCCAGTATGACTGAATGGGAATTGATCTCAGATCTTCTACTGGTTACCAGTCCATCAGTACTCATCAGCCAGAGCACCTTCTTGCAATTGTGCTTCATGTCATGTAACTTGAGGTTATTCAATATTGCTGTATGTTGATACACATATTTAAGAACAAAACACTAGCTTGCTAAAGTATGGCCATGAATGGCACAATACTGCTCATCTTTATTTTTCAAGTGTGCTCACATCATTTTGGGATGTAGGAACATGTTAACTGTGTTACTCAGCTTTTGTGATTCATTTTTATATTTAGAAACTTCTCACTTCTTAAAGCCCAGAGCTAGCATACAAATGCTGGATGCTGTCCAGACTATAAGCCAACGCAATGTGAAAGTTATTCCATGTTAAGCCTTTTAAAGAGAGAGGGGGAAAAAACATTATAAAATGGAGCAAGAAAATAAGCCAACTTGGTTCATTCGGTTGTATATGTCACAGCTCGATCTTGCTTAAGATGCAGCGGCCAGCCTAAAGGGCCAGCTGCTGCATCCTAGGCAGAATGTGGGCTGTAAGCACTGCAGACCTTGATGGGCCTCCTCTGATGCACGCCAGCTTTGGAGCTGACGCGTGTCCAGGAAGGCTGTGTAAGGCTGGCCTGGAATGGGGCGCTGGATATCGGCGCAACCCAGCACCGATATCCCCGCCCCTCCCAGGCTGGGCCAGCCAATGGCGTCCTCCTTCGCCACCTGTTCCCACCCTCCCCATGCCCCTGCGCTGACCAGCGTGGATCTTACTTGCATCAGCCGGTGCAGATCCAGTTTGGCAGCAGAGTGAGTGGTGCCAGCCTCCATGCCAGCACCGCTTACTCCAAAGGAGCCGCAAATCAAACGTGCTTTATGGCACATTTGTGACTCCTTAAGCTGGCGGAGCATATGCTCTGCTGGCCTAACTTTACGCAGGATTGCACCGCTAGTTAATGTCAGATTGCAGACACAAGGGAAATGGTGCCAAAAACATGGACTTGTGTCAGTAGCACAGCTGTCTGTGTCTAATAGTTTGAAATTCAAATGTAACGATGCATACAGTTCAAGTGAATTCCTATTAACATCTCTGGAAACAAAACCCATTCTGTTCATTGCAAAAAGAGAAGTGAATGCCACAGATGCTGCATTTGTTCTCTCCTCCTCCAGAAGATCTGAGAGTTTTCTTTTCCCAATCAGGGCTGGTATGTTCATAAGGTGAAGTGAGTCACCTCAGGTGATGAATTGGCACCCCATCCCACTCCCTGGATTTGAAAAAGAAGATGGAAATGCTCCTCTCCTCCACACTTCCTCTCCATTCCCCCCTCTTCTTCAGGGAGGAGGTGGCAGCAGCTGCCACATCACTGAGTAAGGGGGGGGGCATTTTGTGCACTGCCTCATGTGCCACAGAAGAAGCATAAGCACTTTGCTGTGATTCTAAGTACAGTATGTTTATTTGGAAGCAAGTTGTATTCAGATAAGACACTACTGTACTTCCACATGTATATGCAAGTAACTCAATGAGTTACCCCAATGCCTGCACCCAACAAGTGAGACCGATTAAGAGGCCATGGCAGTAGCCTGAATGCCATTGCACCGACCTGGCTGTGATGTAACTGCCAGGCACTGGTTGGCCAGGTAGTGTGGGCGGGGCAAGGAATGCAGGTGAAGCAGCAGCTGCCAGTTCTTGACGCAACAAGGGGTGGGAGGGTGGTACCAGCCCATAAAGGCAGCCCGGGGAGAGCAAAGGAGTATGGGAGAAAAGGAGAGTGAGAAAATGCAAGCAAGCAAGCAAGCAAGCACAAGCAGAGAGGAGTGCAGGTAGCAGAGATGGGAGCAAGAGAAGAGAGGAGTGAAAGCCTGGAAGAAGGAGAAGGGAGTGCAAGGTTCCCTTGCATTGCGGCTGCATCAGTGCTGGAAAGTTGGTTAGGATTGAACTGTCAATATAGCAAAGGTGAAAAGGGTTCTTCAGTGTCTCTAAGGGGAGCTCCTACATCTTACCGCAAGAAGCAATCATTTATCAACTCAGAGATGCATACAACTACAGCCCATCCCAAGTGACATCATTAGATAACCACAATCATTGTTTTGGATGTCAGACCACACCCTGGAGAAAATGTTTCATGAAACCCACTTTCTGGCTTTCAAGCACATCTAGACCTGCATAAATTCCTACAAGAACTGATTACACTCATCTTAATTTCTGCATTAAGATAAGAGGCAAACTGTCAAAGAAAATTGACTTAGAAACATATGGATTGCCAAATATATTTATCTGCATGTAATGAAATGTTTCCTCAGGATGTAGTTTTCTGGATTATGGGGAGCTGTGTTCTTTATTTATTTATTTATTTATTTATTTATTTATTTTTCACGTTTTTATACCGCCCTTCCTCCAAGGAGCTCAGAGTGGTGTGCATATTTCCTCCCCTCCTTTCTGCCCTCACAACAACCCTGTGAGGTAGGTGGGGCTGAGAAATAGTGACTGGCCCAAGGTCACCCAGGAAGCTTCGTGGCTGAGCGGGGATTTGAACCTGGATCTTCCAGGTCTAAGTGAACATAATGTTTATGGGAAAAATGCAATGCAGTGCTCTATCGGCCACAAAAGAGTCAGGAGTGTGTTTATAACATTCCAAAAGCAAAGAGAGCAATTAAAAGAAGTTCAAACCAGAAGTGATTTTAATAATATTTAATTAGTTGATTTATTATTAAAAGATCTTTCCTTTCTTAAAAGAAATTCAAAACACAATAACTTAATAAAAAGCACATTTTTTTAAAAAAGTGACTCAATGTTCATCCATAGCACATAGTAACATACCCGAAAAGAGTGACAGATTTGAAAACATCCAAGTGCCTTACACAAAGTGAAAAAAACAGCTCTTTAATCTGCATATAACATACAGGGGAGTCCAATCCAAATTGGGAATATGGTAGAGGTTGGGGGAAGTAGGAAGCAGGCTTTAATTTAATGAAAGCAGGAATTAGGTTTTAATCCTATTTCCTGCTATGGTTCCAATCCAGATTGGGAACTCCACACATGCTATTTGCCTGGGTAGAAAAAACACTCCTATTGGAGTCAATGGAAGCTTGTTTTTCCAGGGCACACATGGGGTAAGCCAATCTCAGCTCCTGTTGTAGCTCTCTCAGCATTACTTCAGCTGCTTAAAGGGTACTCCTTGTATCACCATTGGCCACACTGGAAGGAAGGTGCCCCAGGTCAAGTTGGCAGGGTATCAGCCACTGCATATCCAGACACTCCCATTAAAAATGAACAGGAACTTTAAAATACTAAATTTTGACTAAATCACATCTTTAGAACTTAATGTTTAGTCAATGAAGACAGCTGTGGGAAAAGGGAAAGCTACTCAGGAATCAATACAACAGATTGATGTAGAATGTGGTCCACTGGGAGCAAATGGGTACAAATCCCACTGCAGTCAGTGGTGGGGCTTATTTCTAAATAAATATACATTGGTTATTAATTATCAGGGCTAGTACATCCATAGGCCAACCAAGGGAGTCAGTTCAGGTGGCGGTGGCAGGAAGGCACCCACTGTCCAACTACCTCCGCTGCTCCTCTTCCTCCTGTGAAAGTAGGCAATGGAACAGAAGAGGAAACATGGAGGAGTAGAGAGTAGTGGGCTAGAGTGTCCACACTGTTCTCCTTTTCAAATCCAGAGATGAGTAGCAGCCCCAGCCAGGCCGGGAGGGGGCGGGGGATGGTCTCGGCCGTATCACGTCTCCCGCTGGGCAGCTAGGCCATTACACAGCCTCCTCTGACTTCCACCAGTGATTTCGCTGGCGGAAATCCGAGGAGGCCAATCAGCCCCAGCGCCATTTACACTCGGGGAAGGGGATGAGCATCCACTTCCCCGAGTAGACTTTCCGCCGGGTGGGAGCCTGCCCGCAGCGGAGCATGGGATCCGGCCACCCGGCGGATCCTTAGGCAGGATTGCCTCACCATTTGCCTCAGTAGTGGTGTGACTTGATGCAAAAAGTCTTTTTTTTTTCTTCCTGAGAAAGGATGCAATTTATAAAAATGCTTATTGTATTTGTTTGCTGTCTTCTTCATTTAGATTCCTCTTATACCCTTATCCCTAAAGCTCAAGGTGAGTTATAACATATTGGAAACCTGAAAAGGAAAAGAAATTCTAAACGGTATGAATATATATATGAAATGCAAAGATAAGAACCACACAGAATCCAATGCCATTACAATGCTGAGTACTTGAGACTTCCAATTGGAAGAGAAAGATCAGAGAGGAGACTATTCTGTGGAAAGGATTTAATCAAATAAGCCTCATGGAGAGAAGAAAGTGATATATTATAAAGATGATTTCATGGTGTCGCCTATTGATCCATGAACTAGATAAGTAGAATCCCTCCACAGAGTTGCTATGTAGGCTGCATACAGAGCAGGATTTGATCCCAATATGAAAGTCAAGGAAGTACATTATGACATTCTAGATTGTAAGACCACAATCTGTTTTGTAGCAGCAAAATCATTATTTGTTCCTGTTAGTATTCTTAGAGCACAATCCTATGCAGGCTTACTAGGAAATAAGCCCCACTGTGTTCAATGAGACTGACTCCCAGGAAAGTATGCATAAGACTGCAGCCTTAATTCTGCTTCATATAATTCTTCTGCATAAAATGTGTTTCTGCCTTTCTAAGGGTACTGTATGAAAAAATAAAGAGCACTTAGCTTGGCTGGACATCTTTATTTTACAGAGACACTTGAGACTAGCACACACAATTACAAGTGTAGGAACCACTGGAAGTACTCCAAGGTAACAAGAGCAAAGAACACCAGCTATTGTGTTGAGCCCCCATAGACAACTGGGTTGTGTTATTGTGGTTTATTTGTTGTTCAGTCGTTAAGTCGTGTCCGACCCTTCGTGATCCCATGAACCACATCCCGCCAGGCCTTCCTGTCCTCCACTATCTTCCTGAGTTCGCTCATTTTCATGTTTGTTGCATCGGTGATGCTGCCTAACCATCTCATCCTTTGCCTTCGCCTTCTCCTTTTGCCTTCAATCTTTCCCAGCATCAGAGTCTTCTCCAGAGAGTCCTCTCTTCGCATTAGGTGGCCAAAATATTTGAGTTTCAGCCTTAGTACCTGTCCTTCCAGGGAACAGTCAGGCTTGATTTCATTTAGAATTGACTGATTGTGGTTTATAGAGAACACTATTTTTGTAATAACAGTTTTCCAACACTTTTTTTTGTTTCTGTGGCTGGCCTACTATGTTCAATTTGCCTTTGCTTTTCTCTGATCACTGCTTGTTCCCTACCGCACTTCCTTCAAACAATCATACATTTTGTTATACTGGCAAGCAGTACTTGGCCAATTGTCTTCCAGATTTGTACATAACATTCAGATAAGAAGTATGATGGCTAGGGTTTATCAACACGGCACTTCTCCAAGAGGGCAAAAATACCCAATGGTATTTATTTCCGTACACTTGTAGAAGTGTACAAGAAGGCCTTCATGTAATGGATCTTCAGGTCATTCGGACCTGGCCACAGTGGCGCATGTATTAACATCTTGATTGGAATACTGTAACACGCTCTACATGGGACTGCCCTTGAAAACAGTTCAGAAACTGCAATTAGTGCAGAACACAGTGGCCTGGGTGGTTGCTGGGGTTCACTGTTTCACTTCTGTTGAGCCTGTATCGACTTCTATAGCACCAATCGAAGGTACTAGCATTAACCTTTAAAGCCCTATATGGCCTGGGACTGGGGTATCTTAGGGACCACCTTCTTCCGTATAGTCCAGCCTGTTCATTTAGGTCATCAGATAGTTCCGCCACCATCAGAGGTGAAACGGGTGGTGGCAAGAAGCAAGGCCTTTTCAGTTGTGGCACCATGCCTCTGAAATTCCCTTCCAGAGAATTTAAGAACAACCTCTTCAATGTCTGGCAAAGCCTGAAGACCTTTTTGTTTCAGTTGGCCTTTAGGGGTGGGTAGGAGGGTGGGGTTTTTTTTTATAGGTTTTGCCACTTTTGCCTCTGTTTACTTTTTGTTTGCTTGTTTTGCCAATTTTATTGCACCTATTTTATTGCTGGTATTGGTCTGTCCACCATTATACTTTTATGTATTTTTATCTGCTGTCATCTTGTGTGGATTGTCATTCCTGAAGTAGATTTTGGTTTTGGGCAAACACCTCCCCTCTCATGGAAAACATGCTTTGGTGTTACAGTAGTTTGTAGAGATTTAAGAAATAGAATATAGAATGGGCTATTAAAATGCTTTCTGCTTTGTTAACTGAGTAGAATGACTTTGTGACTGTGGATATTAATGGTAAATGGAAATTCCTGAGATAAAAGAAATCCCCCTCCATGCTGTTTGCCATGCATGTCGAGAGCAGGACAGGTTTGTTAATGTAAATAAGTCAAAATGTCAGCCTGCCATTTTCTGAACATCTGCTACACCTCAACACAATGGTCACATTAATTTAGCATTTCCACTCTGAAAGAAAAATTATGCTGGGTTATTTAATCCAATTTGGTATAAAATCCCAGAGGTGTTAGAGCTATTAAAAGATATGTGCTAGTTCAACGTCATTTTCTTTGTTAATTACTATAGCACCAGTTATCAACGTAAATGTAATTGAATATGTTTGAAAATGCTGGTGATTGGATTGCATATAATACATCTTGAAGAGGTTAAGCACACATTTTGTATCGTTTTTTTTTCAATAACTGCATAAAGAGCTCTTTCGGTCTTTCAAATTCTGAAATCCAAAGCTGCAATCGTAATACATTGTGCCTTTGGATCCTATGGAAGCCAATTAGTCTTCCAGGGTTCAATTTGTGGGTTCAATTTATTAGCTCAGTAATTAGGGCCACCAACTGGGAAATGGTCACTAGTTCTCAATGACTCTCATTAGGTTCAGTGAGACATAGTAAACAAGCCGCAGTTGGAAAAGGAACAAAGCATGTTCTCACCCCCAAAAAATGTGGTCATTGGGGCAACTTTAGCCCCACTCCAGTTCAAATTGTACACCTTTACTTTGTTTCACCTAAAAGGTCAGGCTCCAGAAGTGACGGTAGCTGATGGTCAGTCTAAATTTAGGATCCCAAACATATTGGGTGGGTCAGGTTCCACAGCATCAATCAAAATGAAAGGACAGGGCATGTCATGTCCTTACACAAGAGATGAATTGCTCAGATGCAGGCCTGGCCCAACACCTCCTGATGCTTGAGACGTATAAAAGTATGCATGGGATGGAGAGAGTGGATAGAGAGAAGTTCTTTTCCCTCTCACACAACACTAGAACTAGGGCACATCCACTCAAATTGAGTGGAGGGAGTATTAAAACAGACAAAAGAAAACATTTCTTTACCCAGCATGTAATTCATCTGTGGAACTCCTTGCCACAGGATCTGGTGATGGCACCTGGCCTGGATTGCCTTTAAAAGGGGATTGGACAGATTTATGGAGGAAACGTCCATCACAGCTTACAAGCCATGATGGGGATAAGCAACCTCCTGGTTGTAGGAGTAGGTTTTCTCTGTGCCAGGTGCAAGGGAGTGGCGACAGGATACAGGTATCTTGTTGTCTTGTGTGCTCCCTGAGGCATCTGGTGGGGCCACTGTGTGATACAGGAAGCTGGACTAGATGGGCCTTTGGCCTGATCCAGCAGGGCTCTTCTTATGTTCTTATGAGGCAGCATGCCAAATGCTGCCCCCCTTACATGATGATGTGCCAGCCTCTGCTCCTCCCACTCTCCAATGTTCTAGCTTAGCACTCCCCTCCCTTCCACATTTCCTTCTCTGTGCCCCTGTTTCTTTTCCAATCCAGGGAGTGGAAGGTGAAGGAGAGGTCTTGAAGTCAGGTAGATGGACAGAAATGGGCACCCCCTATCAATATGCTGCCTGAGGCAACTACTTCAGTTGGCCTCATGAATGGGCCATCCCTACTCAGATGGAGACATACACTCTGAGGCTGGGGCTTTATAGGTCCTGGTGGTCAGGGATTGGCCTTTGGAGTCAGCTGACTGTGAAGATGGGAATGCTGATACTTCAACCTAGATGCACCTTCTAGTATAGAATTCAGTCTGCCAGGTTTGCTGTGGAAATACAGTGTTGAGGGCTGAGGAGGTAAGATGACAGAGCCTGACTGCAGGAAACCATGGTTAAGACACAAACGTACCAGGTGTCATACATTGGCTGCCATTTAGCCCTATGGGGGAACGTAGAGAACTGTGTAGCTCAGGGGTGGCCAACCTTCCACCATTAGGGCTACTGTGTTCTTAAGAGTTGTGTAGAAGACAGAATCTTGGCAGCTGCAAGTGCTAATGGTGCTGCTAAAGCAGCTGCACCTGCTGAAATGCCCTCACCTATGCAACCATTTAAAGGGCCAGCATTCATGTTGAAAGGTTGGCCACCACTGGTGTAGCTAGTGACACCATTGCAATTTCATTGATTATGGGCCCAATCCTATCCAACTTTCCAGCGCCGATGCAGCCACAATGCAGCCCTTGGTAAGGGAACAAACAAAACCTTACCTTGAGGCCACTGTGACTGCCGCCACCACCACCGCAGAATGCAGTGTTGGCACGGCTGCATCAATGCTGGAAAGTTGGGTAGAATTGGGCCTTTTATGTCCTACATTATCCCCCCTTCCTCCAAGAAGCTCAAAGCAGTACCTATGATCTCCCCACTTTTATCCTTACAACAATCCTGTGCAGTAGTAGCAGTGGGTTAGACTAAGAGATCACAGTAAGATTTTTGGCAGAGGGGGAACGGAGGCAAAACCTCCCACCACTCCTGACACTGACTGGCTCAGGCTTCCTTGAAAGGGATGCTAGAAATGTACACAAATGCACATTATTATACCCGTTGGCACCGCTTCAGTTTATGAGATCCCTCTTTCATATAGACACACTCACACATTTCACATTCGCATACACTAGGCTCACTACGACAGACATTTTGCCAGGAAGAAATACCGTAACTGAATATGATATCGTGTACTGTAAACTTTATTTTAAATCTGAGTGACCATTACAGTATATATATATATACACCCCAATCCAGACTGCATGATGGTACAGAATGGTTTGCACTGATGTAGACAAAACAGCATCCTAAATAGGAGACCAGACTGCTATCTTTTCAATCAGTTGTAATCTCATTAGAAAGGATTGCTATAATACGTCAAGGCCATAGAATTCTGTCAGCTTCATTGGATCTGTGAGTGAGGACCAAAAGGTCTTAGTGATAACATGTAGCTGAATTTTCTCTAGTTCAAGGCCTAACCTAACCACAATTCCCACATCCCCTCTCTACACATTTCTGTCATTCACGACACTGCAGCTGGAGAGAGTGACTGCCTGCCTAGTGGGGCAATAACATTGCCCCATGCTACTGCAGCATGGCGCAACTTTCTGGTAAAACTGTGTGATACATCTGAATGCCACTTCTCTAACTAGCAAGAATATAGGCCATAAAGTCTGAACTCCAGAGATTTGTTTTTAATGCAGAAATTAAAATGCCTATATGAATTCAAGTTCTAATATACTGGTTTTAAAATCTTGTCTGAGCCACAGCTTGTTACGATCAAAAGGCACTTTGAATTATAATTGTACCTTCCCATTCTTTAAGAGGAGATTGCTCCATCCAATATTTCTTACTCTCATGGACATGCTGCATTAAACCTTCAGTGATCCATGTATCACATCATTCATACACACTTGTATTTTTCTCAAAGTGAACCAACAGCACATTTTTTTCTAGACGGTACCATAGTTTGAATCTAATTTTAAGCATGATATTATGCAAAAGCAAAATAAAAGAAATCCCTCAAGCACAAAAATACAAACGTAACCTCTGATAATAATTTGAATTTCAAGCATGTTAAAATCCTTAACACTTGTTCTTATTTCTGTGCTCATGCAGCAAATATTCCTTATGAATATGACTGGTAAAATACTAATTCTTCAAATTCTTTTGTGTGTTTGTTTGCTTTGATTACCCATTATTTCAAGGTTGTTACTGGAGGATTCAAATATTCTTCCTAATATTGATGAAAGGGAGCCAAGGAGGGTGAAAGGGGAAGAATGAGACACTTAATCAGAGCCCATATACACCCAGAGTGGCTGTCTTGGACTGCAGGTCCATTACCATGAGGGAAAGGGTGTGGCTAAATGCTAGATCTTGAAGATGTTTATGCAAATGTAATTTCCTGAATCTAAATGGGACATAATCCAGCGGTGTGCCCCCCCAGCCCTCCCCCACCCCATTATGCCCTCCCCACCCCCATGCCACCCAGAACAGTTCTTACCTGCTCCGGTGCGCGGACTCCTGGATTCAGCACCGGTGAGATGACACAGACCTTCCTGCAGCGCTGCTTACTCATTGGATGTTGTGAACGTGCTTTATGGCACATTTGCAACACCCTAGGCCAGCGTAGCCTAAGCCAGCAATAGGACTGTGCTGTAAGATTGCACAAGTGAGTGCTGTACTAGCTGTTCATCCAATCACTCTACCTATTAGTTACAAAATGTCTATCATTATGGTGCATGGGATGTTTGTGAAGAGAGACGTTATCCTCAATGGTTGGTTGGGGGACGGGGCAGGGGGGAGTCAAGAGCCACACATCTCAGGCATTACAGATGTGAGGAGAACACAAGAGACCCCCGGCCTGCCTTCCATTTCTAATCTGTCCGGGGCTGCTCGGGGTCTGGGCAACCACGCAGGGCCAGCTGCTCCCGTAGGATTCTTCTGCAAAAGCAAAACTCTTTCCATGTCTCTCCCCCCCCCCCCGTCTTCCTTACAGAGTGTGGCAGCCTCTCTGAGGCCCCACAGGTTACGGCGGGAAAGGACAAGGCTGTGGGGCTTTGGCTGTGGCAGGTCAGCCTCTCTCTCAACGCCAGACATGTGTGCACAGGCTCTCTGCTGTTATCAGCTCCATAGAAGCCGCAGAGTGAGTCCGTGCCACACACGTTGCATCATCGGGTGTTGCGTGGGGGGAATCAGGGAGAAGGAGGAGGGGATGCAGCTCCCCATTCCGACTGAGAGTTGGAGGGTTGAGACCTCGCTCCTCTGGAGGAGCGAGCGCCTGTAGAGGAGGCGAGGGGGGAAATTTCGCCCATAGGGGGGAAAATAAATAAATAAAATGTGAAATTTGTGGGGGCCCCCATCACTGGGCGCCGCCAAAGGCGGCACCAGGGAGTGTACCAACGGAGCAAAGGGAGGGGGCAAAAAGTTGAGGGTGGGCCCTTAGTAAATTTTGGGCTAGCTACTCCACTGATGTTATATACTGTATTGAAAGGATTCCTTAGGAGAGTGCAGTGTACACATGCTTAGAGTGGCCAGGAAGGGCAAAGGAAGTTAATGTTTGTGGCTATATGCAGGTTCTCTTTCAGCAGCGGCAAGGGTGGAGGATGAATTTGCTTACTCCATCGCTTCCCATAGGAGTGAATGCCAACCATTCACACAAATAATAAAGAAGTAGAGGGCTCATTCAGGACCAATACCACTGGAGAGAAGTGGCTAAATGAATCTGTCCCCTGATCCCCAGTGACTCCAAATAAGCCTAGTTCTTGAAAAACAACTCTGCTTCTCTGCATAACAACATAATTCTGAGTTATGTTTCTTGGTCACACAAGAATGTGACAGAATGTCGGGAATGATAGACAGACAAGCCTTTGTATTGCTATATTATTTAACATGTATGAAATTTCTTTTTTTGTGAGACTTCAAAGGGATGGGATATGGTGGGCAGCCCAATCCTGCCTAAGGATCGGGCGGGCGGCCCATACCACCCGCCGGATCCCATGTTCCGCCGCGGGCAGACTCCCGCCTGGCGGAAAGTCTACTCGGGGAAGGGGACGCTCGTCCCCTTCCCCGGGTGTAACTGTCGCTGGGGCCGAAATCGCTAGCAGAAGTCGAAGGAGGCCGTGTAACGGCCCAGCCGCGCAGTGGGGGTCAAGATTCAGCTGAGGCCAATCCCTGCCCCCCCTCATGGGCCGGCTGGGCCTATCGGCCCCCTCCGTTTGCTGCTGAACCGCCTCCCCCCATCGGCTGGATCCTTACCTGGGGCGTCTAGCGAGCGGGCGAAGGCTCGGTCGGCGGAGCAGGGGAGGCCAGCCTTGCGCCGACCTTCCCTGCTCTCAAGTCATCGAAAAAGTGCCTTACAGCACTTTTACAACGGCTTCGGGCAGTGGAACACTTGCTCCGCTGCCCGCCACAGCGCTAGGATTGCACTGTAAGTCAAGTTAAAGGCATTTAATCTAACACAAAAAAGTTAAATGTCAGTTATTCTTCTAGCATCTAGCAAATAGTAGGTATTGTAGAAGTGTTTTCACATTTAAGCACAGTTTCCTGTGCTGCTAAATCATTAATCCTTTGAGTGAAATCCTGTTCAGATGTTGTTTGTTCTAGGTAAGGTTTCAAGTTCATCATTTTAGTTAAGAACACTCAGGCCAGCTGAGCACTTGCATATCAAAACACAATCTTCTTGCTGAAATGCCTCTAAGAACAAACCACTCCATACCTAGAGTTTGATCTTTTTTGTTTCCTTTTTATCTTGTACCTTGACATCTGGGCTCTCTGGTTGTCCTTTTGCCCCACCCAGCCAATTCCCCTTTGATCTTTCATTATGACTTCCTGCTTACTTATCGAATATGTACTAGATCTCCACTTCAGAATTTCTTAATATTCTTGCATCACTTAAACTATGCCTTTTTGCTCTCTCAACTTTATTCACTCCCAATAAAATGTGTCCACATTTTATCAGGAGTGAATAAAGTTGAACTTAATTAGGTAGAGATGTTTGAAAATGGTGTGGTGTTTTTTTTTTAAAAAATTGTTGACTTAAAATGCAAAATGTGATGTTATGTGTTTTTATTCATATAGATGCAAATTCTTAAGCATTTCTTCCAAATTCTTCCACTCAGTACTGCACTAGTCAGATCTCACTTGGACTACTGTATCCAAGTTTTGGCAACCATGTTTTAAGAAGGCCATTGACAAGATGGAATGAGTTCAGAGGAGGGCAACTAAGACAGTGAGGGGTCGGGAAACAAAGTCCTGTGAGGTTAAAAGAGCTTGGTATGTTTAGCCTGGAAAAGCAAAGACTAAGAGGAGATACGATAGCTGTCTCCAAGTATCTGCCAGTGTGTCAGTCACATAGCAGAAGGGGAGGACTTGCTTCTGTGGTTCCCGAGGACAGGACTAGAACCAATATGTTGAAATGACAAGGAAGCAGATTTAGGCTAGACATGAAGAAGATTTTCCTAACTGTAAGAGCTGTCCAGCATTGGAACAATCTGCCCCATGCATCTATGGGCTCGTCGTCATTGGACTTTTCAAGCAGAGGATCGATACAGCCATCTGTCAGGGATCCTGTAGGTGCATGCACTGAACAAGGGGTTGGACTAGATGACCTCCAAGGTCCCTTCCAACTAAACATTCTATGATTCTATGATATAACCGGAGAGTTGCAAAGGGGAGTGGGAAAGATCCCACTGCAATTCCTATACTATCAGAGTCAGTTTTAGCAACGTGCCTACTCTGGACTTGAGGCTGGAATCCTAAATACACTTACCTGAAAGTAAGCTCCATTGAATACAGTGGAACTTCTAAGAAAACATGCTTAGCTCTTTCCATTAGAGAATGAATTAACGTTTCCGCCTTTAAAAGAAGCAGCAGTGAAAACCACCAACCCCGTTATACGTTTGCTAAGGGTGTAAACGCTGTTTTGTTTTGCAACTTTTTTAAATCGCAGGACTGCAAAAACGTAAAACGGAGACTACAATTCCCATCAAGCCTGTGGGAAGGAGGGTCGTCTCTGGCAGTTCTCGGGGGCGGAGTTGAATAGCCTGTGTCGGTTCTGCATGGGTGAGGGAGTGTTATTTGTAGCGGCCATTGGAGGGTTTCAGAGTACGTACTGCTGTCCCCCCACCCTCCGTGCTGCAACCTGTGTCTTCTTTTGGAGTGGTAGGCAACAGTGTGTTTTTGAGGAGGTGCAATGGCTCATGTTTCAGCACCCTTGAAAGTCTCCATCGTAGGCTCAGGAAACTGGTGAGTACGGGCGGGGGCGACAATCAGTTCAGAAGCTGCAGGGGGCTCAAGAGGGGAACCAGTACTGCCCACAGTTTTTGTTGCTCTAAGGAGGGTGGAATCAGGTGTGTGCCCCTTTTGACACCCGCCTGTCATTATGGTGCTAAATATTAAAGGAACTACCTCCAAAATGAAAGTCTGGGTGGGAAGGCTGCTACCTGTACTTTTGACCGATTCCTGCTCTCTACTTCCTTGTACAGTGACAGAGCAATTATACTCCTCGCCTTTGCAAATATGTACATTTAACGGCTGAATGTACAACTTCCTTTCTTGAATGAAAATACAGTATGCTACGCTCGTTCCGCTCTAGGCTGAGTTCTGTGGGCCTGAATATCTGCTGGTGTGTTCTGGCATGATTTTTTTTAAACCAGATGGTGTGCTCGTTAAGTTAGAGGAAGCTATTACGGTCTATAACAGTGCAACGCTAGGCATGTCTAGTTAGCAGAAGTGAGTCCCACTGAATTTAGTGGGACTTACTCCCAGGTAAGCGTTCATAGGATTGTTGCCTAAGGGCATGACAGTTCACCTGGCCAATTGGGAAGGCTTGTATTGGGGGATCAGGGTAGGTGGCTGGCCCCATACAAACTGGAGAATGGCCCTCCAAAGCACAATGCAATGTGTGGGATCTTTTATTTTTGGGAAAGGTGTTTGCCATCATGCCATATTAAAAACATTGTATGGGAAACTACCGTGTGAAAATATAGACACTATTGTACATGTACCCCAAAGTGAACGTAGACCTATTTACTTCCTATGGAATGATGGCATTCCTATTTAGTTAGCTGCAAAGTGTCTTAAATAATGGCGCGCACACAGAAGTTACAAATGAGGTGCATTTGTTGTAAAAAAAAAAAAGCGCTACTTATTCATTCCAGAGTCTGTTTTAATTTGTAACAATTTACATGTATTTTTCTGTTTCCCTAGTCTGTATTTTGAGTGTGAAACCTAAATTGATAAGAATAAGCATCTAAAAATCTTTTCAAACACACTCCTGCATTATCCTGCATTAACACTCACAAGAGACGATAAGAATACCTTTTACTTTGGAATGTATAATTTGTGAAAAATTGGCCTGTGCCTTTCTAAGATCTTGGAAAAAGTGGGATAGACCAAAACTATCTATACCAATTTCTACTTCTATTCAATTTCTAGTTATGTTTTGCCTGATGACGTTAAAAAACTATCTTGGCTTCCATGCTTCTGGTAACATGTGAGAGCTGTAGACTGTAGCATTTCTTTAAAAAACCGAAGTCTACTTCTGAAATGCCAATTAAACTCTAGTTGATATTTGTTAACGTTGTGGAGGAAAACTGCAAAGTATTTGAAAATGCTTGATTCAAAAAGATGAAACTAGTCTCACTTACTACTTCCATTGTGCTCCCCACTTCGATCAGTTGTACAATTCAGTAGTCACTCCATCTCTACTGCTGCTTGATACTCTGCAAAAAAAAAAAAAAACAATTCTTTTCAGGTGCTCTGCAGTTCAGTCCTATGCATGTCTACTCAGAAGTAAGCCTCAATGTGTATAGGATTGCAGTCCTAGGGGGTAATATTTGTAACCTGACTTTTGTCTTGAGCCCACTGGTATCTTTACAACATCAGATAACGGAGCCCATTCAAATTGCTGGATATTATCAGTGAGTCAGTGCTGACTCTGCTGCCTGAAGGACAGAAGATTATATGACCCCAGGTCCAAACTTGCAAAGAAACGGATTTATTTCATAACCTCCTGTAGAAGCTGTCAGAAGCATTTTACAGAGAGCTGTAAGACAATAGACAGCCGACTGTTCAGCATCAAAGGATGAGGAAATGAGATGGTTGCTATTTTTGCAATGCTGTGCTGCGGCCCTGGTTATTATCTTCCTTGAATCAATAATTGTCATCTTGTTTTGAGGGCCACTGTCATCTGCCTATTTCACAACTTGCAATCTGAGAACTGCAGTCTGTTTGTGGCAATTCTTATAACTTGATTAGTTTTGTAATTCACTATAAAGATGCTAACTGAATATGAAATTTCATTTTAGTCCAGATAGCATATTGATGGAAACGTTGGAAAATGATCAAAGAAACATTGACCAAACAGATTTTTATCAACATGGCAAAGCCTATTAGAGCAATCTTCACAGGGTAGCTTAATTAGTATAAATTCAGTACATGATCTCTTAAGTTACACACAACACTTCTTTTTGCTGATTTCCCTCCCCAAAAGAATTTACAGGGAAGGAATTTCTAAGTGGTATTAAGCCCTATCTACAGTTTCTTCCAAACTGAAAATGCTAATGAAAGTTTTGTGCAAAAGAACTCTTGATTGATGTGAAATGGAAGCACTTCGAGACAGATTTTTTTTCTATCTTCTACTTTTGAATGTAGAAGATCAAAGCTGTTACAGATATAGCCCACGCGCACGCATGCACAAGCAGAAAGTAACTAAATGAAACCGCTGGGAGAGGTCATCCGGGGATTTGGAGTTGGGTGCTATCGATATGATGATGACACCCAGCTCTATCTCTCCTTTCCACCTGATTCCAGGGTGGCTGTTGAGGTTCTGGAGCGCTGCCTGGAGGCGGTTGGGACCTGGATGAGGGCTAATAAGCTGAAATTAAATCCGGACAAGACAGAGGTTCTCCTTGTCCGGAAATCCACAATGCAGGTACTAGAGTATCGTCCTGCTCTGAATGGGGTTGCACTCCCTCTGAAGGAGCAGGTCCGCAGCTTGGGGGTCCGCCTGGATCTGCAGCTGCTCCTGGATTCCCAGGTGGCGGCTGTGGCCAGGGGGGCCTTTGCCCAGCTTCGGCTGGTGCGCCAGCTTCGACCGTACTTGGATCGTGCTGACCTGACCACAGTGATCCATGCCACGGTGACATCGCGATTAGATTATTGTAACGCGCTCTACGTGGGGTTGCCCTTGAAGACGGTTTGGAAACTGCAATTAGTTCAGAATGCGGCAGCCCGTGTGGTCACTGGAGGTAGGCGTTTCGACTCTGTTGGGCCGCTCCTCCGACGGCTGCACTAGCTGCCAATTCATTTCCGGTCCCAATTCAAAGTGCTAGTTTTGACCTTTAAAGCCCTATACGGCTTGGGGCCAGGATATTTGAGAGATCATGGCATATGTTGCCAATTTCTATAGTCAGTCACATTTTGTGATTTCAGTGAATGGATAATGTAATGGCAATTGGTCTGGTGAGTTAGTGGCTGAGTCCTAGATTGAACCATGATGAATGCCTGTGTTGAGTTCACCAGTGATGTTGGTTCAAATATCTTTGTTCACTTTGTATGACTGCTTTTTTGATGCATTCTTCTGCTGCTGAAAATTGCACAGTATCGAGCTTTTTACTGGAGTCCTAAGTGGCAGTAGTTATTTTCCCTCAGTTTGGGGCGAACCTGAGTTTTCTTGCATATTTTATTTATGGTATTTATATACAGTACTGCCTTTTCTTTACAGACTCAAGGCGATTTACATAGGCAGTCAATTCTAAACCCAAGTTTTTCAAATGGGTTTTTTACAAGTATTGTCTATGAGAACATAGAACCCTCAATTCCCAGATATTTCCTTTCGAAGTGCAGTCACGTCCTAGCTGTGCTTCTGCCTTCCAAGCTTTTCGCAGCAGCTGCAGGTCTCCCTTAGCCAGTTCTCAAGGTGTTCTCCATCTTGCCAGCGGACTCCTACACATTCCACACACTCCACACTCTCTCACAGTGCCTTTGTAAGATCCATCAGTGGCAGCAGTCTCCCTTCCAAGTGACGACCAGGGCTGAACCTGCTTAGCTTTCTTCAGGCAGGGCAACAGCCCAACCTCCAGGCCACACCTCCTGAATATAAAGCTGAGTATTCTTTTTTTAAATTCATTGATTGCAGTTTTTCAAACAATTGCAACACATCCTTTTAGTTGCTATGCTTAGAATCTTGTCAGTCTAGCAAAGATATCTAGTATTCCAGCATCTTATTAGCTCAGTAATAAAACAAGTTGAATTGCTACATGTGTGTTGTCGAGACGTAGCTTGAGCTGCTTAATAACCAGAAAATGCCTGCCTGTACTTTGAAACGCTAAATGACAATATAAGGTAATAATAAAATAAGTCATCACTGTGAAGTGATGGGGCAGGGGATAACCGGGTGATGGAAGTGACTGTTTGTTTGATTCCCCTTTTGCACATTATATAACATAATTTTTGTTGTTGTTCAGTCGTTAAGTCGTGTCCGACCCTTCGTGATAGTGCTGTATAAAGGCTTGTTGGGCCCACAACCAAGAGGTACCATCATTCTCAAATGAATATATAATCGAGGCTTTGATGCCTTGTGTAGAATGAGTTTAGCACAGTATAAAACATGATGGTGTACTGTATTTCTCTTGGTTTTTTCTTTTTTGCAGCTGATAGTAGAGTGCAAACAATATTGGACGGCATCCTCTGTGCATTGTTTGGCAATGCATGATAGCCTTCGTTAAGATATCGGATTGCTCCTGTTTCTAAATTTACCACAGTTCATGTGATGATTTCTAGCCAGCAATCATGATAAAGAAATGTGTGTGGAAAAGGCTAGTTGTGTGCCCCAATGAGAAAAGAATAAGCTCTCTTAATGCATGTAGACCCTGCCACAAGGTTCGATGGGGCCTTGCTACAAAAAAGACACATGAAACCCATAAAATCTGCCTTTCTCTTACTTGGCATCACTGTACAAGTAACGAGCGCAGAAGGAAGATGATGCCAGTTTGCAAACTGTGCAAGGAAAGTTGAGAGTAGAAAAGTGTTTGGGCGTATGATCAATGCTTCAGGCATGAGCCTTATCTGGCATCTGGAGAGCAGATCAATTTTGTTCTGAAGGCACAAATTTTACTTCTTTGGGAGGAGTTTTGCTTTTCAAATGACCTTGTTTAAAAGTTGAAGTAGTTTAACCTTGTCTTTGAAGGTGCCAACCTGATGATTTATTTAAAAGTCTTATCATGTAACTTAATCATTCAGTCAAGGCTGCCATAGGCACATAATTTTGCATATGAACCCAAACGACATAGGAATCTTTTAGCAGGAAACCTGATGGCCTTGCCTTCTGTCTTGTATGTTTGAAAATGCTCTTCTAGCAAAAACCAAGGACATTCAGTATAAAAGAAGCAAGCTTTCTGATGTCAGTCCGAGGATAGATAAATGGAGAGGCACGATGCCGAGCTCCCTTTATGACAGTGTAGATTATTTTATAAACTTGCATAACATGGTTTTCAGTTTTGACAACCTGAGCTGAAATAGAAGACCAGAATTCAAATTATGAAATACTGTAGTTTCTAGCAATTGTTAAGGGCAACTTGTCTTTTCAGTCTTTAGTTTCAGAGGAACAGCAGGAAGACAAATCCATTGATGGGAAGAAAATTCAGTCTTCCCTGAAATTCCTGATAGATATGAAATTCAGTCATATCTGGGGTTAGCAAGGGATGTGCATTAACTAAAAGCCAGAAATTCACCATGCTGTCTTGCTTAAAGTGGCAAATTCTGAATTTTAGAATACTAGTCAACCCTGATTGTTCCCTAGAAGGACAGGTACTGAGGCTGAAGCTCAAATATTTTGGCCACCTAATGTGAAGAGAGGACTCTCTGGAGAAGACTCTGATGCTGGGAAAGATTGAAGGCAAAAGGAGAAGGGGAAGGCAAAGGATGAGATGGTTAGACAGCATCACCGATGCAACGAACATGAAAATGAGCAAACTCGGGAAGATAGTGGAGGACAGGAAGGCCTGGCGGGATATGGTTCATGGGATCACGAAGGGTTGGACACGACTTAACGACTGAACAACAACAGCTGGAAGCAAGTGAAAGCTTCTCTTCTTGAGAATCTATCAGTGAAGTACCATATTCATTCTCTACTTTGTTCCTGTCTATCCCAGCATAACACTTGTCTGGGTGACTATTTGTTGGTGTCTCTCCTGTGTCTTGTTTTGTTTTTTTCAGATTGAGTAACCTTGGTCAAGGAACCATTTTCTTATTTCTTTGCTACGTTAATCACTTTGAGAATTTTTGTTGTTGAAAAGCAATATATAAATATTGTAGTAGTAGTAGTATAATTTATCATAAGAAGAGCCCTGCCTGGATCAGGCCAAAGGCTCATCTAGTCCAGCTTCCTGTATCTCACAGTGCCCCTCCTGGTGCCTCAGGGAGCACGCAAGACAACAAGATACCTGTATCCTGTTGCCACTCCCTTGCATCTGGCATTCAGAGATAGCCTACATCTAAAACCAGGAGGTTGCTTATATACCCATCATGGCTTGTAACCTATAATGGACTTTTTCTCCATAAGTCTGTCCAATTCCCTTTTAAAGGCATCCAGGCCAGGTGCCATCAACACATCCTGTGGCAAGGAGTTCCACAGATTAATTACATGCTGGGCAAAGAAACATTTTCTTTTGTCCATTCTAACTCTCCTGCCTCGCAATTTTAGTGGATGTCCCCTGATTCTGGTGTTGTCCAAGAGAGAAAGGAACATCCCTCAATCCACTCTATCCATCCCATGCATAATTTTACTTAACCCACTAAATAAAAACGTTGGTTTTGTTAAGGCCGAGTGTATATCTTCGGTCCAGGTTCTTTCCTTTTGTAAACGCTTTGATTTGGTTCCAGTGGCATGGCAAAATTACAACATCCCTTGAAACAGCAGTTGGACTGCAGCTCACTATGAGCTGCGTCTTGACAAGCATACTGTTCAGTTCAACCTGCACTGACAAAATATACTGCTTCTTTTTGCATAAGAATTGGCGAGAATTCTCAGCATGTTTGCAGTGTAAAATATAATTAGAAAGAGATGTACCACTTCAGCAAAATAATCTTTCGGAGAAAGCAAAAACTGGAAGAGTAATGAAGAGTAAGCAGAAACCCTGCGAAGTGTCTCTCAGCTGATGGCAGTCACCCTGGGCAGATTTAAATTAAATGCTAATGCGTATTTCAGGGGTGGCCAAACTTGCTCAATGTAAAAGCCACATACAATAAACTTCAGATGTTTTGAGAGCTGCAATATTTAAGAGGCATTTAAATTCTTAAATATATTTACTCACCATGAACATTAAACTTATGTTTTAATCCAGTGGACTCACAGTTCATACCTGGTAAATAAGTATAAAGCTTGAAAAATTCTTATTTACCTTTTATATGAATTGTGATGCAAAAAAGGAGCTCCGCCAACATCTTTCCACAAACCGCACATTATATGTCAAAGAGCTACATGTGGCTTGCGAGCCGCAGTTTGGCCACCCCATGCATATTGAATGTTTGTTTTAATTACCTTGTGTGTGTTTATTTTATTGTATTTGTATATTTTAACATGTTTTAATCCTGTAAGCCGCCTTGATTACCCTGTCAGGAGAAAGGCGGGGTAAAAACTATTTAAATAAAATACTCTTCTTGATATGAGCATTGAGCAATACCTCCCCCCCCCTCAGCTTTGTTTGATGCCTGTTGATTGATGGAAGATAGATACTCTTGTATGTTCTTAGGTTGCTTGCATCTCCCAATTGTCCCTCTTTTCCATGTCATCTGGAAATACATAAGTATCTGCTTCTGCAGTTCGCATTTTACAAGTTTGATTCTAATACAAGAGGGAGAAATTGTATTTCCCCCCCCCCCCAATCAAGATATTCACTCTTAATAAATGCTTCTTATATTCTAAACTACCTGACATGGTCGAATTCACTGACTGTAACAGATATGTCTGTCTCACATAATTAAAATGTTTTAAATACGAGCCTTTTGAAATTGTTTGCATTTCATTGTTGAAATCTCATTTGAACGTGAAGATAAGCAGGGCAAGCAGTTAGGAGTATGCGGGTTTTAAGAAATTCAGACTGCGTTCTGACTGACAAAAAGCATTTGACGTGAATGGCCATGCAAGCATTTTCTCATGTTTAATAAGAATTAGACTTCTCCCCGACTATGAAAACTGAACTCTTTCTCTCCCCTCCCCCCTTTCTTACAGGGGATCTGCTGTAGCCAAAATAATAGGCAACAATGTAAAAAACCTGCAGAAGTTTGCTTCTACAGTGAGAATGTGGGTCTTTGAAGAAAACATTAATGGAAGAAAATTGACAGATATCATAAATAATGACCATGAGAATGTAAAGTATCTCCCTGGATATAAGCTACCAGAAAATGTGGTAAGTCTTTGGATATAAATATACTTGGGCCAGAATCCAAAGATCAAGGAACTAGTTCTGACTTTGAACTTGCATTTCTCCACCATCACGGCATGGAAAACTACTTTCAAAAACTAGAGGGACTTACCCCAAGTCATTGGAACTTACCCCAAAGTACGGGTACATAGAATTGCAGCCTTAATTATATGAGTATAGTGCGGAGGAGGGGCATCTTCCCAAAGTTAAAGAAGAGAAGCAAAGTTATCTCATTCCCATTTTGAGTGCTTGAAAATGACAGATCTGTCTGTGCAACAGAATAATAATACTGTATTTCTTCAATTCTAAGACGCATGTTTTTTCCCAATTAAGCATTTCAAAAAATGGGGTGCGTCTTAGAATCGAAGGTCTCCAAAAAGCACCCCAAAATGCTATCTTCTTGCTTACTGGGGCTTGGGGAAGCTTCAGGGAGACCCTCTGCAAGCCTCCCCGATCTTCAGTTCGGCAAAACCCAGTGATTTTCAGCCATTTCCGGTTTTCGCAAAAACCAGAAATGGCCAAAAAACGCTGTTTTTCGCCAAACTGAAGATCAGGGAGGCCTGCAGAGGGTTGCGCAGGCCTCCCTGAAGCTCCCCCAAGCCCAGGTAACGAAGGAAATGGGGAAACACTTTCTGACAGGGCCAGAAATGCTATGCAAAGGCAGTGCACTCAGTCATCCTCAGCTGCAGGAGACATGCTGGGGAGAGTTGGTGCTGAGCAGGTAGATTTAATGAAGGGAGGCGAGTTTTACAATTGATTGATTTTTTTTTTCCCTGCTGGTGGTACTGACAGTAAAGGTGCGCCTTAGAATCGATGGCGCCTTAGAATCGAAGAAATACGGTAATATACAGTATTTTATATACTGCCTTTCTTGGTCATTGGATTTCTCCTCTGACTTTAATCCAAGGCGGTGTACATGGGCAGGCTTTTCTAACCCCCCTAATGGACAATATATAAATGTCCAATCTTTCATGAACAGCTACATTCCAGGTGGTATCCTTTTGCAGTCTCACTTTTTTCCGCTGGCCCTCGCCTCCCACACTTGACCAACGCAGCTGGGAGCTCTTATCTCTCCTCACGGAGGCTTTCACAGCTTTTTGTCGGCGGCGGGTCTCAAACTTGCCATTCACCGATCTTTAGGCTTGCAAGGCGGCGGCTCTACCGACTGAGCCAGACCTCTCTGCCCTTAAGAAGTGTGGCCTTAAGGGGAGCAAAAAAAAAAAGGTAATGAATAGATGTATATTGATGTAAAATTGATAAATGTAAAACTGGTGTGTGTAGATTATTTTGATGAATTTTTATTCTGCCTTTCTTTCACCAAGTGACTGCCCAGTTTTCCAGGTGATATCTCAAAGGGGAGCACTGGAGCAAGATTAACCTATTCAATCAAATGAGCATTGATACAGGACCTTAGGATTTGGAAATACAGTAAAACCTTGGATTGCGAGCATAATTCGTTCCGGAAATGTGCTTGTAATCCAAAGCACTCGTATATCAAAGCGAATTTCCCCATAAGAAATAATGGAAACTCAGATTATTCGTTCCAAAATAATATAAAAATGATTACAGTAATACAAAATACAGTATAAAGTCAAAATAAAACAAATTAACCTGCACTTTACCTTTGAAAAGAATAGTGGCTGGTGTGAGGGAGACGAGAGAGAGGAGAGAAGGAGTGTAGGACGTCTATCACGAACGTTATTGTGTAGGATGTTATTGTGTAGGAAGTCTATCACTAACAGGATCACTGCTATCTGTTGGCTCACTGGTCTGAGACTGGGAGACGATTACCCACAATCCCGCAGCGAGAGAGACTACTCGCAGAGGCGTAACGGGCCTCACCGGCGCCTTTCCTCACAGGGCTGCCTCCACGCGCCTTTCCTTCTATGCACGATCGTGAGGGCGGTGTGAGAAGGCAGCCGTTCAGTGGTGGAGCCTGAGCGTAGCGCCCCACGCCCGGAGCAGCTGCTCCTCGGGCTCCAAAACCTACTTGTAATGCAAGACATCGCTTGTTAATCAAGTTAAAAAAATTTTTGCTTGTTATGCAAAACACTCTCAAACCAAGTTACTCTCAATCCAAGGTTTTACTGTATTCCCCATCAACTTGTTGGATTCTGATGGAAGCTCTCAGGGTATCACCACCACCTTTAGGAAAACAGCTCTGTGTGCGTGATGAGAAGCACATTTGGAGCTGTTCTTTCCACTGAAATGAATGGAGAAGCCTCCTCCCTTTGGAGCTTCATGTGGATTGGGGTGTTTATACCAGAGGTTCTCAACCTGTGGTACGGGTACCCCTAGGGGTACGCGGACCTCTTGCTGGGGGTACGCCAAGCCTTGCCAATTATCTGCCCCATCAGCAGCTAATTAAATGTTAACATGGATTTTAAATTGTAATTATTTTCGGAGCCCTTCTGTGTCTCTGGTTTTGGGCTTATTTTTGTACTTTGGAAAATGTACTTTGGTGGGATGGGGGAGGGAGGAGCTGATTTTGGGAAGTGTGACTTGGAGGAAAAAATAGATCCTGTGTGTGTGTGTGTGTGTGTGTGTGTGTGTGCGCGCCTCTCTCACACACACACAGTTAAAGACATTTTCACCTTTAAAATTGTTTTAGTACTTTTTAATCATTAAATAACTTTACCTAATTAAATTACCTAATTAATTAATTGATTGATTGATTGATCCAATTAATTAGCAGTTAATTAGCAGGGGTACTTCAGAAAATTGGGCCGTGATAGGGGGTACCTGGGCCTCCAAAGGTTGAGAACCCCTGGTTTATACCTTATAATGAATGAAAGAAGGAAGGAAAAGAATACTTGAAACTAGATTGCTCTTTTTCTTTTTAATGGAGTCTGTGAATTGTCCATTTTCTGGGCCACATCTGCGCAGGATGCAGTGAGATTGGGCTGCCCGTTAGCTTTTTAACTACCATACTATCCATCTGTCAGGTGTCGGCATCTTAGCTCTATGAATTATTTACAGTGCGAATTCAGGTTTTTGGATTTCCAGATGGATGCACGTGCCATGATTGTGAAAAGGCACTGTGCAATACTGTTTTGCTTTGTTATTTCATTTTAAATCTCTTTTTAAAATGAAATAATTGAAATAATAATTGAAGACTCAGTTTAAAATAATGTCTGGAAATTGAGACAGATTTTTAAAATAATTGTTTTACTTCTTCTCCCCCCTCCTTAATTTTTTATACAGGTTGCTGTCCCAAACCTGAGTGAAGCTGTGCAAGATGCAGACTTGTTGATTTTTGTCATTCCCCACCAGTTCATCTATAAAATCTGTGACGAGATCACAGGGCGTGTAGCCAAGAAAGCTGTTGGTATAACGCTCATTAAGGTATAACACATGCTACAAGCATTTTCAGCATATAAAGGAATTCTCTGAAATTATTTAATCCCTCCTTTCTCCCTTCTCTCCTTTTTTCTTATTTTGTTCTGAGGAACTATCCACCTTTCCTTCTGTTTTTGGTCGAGTTCCTCCTGGATTTTAATTTTAATTTTATTGTACTTTTCCATCAAGGTGTTCATAGCAGTATATATGGCATTTCAATTTCAGTCATACCTATATACTGGCCAGATCAGACTTGCTTAGTTTCAGTGATGGGGTTACATTAAGTATCTTCAGACTATCCTCTTTTTGTGAAAATTTATGTATGTATAATACATAAATTTTCACAAAAAGAGGATAGTCTGAAGATACTTAATGTAACCCCATCACTGAAACTAAGCAAGTCTGATCTGGCCAGTATATAGGTATGACTGAAATTGAAATGCCATATATACTGCTATGAACACCTTGTGACACACCATGTGACAATTTTTTATTGGTGATTTACATGTTAGTTATTGTGCAAATTGTAGATGTACAGATCTAGTTACTGTAGTTTACACATCTGATTTTGGATTTCTTTTTTCAGTCTGTTGGCTGAAATAAAAACTTTCCTCCCGCAGTCCAATTTCCCCCTTTTTGCCAAATGTTTGGCAAATGTACTCAAGAAATGAAATGAGTTCAGTAGCACTAACACATTGTCTTCTACCAGATGGGTATCTATGTAAGGCTGCAATCCTATAAACCAGTGTTCCCAAACTTTTTCGACTTGTGGCTCCCTTGACCATTGACGACCACTGACCGCAGCTCCCCATTACATTATGTTGATGCCTGCCAATTGGCTTTGCACTGTTTTCCGAGAGGATTCCGTGGCACTCCACAGCTCCCCAGGCTGGTTTCTGCGGCTCCCCTGGGAGTCGCGCCTCCCAGTTTGGGAACCACTGCTATAAACACTTGCTGCCAAGTAACATGGTACAGAGTGATTCTACTCTCCTCTGTGCTTATTTGTGGATAGCGATGATCAACTCACGGAGGAGGCTGAGACCAATAATGTAGAATGCTTTGACTTATTGCAGTATAAAAGGTAAAGGTATCCCCTGACAATTAAGTCCAGTTGTGTCTGACTCTAGGGTGTGATGCTCATCTCCATTTCAAACCCGAAGAGCCAGCATTGTCCGAAGACGCCTCCGTGGTCATGTGGCCGGCATGACTCTCCTTGCCGCAGCGCGTAGCATGCAGCTGGAACACGGAGCGCTGTTTACCTTCCCGCAAGCGGTACCTATTTATCTACTCGCATTAACATGCTTTGGAACTGCTAGGTTGGCAGGAGCTGGCCAAGCAACGAGAGCTCACCCCGTCGCGGATTCGAACTGTCGACCTTTCGATAGACAGCTCATGGTTCAGTGGTTTAACCCACTGTGCCATCCGCTGGCCTTATTGCAGTATAGAAAATTAATATTTGGATTGACACTCAATTTCTGAAATGTGTATACACCACAAAAAGTCACAGTTGTGACATTGCTAGTTTGTGAGGGCGTGGTATGGTAGTCCCTTGCGGTCATAAGTGTTCCGTTCGATGCTAATGATGTATACTGTAGACTCCATTGTAAATTCCATCCTCTGGGAAGGGTAATTGTCGGTCTTCTTCCCTAGTGTGACTACTGACTTTAGAGTAATTCTCTCTTAACTGCAGGGAATAGACGAAGGCCCAGAGGGACTGAGACTCATTTCTGATATCATCCGGGAGAAAATGGGAATAGACATCAGTGTGCTGATGGGAGCAAACATTGCCAATGAGGTAGCTGCGGAGAAGTTCTGTGAAACCACAATAGGTAATTTGGAGAAATAAATAGCCTGATGCTTTTAAATAAACACATTCCCACTGTTGATAGGAGGTCCTGCATCATCTCAAATGTATTTGCTCACCTCCTTAGTGTAGCAAATGCAAGCAGCAAAAAGGTAACGTAGCAACTGTGGAGGGAGGGAATCTTTTTCGAACTTCATTGTGCCTGCAGAACAGACATTTACATTTATTTTCTAAGTGACGATTTTCCAAAGTTACAGTGATGCGTTTTTAATACCAACAGAATTGCTCAGCAAAACGCTTTTAAGGGTGGTAAGTAGCCCAGTATTCTTCATTGAACATTAATGCAACTCCCAAGAGAGAGATTGTAACCTCAGTTTTCTTGCTGTCTCTCTCCATAAAAATCCTCTTTCACAAAAAAAAGCATATAGACTGTCTTATAACTAACTAGGCTTCCAAATGTTTTGCATGCAATATTCTTGGTCCTGCAGTTGAAATTGCCAGCATGGCCTCCTGTATTGTAGTTGGTGCTTGGTTTTGTAGCAGCCTGGGTAAAAGAAGCTTATCCCTGCTACAGGCACAATTTCCAAACCACTTCAGGATACTCGCAAAGTGAAGGGTGTCACCATGCCTTGACCCTTCTTGCTTGCACCGGCCTTGCTAGTAGTTTGACCCTTGCTTGGGTGTATTTGTCCGTTAATGTTCTAGACATTTTAAGCATGAAATCTGTGCTTTGGGTGACAGAGCTCCAGCCACACATAAAGATGTCCTATTTTATATATTAATGTTCTTCAAATACGTAATATTTATTTTATTTATTTATTCAATAAACATGTGACAGCTAATTACTGGTGAGAAATTGGGGGCAAACTATGAATATCATTATCATACACATGATTTGACAGCATAGCTAGACATTCCAAGAATAATAAGCCCTCCTGGGACCAGTGGAGTTTCCTGGAGGGGGTGTGGCACCATAAGTCGTGTAAGGTGCTGCACTTTGCCTTCCAAACTGGTGTAACATGTCCCTCCCACTTGCCGCCAAAGCTGTTTCAGCGGCAAAGGCAAGACGCAAAACCATTGCCTGCGTCGCTGGAATGGCTCCGACGGCAAGTGGGAGGGGCGCGTTACACCGGTTTGCAAGGCACAGTGCAGCACCTTACACGACGTACGGTGCCACACACCCCCAGGAACACCACTGCCTGCCTGGGATTTATTTTATTACATTTTTATTATCTTCTTCATCCAGGGGTGTCAAGAAGGCATGTATGGTTCCCCTTCCTGTTTAGTCTTGCAGCATACCCATGAGGTACCTACCTAATGCTGAAAAATAGTAACTGACTCAAGGTGACCTAGTGAGTTTCATGAGTGGCCAGAAACTTGAGTCTTGGTCTACCTGGTTTAAATCCAACATTCTAGCCCTATGCCACATCCGCTCTCAACTGTTAATCTGCACGTTTTAAGGCTGATCTACACGACAGTGTCGCGGAGCGTTTTTGTAATCCGGCGGAGCCGCCGGACCTCCGCCCCACTGCCGCGTACTCCAAGTCGAGTGCTCTATTTTTTTGGAGACGTACGGCAGAGCTTGGAGGTGGCTCGCGGAGCTGCTGCAGCCTACCAATAACAGAGAGGGGGGGGAAGAGAGCTACCAATCACAACGGTGCGTTCTTAGGAAGGCGGGACAACATGAGGGGTAACATGCTTGAAGACACTCCCCCGCTTCCAGCGCGGAGGCGCCGGGCAGAGGCGACGGCGGAGCCCCTCCGCCGTCGTGTAGATCAGCCTTTAGAAGGGTGCTGCTAAAGCTTTTGGAACATCTAAGGACTTGGGGGAGGCTTGTAAATACGTCTTCCCCCCCACTAGTAACTCTTGTGTCTGCTGTTAAGAGCTCTAAACTGTAAGAGATGTCGGCAGGAACCCAGGTGAGGGACTTGCTGGCTTTGGCAGCTATTTCCAGGCCTGCGTATTTCTTCTGAGACCTGCCATGGCCTGGAGATTCAGCAGCAGAGTGGCAGTTGGAGCACCTGAGGACAGGCTTGTAAACACATTTGTCCCTTCCCCACAGTAACTTTTTCATCTGCTGCCAGGAGCCCCAGGAGACATTATTGACAGTCTGGATGAGAGAGCCCAGCCCAGCGTAGGCCTCTAACATCCTGCTTGTGCCTGTTTTATTGTACTTTAAATACGTTGTAAGCCACCTCAGCTCTGGTTACTAGGTAGGGTATACATGTAAATAAATCAATAATGAATAAATATAACTCTGGTTTAACCTTTCTCTTCCTTCCTTCCTCGTGCTAGGCTGTAAAATTTTGGAGAACGGTTTTCTCTTCAAAGAACTCCTTCAGACTCCAAACTTCCGAATAACTGTGGTGGACGATGCAGATACTGTTGAGCTTTGTGGTGCTCTTAAGGTAAAATGTGCTTGGGACAAGAGAAGTGAGAAGGATTATTAAAATAAATGTACTAAAATAAAAGTTCTGTCCCCACTTTTTAAAACTATAATCTCTGAGAACTTGGTACCAGGCCAACTCTGATGCTTCCTTCCTCTGTGATCTTGAGCAATGTGTTGATACCTGAGCCAGATTAGAGGGCTATTGCAAAACTCCCCTCAACCTGCCTGCTTTACAGGCAGCTTCCTCTTGTGCGTCTGAGGGAAAGCAGTGTGATATGGAAGCTATTTTGTATGTTGTTGTAGTATGGAGAAGATTCCTCCAGTGGTTTCTGAGCACAAAGTCACATTTCTGCCAAAGGAGAGGAATTAAGGCCAAGATGTAACTTGCCTGTGCTAGTGTCAGCCAGTGACTAACCCTGATGCCCCCTGTACACACACAAATAATAGTTTATATAACACCATCAATATGCATAGCACTTTATATAAAAAGCAAGATCTCTGCCCTGAGGAGCTTATTGTTTAGATATTAACACAAAGGAGACAGCAGAGAGAGGGTTGAGATAGTGATTATCAGGATAATTTAAATGTATAAAATATGTACTATGCACCGTGTCGAAGAAGGCTAGTGGTGGGAGTGGCTTTTCTTCCCTTTAAATAGCAGGTATGTCAGGTGGCTATCAACAGTACTGTTACTGAATTTCCTTGGTGCCATTGAGAGTTCCTGTTCTGTTTCCAGTGGCCATGTCTATCACTAGGAGTTAGTCTAGTGAAAAATATGTAAGTCAGAGGTCTAGTGAAAAATATGTAAGTCAGAGGTTAGCAATCTATGGCACGTGGGCTGGATGTGGCCCACCCCCCAAAGTCATCTGGCCCAGGGGGAGCTCAGCTTGGGAGGCAAAGCTTCCTGCCCAATTTGCTGTGGCAATTTGCTGTGCGCCAGACAGGGAATGACAGAGCCACCTGCTTAGGGACTCCACGTGGCAAATTTGGGTGGGAGGCTTCGCCTTCCAAGCCGAGCTCTGCACAGCTGCTTTCAGGAGCTCAGCAACCCAGAAGTTCAGCGAGGATGTGATGACATCATTGCCAAACGTCCAGCCCCTTTGCTTGAAAAGGTTGCAGACCCCTGATGCAAGTGCTTTTAAATGAGATGCCTTTTCTTAAAAGGATGGTTAAATGCCATGATTCAAATGCTGAAAGTGACCACTGGTGGTTTTCTTCAGAGCCTATTAAAACTTTTAATAGTGAGATCTGAACAAGTCGGCAAGATATGGGCTTCTATTCAGGCCCAAATAATAAGCAAAAGATCAGGACTAGCAAAATTCATAGGGAAGGAAGGAGGGCAAAGGACCCTGTTTGGTTTGTTCCTTCCCCCATAGCACATTCCCAGTTTGCCCTCTCTTCATAATCTCTTCCAATGGTGAGGTGAGATCCCTTCCCCTTCATCCCCAAAAGAATTCAGTGAGGATGGAGAATTAGGTTCCACCAATATAAACTGCTGTCAGAAGGCGGAATTCTGGGCTCTTCCGGTTCTCTGGAAAATGATGCTCTTAGCCATGAAGCTTTCCTCTGAGTCTTGGCCATTGGTCCTTCGGTTGGCTGTCGTGTTGCCAAAATGTTAATCCAGAAAGTTCATTTTCTTTGTGTTAATACCCACTCATTGTATCTACTGACTACACTTCTCCCCCACACATGTATCTTCTCTGCAGGTTCATTTTCAAGTCCCCTCTACATAGATATATTCACCATGATATAGCAATGCTCAGATTCTTAGAATTGTGACTGTAGCTTGATCATTCTAAATAAATACATTTAAATTTGGTAACATTCCATATCACTTACATTTAATGTTTTCTCTCATGTTGAGGAGCGTCATTTTGGCTATTCCGTGTCTTGGAGGTAAGGGAATGCAAAAGACCATCCATTATTCATGTAGGCTCTCATCTACATTTGGCAAGATGTATGTAGGCAATCTATTCTGAATTATATCTGTTCCACCAGAGGTTTCTATGGTTCATTGAATCTGAACTCAAGCTTGCGATTCATTGCCCGTCTTTCTGTGCTGTGTACAGACAGGAGGTAGAAACAGCTATAGGCATCCTGCAATATCCACTGCATGAAGCTGCTTTACACGGAGTCAGACCATTGATCTGACAAGTCCAGTCCACTCAGACCTGCAGTGGCTCTTGGGCAGAGGACGTTTCTGCCCCTCCTGCAGGAGATGTTCTTGGAGATTGAACCTACAACTTTAACTATGCACCTATCCCATTGGGGTGTGAGTGTGTGTTGGGTATCGGAGGATGATAAGGAGACAGTCTCTGCTAAGCAGAGTTTATTGAGCTGTGTTGTAATCCATTACCAAAGAAAGGTTCGTTACTAGAGCTGCCATTGCTCAAAAATGGGAGTCTTCGTAGCTTTTCTGCGTTACCCTTCAATAAGACCTTGGTTAAATGTGGCTGCTTCAGATATTATTGTTTTGTCAACATCTCTTTTCCCCCCACAAAGATTTCCTTATGCATTCTGTATCTGCTTAGCACTCCTGTGTAATTGCTCTGGCCTCCAGAAGTAGAACCATGACTCTAAATATGCTTTATTGATTTAAGCATCTACTCATGGTTTGGCATGACACCAGATTGAGCCACTGTCTTTGTCATAGCAACTGTTCCAGTGCTCATGAATCTCCTAGAGGACAGGAGGGGACACAACACTATATTGGATCCAAAACCCTATAATATTCCCATTTATATATATATATATATATATATATATATATATATATATATATACACACACACACAATTGAACTGAAATTGATCTGCCCATGACCAGTTGATACAGGATTTGAAGGAAAATGACCTTGGTCTAGGACTAGCAGTCTCTCCATTGGGCCATGCTGGCTTTTAAAACAAACAGGATGTGAAATGTTTCTCTCACTCTTCAGGACCAGAAACACATGTAAGTCTTAAGGAATGAGTCTTTCAGCCTTGTATCTTGGCATAATGTTTTGTTTTTCTCCTTCTTCCCTTAGAATATAGTGGCAGTGGGAGCTGGCTTTTGCGATGGTCTTCGCTGTGGCGATAATACCAAAGCTGCTGTCATTAGGCTTGGACTAATGGAAATGATTGCATTTGCAAAAATGTTCTGCAAAGGGCAGGTGTCCACCGCCACTTTCCTGGAGAGCTGCGGGGTTGCAGATCTTATCACGACGTGTTACGGTGGCCGCAATCGAAGAGTGGCCGAAGCGTTTGTTAAGACAGGGAAGGTACAGTGGCTGGGATTTGCTCTCCTGTTTGGTCACTGTCCTGTAGTTGACTCCAGTATCTTTCTTGTCTGCCTGGCCTAGAATGATCTTGTGCCAGATAGGTTGTTGAGAGACAAAGTATGTACCTGGGCCTAATAGTAACTTCTTGTGACCTTATGGTTATGCTAATGCAATCTTATTTCTCCTTATGCTCTTTGGATTGTTTCAATAGGGAGAGTTTTGAATATGAATCCATGTCCACATGGCTCTGGTTTTGGATACTGAGAGTGTTGTTAAGACCCATAGTTCCTTCAGCCTACTGTAGTCCTCTTGGAGGTCCAAATGACTCACAGGGACACTCCATGGGCTGTCTAATCTGCACAGTTTTTACCTTTTGAGCACAAGGGTGCCTTTTCCAACTACTTCCTTGACTCCTGGCCGTGTGCTTTAGCTTCAAAATGAGAACATCAGAAGCTACCTTGTGCACTTGCCCTTGAACTGGGGAAGAAGAGTTACAAAGAGACGATGAGAGAGAAAAAATACGCGTGTAAAGAGGGTTCCTCTGCAGGATAGATCTGTGAATGGCTATTAGCCATAGAATCTAAGGCCCAGACCAACCATGCAAAAACCTATGTGGAAATGGGCATTTCCTATGGAACAAGCCCACGTTTTGGACGCAAAGCCCACATAGGTTTCCTTATCTGTAAGTCTCTTGTGGGGGGGTTGCCCTGGAATATCCAAGTACCTCTTTCCATTTTTTTCATCTCTTAATCTGTGAGTTTGGAGCCTTCCACATGGGTTTTTTATATATTGTTGCAAAACCCAAATAGTTATCAATAGCCGTGTTTTGAGTCTTCTGAGGAGATGAAATGGCACCCTAGACTGGTTCCAGCAAAGCAGATGGATACAAAAATATAATGGATAAAAAAGTCGTATTCTCATTTTCAGATGAGAATCATACTGAGGGAATCATTCAGTGGTTTAACATCTTCTTTTTTAATTCAGTCTATTGAAGAGTTGGAGCATGAGATGCTGAATGGACAAAAACTTCAAGGGCCACAGACTTCTGCAGAAGTGTATCGCATCCTCAAACAGAAAGGATTGATGGAAAAGTAAGTGACACAATCGCATTTAACTCATGCCAGCATCTCATGCCAGCATCTATCTTCTAGAATTTGCTGGCCCTGACTTCCAGCAGCTTTCTATCTAGCAAGGTCTAGAGTGAACTATACCCCAGTCTTAACATGTATTTTTATCTATGGTCTTGAGATCACCAAGACAAAATTGACCAATACTGAGAAGCCTTTTGAAACCAAATGCATGCTTATTTGTGATAAATGGAATTGGTCAGGGTTAGTTGGGTAGCATGGCATTGAGAGGTTCTAGTTTTATGCAGAAATAAACCACTTAAGAGATTAGAAGTATTCCTTTTCTGACAAATGCAACTGAATCCTTCACTAAGAACTTCCATATTAAAAAAAATATTACAACTTTTAGACATACCTAATCAAAAGCTGAGCTTATTAATCAACCTTGCAAATGAACTGCTGCCCTGTGTACCTCCATTGCAAGGAAAGGAAATTCTTCTACAGAAATAACCACTGTCGCAGACTTGATCAATGTACAGATCCTAGGTTTTCTGTCCTTGTATTTAAATATTTGTATTTATTACATATTTAAATGTATTTTAATGTTTTTATTGTAAGCTGCCTTGGTTGCCCTGGTGGGAGAAAGGCGGGGTATAAATTCTATAAATAAATACCCCCCCACCAAAAAAAGTTAAAATATAATTTGGGTCTTCTGAAACCTGAGTATTTCATTTTATTTCCGCAATTGCCAATTGGCACTTCTATGCCAGCTGCCAGCAATGGAATGTCTCTTGTATCTCTCTTAGAAATATCTAACCCTCAAATTAGAATTTTTTTCTTCTCTCTTTCTCCAAGCCCTTTGTTGTTGTTTGTTTGGTTGTTGTTGTTGTTTTTTGAGGCAAAATATTCATGTATTTTGAGATACATGAATATCTCATGTATTCCAATGAACGAATACATTGTGGACTTCGTTCGACTACAACGAAGTCCACAATGTATTCCTTTGACTGGCAGTTCTTTTCAAGAGTGCTGCTTTTATCCATCATCTGTAAAAATAATTCTCTTGCACTGTCATCTTTTCTATTACTTAAAGCTCTTGTGCTAGGACTAAGGAATAAGATATGCCATGTAGTTATTAGAAATACTTTAAAGCTCTAACAGAATTGCATTTTCAGTTTCTCTTGTTGTTGCCAAGTAGGATTTTAGGCAGTCACAAATACATGAAAGCTGTTTGGCTCTTCCACTCACAACAATTGGATCTCATCACTCTGGTTTAAAGGTCGAGCCAAATAACACAAGGGGAGAGGACAGAAAAGGCATACATGTCACTTTGCTTCTAGGGGGGGAGTGCCTGTTTTTGGCGCGGCTGCACCAGTGGGGAGAGGGAGGCGTGGCTGCACCAGCAGGGTGGAAGGGGGGGAAGGATTGGGCTCTAAATCATGTGTCAAGTTTTGATCTAGCGTCAGTCCATTATGTATGCTGCACTCCATCTTGTAAGATGTTGCCTTCAGCTTTCATTTCTGGTTTGTTTGTTTTTTAGATTTCCATTATTTGTTGCTGTTTATCAAATCTGCTATGAAGGAAAACCAGTCCAAGAGATGATTTCTTGTCTTCAGAGTCATCCAGAGCACATATAAAGCGCCTTTCACCATTGTCACAGCTCCCACTTGTTCATATTCGTATATGGATTCAAATGATACAATGAATCTTCACAAGAAGCTGCTCCATTAAGCAGTCATAGCAACGTGAATGTGTATGGACTTCTGTAGGTCATTCTTGTTTGACATAATACTTTTGCTTCTAGATTGCTCGCTCTAATTTTTACTGGCAAAAATGTCAAGTGGCTTTCAGATCTACAACGCACAACTTGCACACTCCTATTCTATTCTAAGAATACTATACCTTCACAGTGTGGAAGGTACTGGATATTGTTGTAACTTCCATTCTCATGCTTCTTTGTTGTGAAGGGTCCCACCTGGGGCCCACCAATGACTATGGGGAGAAAAAATCCTCTTCTTTCATGAGAATTGAAAGTAGCCTATAATGCAGTTCATCATGGGGATCTTTTGCTAAATTATGCAAAGATTTAGTAGTGCACATTCAGCTTTTAATCAGGTTTGCATGCCTTTCAGGCTAAACATAAGCCTGTTTAATGAATATTTGAATGAGAATACTTTGATAGTATGTATTTAATGAGAGGGAGGGGCATTTGACCTTTTCAAACTTAGATTTTAAAGGATTTTTAGAAACACAAATATGTAAACCTATTTTACGAGGGTGGAACCTCTTTAAAAGACTACGCTATGAACAGTAATATCCATCTTCACTCGTGTTTTTCTTCTATTTTGTTTCTCTCCCTGTTCTTGGAACTGCTTACCAAATAATGGACTATGCTTTGATGCTTGGCATCACAAATTAAAAATCTCTGTGGCCGGTATTGGCATCATGTTGTTGGGGGTCCTACAGCAAAACTCTGCACTGCTTCCCCATGGCACCTCTTACCCACCCCTGATGACTGATTGACCACTATCTCCAGTACTGAGGGTTCAGTGGTCAGCCCAGCCATGTAAAACCTCTGATTGGCATTTGCCTTCAGCCAGTGCCCAACCTAGTCAACCCTTACCCGTAGCTTTGGGCACAAGGTATATTCTTGCAGCAGACCTCTATCCTTGGGGGATTCAGGCAAACTTTGATTACATGGGAGTAAGGGGTGGGGCAGGTTAGTTCTCTGACACAGCATGCTGAAGTGGCGAGTCTGCAACTCATTACCACCTTCAGGAGGTAGTAAGATTCTCTGGTAGTAAGATTCACGCCTTCTGCTTCTCTGTTGGCATGCCCTGTGTTGGAAGTGGTCAGTATGCACCTCCTTGTTTCTCCAGCCAATTCTCACTCCCTTTTCCACAGGAAAATTTCTGCACTGTTGACCTTGTGGGTTAATTTGTCAGCTATACATGTGGCTTTGTTCCTTGGGCTGCTTGTTTGGTATACGTATTCCTAACACTTATGTGGGGATGTTCGTTTTGGCTAATGCGCCAGCCACAAGGAGCAGCTCAGATTACTGCACACCAAGGACTGTGAATGTATTGGAAATTCCCAGTAGTGCATGATTGTGTCTTTCAGCAGACTGTTAAAATGTATAAGTGTTTTTATTTCGGTGCCTGTTTATAACTGCTAGGTTAGCAGTCTGACCTAGCTTTTAAAATCCATTTTAACCCTTTTAATCCATTAGCTTTCAGGAAGTTCTTCCATTTGAAGGTATCATAGTCCAAACTGCCTTGATTTCCTGGTGTCTTAAAGGAATGAGAGACTGAAATGACCTAGTCTTGACAGAGAGAGTTAGAGAATTTCATACATTACTGAATTTGTCTTCTCCCCAATTTATGATGGAAGAAAGATATACTTGCACTTTTTGAAATGCTAGTTATAAAAATGTTCTAAGTGAGAACTGAGTCTGGGGAACAATGCTACTAGACTATAATCCTGTGCTGGTAAAGGAGCTTGCTGGTTATCTTTACATACACTCTTAGCCCAGGAGGGATTGGGTTGGTTATAGTCTTCCCTTGCTGATTATCTCCTGTATGATTCGTATAATCCCCAGTCCTTTTTATTACAGGATGATCCTGTTCAGCGTCAGCAAATGTGCCCTGTGTTATGCTGCTTGTGCAACCTTTTGAGGTTGTCCATGTGCAGACCAAATAGATATCTAGAAATGACTGTCCCAAGTACACTGCACCCCTTAAACTTGGCAATGAAGGCTGCTTCACATGTGGTGGTGTTTTCTACAGAGACAATATTTGCATTACAAAAACAGGATGGAAACTGCTTGTAAATATGGATCATGGAAGAGCTTCATGCATGGTAATCACACCTGCATGTGTGTGCTGTATGTATGTGGATTTCATACTTCACTTTTCCTACATAAATGCTTTCTGTATAGGAAAAATATGATACGTGAACCAGCGTCTTTGTGCAGATGGAAAGTTGCTTTACCCTTTCAAAAACTCTAACCAAGTTGCAGTACTCTACACGCTACTTGAGAAATGTAACCATGCAGAGTTGCATCCAAAGAAAGTAACTAAGCAGGATTAAAATTAATGGGGTTTATGTTGGTCATAACAAACTTGAATTGGCTTGAAGCCATAAGAGTGGCTTGAATTTTATGTTGTGAGTGTGGTGAGTCTCACACCTGTGGTGTGAGAACTGTTTGAAATCATGGAAGAGTATGTCTGAGGGAGAGTGGGTGATCCAGTTCTTCATTGGGCATCTTGGGAATGGATAGTGCACACTCCACTTGGGGAATAAAGCCTGCCAGATTTTATGTGAAAATGTTGATTTTTCTTTTAATATTTAATAATCTAGTTTAATGATGGTGTTGCCTTTTTTTATTTCAAACATGCAATGTTTATAACCATTGAGTTTTTGTAATACATTAAGGGCTATGTAACCCAAACATGGAAAAGTTGCATGTACTTCTAAAATATTTAGAACTATTTCTCCATTTTAATAAACTGAATAACTTTTTTTTTCTATAAAGGCACTTGGTTTTGCAAACTGATGATGAAAGTACTGTATTCCTGAACTGTTTCTCCAAATTCCACTCATTTATTTTATTATTTCCAATAAAACGTAAGATTCTGTTTTCTTGTGTTCATTCCTAAAAATATTTATTATTTAATCCCTTATGTTTGTCAGGCTGGATTCTCCTATGCTGCAAAAGCATTGTTACATTTGCCATTTCCTATATTTTAAGCACAGTTACCATAGAATCGGAGCCGGCCCCTCCACAAAACCACCCAAGGCGGTTGCCTCAAGTGGATCAGTGCGGGATACCCCACCGTTCCTTCTCCCACTCTTGGAAGTTGAAAAGGAAGGAATGATACAGAGTGAAGGAGGAAGAAGTGCAACGGAGTGGGAAGTGGTGGACTAAAGACGCCCTAACCCACCATTTTCATGGCCTCCACACTTACAGCCCGATCCTATCCTTCTCCCCCACTGGTGCAGCCAATAGGATTGGGCTGTTAGTCTTCTATTCTGTTTTCTTTTAGGATCCAGGGAGGAGTGAAAGTGGTGACTGATATGACACTGAGTAAGAAGGACTGGTATTTCACAGCAGGAAGTCCTGGGCTGATGAACTGATGAATGCAGGTTTGGAGGGGGCTCATTTCTGCTACTTAGCACTTCCTTACGTAGAGGAGCATAAGGGAGGATGTTGTGCTTGCCATTGTGTGTGCATATGGAGAGGGAGAATTAGATGCTCATGGCCAGCTATTACCAGAAAAGAATTACAGGATTTGAAGCCATGTTAGGAAAATATTACTATTTTCAATATCAACAACATGCTCTAGCCAATGAAAGTAAGATCTTCCTACCATGACTTCAAATCCCATAATTAATTTCTAGAGTTTTTTTGAAAAAAAAAAGTAATTGGCTAATTAAACTCTTAAACCTAGACGACTTAAGGATAAAGGGTATGAGAGTGAGAGTCTACCTTGTTTTACTTCTGTCACATTTCCTTGTAAAAGCAGCATTCTTTGATTATTACAAATAATGTAATGGTAGCCAGGATGTAGCCAGGATGGTGTAGTGGTTTGGGAGTCGGACTTAGACCTGGAAGATCCAGGTTCAAATCCCCGCTCAGTCACGAAGCTTCCTGGGTGACCTTGGGCCAGTCACTATCTCTCAGCCCCACCTACCTCACAGGGTTGTTGTGAGGACAAAAGGAGGGGAGGAAATATGTACACCACTCTGAGCTCCTTGGAGGAAGGGCGGTATAAAAAAGTGAAAAATAAATAAATAAATTATTACAGGCAAATTAGGATTTAGTGCATTTGAAATGCAGTTTTGTCTGGTGAATGTAGGAGAGCTGTCTGGGTGCAAGGTTTATGTCCTTTTCCAGAGATGCATATGTACTTCAGTGTGAGTCCAGTACTCCTGTGCATACGGGATTCTGGGTGAAATATTTGCTCTCTGTCTGCCACAATGAGCCATATAGTTCCATGCGTGCACTAGAACTCCCATGTTGATAGCAAATTCCCAAACTGGAAAGAGACACTTGTAAAAAATAAACTTTCATCCTAATGCCATGACTATGTCATATCCTCAAACAAGTTCTGATGCTATTTATTCACTCCTGAATTCTTCTGTGTATATGCCTAGAAGGAAGGACATAAATGACTGTCCACATTGAATTTCCTTACATATCTGCATTTTCCAGAGCAATAGTTGTTCGGCTGTGGAAGCAACAACAACAACAAAAAAAAGTATTATGGCACCCTAAAGAGTTTACTTAAATGCGGAGTGCAATCCTATGTGTGTATAGTGCGAGGTATGAAGTCCCACTGTGTTCTGTGGGGTTTACTCCCAGCAAAGTGTGCATAGGATTGTAACCTTATGTTGTCGGCCCAGCTTCTGCCAGAACAGTAACAATGTTCCACTAGAGGTCGCTGCTGTGCAAACCATGTGCTAGGATGAAGAAAACAATATGCCAGGGTACAGATGCTCTTCCAAGTGCCCATTCTAGCTCTGGTGTTCTGCAAGTTGAAGGTAATGTTCAACTCCTTTGGCTTGTGTTTACTAATGTAGTTGTCTCATAGGGAGTCAGTGGGCTGTTGGTTCTCTGGAGGCGTGTTTAGACTTTAAAATACACAGATAGAAAATGCTACAATGGAACGAGAAACAGAACAAGCCAATGTATTTCTGCTGAGTCAGTCCCCCAGTCCGCTTACTTCAATACCGTATTGTCTATTGTGACTGACAGCAGTCCTTCAGGGTTTCAGAGAGGGAACTTCCCCAGCCGTACCTGGAGAATCCAAGGAATTATCTTGGGACCTTCTGCATGCAAAACAGGTGCTCTACCACTGAGCTGCAGCCCCTCTCCAAGCCTGAAAGGATATGCAGAGGACAAAATCCAGCTGCACGTTCCTCGTCACAAGGCTAATGTGGCAACAGCAAATCCAATACTTACAGGTCCTGTTTGTTCATCAAATATTCACATACTGCTGTTCCAAAACTCAACCCTGTGTCCAACCAATCCTATATATATATATATATATATATATATATATATATATATATATATATATATATATATATATATATATATATATATGCGCATGCACTGCACACATGCCTGCCATTCAAAGGCTTTTTGAAGCAAGAAGGTAGTCACTTTAGAAAGACAATAGCAAAGAGGCAATTTCAAAATTTAGGGGCCATTGTCAAAATAGTCTTGGCCCACAACTGCTACTGTTCATGGCTGACAGCACAATCAGCTGTACAATTGGGTTCACATGGGGAGAGACAGGGCCTGTCCAAGACCTCTCTGCACCTGACGAAGTGCACCAAAGGCCTTTCATCCAGTCTTACCTGGCCGTGCACCAGTCTACACTGCCACTCTTCCCTCCGCTTCCTGGATTCAAAAGAGAAGAACCAAGTGGAAGTGGAAGTGTGGAGAAGAGTCTGAGAGAGTGGTAGGCTGGATCAGTGCTTCTCAAAGTGTGGTCCACAGAAGTGCCAGTATGCAGCATAGCTCCTGCGACTTCTGGCTTCTCCAGCAGGTCAATGGCATCCAGAGAGAGTGGAGCTGTGAAGTCTCCCAAGGGTTGGCATGGGACTTGGACATTGCCTTTTGGGATTGGTGCACCAAGCCTTGCAAGACGCTACGAAATCGAGATCAGGAGGAGCCAATGGGGAGGCAGCACCAAGGCAAACCTGGAAGATTTAAGCTGCAGATGAGAGGGGGATGGGGTGGAAGAGGATGGAGTGGAGAGAAGGTCAGCAGGGCAAGAGACGAGGGAAACAGAGGAGGGAAACTGCCTGGGGGAGGGGGGAAGTGTGTGTGTCCTGCTGGTCTCTCTGGCATATTAGGGGAGGGGGAATTGCCAGTCAGCCACATCAGAGCGTCTGAGAAGCACTGAGCTAGAACATTTCCGACATTCTAGCCCTCCACTCTCTTCTCTTCCATGCTTCCTCTTATGCCCTATTCCCATCTTCCTTTTCAAATGCATGGAGTGGGAGGAAAAGGAGCAACAGAGGTGGCCAGGTGGAGGTAGGTCTCCTCTGCCATTCTACTGCCTCAGTCTCTCTCCCAAACGCCACAAGCCCTGGAGAGAGTCCCTCAAGTATGAGGTGATTTTTTTGGTGACTGAAATGCAATGGAGCTCCACAGACTCTATCATCTCAAAAGAAAGTCTGTGAACTGGACCTGAGCAAAAGGACTCAGATTCATATGCAATTTACAAGCAGTGTGAAATCAACAAAAGGTGGTGACCAGGAAATGGTCACACATACGCCATTCTTATCAAAGGAGTACAGGGAACCAAAAGATAGCGAGGTAGAATGATGCAGGCTTGAACTCTGGTGAACAACTTGCTCTCTACTGGGTGGGGGGGGGGACTAGTGCAGCACTAATAATCTCTAATATGCAAATAATATACCAAGGTGTTCCAGACCTAAGAATTTCCCAATGATCCAAACTCCACATATCTGAAAGTTCTGAACATCCCAGCCAAAAGGGCAATGCCAGTATACACCTACGTAAATACCGTAATTCCTTTTCTTTTTATTTTTTTCTGGTTCTTCAGTTATTTAGGGCGCAATCCTATCCTACTTATGCCACCGTTGTAACCAGCGGCGCAGCGAAAACAGATGGCCCCAGAACGGAAAGGGGATTCAAATCCCCTCCAAAAGAGGAATTCAAATCCCCTCCAAAAGAGGAATTCAAAGGGGATTTGAATCCCCTTTCCATTCTGGGGCCTCCTGTTTTCGCTGCACTGCTGGTTACAACGGTGGCGTAAGTAGGATAGGTTTGCACCCTTAGCTCGTTATCTCTGCCCTTCTTTCACCATTCAGATAACTTGGACTAGAGCAGAGAATAATGAAAGCTAGACTTGGAGAGTGTTTTTAATATCCATGTTTATATGCTGAGGTTTGGGTTTTTGAATAAAAGTTCAAAGGATATTTCCTGGATGGCTTGTATAAAGGGGGGGGGGGAGCTGGAAAAGACATGCAGCCAACTGCTATTTTTGGAAATAAACATGTTTTGATTGCTACACTGATCACACCAGAGCACTAATTACATACACTGTAGCATGTACTAGATGTATTATAGCAATATAATAGCTTCAAAAACCGTGATGGTTGAGCAGCTTTTCATTATTGCAGGATTAAATTCCATTTGCCATTCATTCCTTGTTAATTATACCTTCTATTAAATTCTCTACAGTTAGTCAAGATGGCATTTTCCTTCTAAAAGGAACTCTGAATGTTTATTTCCTGGAGGCGCTATCAAAGCGCTATTGCAGAGAGTACTAAAGATCTTGTTCCTTCAACTCTGTATTTCTGTGAATGTGTGCTACGTTTGTGTGCAATTATCTACCCTTTTGAACTTGTTTGCAACAAGTCCACAAAATCCAAGATATTCAATCAATTTGCATACAGGAGAGTGCAGGAATTTTTAGTATACATAACATGGACAAAACACAAAGAAAGGAGTTGGCCTAATGATCCTTTTCCACATTTGGCTCTAATTTTTTCAAAAGCTTCTGTGCAGTAGCTGGACTGTTTTCGGGGTGGCCTGACCTAGAGGGCTACCCCATGCTGATATCACAGCTGCCACCTCTGCTGCAGTGCTATAGAAAAGAAGAGAAGCTCCTTAACATGCTTCTTGCGCAGTTTTGTCAAACCTGGAGATGCGAGATGTACAGCATTATTTAAAGGGATGGCACCTGCTGTCTCTGTAAATAAAGCAGGAAACTGCACAGGAAGCAAGGTTAGGAGGGGGGGGCGATCCATGTCTCACTTGGATGAGCGGGAAGCAGATCATTGCGGCTTGCGTCAGCGGTGATCTTGAGGGAGGTGGCAGTAGACTTGGGGTGATGTGCGCCCCAAATCCACTGCCCCCTTGGCCTCCTCACAATCTGCTGCTGATGCAATCTGTGTCACCTTGCCTCATGGTAGGGCCAGCCATGACTGTGATGGAACATGTGTGTAGTACTGGGATGCCACAAATGGAGTTCGGTCGTAGCTCAGTGGTAAAGCACTTAAATTGCATACAGAAGGTCCTAGGTGCAATCCCTGGTATCCCTAGGCAAAGCTGAAAAGACCTCTGAAACCACAGAAACCAAACAGCTAACAGCAAAACAATGTCATAATATACCACTATTTAAACCATTTAATTATGTTTTAATCTAGAGCCTACTCCTGACACCAAAGGCAAAGATCTTCTCCATTAAGACTTTCATCCTACCATCTAACAACAGAGAGTCTCGTGGCACTAGAAAGACTAACACATTTATCTCAGCATACGTTTTCTAGAGTCCTCTTCAGCAGATGCATGATCTAGCTGATTCATACGTCTGATTAAGTGCTTTTCAACCAGTGCTACTAGTGGTCGTTCACGGTAGAGCAGGTGGTACTTGGTCCTACTGCCACAGTAATCCAGTGGTGTCGTTAGGGGGGCGGTGGGCCCAAAGGCGACGGGCGCACGTGGCAGCGGAGGGTATACTTGCCTCCTGGATGCGTCGCCTGATCACCCCCTCCGCCGCCGCTCCTGTCATCTTTTTTCTCCTGTCGGCTTAGCGTCCTGTTTTCTTTCGCCCTCCCGCCCGCCCTGGAGCCGTTTGGCTCCAAAAAGGTATGCAAAATGGCAGGCAGTGTTTCAAGCCCTGCCGCCGCCGAAATTTGGTGGCAGTGCACGAAAATGACCTCACACCCTCCCAGGGGTGTGGCTTGTGGCATCACATGGGGGTGTCGCGTTGGCGCCCCCATGGGGGTGTAGGAACGCCACTGCGGTGATCATGTGAAATTACTCTGCTTGGCCCAAGGCCAAGTGGAGATGGCTGGAGCTGTGGTGCACCAGTGATATGTGACTGCCTGGCTCTTCAAAAGAGGCACAGTTTGGAGAAGGAGGGTGCAGAGCAAAGCCTCAACTGTGAGTCAAGCTATTCACTCCTATGCACAGCTACTATTTGTAGTTGCAAAAGTAACACCCCCAAAGTTGACACATGCAAAACATATAAATATTGCTGACATAAATGTGTTAGTCTTTAAGATACCACAGGTCCCTTTGGTTTTTGCTGCTACAGACTAGCATGGCTACCCCTCTGGAAGGTCCAATTGCCAGAAAGAGAAGATTTCCCAGAAAGCAATGTTACTTTTTTTCCCCTGTCACAGCTTGGACAATAGGAGGATGGTCCTCATGCCGTTAAAATGTCCTTTTATCTGTTTTTCCTCAGTCCTTACACCAGATGTTCTACCTTCTGTGATGATTTATACACTAAAAGCAGTAGGAAAATTGGTTCAGACTCTAATTAATAATTCCTCACTTCATAGCTCCCCAGTTGCTATAGCTCAGACAGCAAACATGCCCTCAGAAGTCACATGTGCTCTTGACATAGTGATTTACTCTGTAAATTGCACAGCGCTTAACTCTTCATATTAGCACTGTTGCTAAGAGCTTTTTGTGCAATGTTGGTTTGGTTCATGTTACGCAGTGGAAGCCATTCTTTTCAGTAAAGGTATTACAAGTGGATTACGTTTGCTTCAGGCACAGAAATAAATTGCTCTTCCCTTTTCATTGTCCCACCTGCACTCTGTGGGCAATCCTAGTATTCAAATATGCTTAGCAGTAATATGGGTCTCTTGCTACGTATGCCTCGATTGGAGGGAAGAAGTGCCTAGTCAATAAGGAATTGTGGTGTGGCATTTGGCGTGGCAAGGATCCATACAAGGGAGCTGGCTGCCATCTCAAGCATTGGGAGGTCCAGCTCTTTGTCTAACATGCACGCAAACAGAAGATGTACTCTTGATGTTCGAAAATATTTACCCTACTTTATAAGCATTTTGTTTAAGGTAGACATTTTGAAAGATTCATCTTATGATGCTTTCTCAGATTGTCTCAAGTGACACAGATAAATGCTTCTCATTAATGCAACACATTCAGACTTTTAAAAATGATCCAGCTATTTACTTTAGTGATCCCACCAACATAACGTTCTCTGACTTGGCCTCAAACAGATGTAACAGCATTGTTGCTGATAGGAGAACAATCTAGTGCAAATTTATAAGCTCAAGTCCAAACAAGCTTTTCTCAGAAGGGAGTTCCTAAGTGTTGAATTTACCACTGAAACCAGATGAAAAGGGCACACATAACGGTGTTGAAACATATCAATATCCCACAACCAATAAAACAGGTATTGAATAGAACAGGGAAAAGATGCAAGCTCTGTTATGCATTGTTTTGCCAAATGTCCTACAACGCAATCCTATCCTTCCCCCGCCCCGCCGATGCAGCAATGCCAAAATGGCATCTTGCATGGGGGCAGCCATGGAGGTCTCCTCTGGGTAAGAGAACATTTGTTCCCTTATCTTGGGGTAAGCCTCCACTTGGGCTACTTGGACCTGCCCTAGCAAAATTGCTGGTGCAGGTCTGCATGGACCCATGTTGTGGAATCAGGTCCAGGAAGGGGGCTAGAATTTGGCAGTTGCCACTACCACCAAACCCACCCCTTCCCAGAGCCTATCCACCCTTCCCCCTGCACTATCGCTGCCCCATTCCACCCTTCTCCACTCGGAAGGGGGATAAGGTATCTGCGTGTACCACTGCTGCTGATATTGCCCCCTTCCTGACCCCAATCTGCCCTCCTCCCCTCCCTATCACTGCACAATTCTTCTCCCTCCCCACCCCACCCCATTCTGCCCCCTCCCTGCCTTCTTCCCACCCCCTGCGCTGACTTTCTGGTGCTGGTGAGCGTCCTCGGTCTGCTGGTGCGTGCAGCCAGCTGCTCACTCCTAGTGGCGATGGTCAGGCTGTGCTGACTGGTGTGTCACCTTCTGTGACAACAAGTAAAGGGCCTTACGCCACCGGAACAAGCATTCTGGCAGTGTAAGGCCTGAATAGTTTTGGCCACAAGACACCTACCTCAGTTGGTCACATGAATGGACCAGCCTTGCGAGTATGTATTGTTTTTGTCACTGAGAGGTTTTTGGTGTGTTTTTTTTATTAAATTTTTCATTTTTGTGTAAGAAAAATAAATTTAAGAACACAATACAAACAGAACAAAACAAGTACAAACAGAAACTAAGACATATCTATTTTCAAAACCCTTGCAAAGAAAAACTATGCTAAAACAGAGTTGGTTTCAATTGCCTTAACTGGCTCACAAATGTTGAAGTTAACTAAAAATAGCACCTTGTTTGATGTGATGAGATCACTGGAAGAGAAGGAGGAGGTTCATCATTTCCGCCCCTCTTGTCTTGGAGTATTTATCGATAAACAAATGCATTTTCAGTTGCTGCAAACAGATTTTTCCTGCAGCTGTTTGACAAGCATTCCATCATTGTATAGTCAACATTAGAAATTGTGCATGCAAATTTCTGTGTACAGTTGAGAACAAAAACTGGCTGTTTCACACTTTTGCTTTAATTGTTTGGCACTAATGCCTACTCTGGAACTGGGTTTCTCCAAGTAGTTGGCAAGGGTGTGTGTGTGTGTGTGTGTGTGTGTGTGTGTGTGTGTGTGTGTGTGTGTGTGTGTATGTGCACGCGCGTGGGTGCGTGCGTGCGTGCGTACGCATGAGACAGAGAATACTGTATATTTAAAGTCTCTCTCTAAAACACACACACACACACACACACACACACACGCACAGAGAGAGAGAGAGAGAGAGAGAGAGAGAGAGAGAGAGAGAGAGCATGATAGAAAGTACAGTATCTATAGTGAGAGGATCATACCAATGACATTTCCATCCTTGGAAAGGGTTTTTTCCCCCATTCTTTAGAGCAGCGTTTTGTTTCTGAAAGTGTGCTCCTAGGAGCCCTGGGGCTCCCTGAGACCCCGTCAGGGGCTCCACAAGCACACCATAAGTGGTCAACATCTGCTTGGAACTGCACCACTCCATGCATGTGCTGGCACTTTGGGGCTCCCGACACCCCACACATGTGCCGGCAGGGCTCCCCAAGACTCCATCCAGGAGCGTAAAGGTCTGGAGACCAAAAAAATTGAGAACTGCTGCTTTAGAGAGACCAGTATAATATACTGGCTTGCTTGTGTGTTGGATAGGGATGGGGAGGTCTGGGTTTGACAGTCAGCTATGAAGCTTACTACTAAGTAAACTTAGAGGAAGAGTTGTTACATTGTAAAATGTAACAAATACCCTACATTTTAAAAGCTCTTAGCATGGCTAAAATAAACAAGGACTTGCTTGCAGACTTAGGTTTTTATCCACAGAAAAACAACAGCGTCTTATAGCCCAATTCTATCCTTCCCACCCTCCACCCCGCCGATGAAGTGGGAAATCACTTCTGTTGCCTGGGACCCTCTGGTGATGACCTGGAAATCATAATTCTCCAATGAAAAAAAATTCGAAGGGAAACTGTGAAACTAGGCTCTGTATCTGCAAATTTGATTCCTTTAGTGTTCAATGGAGACAAGCATTTTCTCTCCCACTACACAGGGATCACCTTAGCATAGCAAAGCTAAGAAGATTGTGTTATGGCCATTTATCACTCTTGCCAGTGGTCACTGAATTTATTTTGCATAGATCTGAGTGGGGCCAACTGAGGATAATGCTTCATGCATCTGAAGGAGTGGGTTCATCATATCTAGTTCATGCAGAATAAATGTGTTCATTTTTGAGATGCTACATTACTCATTGTTTTACCTGAATTCTAAATGTCTTCCAGACAATCTTAAAAAGCAAACATTTGGCACAGCACAGTAATGCAGAAAGGGTGAAAATTCCAAATTCCATAATTTAACCTGGCGACAAATACACTTTCTCTCTCCCCACACTTTCAGATTTTTGCTCTTTAATAGATTTTCATGCGGTACGGAGTTCTTGAATGAATGTTAATCATAAAGAAAATACTGGATTTTCCAACCGTTGCAGATGAACCTTCCCCTCACCTGTTGCCCCACAGCTTTGGATAATCCACACACACAAAAAAGAATCTGAATTTGATAGAGGTTCTCCCCCCCCCTAAAAACTTGAGGGAGAGAAAGACTTTCCTCTGCAAAATCTCAAACATAAAAAAGCCTCTCAAAATGCAAATTCATCATATTAAATGTAACTGCAGCTGCAGTTGTCATTCTTATTCGTAATGAGCCGTGAGCTGGTCCCGACTTCATTCCTTCCAACATTTAACAGACTAAAAAAGCTGTCGCTCCAACATCTTTATCCTCACATCAAGCATTGCTCCCTGAACACTCACCCACAACCTTACACGTTGCTGGAGGTGTTTCTCTCTGCCTGCTGTGTTAATATAATTTGCAATAGCCTATCCTGAATGGAGTTTCCACAGCAGGATACACTGCTAAACTGGCCATAACAATTTGCTTTAAAAAAACAACCACCTTCAGAATGTTCACAGAAGATTGAGTCTTACAGTGGATGTGGTTGCATCTAATAGAGAGCAATAGCACAACTACAGAGCTGGTGTGGTGTGGTGTAGTGTAGTGTAGTGGCTAAGAAACTAAGCTGTCAATCAGAACTTCCCTGGTTTCGATCTTGCCTCTACTATTAACTCACTAGGTGGCCCACAGCGAGCTGCTCCCCAGCTGCAATATGAGGATAATAATAGCTATTTACTTTATAGAGTTGGTATAAGGACTACATCAACATAATGCCTGTGATAGACACACTCACAAAATGCTGTAGAAATGCTGAGTAGTGACTATCTGCGTGGGCAGTGACAGAGGGACGCAAGGAAGCAGCACAGTGGCGTTCTGTGTCGAGACAATCATGGTAGAATCAATAGCCACAGCCCAGAGGGACCACATGACTCAGACACAAAGAGGGTGTGTATCCTTTTGCTTAGAGATATACTAGAAAACACACCTATCCTGCAATATCATGTATAGTACTTAACTGTTCAAAATTAAGCTCACTGGCTGCAGCACATTAAAAGGAAGACTGGGCACCAAATAGTGCTTTAGTGTTCATGCACATATACTTGCATGCAGGGCCCAAGCATTGGGGTGGATGGGGGACGGAAATATACATTCCCGAGTCCCATTTTACCTTCTTTTTCTTCCCTTTGTTTAATCTTATGTTTTGGGCTGCCTGATTTCTATTTATTGCCAGACATGGCAGTGTGGGGTGTGTGAATCAACTAGACATTTCCAGCCTAATCCTAACTAAATACCACCACCCCCAGGCCGATGTAGCCGCCCCACTGGAGCATGCACTGAATCCTGCAGGGGGTGGTAGTCCCCGTAGGTCTCCTTTAGGTAAGGGAACATTTGTTCCCTTGCCCAGGGATAAGCCTTCACTGCCCAATGGGTCTACTCGGGCCTGCACCAGCAATTTTGCTGGAGCAAGTCCGAGTGGACGCAGGAAGGCAGATTGAGGCCAGGAAGGGGGATAGGATATTGGTAGGACTGATACTACCTCCTCCCCAGCCTCCATTCACTCCCTTCCCACCCCAGTCTCTGCCCCATTCCTCTCCCTCCCTACCCTGTTCTGCCCACCCACCTCCTGCCCGCCACCCACACTGACTTACCATGCCATGACTTCTTGGCAGGCTGCTGGTGCACGGCTGCAGTTGCTTACTGCTTGCAGTGGTGGCCCGGCTGCGCTGAATGGCGTATTGCCTTTTGTGAAGCCGTAAAACACAATGCACCACTGAAGCAGCAGCCCAATAGATTTGGGCCATCACTTACATATGTTTTGAGCCTTGAAAACTTGCCAGAGGTCTGTAGATCTAGGAAGGAACCCAGGGTCAGCCCAATACCTCCTGCTGTCTGAAGTAGTGTGCCAAATGCTCCCCTTACCTGGCGATGTGCCAGCCTCTGTTCCACCAAGTAGCGTAGCTAGAGCAAAGTGGCGGGGGGCAGACCACCCCGGGTTGCAGGACCAGAGGGGCAGTGAGCAGCCACATTACATCTACCCTTTTTTGTCGTCGCTGCCTCCTCACTGCCACCACCCCGCTGCTCAGCCACCTCCTTCTGCTTCCCCAGCTTTGTGGTCTTGCTGCTGCGCCATTTCAGCTTCCCTTTTCCAAATGAAAAACGGGAATGGAGCCGCAGGCAGGTCGCAAAGATCTGCCACCCCCTCCTGCTTCTGGCTAGAACCTGGAAGGAAAAAGGGGACAGAGAAGAGGAACTGTGGAGGAGAGAAGAAACTCTGACGCTCTAGCCCACCGCTCTCCCCTCCTCTACTACACACATCCTCTTCCAACTGTGGAGGAAAGAAGAATTTAGACATAGTGAAAGCTGTATTTGGAATTCTGTTTCAGATAAAATAATCTCTTTTAGTATATTATTTCATCGTACATATGGGTCAGAGTTGCTTTGATGGGCATCATTCCAATTCCATTACCTTTATCACATAACCTCTATTCCCACCAGCTAGGACTGGTTTTATCAAAATATCACATCACTTGTTTGTTGTCAGAGAGTTGTCAAAACCTATTTCAAGTTTTTAATATAGCAAGGATTGAGGGTTTGTGTGGGGGGTTGTTCTGTTTTTTGGCTATCCATGGTGCCTTGTTATACATGTTATACATGCTATACATGGTGGCTATACCTTGTTAAAAAACCAGTGTGTCAAATTAAGACTGCAATCCCAAACATGCTTACTCAAAAGGAAATTCCACTGAGTGCATTGGAAAATGTGTTTAGAATTGCAGTCTGACAGCCCAATCCTAACCAACTTTCCAGGGCTGGCGTAGCCACAATGCAGCCCCGAGATAAGGGAGCAAATGTTTCCTTGCCTTGAGGAGGCTTTCATGACTGCCCCCCCACCTCAAAATGTAGTGTGCCTGCCTGCCATTGGCAGGCCTGCATTGGTATTGGAAAGTTGGTTAGGACTAGGCTGTTACTTACTTACTTTGCTTAGCCTATAAGTAGGCTTACCATCTGTCCTGGAAATCCCAGGACCGTCCCGGGTTCCAAGCTCCGGTCCCAGATCATTCCTGGGCTTTCCGGGCCTGGTGAAGCCTCCGCCACCGCTGCTTTTTATACCTATAAGGCTAGGATTACCAGATCTCCAACCGGGACAAAGTGCTAGACCTTTAGGAGAAAGAATGTGGGCAGGTGTAGCTTGTTAAACCTTAGAGCACAAACCTAGGCATGTCTACTCAGAAGCAAGCCCCATTGTGTTCAGTGGGGCTTGCTTCTGAGTAGACATGCCTAGGATTGTGCTCCAAGGGCTTAACAAGCTACACCTGCCCACATTCCTTCTCCTAAAGGTCTAGCACTTTGTCCTGGTTGGAGATCTGGTAAGCCTATATAAGCAGGTTTACCAGATTGTCGCTGGAATGGGAGCGGTCTACCCTTAAGGGGGTGGGGTGTGGGGGGGCCAGAACACATTGTGTTCTGGCCCCCCCACGCCCCGCCCCCTTAAGGGTAGACCGCTCCCGTCCCAGCGACGATCTGGTAAGCCTGTATATAAGGCTATATTTATTATTTTCATATCAACGACTACCATGTAATCCAGCAATCCATTTATATCATTTAAAAAGAGAATATTAAAAGCATAATAAAAAATACTCTTCAGTAAATTGCAGCATGGCAGTGTGTCAGATTCTCATTCCAGACCTCTTCCCTCTTACATGAAGCACAAGTCAAATAGACTCTGCACTCAGGATTGGCATTGTTTGCTTTCAACAATATCCCCCCCCCCTGGGCAAAGCCAGCAAGCAAAGCTTGGACAAAGTCAGGACAGGACCTTACTAGTTAGGGTTGGAACCAAGGTGGAATCTTGCTGGCAGGTCAGACTGGAGCCAGATAAGAACCTAGTATGTTATGGTGTCGCTTGGAAAATTCTGGAAGTTTCTAGCTTTTCAGACCTCAGTACCAGTTACCTGACCAAAAAACAGGTTTACTGGCTAGTTCACTAAAATACTGAGCCATTAGCAATGCTAGCTGCACTCTTTGTTTTTGAAATGCTCTTTCCTCCATGCTAAGTCTATCCAGTTCTTAAGCTCTTAAACTGGAGTAGGGGGCTCTGAAATCCACTAGTCTAGTCCCAACCCCTTACTCCCCTCAGTTTTAGCCAAAGTATGTCTCCCATTGTCTTCATAAAAACAAATATATGATTAAGTGGTGGGGGGCCCCCTCTCCCTTCCTGTAATCTGATTCTGTCAATATATATGAACACGAAGGCAATTCAAAGCTACGTAAGTCTTAATTCAGCAGGATTTGTTACAATTTAGAGCCCAATTCTATCCAAATTTCCAGGGCTGAATCGCTGATGCAGCCACAGTGCAGCCTCGAGGTAAGGAAACAAACGTTCACTTACCTTGAGGAAGACTCCATGACTGGCCACTCACTGTCCCCGGGATGCAGCACGTGCCCCATTGGCACAGCTGCATCAGTGCTGGAAAGTTGGATAGGATTTGGCCCTACGAGTGTTCCTCTTTCCTACCTAGTTGCAATTAACACTTTATAGACACTCTCATGCTATTTTCTTCTCACCTATCTGGTCACTGTATGACAGCCACTGTTGAGAACAGCATTGCCATTTCCGACTAGTTGTCTAGATGCTAGTTCTGGAAATGTTCTTTCCCAAAGTGATGCAAGGTCATTTTGCTGAGGATGCCCTGTTGAGATCTCCAAGATCACTTTCAGTAATCCAATAATGGATGGGAAGGGGGGGGGGGGGAATCACATGGGTTGCTCAGAGATTGTGAAGGAAGGATACAATAAAAATGTAGTTACTATTTCTCACACTAGTAGTGAACATTCTACTGGGCTTTTTCTGAAAGGGCATAGCTGATCTGAGGTCCCAATAGGGACCTCTGTTTCCACCATCTTGCAGCTAGCAATGAAGCAACAGCTCCATGAAAAAGGAGAAGTAGTAGCAGTGATAGAATGCTTATTGTGATATTTTTACATTATTATGTACTTTGGGTGTAATGATCTGAAAGGAATGGTCAAGTGTGATGCCAGTGAGAACTAGTATGATTACTTAGATAGGGAGAACTTGTGTCAAATCCCTGCTCAGCCAATGGACAAATCGCTTGGCCTCAGATTCCTATCTGTACAATGGGAATGTTAATATGATTTTAAAAATTATTACAAAGCACTTTGCATACTAATAATACAGTCCTTATTTGCAGTTCAGGAATTACCATACCTTCCTGAACTGCTGTGTCCTGGTCATTTGCAATAATTCCTTAGTGCTCTAGGAATGTTTGCTAAGGGGCTACAGGAGGCATTTCCTCTCTATGTACTTCCAGAGTACTTAACAATGCCCATGGCAAAGTCTATGCTCACTGTGTCATGCAGAAGGTCCCAAGTTCAATCCCTGGCATCTCAAGGTAGAACAGCAAAAAGCTCCTGTCTGAAACCTTGGAGTGCTGTTACCAGTCAATGTCAATATAATACAACTTTATTGGCATAATACAAGACATAAAATAAATAAAAGTCAATGTCAATAATACTGAACTCAGACTGCAACCCTGTGCATATGTGCTCAGAAGTAAGCCCAAATTTGTTCAATGAAGATTACTGCCCAGTAAGTGTGCATAGGATTGTGCTACAAATGGACCAACTGTTTGATTCAGTATAATAAGGCAGGGGTGGCCAACCTTTCAACCTGTATGCTCCTGGACCTTTAATGGTTGTATAGGTGAGGGCAGAGGCGTCGCTGTTGCGTGGCGAGGGCGGCGGAGCCCCCCCAGGTGACGCGCACACACACGTGCAGAAAGGTGATGTGCGCACGCACGCACGTCGCCTGGGGGCCTCCCGCCCGCTTCGCCAGGCCGGGAGAGCCGGCTCGGGGACGTCTTCCCCGGCTGGCTGCCCGAGGCCTTCTGAGGAAGGCCCACTGCGCGAATGTTATTTATAACGTTCTTTTGCACATGCGCAGACCATTCCTGAAGGGAAAGGGCTGCCCTTTTCCCTCAGGAACAGTCTGCGCATGCGCGAAAAGAACGTTATAAATAACATTCGCGCAGTGGGCCTTCCTCAGAAGGCCCAGGACAGCCGGCTGGGGAAGACGTCCCCAAGCCGGCTGCAACGATTGAGGGGGTGCCCGGAGCGGCCGAAGAATAGTGCCCAAATCGCGGCCGCGCCGAAGATTAGTGAAGGGGGTGTGTCCGTGGGGGAGGGGTCACTAGGGTGACGTGCGTGCCTGGCCCTGGGGCAGCACGCGCCCTAGTGACGTCTCTGGGTGAGGGCATTTCAGCAGGTGCAGCTATTTTAGCAGCACCATCAGCAATTGCAGCTGTCAAGATTCTGTCTAGAATCTACACACCTCTTAAGAACGCAGAGGCCCTAATGGTGGTACACTGGCCTTCATTCAGGATGACATCTTAGAGCGCATGCTGTTCCCATCCAACTCAGATTTCTAGATTGTGGTCATTATCCTCTCCTCTACACTTTGCCATGATTAAATGAACTCAACAGCATGTTGGGTAAAACTGTACATGCTAAACTGTCTTTTGTATAATTAGAATGCATGATGAGTTGCAGGTAAATAGAGGTTAAGTGTTGACTGAAGTCTCATAGCACCCTCGCTGCATACGTACTCGAAAGGTTCATGTTGAAAATAAGGTAAATAGACACTTTATTTCATTCTGGCTGCACTGCAATAAAAGGGTGATTGTTCGAGCTGCAGCATTCAGTTCTTTTGTATCTGATGCTATCTACTTGTAAGAAAATATAGCCTTGCTTAGAGGGTCTCTCAGCAATTTTCCATTTTGCTCTTCAGAGTAAGGACACAGAAGGAAAACAAGACTCCTGGAGATAGGATACTGTTATTACAATTCAGCGAACTAGTTTTTAAAAAAATCCTTTGATGAGGGGCTAATAAGTGAACCTCAGTGATGTATCATGCTTGCTGGTACTGATTTTTGCAAGAATTTGTCTACTGGATGAAAACTGGCAAATTGAGCATGGCAGGGGAACCGATCTTGGGGGACCTACCCAGGGTTTCAGCTTAAAAGAAATGCAAGAGGGGTTTAGGCATCAATCTACTTCATGTTGAATTTCAGTTAGTAGTGCTAAAATGCAGCAAAGCAGTTATGTAGGAAGCATTTCCTAAAGGGAATAATAGCCCTGATATGTTTAGGAAAAGCTACATTAGCCCTTGACTTGTCTCTTTGCCAGAATAGGGAATTGACGGCTGTGCAAAGCATGTGTAAAATTTCCTACTGGAGAAAACAAAAGAGCTGCTCTTATTTTCTGAAAGCAATTAATTTTTTGTAGTCTAGAAGTGAAGTGCCCTCAGTACTCAATCCACAGACTACAGACGGTGGGAAACAAATTACTTCTGCATTGACATCCTTGAAGGGGCGGGTAAACAACATAATTATACTTCATCATTTATCTTGTATTCTAGAAGGAGCTCCACAAGTGGATTTTGTCTCCTTGATCTCATATGCTGTGCATCGTTATCTTAAGCATCTAGTGCAGGGGTTCTCAACCTGTGGTACGGGTACTCCTAGGGGTACGTTGACCTCTTGCTGGGGGTACGACAAGCCCTGCCCCTTATATGCCCCATCAGCAGCTATTTAAGTGTTAATTAACATGGATTTTAAATTGAAATTATTTTCGTAGCCCTTCTGTGTCCCTGATTTTGCTTTTGGGCTTATTTTTGTACTTTGGAAAATGTACTTTGATGGGGTGGGGAAGGGAGGAGCTGATTTTGGGAAGTGTGACTTGGAGAAAAAAAAGAGATCCTTGCATGTGTGTGTGTCTCCCCCCCCCCCCACACACACACACATACAGTTAAATAAGACATTTTTTCACATTTAAAATTGTTTTAGAACTTTTTTATTCAATGATTGATTACCTAATTAATTAATGGATTAATCCAATTAATTAGCAGTTAATTAGTAGGGGGTACTTCAGAAAATTGGACCATGATAGGGGGTACCCGGGCCTCCAAAGGTTGAGAACCCCTGATCTAGTGGACTACTGTACGTGCAGAGCAGCAGTACCAGTAGCAGGAGGTGTTCCAAAGGTGTCTATGGTGTCATAAGCAAGCCCTATGCAGGCATTCTTATGTATGAATTAGAGGAGGTCCTTATTGTGCCTGTCAGTTCCAGCTCCACAGGCTGGATGCTTTACCTTTGTGATAAGACCCCACAAGTGCACATAAGTGCAAACTGCACAGTCTGTATCCACCAGTTTTGCAGTGTACACGATTCAAGTCTATCTATGTTAGAGTCTATACCTGTAGACTCCATACAATACATTAGTCCAAAGTGTGGATGTCTCTGGCATGCTGAAGGGACGAGGGTGGCAGACACAATCACAATCCCTCTTGTTCATATCATATGCACAGAAGAACATCTGCATACACAACTACTATGTTCCAGAACTGAGGGCCAATTCAGAGACCATAGTATTTACATTTTTTGTTTGTTTGTTTGTTTGTTTGGCGCACATGATACCTCTTTCTTGGGACCACAGGGAATTCCCGGAAGCAGCGGCGTCATAACATAGGGGGCCCTGGGGCCCAGCGCCCCTGGCACGGCCCCCGGGCGCCAGTTATTTGGGGTGCCAGCCAGCTGCCAGCCAAACTGGTCCGGGATTTTTTTCCGCCTCCTTTTCGCCCTTTCAGTGGCCACACACAGCAGCACGCGGCAGCTGCTCTGTGTGACATTGAAAGGGCAAAAAGGGGGCGAAGCGGCAGCAGCTGCCTTGGGGGTGGGTAGGAGCCTCACGCGCGCGGGGGTTACCGGCCGGGCGCGGGGTGAACTTGGCATAAGAACATAAGAACATAAGAACATCCCTGCTGGATCAGGCCAAAGGCCCATCTAGTCCAGCTTCCTGTATCACACAGTGGCCCCACCAAATGCCTCAGGGAGCACACAAGACAACAAGATAACCTGTTTCCTGCTGCCTCTCCCCTGCACCTGGCACAGAGAAAACCTACTTCTAAAACCAGGAGGTTGCTTATGGCTTGTAACCTGTGATGGTCTTTTCCTCCATGAATCTGTCCAAACCCCTTTTAAAGGCATCTAGGCCAGGTGCCATCACCACATCCTGTGGCAAGGAGTTCCACAGATGAATTACACACTGGGTAAAGAAATATTTTCTTTTGTCCGTTCTAACTCTCCCTCCACTCAGTTTTAGTGCATGTCCCCTGGTTCTGGTGTTAATGCAATAAATAAATAATATGCGGATTTGGCGCCCCCCCCAGCCGCGGCGGCTCCAGGGAGTAAAGACGGGGCAAAAGGGAGGTGGAGCGCCAATTCAAGGATGGGCCCCCTATAGATTTAGGGCTAGCGACACCACTGCCCGAAAGCGACGTCACAACGGCACGTCAAGTCATGACATCATATTATGTTGTGACATCACTGCTCCAGGTGCGGTGGAGTTTCAGTACGCCTCTGGATGGGCTTACTCTTCTGCTCTATCCTCCTCCTCCTCCTTTCCCAGTCCAGGGAATGGGAGGAGCCAGAGGAAGACAAAGAGCATTGAAGGCAAGTAGGGGGACAGAACTGGGCATCCCCTGCCAATCTGCTGCCTGTGGCAACTGTCTCAATAGGCCTCCTAGATGGGCTGGCCCTGCATACATGCATATTTAAAAAACCAGTAACATGAATGCTGTACAGAACTAACTAATATAGAAGCTTGAAGTTACAGTACATGGCACTGAAAAGCAGCTGCATGTTATTTTAAGCCTGTTACTAGAAACAGGTGCTTTTTGCCAATGCACTGAGACATGTAGGGCTTCCTCCCATTGTGCATACCAAACCCCACAAACTCCTGCATGGTTAGGTACATGCACATCTGAAAATTCCCACAGGCTACCATAATTTTTTTAAAAAGTTAATGTTTTGGAAATGTAAATGCTGACATGGTTGTTCAGTATGAGCATCCCGGTTAGCCCAGTCTTATCCACGTCTACTAAAGTCCCATTTAAAGTGAGCATTGGAATGGATTGTAGACATGGTTAAGGTGTGGGGGGCCCTCCTTCTCTGTAATCTGATTCTATCACATATTTAATATATGAACAAGAAGGCAGTTCAAAACTTCCAGCATAAATCCTGTGTGTGTTTACTCAGAAGCAAGCCCCCCTGTGCTCAATGGGATTTACTCCCTAGTAAGTGCGTTGAGGATTGCAGCCTCAGTAATCCCGAAAATATAAGGTCTGAATCAAGATCACGTTTCCAGTCGGTTTAGAACATTGCAAACTGGGGTACAAAGGAGAAAACCTTTATTACTTGGGGAGCGGGGACGGGGAGAGCCGGGAGGCAACAACAAAATATTGACACGTGCCACGTGGGTTGAGAAGGGCGCTGCCCTTTCTCACACCACGCTCTGGACGGAGGGGGTTTCATACTAGCTGCCCCCGCCCCCTGATTTGCTCTGCCCCCTGGAGTCGCGCCAAGGCGCCTCAGAGGGCGACGCCGCCGCCGCCACACAAAGCAGGCTGTTTCCCTCAGGCGTCCCGTGAGTGCCTGGCCAGTCCCGAGCAGCCCTGTGTGTAACGTGCCTCCCAGGCGGCAGCCTCCGACCAGTCCCGAGCGAGGCGCTTCCCGTCGCAAGGTGGTGGCCCGCTGGGAGCCGAAAATGGAGCAGCCGCCTCACGAGCTCCACCAGCAGCAGCAGCCGGACCGCCCGCGTTCTCACACCGTCACCACCACCAGCAGCTCCTTCACGGGCAACTTCTCGTCCACCTCCAGCACCCTCGCCTACGACCGGGAGTTTCTGAGGACTCTTCCCGGAATCCTGATGGTGGCTGAGATTGTAAGTCATGCGCTCGCGCTCCGGCTGCAATGCCCGGAGTCTGTCGAAACCCATTGAGCGTGCCTCGGCGTGAGCAGCTCCCGGGGGTTCACAGTGCGCTCCCACTCGTGTACTCGGAAGGAAATAGTCCCACTGTGTTCAGTGGGGCTTACTAAGAAGGTAACTGTATGGAATAGCAGCCTTAATTTTGTGTAGCTTCTCTCCAATTTAGTTAGGATTATTAAAAGGGGGGGGGGATTATAGAATCTCTCTTCTCTGATGCAAACCGTATCCACCATTCAAGGGTGGGTCATCACCATCACGAATTAATACCGCAATTTTTTAAAAAAGAACAGATGTATCCGCTCTTTCATACGGAGCTCACATTCGGTATTTGTTAAAAGGGAGAGTTTTTTCAGCCTGGGAGGCTCAACTTTACCTGCTTTCCTCTCTCTGGCTGGGAACTTCTAATGCATGCGGCTTGTAATGATTACAAAGTGCTGAAGGAAAGGTACTCTAGCCATGCTCAAACGCACCCTCTTCTTTCGTCTTGCTTCGTATGTGCGAGGTCTGAGCCTTGGCACTGAACGTTATGGTTAAGAATATTTATCTACTGCTTTTCAATTTTAAAAAAAAGTTTGCAAAGCAGTTTACAAGCAGAATAAAAGAAAAATAAAATGGTTCCCGTTCCCAAGGGACTTGCAACATAAAACAAAATGACACACCAGGAAATGATCATTGGAAAAGATGCTGTGCTGGAATGAATAGGGACAATTGGTCTTCCCTTGCTAAATATAAGAGAACCACCACTTAAAAGGTGCCTCTTTTTTACACAGCAGGGATATGGGCGGAACCCTGGCATGAATGATGTCTGAATTTATAATTTTATATAATGTAACACTTGTGTGGAGATGTCCCATGATGAGATGAGGAAGTAGGATACATTTCCTGGTGCTGCCCATATCAGTATCTGTTGTAATTATAAGATATAGACTGGCCCTGAGTTTCAAAACCAAGACAAGAGGAAGAGTAATCTTAGCAGTCGTTAAAGGGATTGGAATATCATTTGCATCCTCTTATGTGAGATTTGGAAAATACAGGGGTGATCCAATCTGTTGGTTCTGAATCTACCCAAGAAAGCTTCTTTACTCTTTCCTGCTTTTGGAAGTGCTGTTCCTCTTTCTCATCCTGTGTTTTTCTTTGTGTTTGTCCCCCACTGACATCCTTATGAGCTTATTGTCTCCAATTTGTTGTAAATCCGTTCAAGCCTGGCTGACTTCTTTGTGGAAAATCTTTGCTGCTCAAGAAGGTGCCCTGGAGATTGGAGTGTGGGTTCGTTTTTCCAGCTGTCGGAATGAAAGCCTTTAAGAAGCACGTTTGGGCTTCTCTTCAGTAGTTTTGTTGAAACAGAGAGGCTAAAGTAACTGGTGGGGTGAACAGAATATTGTTGTGAATAATGGATCACTGGAGGCTATATCTGAATCTGGGTGTCGGGTGAATCCGGAGTATTCTATAGTGAGCCCATACATTGAAGTCAGGCATTTCCCCCCCCACACACACACACGCTTGGATAACTATGGTCAGAAGCCCATCCTCTTAAGCCTTTGATAGTGAAGGGGAAGAAAGCTGCCCAGGAATGCAGTTATCAGCCCAGAAATCCATTCCAAGAATGTGTGCTGGAGGAGAACAGTTGGGAGGGAGGTGGGAGTGTAGAGATGTCATGAGTAATTCATCATCAGGGTGTAGTATAGCATGCAATTTACGAGTGAGGGACTTGTACTGCAACAGGTGCTTGTGTTATCCACCTCCTTTTATTTATGTTATCCACCTCTTTTATTTTTACGTTTTTAATCTCACCTTTCCATCATGTGCAGTAGATGTCCAAGTTGCCTGCAAATCAGTATACAGTAATTGAAAATACTTTTTTACTCATTTTTAAGGGTTCCCATATGCAGGAATGTGGGATGTGTATTTTGTTGTTGTTCAGTCGTTAAGTCGTGTCCGACCCCTTTGTGATCCCATGAACCACATCCCGCCAGGCCTTCCTGTCCTCCACTATCTTCCTGAGTTCGCTCATTTTCATGTTCGTTGCATCGGTGATGCTGTCTAACCATCTCATCCTTTGCCTTCCCCTTCTCCTTTTGCCTTCAATCTTTCCCAGCATCAGAGTCTTCTCCAGAGAGTCCTCTCTTCGCATTAGGTGGCCAAAATATTTGAGTTTCAGCCTCAGTACCTGTCCTTCCAGGGAACAGTCAGGTTTGATTTCATTTAGGATTGACTGATTGGATCTCCTAGCAGTCCAAGGGACTCTCAGGAGTCTTCTCCAGCACCACAGTTCGAAAGCATCTATTCTTCGGCGCTCAGCCTTCCTTATGGTCCAACTCTCGCAACCATACATTGCTACTGGGAACACCATCGCCCTGACTATACGAACTTTTGTTAGCATGGTGATATCTCTGCTTTTTATTATGCTATCTAAATTTGCCATAGCTTTCCTTCCAAGGAGTAAGCGTCTTTTAATTTCATGGCTGCTGTCTCCGTCTGCAGTGATCTTGGAGCCCAAAAAAGTAAAATCATCATCATTTATTAATACGGTCAAAGACCAACAAGAACAGAATACAACAAGATTAAAAACAGAAACAAACATTATCAGAGCTAAACTTTAGCAAATGAGGACAAATAAAACAAGATATAAAGAAGCAGAGAATAATATTAATACTTGTCCTCAGTGTCGACAATACCTGTGCGAATTTTGCAAGCAGTTGCCAAGAAGCTTGCGCTCCAAATTGTGAACCGAGAATTAGTTCCCAAAAGAAGTTTATTAGACATCATAACATCAGGCAAGTCCGGGAATTCCCTAGTCAGGGGAGAAATAAATTTGGAGCGGATACCCTGATAGAATGGACAGTGGAACAAGACATGTGGCTCAGGAGATGTAGAAACAACTGAACAAGGGCATACCCTTTCAGAAATAGGGATCCTCCTATAGCGACCCTCGACAATTGCCGAAGGGAGCGCTCTCCACCTAGCTAGGAAAAAAGCCCTCCTATGCCTCGGAAGCTCCAGTATTGTAAGATAGGTGGCTGGCGCAACTATATATCTGACAGGTGAATAAATGGCAGAGGTGAGATGGGGGAAGGGGAGGGCTCTTCTGATTGAGCCGTCGACATTTGTGCAAAGCCCTACACCTGCAGGACACCTTCTGCCTTTCTGTGTATATAACTTTGTACTGTAAAGTCCACCAATTTTTTTTGACATTTATATTTGTCTATCCCTGCTTTCCAATTTCCAGTATGTGACTTTTTCCAGTTAATATATTTAATATATTGAAAAAAAAAAAAGAAGAGAAAAGAAAGAAAAGTAAAATCTGTTACTGCTTCCATTTCTGCCCCTTCTATTTGCCAGGAATTGATGGGACCAGATGCCATGATCTTAGTTTTATTAATGTTGAGTTTCAAGCCAACTTTTCCACTTTCCTCTTTCACCCTCATCAAGAGGCTCTTTAGTTGGTGTAGTGGTTTGGGAGTCGGACTTAGACCTGGAAGATCCAGGTTCAAATCCCCGCTTAGCCACGAAGCTTCCTGTGTGACCTTGGGCCAGTCACTATCTCTCAGCCCCACCTACCTCACAGGGTTGTTGTGAGGACAAAAAGGGGGGGGAGGAAATATGTACACCACTCTGAGCTCCTTGGAGGAAGGGTGGTATAAAAATGTGGAAAATAAAAATAAATAAATAAATAAATCTTCTTCACTTTCTGCCATTAGGGTGGTATCGTCTGCATATCTGAGGTTGTTGATATTTCTCCCGGCAATCTTGATTCCGGCTTGCGATTCATTCAGCCCTGCATTTCTCATAATGTACTCTGCATATAAGTTAAATAAGCAGGTTGACAATATACAGCCTTGCTGTACTCCCTTCCCAATTTTGAACCAATCAGTTGTTCCATGGCCAGTTTGAACTGTTGCTTCTTGACCCGCATACAGGTTTCTCAGGAGACAGGTAAGGTGGTCTGGTACCCCCATCTCTTTAAGAATTTGCCACAGTTTGTTGTGATCCACACAATCAAAGGCTTTTGCGTAGTCAATGAAACAGAAGTAGATGTTTTTTTGGAACTCTCGTGCTTTCTCCATGATCCAGCGCATGTTGGCAATTTGATCTCTAGTTCCTCTGCCTCTTCGAAACCCAGCTTGTACTTCTGGTAGTTATCGGTCCATGTACTGCTGAAGCCTATTTCTTGGACCAGAAATAGACCAGAAGCCAGTGAAACTGGTTTAATAATGATGTTATGCGATCTGAAAAACTGACCCCAGTCAAAGCTCTAGCAGTTTCATTTTGTCTTGGCTAGTTTTTGAACACTCTATGAAATTAGTTTTTGAACACTCTACGAAATTAGTTCCATGTAGGACATGTTACAACAGTAATGTGACCTTGATGACATGTGTGACCCTCGCCCAAGCGCAGTCCAAGCAGATTGCTGTCTGAATTATTGCAGATCTGCCACTCCTGCCAATGTGCCGCCTCCTTTGGCTTGCTTCCACTCAGCTGTCTTCAGAGTGGGTAGAGCATGCTGGGAGTAGCAGACCTCTTCTGCTCCCAGCATGCTCCACCCAGCCTGTTTGTTTGAACACAACCAAGTGAAAGGAAATGGAAGGATGTAGATGGACCTACAGAGGAGGAGGAGTGGGGGAGGGCAAGGAGGGCTATGACTGCTATGAGGGCAAGGAGGAGAAGAAGGTAGAGCGATCCTGTTTTGGTTGCTCATGGAAGCAGTTGATCAAAACAGAAGACTTTCTATAAAAGTCTTGCCTCTTCTTCCGGCAGCACCAGCACTGTGATTGCCCACAGCAACAGTGCTGGAGAAAAAAGTGGGTTGCTGCTGCCCTAATCCCCTCGCTTGCTCTGAGCAAGCGAGAAGAGAATTGGATCACCAATTGAAGTGATTTGGCAGGCAGTTGGACAGATGTGGCATGTGGGAGTTTGCCGCTCCCTCCAGCCCATTGCTCAAAGCAGCTGCATCGGTCATCCTCATGGCTGGGCCAGCTCTGTCCAGGTCCTCTTTCCTTCTAAAGCCAGAACTACGCCAAATCTGTTTGCGTTCACGAGTGTAGGGGACGGGACAGGACTCCCCGCCCTGAGATGCTGCCCTGGCTCCACCAGATATTTTCCCCTCCTCGTGTCCCTGTGTGTCCCTCCTGATTGGTCGCACATGTGTACTCCGATTGGCTGAAAGTCCCCCATTCCTTCCATTGGTGAAAGTGTTGCTCTACGTCCCACCCACATGGCCAGACATCAGCATGCCTGATGTATAAATGTGCCGGAACTCGGTAGAGCGGTGCTTTCTCGCATTCCATTGCGATCAGTTAAAATGGAAGGTGTACTGCTCTGTACGCACATGGGATGCGCCGGAATTCATGCGGTGTAGATCAGCCTTAATTCCTTCTCTAGGAACAGACTCAGTTTGCACAGATGGGGATTAGAAACCCTTCCTGATCTACTGCAGAACTCCATTTGCCTTCTATAGTGTGTCCTGATATAGGACTGCTTGAGTTGTTGCTTGTTATCAGGCCCACCAATTAATCATGGACCACATTTTTATCCAAGATAAAAGGAGTAGTTTGATTGCACCAAATCAATTAAAGTGTGAACTGTACTCTTAATTTTTTTTTTTACTGCTTGCTCCTTGTTTGTCTTCAGCACTCCAAGTGCTAAACTCATTTGTCCTCACACCTACTCTGAGAGGGAGGGCCCGTAGAAACTGTGCCTTTATTTGATATTAAAATAGTTGATTCAAAAGCCTGGAGCATGGCGTCTTTTTGGAGAGCTGTGTTGAAGGCAGAACATTTGGCTTGGTTTTAACATGCCTGAGCAACCGCTCATAAGGAGCAATGGTTATTGAAAGTCCAGTGTTTTTGCAGTGAGGTCGAGTGCTCCTTCAGAGTATCTTTTCATGCGCACTCTGTAACGGTAACATTTTTCCCCCTAGGTCTTTGAGCAAGTTATTTACACGTTCAGGAGTCTTTATAAAGGCTGCTTTACAAATACTATTTTATAGAAAAATCAGGAGGCAATTCTTTCCTGCCATTGCACCTTCAGTGTGATGTTCTGCCAGAGTTCTTGCAGGTTTTTATAGGCTGTGGGATGCCTTTTTTGTTTTTGTTGTTTAATATAGGTTCCTGACACTTCAGAGTATTATACCGCATTATTTTTAATGACAAAAGATACTTGTATTGTCAAGCAAGGATCAATAAACTCCTTAAGTCAGAGTACACTCAAGCTGCCACTCACAGCGCAATCCTAACCAACTTACATCACTGGTGTAACCAGCAGGGGAAGGCAGGGTGGGAGGTTTTGGAGGGGAGAGGGGATTTAAATTCCCTTTGAAATCCCCTTCAGATGGGATTTGAATCTCATTTCCATTCTGGGACCTCCCGTTCTCGCTGCACTGCTGGTTATACCGGTGGTGTAAGTTGGATAGGATTGCACTCTAAGTTTGTGAATGTCATTGCCCCAAATTGTTGCAAAGAGTGCCACTGTGTCTTTTCCCCTGAAAATTAATTTTAAGTGGTTAATGATTAGGGGATCTAAGACAGTTTGTTCCACTTTTCTTCAGAAATGCTTCACCCTTGGTTCTTACGAATTGTTCTGCTTGACCGTTTTGCTTTGATGATGTAAAGGCATCCCGCCTATACATGCTTTGAGGGTGTAAAGTGACTGCGTTTTTACGGATAAACAGGGCAGTGGTGGAGTAACTAATTCCTTTCTCCATTGTTTCACAACAAAAGCAGCCAGAGGATATAGGACTTTCTGTAAGAACAATTTCACGGCAGAGGAATGCTATTATAAAATGCTAGCTAATATGGGCTATGAGCAACAGAAAAATATTCACTGTAAGGGGCTGAAGTCTACTTGTACAGTATTACTATAGTTCTCAAAGTGCTTTTCGTGTGTATCTCTAGTAGCAATTGTAGCTTACATTGAGGATGAGATTTATAAAAAGTTCTTGCATATTATCTTATGTTTGTAAACATTGAGAATCTTCTTAAATGGGCTTTTATCAAATATAGGTGTGTCCCCCGCCCCCCCCTTAATGACTGGTCGCTTAACGACTTTCCACTTTTTTTCCCCAGGCAGTTCTATGAAATAGGTTGTTTATACCATATAAAAGCTGCAATCCATGGGATATGTTTACTCTAATATCTTTGATTAAGACAATCTCTCCTATGCACATTTGCCTGGAGGGTAAACTTCATTGGACACAGTGGTATTTATGAGTAAGCATGTTTAAGGTTGTGCTATAAGGCTGTAAGGCATTGATCCAACAGGCAGCTTGAAGAAAATATTAGAAATTGCTGTTTCTCTGTTCTGAGCATAGTGAGTTGTGCAATAAGAAAGGTCTACTTTGTTCTTTGAAAGCATTTGATTACTTTTTAAAAATTGAAAACATTCATAGGCACTTAAGTAAAATCCCATCCCCAGTGTTTGTGGTCACCTTCATGATGTCTGTTCTTGTCATTGATGGCTGCCTACACATGATCGGAGATATGGGGTTTCTGCAGAGAAGGGCATTCCCATGTTACGTCACCCCCCCCCCTTCTGCAACATGTAGCATTGCTTACCCCCAGGCTATGATGTCATGGTACTGGCTGTTTCCTTGCCTCTGATTAGCATAATTGGCTGACACTCATGGGAATGAAGAAAATGTACGGTATGGGGGTAAGCAATGCTACATGTTATGGAATGGAAGGGAGAGGACTTGGTATGAATGGGGATGTCACTTTGGGTGTGGAACCTATGTCTTTTGTAATATGGAATTCCACTCAAAGTGTGATAGATAATATAGAGCTACGGGTATGAACATAATTTCTTGGATCATGGGTACTTCTGTGTACTTCTTTGAAGAGTTACCACTAAGAAAGGAATACCCTAATTTAACCAGTGGAGAAAGTGGGACTGTTTTGAGATTTGCTATTCAAGTAGCACACTGCTCAGAATTGGTATGGTGTTGCTCCTTCTTGTGCCTGTTAAAAGTATTTTTTGACATCCATACAAAAGTATTAGTTCACTAATACAATGCCATTTGTTGGTACGAAGGCTCTGTGTTTTTAACAGTTGCATGATGAGCAGGAATCCCCTTTGCATTAAAAAAGAGCTTTTTTTAATGGTATCCTTTCTCATGCTGGGAAAAGCTTCACTTGTTGCTTTCCCTATTGTGCAGGTGGCAGCCTTAATAATGCATATGTTTGTCTTTCCAGTAATGTTGTTAGTGAATACTGACAGGCTACCAGGCTGTCACCGATCTGTCTGCAGACTTATCAGGTCGCTAAGGACATTGTTATCAAAGTGTTTACTTCCTCAACAAGACCATAGAGAGGATTATTTTAAGTTAGCTGAATTTCCAGACATTGCTGAAGTCTTAACTACTTGACCCAGGTCTATATTATTATTATTCCAGAGAAAGCACTGGAAAACTATTTCACTAGAGTTTTATTGCTGCATTGCCAAATGCAGAATTTAAAATAATCACTCATTTTTTAAAAAAAAGAAGATGGCTTTAAAAAAGTGCATGTCTTTGTAACCCCTGATCTGCCTTATTCCTGATGTGTAAATCTGCAGGAATTATGGGAGATATACACTTCATGTCTTGCATAGAGATTCATGTGGGCAGTTTAGTTGTGTCAAAGTCAGGAGCTTCAGCTCTTCCACAAGTGGGATCACCACTGAGCTCCAGTGCCACACCAAAGGCACGAGTCCTTTTATGTTGTGTACTGCTGCTGTGGCTTTGGTCGCCTCATTTTTCTGCCCCATTAAAGAGTAAGGGAAGGGGCACCAACGTAATGAATCATGCTTCTGTGCATGTTTCCCTTTTTGGATGAGGAGCCCCACGTGCAAGTGAGTGCTGAGTAGTGACCCTGTGCACAGGTTAGTAAAGGTAAAGGTGACCCCTGACAATTAAGTCTAGTCGTGTCCGACTCTAGGGTGTGGTGCTCATCCCCATTTCAAAGCCGAAGAGCCAGCATCGTCCGAAGACGCCTCCGTGGTCATGTGGCCGGCATGACTCTCCTTGCCGCATCCCGTAGCATGCGGCTGGAACACGGAGCGCTGTTTACCTTCCTGCAAGTGGTACCTATTTATCTACTCGCATTAACATGCTTTGGAACTGCTGGGTTGGCAGTAGCTGGCCAAGCAACGAGAGCTCATCCCGTCGCGGATTCAAACTGCTGACCTTTCGATCAACAGCTCATGGTTCTGCAGTTTAACCCACTGTGCCACCCGCTGGCCTTGTGCACAGGTTACTTTGTTAGAAAATTGGTAATTGCACTGTTAATAGATGGGACTATATTTTGGTATCTCCCCCCCCCCCAGTCCCTGCTTAATAGCTGACTGTTTGATAGGGCTCTGTGTGTGTGTGTGTGTGTGTGTGTGTGTGTGTGTGTGTGTGTGTGTAGTCTTGGCATTGTGGGGATGCACACAGTTGCATTTGATTCATAAAGTGTGTGTGCATGCGCACATGTACGTGTTGTGGCCTTTGCATCAGTATACTGTATATAGTCTATTTCCCCTCCCTCAAATGTTGGAACTATAAACACAAGATCAATTAAAATCTGTCATAACTGCTGATGGAGCCAGTTGTTATAATATAATATAATATAATATAATATAATATAATATAATATAATATAATATAATATACAGTATTTATTTACCGCCTTTCTTGGTCATTGGATTTCTCCTCTGACTTTAATCCAATACGTACCACATGGGCATGCTTTCCTAACCCCCCTAATGTTTTGGGGTTTTTTTATACAATATATAAATGTCCAATCTTTCATGAACAGCAACATTCCAGGTGGTATCCTTTTACAGTCTGGCTTTTTTCCGCTGGTCGTCACCTCCCACACTCGACCGACGCAGCTGGCAGCTCTTATCTTTCCTCACAGAGGCTTTCACAGAAATGAATTAAGGCAATACTTTTCCAATTTGAAGGTCTGCTTTATGTACTGTAGTTTTTTTTCCTGTACAGGCTCCTCTCAATTTACATGGGGGTTGCATTCCAGAAAATCAGCATGTACATTAAAAACACATAAATTAAAAATATTTTTGCCATAGAAACCTATGTAAATGGTACAGGTTAGGGGAAAAGTCATTGAACAGTTACATTGATGACTGGCGACTTAAGGAGGGAGGCTACTGGGAGTGGGACAGCGAGGCTACTGATGTCGATGGCTGAGATTTTTAGGCTACCCAGACAAAGTGATGGAAATTTTCCAGACATGGTTTTACACTAAAAAAACCCCTGCAAAATATCACATGTCTATGCTGCTGGCCCAAGATGCGGAAGCACAGGAAGCTTTACCATGTTATTTTGAAAATTAGCATGCATAAATTAGACTTCCGGTATTTTCAAGTTGCGCTATTTCAAAAACATGTAAATCATGACCATGTAAATTGAGAAGTGTCTGTACACTGTAACTTTTAAAGTATGACTACAAAGTATTTTTTTCCTTAAACCAAAATATAGTAATCACACATTTGATATATTCAGTGGCTGCCCAATTGGTCCACTTGCTGAACCCCCTCCCCTGACACTCTCTGCTCTTCAAATGTTAGAGTACTGTACGTGTGTGTGTGTGTGTGTGTACACACACACACACACACACACACACGCACACACACACACACACACACACAGTATTTATCTAAGATTTCTCCTCTGACTTTAATCCAAGGTGGTGTACATGGGCAGGCTGTCCTAACCCCCCTTGGGGTTTTTACAATACATATAAATGTCCAAACTCTCGTGAACAGCTACTTTCCAGGTGGTATCTTTTTACAGTCTTTTTTTCTGCTGGCTGGCGCCTCCCACACTTGACTGACGAAGCTGGAAGCTCTTATCTCTCCTCCTGGAGACTTTCACAGCTTTTTTGCCGGTGGCGTGTCTCGAACTTATCAAGTTCACCGGTCTTCGGGCTTTGAAGGCAGCAGCTCTCCCCACTACGCCAGACTCTTCTTCTTCAGACATACATTTGCTTATGTAGAGATTGTCTCTGCATAGGAAAATATGTGACATGTGAAGATATTTGTGGGGGAAAATTCCATAAGGTTTGCCCACCTCAATGCTGTATATTTCATTTACACACCCTTAGCCTTTCTTCCCTTTTTGAGTTTGCTCCTTCTTATCGGAGCACACTGGTGTCCTACTCTTCTGCATTTGTAGTCCATGTGCACAAAAAGCATTCTGAGTTAATCAAGCCTAGCCTGCCCATTTAAGTAAGTTTAACAGAATGTGGTGAAGCTGTCAAGACCTAACTAGGCATGATTGAAAAGCCACAATTGCCGCCAGAATCCATGTTCTCCGAAATGCATCTCACTGGTAATGTCTGGAAAAAGAAACTCTCTGTCCTTGTACCTGCTCCCATTCATTAGCTGATTTTTTTTTTTTTGCAGAGACCAGGGGGAAACTCAGGTGTAGCCTGCTAATGAGGCCAGGTGAAGTGGTCACACCTGGTAGTGGATTGGTGCGGGATGGCAGGGGTGTCTCCCACTCTCACCCACGCGCTCGGTCTCCAGCCTGCTTGCCCCTCTTACTACCATGGTGGTAAAGGAAGCCAAAGTATGAGGGGATAAAGAGTAGTCTCCTGGAAGTATATAGCATCTCCTGGAAAAATGGTGAATGAAAGGAGGAGGCAGATGCGGAAGTAGTGGTAGCCAGGAATGTGTTCATGCAAATGCAAGGGACAGCAGCAGTTCACCTTGCCTCGGGCACAGACCAGCCCTGGAAACACCGAATGCAGTGACATCTAACATCACATCATGCATCTCTTTCATTGGATGTTAATAGGGAGACATGCAGAGACCTGTGAGCTAACAGCAGCCAAAGGAGAACTTGTTCGGGCCTCACTTGTGAGTAGACTGGCTTGCAGGTAGGTGCACCAGTTGGCTGCTTGAATAAGAACGGAACCCCTGTGGGCCAACTGTAATTGCTGATTCATGACTTTAATGTAATACATACTGTGTGTAGACTGTTTATACTTGGCAAGTAGCTAGATTGGATTGTATTTCAGGAAGCATTGCTGTGGAGTCAAATGATTTAAGAAACAAGACTTGAGTTCTCAGGTACAATTAAGACTGAACAACTACAGTTTGGTTGGTGGCACTCGCTCTTGTTCATAGCCCAGGCATCTAGTTCCCCTTTTCTGTTCTTATCTCTAAACAGTCAGAATCACATACTTCAATGGGAAAAATCATTTTTACCTGCATAACTCTTCCATCCTTGTTGCCTAAAAAATGTTCTCCAAATTATTCAGTTTTGATCTTGTACTGTTTAAAGGCGGCTGAAATTTAAACTCCAGCAAATTACAGGTAGACTGAGAGAGAATCTGTACTTAGGTACGCATGACTGATACCATAGAAACAGAAAACAGAAACAAATGAACAATTGTTCTTTCTACATTTTGAATTGAGCTGTGAACCGGCACCTGTGTTTATATTTCTTCAAATGTCCTATTGAATAGTCAACATCATATCATTGTGAAGTAAAGTTTAAGAAGCAAAGAGCCACAAAGTATGTTGCTACACAGATCTGTACCGCTTGGTCAATTGAATCCTGCAGTTGCTGCATTACTATGGGAAATGTTGCACATAATTCAACAAAGTAATTATACCGTGTTGTATCACTTTGTGATCTATAGCTTTTCTCACAGCCTATATGTAGAGGTGAGAGAAAATGGTTTGTTTTTTTGCAGATTTCGGAGTTTAACCAAAATGAAATAGCAGAAAGCGGTGTTGTGTTTGTGTTCCATTTTTTTTCCATTTTTATCGATTGTTACTGCTTTAAAAGTGTACTAGGTAGGTGGTACAGTGGCAGTAGATGAAAAATGATGCAAAATTACATGGTTTTTATCTTTTTAATTTTTTCGCAGAATTTTTAGCAGAAAGCGGTGTTGTGTTTTTATTTCGTTATCATCATTTTCTCCTGCCCCATCTATATGATAATACCTAAATATTCTTTGACAAGTACCTGATTTCAAGCTTTTACAAAAAAAATTGGAAATTCACAATGATGAGTTTTCAAGAATTGTCACCAAGTTTCAGTGTTACATTGGCAGCTCTAGTAAATATGTAAGTGAAGAATGTGTTTCTTCCTTTTGGAGGTTCTGTGTGACCAAAAACCAGAATAAAATATTGATAGGTCTGTTCCGTTCACTTGCATATACAATATTGCAACAGTGTTGACATTTCAACAGCACATGTGTAATAATAATAATACACAGAAATCCTGTTGGATCCTAATAGGTCACTTGTCTCTACATTTTTAGACTTGGGCATAAGTACAAATTCTTCCCCTCACTGTTTTTCTAAAATGTTAACCTTTAACTCTGTTATCTTTCACACAGAGAAGTTACTTTAGCAGATTATATCAATCCATGTGTGTGTGTTTAGGTTTCTTTTCTCCTTTTATTTTGACAAAAGCAGAAATGCATATGAGCGAGAAGTCATTGATTCACTATCTAGATTAATCAAACTTAATGGTTTTAATTGGCATGCATAATACTTTAATGAGTGCTTTTCTTTCCAGAGTCTGGTTATCATCAGATGTGACCAGACGCTTTGTGCTAAACCAATTGGCTTGTCTGCTTATCCAGCAGAAGAGGCTTTGGGGGCAAATATTTGCAGAGCAAGATAATCTTTGAAAGGTGATGTGCCTTGCTTAGAAAGTGTCATTCTTGGAGCCAGTTAGACTTCACTTCATCACACACAAGCAATGAATTAAGTTGAATTCTTTAAGTTAGTTACATATTAGGTATTTGCATTCTCCAGAGGAACTGTGTGAAGACATAAGCGTCTCAGAATTTACTTGACTGCATGTTAGCTTTCTTTCCAGTGCCTGGCAAATTCTTAGAAGCCAAAAGAGTTGCTTGATATTTCCAATAGAAATGTTAGGAGGGTGGGTGGGCGCCTTGGCGTGCATGTGTAAATGGTAACTACAGTATACCTCTTTACTGGTCATAGTGTGAACATGAACACTCTACATGCTTGGACTTGGATAGGATAGGTAATTTTTGCATGCTGTGTTTTGTGCCAGAGATGCAAAACTACGTTTAAAATCTACATTGGAGGAAAATTGATATACTTTTAGGATAGTGAATATCTTTGCTGATCATAGCAATTACAATTGACTTTATGGGCTGGTCTTTGACCGTAATAAAGATATTGATTGATATTGATTGAATTGACTTTGTAAAAATTATGGTTATTTATGGTTATTTATATCTAGAGAATTTAAGGTAATTGTTAAAAAGGGCTAAATTGAAGGGAGATTTCATTCACAAATGGTGGTAATTGCCCAAATTAAAAAAAGAGAAGAGAGAGGTGTTATTACTTGAAAGAGATTCTTGGAATTCAGTTGCCCAAATTGCTGTTGATTACTGTATTGGGCTATTTGTACAAAAGAGTACCAAAGGCCTGTCAAGAATAAATTGATTGCTCAAAAAAAAAATATGCTAGTGTCAAATAGCAATGCCAAGTTGATGAATGGCTACTAAAAATTTGTGAAGTAGTCAAAACTATATGTACAAGTTATATTTGAGTATGAAAAGTTCCCAAGGGCAAAACGTCTGAGAGAGCACCTCTTTCCCTTTAGTATGACCTGTTCTTTGTCGTCTCCTCCTTCTTCTGCCTTGCCTGAGGCCAACAGTCAAAGAGGAAAGCCAGGCTGTACCCTGTGGAAAGGAGGGCAGCAGCATGGATGATGGAATTGCAAGTTATCCAGCCTTGTCCCTTCAATTTCCAGGCTGGATTAGAGAAACTCTGATTGGACTACGATTACGTTTGCTAGGCTAGCCTGCCATGGTGATGGTAGTTTGCTCCAGCAACAGCTCTCCCACACTTTGCAATCCATGGGGCTTCCATGCTTTTGCTCCTCTTCCACCAAATTGATGTTGATTTCCAAGTAGAATGTTGGAAAGGAGTGGTACATAGCGTGCTCTACACTAAGTGTATATGAAAAAAAAAAGCAAAGCTACAGCAAAAAGTAGATGCTTGCTCTGTTGCTCCCTATTGTCAAACAGGACACACAGCCACCTGTGTAATGGTGACTGGGACAGAAGTGAAGGGTACATACGTACACCTCAGCCCTTTTCAAGACATATGCAAAATCTTCCTGTGGTAGGAGGTAGTGATGTGGATCAAGTCTCTAACTCCATGTCTCGAGTCAAGTTCCAAGTCTTTGCCCCCAAGTCTTTGGTTACAAGTTGCAAGTCATTATCTATTTGTGGAAAATGGGTTTAAACCTGAATAAAATTCGACTTGTTGTAAAAGTCTCCCAAGTCATGAGTCGAGTCTTGAGTTTTTTACAATCACAAAGTCAAGTCATTGACGCGACTTGAGTCCCAGTCAATAGACTCAAGTCTACATCACTGGTAGGAGGCAACATACCAAGCTATTCGGCTTAGTCCAATCGCAGTTTCTGCAGAACTGGAAGAAGTCCCAACCTTCTCCCAACAATGGGTTTCCAGCCTGTTATGCCTCACAGCGTTTGAACAAACTATATTCTGGTGTGAACAATGCGAAGAATCCTTTCGTCACATACAGTCTGCCTTTTTGGAACTGTATGTAGCTTAAGGCCCAACTGGCAGTGATAAAGGTACTTTTATTTAGATGGATGCTCCTATTGGGGAATTTTCCTCTTCCCCTTTCCTGGTCTGTCTTGTTGCTTTGTTTTCTTTTGCAACTGTTGTACCGTTCATGGATTAAAAAAAAAAGCTATTAAAATAATAATTCAAAAGAGAAAAGATAAGTTTGGGCTCAGCATAGACTGCCTATGCCTAACCATATTGGTCTTGACATAACAGCTTTTGAGTGCCAAATCAGGTCTGTAGGTCCAGAAATCAATCTCATTGACTTAAGTGCTATGTTTGTTTTCCTTCCCAGCAGATATGTCTTGGCACTAGAAACATGGCAGTTTCTTAATTTTCCATTTCCACAAGATCTGCTTGCAACACTGACAAATCATTGTAACAGAAATGCATTACTAATTTATGGTGTTTTCTGTTGGAAGTGGAGTATCAAGCTCTGCTTAAGAGCTGGCTGGGGTGTATCATTGCCTACTGACTTGTGTATTTAATTCCTCATGTGTGTGGTCTACGTAAGTGAGCAGTGAAACGTTGGCAAAGGGGATACATGAAATTTCACCAGAGGAAAGGGGGGGGGAGGAAGCTATAGCACTTCAGCACTTTGGGTCTTCCCCTTCTCTGATCTGCAGAACAGAAAATGTGTTTATTGATTGAAACTTTAATAAAAACAATACCTGATTCCTTTCAAACAAGCTCTTCCTCAGAGAAGGTCCAGAATATGAAATGTAAAACTAACTGCAATCATTTTACAAAATCTATCCCAAACATTTAAATAAATCCTATATTATACCATATTTGGAGGATAAACTTCCCAATTCTATCAAAAGCCCCCCTCTCCCCCGCCAATGCAACAGTGCCACCGGAGCACACACAGCATCGGGGGGGGGTAGTCCTAGAGTCCTGATCCAGGTAAGAGAACATTTGTTCCCTTGCCTGGAGGTAAGTCTCCACTGCCCAAATGGGTCTACTCGGACCTGCGGCAATAATTTAACTGGTGCCAAGTCCAGGTGGATTAAGGCCAGGAAGGGGGATAGGATATCGGTGGTGCTGCCGCCACTGATACTACCCCTTTCCTGGCCTCAGTCCACCCCCTTCCTTGCCCCATCCTCTAGCCCGTTCTTCCCTGCCCCATTCCACCTGCCCCCCACGCTGACTAACCGGTGCTGGTTCTTGCTGGGAGTCCACTGGAATATGATGATCACTCACTGCATGCAGTGGCGGTCAGCTGCGCAAAATGACATGTTGCAGTTTGTGATAGCCATAAAGGACTTTGCGATGCCGGAACACTAATTCTAGCAGCACAAGGTCCCCATAGGATTGGACTGAAAATGTCATTATATTATGTATCTGTTGGACAAACACATCTCATACTCTTAGAATTAAAAATATTTACCAGGTTATCTGGTCGTTTATTTGGTTCACAGATTAAAAACTGCCCCAACGTTTCGCTAGGAAGTATCCCTAGCATCTTCAGGGTAAAAACAAACAAGCAGCAACATGCGAGGCAGCCGTAGTGCATCCTTTTCCTACTGATCTTTGATCTTAAATAGATGCACATGCTTGAAGTGTCTTAACGAGGTGTTAACAAGGAGTTAAACTTGCGAAACTCATGCGTGGGCACATCCTAAGGGCTGCCCGGGCAACGTTACAACCCTGACTCAAAGCCACCACCTCTTAATTAAGCAGGCTGGCTTATCACCGTCAACCCCTAACGGGCCAGGACAGCAGGAACTGCTGCACCCCCTGAGCCGGAGGGCATCTAGGGCAGCTCACGGGATCCAGGCCAAGGGCCCGCGCCGGAGGGCAGCTGGGAGATGGAGATCGTGGGAGGGGTGCCTCCCCTAACCTTGCTGCCCCAGAGTTCACGCCTATAACATATAGCCCAGCGTACAGCCTTCTTACCCCTGACCACCAGCCACAAGAGAGGGCCAGCCTTGATCTTGCACGCATTGGGACAGTTTTTAATCTGTGAACCAAATAAACGACCAGATAACCTGGTAAATATTTTTAATTCTAAGATATGCACCGGTTGCAAAAACCTAAACTACACATCTCATCATACTATTCAGAACAAAAAAGCTTAGGTGTGGGTTTATTTTAAACTCCAATATGTTTACTCCAAAAACCACTGTTGTTAATGTAGTTAACATTAACAGTGAATCAAGTGGATTCACTGGCATTTCCATCTTCAAGAAAACTGATAGAACCCAAGTCACCATTTTCTAATATGTCTGTGCTTTTATGCAAAGCCACCGCATGTGATAGAACAGTGGTTTTCAACCGTTTTCATCTCATGGCACACTGACTAGGCGCTAAAATTGTCAAGGCACACCATCAGTTTTTAACAACTGAGAAGGCACACTGTGCTGCTGGCGTGGGGCTCCCTCCCTCCAATGGCCCTACTAATAAATGACCCTCTTCCAAACTCCTGTGGCACACCCATGGACCATTGGTGGCACACCAGTGGTTGATCATCACTGTGATAGAAGTTCACTTTCACATTGGCACAGGTTCATCAGCAGTCATTTCCAGTTTTATACATTTTATTCAGTGTTTATAAATGTTAACATAAGAACATAAGCCCTGCTGGATCAGGCCAAAGGCCCATCTAGTCCAGCTTCCTGTATCACACAGTGGCCCCACCAGATGCCTCAGGGAGCACACAGCCAACAAGATAACCTGTTTCCTGCTGCCACTCCCCTGCACCTGGCACAGAGAGAACCTACTTCTAAAACCAGGAGGTTGCTTATGGCATGTAACCTGTGATGGTCTTTTCCTCCATGAATCTGTCCAAACCCCTTTTAAAGGCATGTAGGCCAGGTGCCATCAACACATCCTGTGGCAAGGAGTTCCACAGATGAATTACATGCTGGGTAAAGAAATGTTTTCTTTTGTCCGTTCTAACTCTCCCACCACTCAATTTTAGTGCATGTCCCCTGGTTCTGGTGTTGTGCGAGAGGGAGAAGAATTTCCCTCTATCCACTCTCTCCATCCCATGCATAATTTTATACGTCTCAATCATGTCCCCCCTCAGGCGCCTTTTTTCTAGACTGAAAAGCCCCAAACGCTGTAGCCTTTCCTCATAAGGGAGGTGCTCCAGCCCACGAATCATTCTGGTCGCTCTTTTCTGCACCTTTTCCAATTCAACTATATCCTTTTTGAGGTGTGGTGACCAGAACTGGACACAATACTCCAGATGTGGCCTTACCATCGATTTGTACAAAGGCATAATGATATTGGCCGTTTTATTCTCAATCCCTTTTTTAATGATCCCGAGCATGGAATTGGCCTTCTTCACAGCCGCCGCACACTGGGTCGACACTTTCATCCACCTGTCCACCAGCACCCCAAGATCTCTCTCTTGATCCATCACAGACAACTCAGAACCCACTAGCTTATATGTGAAATTTTGGTTTCTTGCCCCAATGTGCAACACTTTGCACTTACTGACATTGAAGCGCATCTGCCATTTTGCTGCCCATTCTCCCAGTTTGGAGAGATCTTTCTGAAGCTCTTCACAATCCCTGCTGGTCTTCACCAACCGGAAAAGTTTAGTGTCATCCGCAAACTTGGCCACCTCGCTGCTTATCCCCAACTCCAGGTCATTTATGAATAAGTTGAAAAGCACTGGTCCCAAGACCGATCCTTAGGGCACACCGCTTTTCACCTCTCGCCATTGTGAAAATTGCCCATTGACTCCCACTCGCTGTTTCCTGGTCTTCAACCAGTTCCTAATCCAGAAGAGGACCTGTCCTCTTATTCCCTGACTGTGGAGTTTTCTCAGGAGCCTTTCATGAGGGACCGTGTCAAACGCCTTCTGAAAATCCAGATATATAATATTCACAGGTTCGCTCGCATCCACATGCCTGTTGACCTTTTCAAAAAATTCTAACAGGTTTGTGAGGCAAGACTTCCCATTGCAGAAGCCATGCTGACTCTCCCTCAGCAGAGCTTGTTCTTCTATGTGTTTTTAAGATTTTATCTTTAATGAGACTTTCCACCATCTTCCCCGGAACAAATGTTAGGCTGACCGGCCTGCAGTTTCCCGGGTCCCCCCTCCTTCCTTTTTTAAAGATTGGAGTGACATTAGCTATCCTCCAATCCTCTGGCACAGTGGCCGTTTTAAGGGACAAGTTGCATATTTGGGTCAAGAGGTCAGCAACTTCATTCTTGAGTTCCTTCATAACTCTTGGGTGGATGCCATCCAGGCCTGGTGATTTTTTTGATCTTTATTTTGTCAATTAAGTCTGAGACGTCTTCTCTTTTAACCTCTTTTTGACTTAATTCTTTAGTCAGGGGAGGCCATTCAGGCAGCGGTATTTGCCCAAGGTCTTCTGCCGTGAAGACAGATGCAAAGAACTCGTTTAATTTCTCTGCAGTCTCCAAGTCCCCTTTTATCACCCCTTTCTCTCTCACCATCCAGCGTACCAACCGTTTCCCTGTCAGGTTTCCTGCTTCTAACATATTTGAAGAAGCTTTTGTTCCCTTTTATGTTGCCTGCCATACGTTCCTCAGTCTTTCTTGGCCTCACGTATCATCTTTTTACATTTCTTTTGCCACAGTTTGTGCTCCTGTTTTTTATCCTCATTACGGCAAGACTTCCATTTACGGAAGGAAGCTTCCTTGCCTTTTATAGCCTCTTTAACTGTGCTTGTTAGCCATGCCGGCACCCTCCTGGACTTAGTCGAGCCTCCTTTGTGGGATACACTCCCGCTGGGCCTCAATGACTGTTGTTTTAAACAGCCTCCATGCACTCTGGAGCGATTGGACTCTCTTTACCTTCCCTTTCAGCTTTTTTTTTAACTAGTCTCCTCATTTTGGGGAAGTCTGCCCTTCAGAAGTCAAGGGTTTTTGTGTCAGATTTGCTAGGCACTCTCCCCCCGACATGCATGGCAAAACAGATCGCAGCATGGTCACTGTTCCCCAACAGTTCAGTAACATTTACATCCCTGACCAGATCTTGAGTGCCACACAATATCAAATCCAGAGTCACCTGTCCTCTAGTCGGCTCCGTGACAAGCTGCTCTAAGGCACAGTCATTTAACATATCTCTCTTTCATGACCAGAGTATGAGTTGACCCAGTCGATGTGAGGATATTTGAAGTCCCCCATGACTACAACCCTGTCTCTCGTTGACACCTCCCTGATTTGCTTCCTCATTTCAAGATCTCCTTCAGGTTTTTGATCTGGAGGACGGTAGCATGCCCCTACTATTACATCGCTCTTTGAGCCTAGTAATCTAACCCACAGTGATTCTACGGAGGAGTCAGAGCTCCCCTCCAGCTCTACTCTGGTGGATTCTACCTCTTCTTTGACATAGATAGCCACCCCACCTCCAACATGCCCCTCTCTGTCCCTCCAATAGAGTTTATATCCTGGGATTGCAGTATCCCACTGGTTCTCCGCATTCCACCAGGTTTCTGTTATACCTACTATGTCAATGTTTTCCCTAGCCACTAAACATTCCAGTTCTCCCATCTTTCCAGTTCTCCCATCTTTGCCCGTAAACTTTGGGCATTTGCATAAAAGCACTTATATACCAGGTCCTCCAAGGAGGGCTGCATGTTTGCACCTTTATCCCTGCAGCCTTCTGTCCTGCTAGATTGGCTGTCATGTCCCATCACGCTACCACTCCTAATTCTTACTCTGTTATTACTTGACTGTTCCCAATCCTCTGCACCCTCATTCCCTAGGGATGAGGAGTCCCGAACCGGATGCCCCTCGGCTCCTGTCGGCTTTCTCCCAGAGGTCAGTTTAAAAGCTGCTCTGCCACCTTCTTAATGTTATGCGCCAGCAGTCTGGTTCCGCTTTGGTTCAAGTGAAGCCTGTCCCTCTTGTACAGGCCTGGCTTGTCCCAAAACGTTGCCCAGTGCCTAACAAACCTAACCCCCTCCTCCTGACACCAGTGTCTCATCCACGCATTGAGACCCCTGAGCTCCGCCTGCCTAGCTGGCCCTGCGCGTGGAACAGGTAGCACTTCTGAGAACGCTACCTTTGGGGTCCTGGATTTGAGCTTCCTACCTAGCAACCTAAATTTGGCCTCCAGGACCGCCCGGCTACATTTCCCCACGTCGTTGGTGCCAACATGCACCACAACCACTACCTCCTCCCCAGCACTCTCTACCAGCCTATCTAGACGAGAGGTGACATCCGCAACCTTCGCACCAGGCAGGCAAGTCACCATGCGGTCCTCATATCCATCACAGACCCCCCCTCTCTATGTTCCTGACTATAGAGTCACCCACGACAAGAAGCCCCCCTCCCCAGAGGAGTATCCATAGTGCTCCTGGAAAAAAAATGTTCAAGAGCCCATGTCATGGGGAGGTCTACCCCCTCTAGCTTCGATGCTGGCACAAACCAAGGCCACGCCACCTTAGCACGAGGAGGTTTGTTCCCCAATCAGTTGTTTGTCCACTCCTGACCAAGGAGAAGAAGGCACCCCTGAGCCACAGGGGAAGTTAAGGCAACTACCCCTGTCCAAGGGGATAGTTCAGGTAGAATCTGCCACCAGCACTGGGTACCTCCTAGCCCTTCCAGTCCCAGGCTACTGGGAAGGGGTGCAGAGTGAACCATTGGTCCCTGGTCTGACTGACCAAGCCAGCCAGGGATACAACGTGCAACACAGGTAGTACGTGACTAAGCATCAAGGCTTCAGGACTTAGTCTCCAGGGTTCCAAAGAAACACTCTCAGGTAAAATAGATAGGTGTTTATTTAGTTTTAGGCTACGCAAAACCAAGCATAGTGATACAGGTAAAAGATACAAGCAACTAGGTTGCTGCAAAAAGGCATAACTTCCAAATACTAGAATACAGCACTAAAATAACAAAGAACTAACTCCTCAGCTAAACCCATTGTCCCTAAACACTCACCACAGATGAGAAGACAGAGTAGCCATCCCAAGCAGGATGGGGCAGGGCTGACTTGCCCAAGGCCAGGGCTGAAGTCAAGCCATAGGAGTAACAGCAGATCGGGAGAACTGTCTCCAACAAAGACCAGTTAGAGAATGAATAGAAGAACCCAAAATGGATGCCAGATAGTAGCTTAAGTAGACTTTTTGGGGTAAGATGATTGACATGGGGGAGCAGACCAATCAAAGGGTAACACGTAAGGGAAAGTTCTCGAAGATGAGCTCACTCCTCGCTCCCCCTCCCAGATCTGAAAAGCATGTGATGTCCAGCGCAGGTGTGGGAAGTTAATTGGGAGAAGTTGTGGTATCAGTGTTCCCATGCAGATAAGGAATAAACAGGGTAGCTCAAAGCACGGCTCCCAAGGCCTCTGGCCATGTGCCAATCACTGGGGCTACAGAAGCAGGCAGGCAGAAAAACCAAGACAGGAAATCCAAAATGGAGACAGACCAAAGATTTAGACAGACCCTTGTTACAGCCCAATCCTATCCCCTGCCACTTCATAGCACGCAGCCACGCTGATGGAGTGCACGCTGCATGCTGTGGTGGTGGTGGGTTGATCAGACAGCCTGGGAGAGGTAAGTAAAGACCTATCTCGCCCACGAACCTCGCCCTCCACCATCTTACCTAGTTTGGCGCAGGCTGGTTCTGTTGGTGGTGGGCATCCGGAGCTGCCTACTGTTTGCATTGATGGTGCCAAAGCTCCTGGCAGCAGTGCACCATTTGTCAAGTTCCACTATCTTAAATCAACTGTAGGATTGGGCTGTAAAACATTCATCTCTAGACGCACAATTTTTTAAAAATAAATCGTCTGACTGCTAAGATCAAATTTTCAAATCAAAACATGATAGAAAATTATTTGCAGATATTGGAATACAAGGAACTGGTTACTCATTGCTTGAGCACATAATTTTTGGTAAGAGATAAAATAATTGTTCTGAAAGAAATCTTGGTAATGGTACCAAAATTTAATGTTTCCCCCATAAAGTTTCCTAATTGATATCCATTTAAAAAAAAAACTTTTCAATACTGATGCAAGTGATGAGATAGGATATGAAAATTATTATTCTCCCCTATGAATATTTATGGTAATACTTTGATAATAAAGTTAGGTTTTATTAACGGTAGGTTATATAATTCTACGCAAATGAGGAAATGTGAAGGCTTTTTCCTGACTGCTTGTTCAAGGTGATTGTATATCCTTAAGGTGGCTGAAGGTTCTTCGTTGGTTTAACCTGATGCATTCAAAAGTAGGCAAGGCCTGTTCCTGTCTGTCAGTGCCAAGTTCCTGTAGAACATTATTACTGTATTGTTCCAGTACATTTTCTACCCATGTAAGAATACTTGTTTCCTTTGATGGTGCACAATGCAATAAGCTCTCTCAAGTCCACGGTTTCTCTTGTTCAGCCTCCCTGTCTCCCCTCCAAAGTGCTTTTGGCAGAATATCAGAAATCCAGGACCTGTTCTGATATTTGTTCTGGCATTTTTTAAATGTCTGTTGCTTTTATTAATGTGGATGGTTTAAACTGTGCCTTATGGATTTTGTTTGCCTCCTTGAGGGCGTATTTGAGTGGCAGCATATAAATTGGGAAACTAAATCAGTAAGAAAAAATAGGCTGTATTCATTATGTTTCTAAAATAAACATTTTAATATTTATTTGCATGATGGAGTTAAAGGACAATCGCACTTCATTTCCGTACTATGTTCCTTTCAACTTTAACTAGTTATTAACATACTTTTGTGTTGTACTGTTCCATTTAATCCATTGGGTGAGAAAAGGAGAACTGCAAATAACAATATATTGGACAGCATCCAGCTGGAGGGTGTTTTTAATTATACCTGGCAAAACAGCAAGATATACTTTTCAAAGTGTGTTTTGATTCCATCACTTTCAATGTGACATCAAAATTACTAACTTTCACTGGATTGTGTCCATTCTGTTTACGCCATCCTTCACAGAAACATTTGTCTTTGCAATTGTTTCTCAATATGCATTATTTAACTAAAAATAAATGTTATATCGCCTAGAAGAAAACTCCAAGTAGCTAATAAAAACAACCTAATACAATAAGATGTGCATATACAATAAACATGAGATATCGAACATAAATATCAGAAAGCAAACCAGAGAATGAAATGTCTAATGCAGGGTGGGGAAAACCTCCCTTATCTTGATGGTCTGGTTGTTGCTCAGTTTAGAGGTCACATTCCCAGTCCAACAAACTGGGGTTTATTGGATCAGGAGTAAGTGATATCACTGATATCCTCGAATGTCCACTCCCCTTGTGCACATAGAAGACTTTCTCATTTGTTAAGCCACAGTTAGGACACCCAAACTAGGAAGCCATGATTTGAATGCTTCCCACATAAACCAGGATCATATCATGGTTTGCAGTCCTAATTTGTAGGGGCCTACTTGTTGCCAGTAGCGTAGCTGGGGGGGGGGGCAAGGCAGCAAGAGTTGCAAGCAAGGTGCTGCACAGTGGCCCTTCCCACTGAAGGTGGAGCTACACTGCACATGTCACATTCCGTCCCGCACAAAGTAGCCTCGGACTCCACTTTTGTTCATTTCTTGCCCGTTCAGCCAATCAGAGGCAGTGGTTTGGCCTGTGGGGGGCAGGACGCGTTTCACGTGGTAGCCAATCACAGGGCAGATTTCAGAAACACTGTAACTAATCTTAAGCAAATAATTTTACCAATCCATAGTCACTTCCCCTTCCCTTCTACAGGAAGTCCTCCATCCTCCACCCGAAAGCGACCAATCACAGGGGACCCGTAAGCTGGGTTTCGTCTCGTCTAGTCGTGGCACCGCTGCTACTTGGCCGTGCCGTGACGCGTGCAGTGTACCTCCGGTTGAGTCATTCTGAGCCATTCCGGGCAGCGAAGGCAACACACAGGCACTCACCGGACCAAACGGAGTCTCCTGCATATTGCGTTTGCCGCCCAGAATGGCTTCGACAGCGAATGGGAGGGGCCTCCTTCTAGCACTTAACCCCCCCCCCCAGCTACACTACTGCTTGTTGCGAATTCCTAATGTGGCAAGCCTCCTTGGGAGCTTATATCCAAACATACTTGCTTAGAAACAAGTCCCACTCCAATTCATGGGACTTGCTTCCAATGTTATAAGACTCGTTGAGCATTTCATGCACTATATAAAGAAAAATAATGTATGTAACAGCGCAACCTTGTACTGGTGTAAGTGCACTTGTGCCAGTGTAACTTTCCATACGTTGACGAAAGCAGGATGGATACCGGCGTAACCCCTCTCGGACGCCGCACATGTGCAGTTCTGATGCAGGACAGATGCCAGCGCAACTCTGCCAGTGCAGGGGGCATTACGGGGGTGTTTGGCCACCCCCAGAATGCCCCCTGCACTGGCAGAGTTGCGCTGGCATCTGTCCTGCATCAGAACTGCACATGCGAGGCGTCGAGGGGGTTACGCTGGTGTCTATCCTGCGTCTGTCAGCGTACGGCAAGTTACACTGGCATAAGTGCACTTACACCGGTGGACCTACTGTTACACAGGATTGTGCTGTAAGTGTAATAGGGCTAATTGTATTATTGCTTCAGCTCCAAAGCTTGTCTCTTAGTATTTTTAAACCAGTCATGTTTAAGCAACACAAACATTCTAGGAACAACTCCTAGAAAGCATAATTAATGTTAGCTATTCATTTTTTTTTAAAGGCTGCAAATGTTGTCTCCCATAATATTTCTGGCTCAGCTTTAGTTTGTGCCTAAATAAGGCTTATATAACCTTTGTTAAGGAATTTCTGGCCATGACTATTAATGACTCCTGACCAAAGCTTTATTTATATAGGCTGGTCTGTTTAAATGTTTTTGTCTGCTGCAAAAGAACAATGCTGTATACAGCTGCTTCATTAATAATGTTGGTCTTTGTTGCTGTTTTTAAATCTCTACTTTCCTGTAACGCCACCTATATATAGCTGGCACCGGTATTGTTTTGTGAATCTTTTTTTAAACTTAGGAAAAGCTTTACAAACGCTTGTTAGACAAGAAATGTGCAGTGGCTCCTGTTGCAGTAAAGCTCTCCGTATCACACAAGGAAAGAGAACTAAATGCCAGTCAAAATGTTTTTCTCAGTTAAAAAAAAAAAAAGGCCATGGTGGGGGGAATCTGTCTCTTCCTATCCAGTTCTGTAGGACCATTCATGATTTTTTGTATCAAGGGACTGGGCTTTCCTCCACTTATGCTTCGAAAGTACTTTCAGACACTATGTGAAAAGGAGAGCCAGTATGTATGATGTAATATTTGGACTACAACAAAGCAGACCCAGATCAGAGGGTGGTAGAAGGGGAAAGGAGGATGAAGGTTGGGAGCAAGGACAGGCAGAAAACTTGGAAAGAAGAGCTTAGACATGGGGGGAGAGGATATAATGAAGGAGGCAAGGAGAAAGATGGACTAAGGCAGTGGTTCCCAAACTAGGAGGCGTGGCTGCCAGGGGAGCCGCGGATACCAGCCAGGGGAGCTGTGGAATGCCACGGAATCCTCTTGGAATACAGTGAATGCCAATTGGCAGACATCAACATAATGTAATGGGGAGCCGCGGCCAATGGTCGCCGAGGGTCAAATGAGCCGTGGGTCTAAAAAGTTTGGGAAACACTGGACTAAGGGATTGGGAGGCATCATGAAGAGCAGAGGGAAGGGGGAGAGGAAGCAAGAGCCAGGAGGAGACACCCAGGAGAAGGTGTTTATAGTGCCTTCATCCCAGGAGAAGGGGGAAACCTTGCAGTGTCCCTTCTCTAGGCTACAGCTCTCCGGAGGGATCAGGGCAGGGCACTGTTGACCCCTCTAGTGCCAGGGGCTGGATCCCTGTCCATTCCCTGCCCCCCAACTGGGTGGATCCAGTGATGGGGTATCCTGCCCTGCTCCTACAGCAAGAGCTTAGGTGGGCCTCTGCAATGCTTGCTTCTACCCTCACCATGGGGATGGGGGCATTGAGCCTCTGTATAGACTCCAGTACTAAGGATAGGCAGGGGAAGTGGTGCAGCTGAGGGTGAGGAAACCTACCAGGGTTGAAGGACTGCTCTGTTTTCTATTTCTGTTTTTTAATGTTAACTATCATTAAATGGCAACACTGAAGCAGCAGCACCCTTGAGTCAACTCTGCTCAATTCTGCCTGCGTGCTGCTTTTATCTGTTGCTTTCTTGTTTGTGCTTTTTCGGAATACAGAAAGTGCAAGGCAGAGGCTCAATCTCAGGTATATCAATGCAAAAGTTATCCCTTGTATATTGCTGGAGGTTTTTCTGCTTCTTGTTGTGATAACCTTTTAGGTCATATCACAAATAAATAAACTTGCTTTGACTAGTTATCACATCTGTGTCCTACTCTTCTCCTAAGGATGGTTTACATGGGTTTTTCCTGCTTTACCCTTGTAGCAACCTTGTGAGGTAGATTAGGCTAAGAGATACAGTAACACCTAATTTGCCCATTTATGGCCAAGTGGATTATAAATTGGGGTCTTCATAGTCCAAACTGAACACTGTCTACCATGCTGGCTCTGCTTTTGTGGCGTGATTCTGCTCAGTAAGCTGTTCTAGTCTTCCAGCAATCAGCAGTCTTTGTTAACAAAGATGCACATTCTGAATAATGTAGCTTATTGCCATAGATGGTCCAGAATATGTCTTGACTGCTTTGAAATGCTGTCATTTGTACTCCGGGCTTCTACCGCTTTTGAAGACTATGTGTGTCCTATGGATACATTGTCAGTGTTTGTTTTCCAAACTTTTTCGACCTGCGGCTGCGGCTCCCCATTACATTATGTTGATGCCTGCCAATTGGCATTGCACTGTTTTACGAGAGGATTCCATGGCACTCTGTGGCTCCCCTAGCTGATTTGGGGAGCCGCGCCTCCCAGTTTGTGAACCACTGCATTATGTGAAAGACCACTTCCTTTGTATATGTAAAAACATTTCCCTATTGCTTTTATTGAATTGTATCCAAAGTCATGACTAAATATTTTTGAAATCAATGAGACTCCCTGCGCATTGCCTTTGCCCCACTGAATGGCTCCGAAGGAGAGGGGGCAGGGCCACCTCATGCCGGTGAGTAATGGAGGTCAGCGCAGTGTGAAACTTAGCATTCCGCCCCACCTCCAGTGACACCACTGGAGACAAGTTAGTCCTGACTAACTTAAGTCCTGTTAATTTTAATGGGAATTAGTCGTGACTAACTTTCTCCAAATACATCCCATTGGATGTTTCTTTACTTACTTTTTGCCACTATACTAACAAATACTATTCAGTCACCACTTTGAGTTTGGAGATGTTTTCTGAGCATTTAGTAGTGCTACAGAACTCTCTTCCACCTGCAGGATATTTTAACAGATGTTCTCTTTCATGTGCAACAAGATTTGACACACATGACAAATTCCCACATGAAAGGTAAAACATTAACTACCATTAAGCACACAGTAATAAGATTAAATAGAAACATACACTGTTCAGGTGAGGGAAGAGATTAGTCAGTGCATACATGGTTAAAGGGTGGAGGAACCTTTTAGAGTCATCCTGTGCTGGAGAAGTGCAGGCTGCAGATCTCCTCGGGGCAAGTGGACGTACGTCTGCTTACCTTGGGTAAATGGGCTGGCGCTACTCAGATCTCCGCCAGCTCTTTAGCTGGCAAATAGCCAAGAAGCCTCCTGTTGGGGGGGGGGAGGCCCAGGAGGGAGGATAGGATACAATGCGCCACAGCACTGTGATCCCTCCCCCCCGGCCCAATCTGCCCCTTCGCCCTCCCACCCGCCCCGTTATGCCCCCAGCCCTCTCACTGCCCGGTGCAGACCTTACGTGCTCCATGGCGCAGGGCGCTAGACTCTGCAGCAGAGTGGCGGCGCAGGAAGTCAATAGGTATGATTAAAAAGACAAGCAGACATGCAGATTCTACCAACTACTGAAGGAACAAGTGCTTGTAACAAAAGGGACAATCGGGATATTATGAGACAGTCTTACATAACTGTGGTTAGTCAACTTTTCAGCATGCCAACACTGCATGAGAAAACTAGCTAATAATGCATAGATTGTTCTATCGTGCGTCCTAGATGTCAACGTTATGTCCTCATATATTTTCTTGCTGGCTGGGCCTGTGAATATTTTATCAATTTGGAAAAGACATTTAAAGACGGCGGAAATCTATTTGCTGCATTACTTACCTATATGCAGATATGGATTCATCATCAGTCAAAAGCTGATCTGACCTTTTTAAATTCTAATCAAGAAATGTGTAATATTATTTTGGAGTTTGCCGAATGTCAAATGCTCCTTAATCCATTATATCTCAAAGACACAAAGAAAATAAATGATGTGCCTCAAAGCCCACAATGAGGCTTGTGGCCCAATCTTTACTCCTAACTGATGTGTACAAAAAGTATTTTTAAAAAATGAAGCACAAGGGCTTCAGCTTCTTTTGCGCTGCTTAAACCATGGCTGAGGCAACCGAAAGGAGGGCAGAGGGGGTTTATGCAAGAGGGCCCCCCGAAGAGCCAGTGTTACATCTGCATAGAACTAATGAAAACAAAGCTACCATGTCCCATGATAAAATTCTAGCTAGCTGAGCCCATAAACATTTAATGCATAGTCACTCAAATGTGACTGTGATTGTTAAGACCTGCCATGGATTATATGTTGTTACAGGTGAATTGGAATTTATTAAAAGCATTTAACTCTGATTAGATGCGATCAACTTGGAATATGTGTAGTGTTAAGACAAATTGCTGCCACTTGAATTTCTCAGAACGGTAGGCTTGATCAGGCCTAAAACTACAACCTGATTTCACCAAATGCTATTTTAAAAACTGTCTTCTTAAGAGTGCTGGTATTTTTTTTTCTCTCTCTCTGGAACAAGGGTGACCTCCAGTGGTAAAAGTCTAAAATTTGTATTTTGCGTATTGTTCAAGTTTCAGTCTAGTTGGCAACTTGCTATCCCATATAAAAAGGATGAATATGTTGACTCTTACCAGTCAAATTAAGGAAATAGAAATTTATTATATGTGCTTGCAATTCTATATTGTGAGTGCTATTGTGAGTGCTATTCAGTGCTATAAAATAGTTGTTTTTCACTGAATGGAATATCGGGGAGGCCTGCAGAGGGTCACGCAGGCCTCCCTGAAGCCCCCACAAGCCCCGGTAAAAAGTAAGAAGGTGGCGTTTTGGGGGTGCAAGATTTTTTCCCCCAGGATTTTTTCCCCTGCTGGTGGTAGCAAAATTAAAGGTGCGCCTTAAACTCGATGGCGCCTTAGAATAGAAGAAATACGGTAATTTATACATACATGGTATTGTTGTGCATATACCTATGGCACCGCACCAGCCCATCACGGGAAGCTCCCTGCAGTGGTGGCATGCTGCTGCGCCAGAGGTCTGAATAGCACTCACAATGTTTTATAGCACTCATATACACATATGAGTGCTTTTTGGGGGTGCAATTTGCACACTATCGATTCTATAATGCACCCTCTTTTTTGAATTGCTAAATTTGGAAAAATGTGCATCTTAGAATCGAAGAAATACGATACTTGATGGTTTTATTCACATGACAAATGGAAGATTAAAGTGTATTTGGATACGTGTGTCTGAAAAACGTAGTCCCTCCTGGTTCTTTTTAATTAGAATTGCTTTGTACAAAGAAAATATATACAGCAAGTTCGCACTTAAGTTGTTGATAGGTTCTTCTTGGAAACCGCGACTTTAAGCCAAACGACTTATTACGAAACCAGTTTTACCATAGGCAAATTGATAAACGTAAACTTTCCTATGGCATTTTCCCATCAACTTTAAAATGAAACGACTTTAAATGAAACAACTTTAAATGAAGACTTGCTGTACTATACAGTATGGGTTTTGGAATTCACATTTGGTATAGGTTAGCTTTTGGTTCAAATGTAGATAAGCTAATATTATTCATTTGGATATTTAAAACTTGGAAAAAAATTAAGTGTTTTGAAAAATGTCCTGAACATTTAAAAGCACTCTGATAAATGATATTCTGGTCATGTAGTTCATAGCATTTCAGTTGAGTTCTTCATCTTGCGGTATTGTGAAGGTGTATGTAAATATTTTTGTAGGTCTGATAGGTATATGTAAGGCCAGCGGGTGGCGCAGTGGGTTAAACTGCTGAACCATGAGCTGTCGATCAAAAGGTCGGCAGTTCGAATCCGCGACGGGGTGAGCTCTCGTTGCTTGGCCAGCTCCTGCCAACCTAGCAGTTCCAAATGCGAGTAGATAAATAGGTACCGCTTGCGGGAAGGTAAACTGCGCTCCGTGTTCCAGCTGCATGCTACGCACTGCAGCAAGGAGAGTCATGCTGGCCACATGACCACGGAGGCATCTTCGGACAACGCTGGCTCTTCGGCTTTGAAATGGGGATGAGCACCACACCCTAGAGTCGGACATACTTGTTTAGTAATATCTTGTTTAGTAATATCTCACATCCCAAACACCCATTATAAACACATTAAAACCAAATCTCTTGGACTGGCATTAGCACACAACCAGTTTTCATTGAAATGTCACTTGATACACCTTATAGATGGGGTTATATCCTGACTCCGTTGAAGTCAAAGCTAGTTCTTATTGACTTTAATAGGATAAGAGTTGAATCCTAATGCTTCTTGTTGTTGCGTACAAAGTGTAATACTTTTTTGTGGCATAAATTTTGAATGAAAGGGAAGTATCTGACCAATTCTCAGATTTGATATTCCGGCAAATAGGTACTTTGAATGGATTTTCTGTTTCAGTAACTCACGGCGCAATTCGACTTAAATTTTGTGCCTAGACAGCATCACCGATGCAACGAACATGAAAATGAGCGAACTCAGGAAGATAGTGGAGGACAGGAAGGCCTGGCGGGATATGGTTCATGGGATCATGAAGGGTCGGACACGACTTAACGACTGAACAACAACAACAACCAGCGGTGCAGCGAGAACGGGAGGCCCCAGAACGGAAAAGTGATTCAAATCCGCTTTGAATTCCTCTTTTGGAGGAGATTTCAATCCCTTTTCCGTTCTGGGGCCTCCTGTTCTTGCTACTCCGCTGGTTACACTGACACAAAAGTTAAGTCGGAATGCGCTGTCAGTTTTATAAACCAGGATGGTATTCTGGAGATTGCGTTTGGGAGCACATGTGGTGTTACAGTTATATGTCACATAGCCTTCATGTGGCAGAATAGCTCTCTCAAGGCCCCACCCATCCATCTGAGAGAAGATTGCAGAGAGATCCAAATAAACAGGAACACATGAAGCTACTTTATATGGAGTCAAACCATTGGTCTATCTCTGTATCGGCTACATTGACTGGCAGTAGATCTTCAGGGCTTTAGACAGGGACTTTTCCCAGCTCTACCTGGAGATATCAGAGATTGAACCTGGGACCTTGTGCATACAAAGCAGGTGCTCTACCACTGAACTACAGCAGTCCTGAGGGCCCAATCGTAACTAACTTTCCAGCACCGATTCAGCTGTGCCATTGGGGCGCATGCTGCATTCTATGGTGGATGGACAGTCACAGAGGTCAGGGAACATCTGTTCCCTTACCTTGGGGCCACATTGAGGCTGCACTGGCTCTAGAAAGTTGGCTAGGATTGGGCTGTGAATCTCCTAAAAAGAAGTGGGATCATGGAGAAGTGGCTGCCAATTTTCTTGTCCTGATGAGTCTGTGCACTATATTTCTCCTCCTTCCCCCTGCTATGGCACCATGCAATCACTATCCATTCTCTTTCTTTCTTTACAGAGCTTCTGGCTTGTGCATGCAGCATTTGGAAGGGCTTCTACTTAATGCTGCCTCCATGAGGCAAGCTATCCCCACCTGTTGTGGCTGTAATATTTGCATGTACTTCCCACATGACTCCCCGCCCCCCAGCCCTATTGCATTGCCAGCTTCATTAGGAGTTTCTCTTAAATGGCTATCATTGTTGACTGCATCTCCACAGTGCCCATACTATATGTTCAGATCCTAAATTGTGTACTGCAGGCCAGTGCAATAGCACAGATCTTTGGAATCAGACGTTTTATTTAAAAACAAAAACCTGAAGATAATTCACATTCTAGAAGTAGACTCCTCTTTTTGTGCTTGTATCTGTGCTATCTTCAGTCTGCATAACCATATCTATCTTCTTTCCATTTTTTCAGGTGTTAGGGTTGCTGGTATGGACATTGATTGCTGGAACAGAATATTTCCTGTATCCTGTCTTTGGCTGGGTGATGTTTGTGGCTGTATTTTACTGGGTTCTTACACTCTTCTTTTTAATTATCTACATGACGATGACATATACGAGGATTCCCCAAGTTCCATGGACCACGGTTGTGAGTATGCCTGCTTTCCTCCACTCGTGTGTGTGTGTGTGTGTGTGTGTGAGATTATTTTGCACTGATGCACTACTTCTGTGTGCATACTGAACTGCTCCTGTTGAAAAGAGCTTCCTCATTCCCACCAATGGCGGAGGCATTAATATGAAAATCTGAGGTCAGGCAGGGCCCCCCCTCCATTACTAGTTTCCCAAAGCAGTAGACATTTTTGCCACCAGTATAGAATGCTTAGGCTCCTGTTGTTACCACAAATTGTCAAAACCAGTTTATTTTAAAGGAAATTGGAGATGACATGATAAAAGAAATACAGTGGGGCCTCATTAATCGTGGGTTCTGCTTCCGCAGATCCCAGCATCCACGAAAGCAGCCCACGAATAACAGGGTGCTGGAGTCCAGCACCCAATGGCCCATTTACTCACTATGGAGGCCTCCAGAAGCCTGTTCCACATCAGCACCGGCCTGGTTTGACTGTAAGTCACTTTAAATTGCATCAGAGAGGCCCACGGAGGCCTCTGTAGGCATTTCCAGGCTGGTGCCGGCATGGAACAGGCCTCCGGTGGCCTCCATAGTGAGTAAATGGGCCATTGGGTACTGAACTCAAGCATCCATGGATCTTCACTATCTGTGGGAGGAGTCCGGAATGGATCCCCCATGAATAGCAAGGGCACACTATACTAAAGTTTGCTAAAAGATGGCCTAGCATTCCCTCCATGGTCGTTAGAGGAAGCAACGACAGTAGCGTTGAATGCTAAGGGAGAAAAGTAAGCCCCCAACCTTACATGGCTTCCTCAGATGTGTGCCAACTAAAGAGCTGGCACGATCCAGTCTCCAGCGCTTACACTGGGGGAAGGGGACGAATGTCCCCTTCCCCCGAGGTGAGCCCAGGCCGTGCATCCAGACGGAGGCCAGCTGCCTTTAGGCCAGCTGCCGCATCTTAGGCATGATCAGGCTGTTAATCTTTTAAAAAATAGTTGAGGGGGCCTAGTGAATCTCCTTGGAGAGAGAGGGTGCCACAGTTGGGTGCCACCATTGAAAAGGCTCTGTCTCTGGTACCCACCAATCAAATTTCTGTCAGTGGTGAGACAGAGCAGGAAACTGAGAATTAATCAGTTACTTTTCTCCAGATTTGGTGTGAATTGCACTTGCAGTTCCTGGGCCAAATTTCAAGATGGGAAGTTGATTTGGCAACAGTAGCTTCAGCTAGATGTGAAAAAAAAAACAGTAAAGCCGGCCTCACACCGCAGGCGTCTCGCTTTGTTGCGTCCCGGAGTAGATTCTGATTGGCCCGAGGCATTGCTCCGTGTCCCGCCCCCACAACGCCAAACGCAGCCTCTCGTTGGCCGAAGCTCAGTTTATTTAACTTGGAATGCACCAGAATGACCTTCGACCCACGTTCGGTGTTGTGGGGGCGGGATGCGGAGCAATGCCTCGGGCCAATCAAAATCAATTTAAGGGTTTTCAGCAGCAGGGGGGCTGTAGCCAACTACAACTGTAGGGCAACTACAGCAGTTTCAGGTCTATAGCCGCTTGAGGAAGTTACCTTATGAAAAATCTGGATTGTCTGCATGGTTTCCAGTCTGATGAGAAGTGTGCATGAAATGTCCATGGAAAAATTACCATCTTATTTTTCTTTGCCCTCCTATAGGGTCTGTGTTTTAATGGGAGTGCCTTTCTTTTGTACCTCATTGCTGCCATTGTAGATGCATGTGCAGTCACCAAAGAACCGGACAGCCACAATTACAACAGCTGGGCAGCTTCTTCAGTAAGTTGCGTTTTAATTTTAAGAGCACATGTAGCATTCAGGATGTGTGTATGGGCATGGGGTTTTTTGCTTGTGTTTCAACATACCCAGGGGCAAACTACATGTGTCAGTTGCACAAGTTGACCCTTCAAGTGCTTGACTTTTCTTAAAAATAGCATGCATGGGGGCCCACAATGCAGGTTGAAACCATGGTGGGGGACTAGAGGGGCTTTTATACTTTGCCTTTCCACAGTTTTGATTTGGATTGCACCCACCCACGCGCACACTGCGTTGGCTTCAATGGAAGCCGGTTTCAATGGAAGCCTTTTTACTACCGTAAATAGTGTGGGGAGTGGGCATGCCATTGTCCACTGCCAGTCAGAGTAGAAGATACTGGATTAGATGGACTAGTATCTGACTCGGTACAACCCTAACACTCCCGTGTTAACGATCCTCAGCTGACCAGTGCTGCTGTGTCTTTTTAAACTTGCAGTTTGAGAGACAATTGCTTTGCCATCTTTACAGCTCACTGTAGCTTTGTTTTTACCTGATGAAGATCATCGATAGATGACGGAAACGTTGCTTTTAGATTAAACAGAGTTTTTAATTGTGTTTTGACTTGTGATTTTAATTTTTCTGTGTCATGGCTTTTAACCCCATCATTGCTTCTGTGAGAATAATTGCTGGCCATGAAAACCTAAACACACAGTTATTAACTTCCTATGTTTGATATGCTGAACGTGTGTGTCTTTGGAATTAAGATATCCGTCTTGATGGAAGGTGTTCATGTGATATTAACATAGCAAGTGTATTCTGTATGAGTCTTCATTGCTCTGGATGAGTCTTGCTTACATGTATAAAGCTTGTATCACATTGGAGACTGATGTTGGCTGACTATTCTAGTCTAAAGAACTCGATTATTTTTTTCCCTTGGGAAGATCACGGATTGTCAACCAGAATACTGCAAAGATCAGATGTGTATTCTAAGATTCCATGCAGGCACCATACCAGTACACAACTTGGTACTGAGTGGGGAATTCAGCATCCCAAGAATCTTGGTGCCCAATCCTATTGAGCCACTGTGCTGGTGACATGTGTACTTGACAGTTCAGTGTGCTTTACAGCGGTCACAAAATGTGACCTGCCATTCTGCGCAACCAGGCCACCACTGCAAGTGGTGAGTCGCCATTCGCCAATGCACAGCCACAGCGGGTCGCATTTTTGGGCCTCTGGAAGAGCCTAGCATTGGTAAGTCGTGCAGGGGGTGGGAGGAATGGGGAGGGGGAGGAACAGAGTGGAGACTGGGGTGGGGAGGGGGGTTGTCAAGGCCAGGAAGGGGGGCAGTATTGGTGGCGGTAGGTCCACTGTATCCTACCGCCCTTCCTGGTCTTGATCTACCTACCCAGGTCCACTCAGACTTGCGCCAGCAAAATTGCTAGCACAGGTCCGAGTAGGCCTATTGGAGCAGTGGAGGCTTCCCCCGGGCAAGGGAGCACATGTTACCTGGAGGAGACCTCCAGGACTGCGCCCCCCCCCCCCCCCGCAAGGATGTAGCATGCACTCCTGTGGCACAACAGCATTGGCTGGGGTGGGGATTTCAATAAGATTGGGCTGTAAGTCCCATATTTAAACAAAAGCATGTTTCTAGTTCTTATAGTTGCAAATATATGCTTGGAAGCGAGTGGATAAAATATCTAAATTGGATATTTTGTCAAAATTGTCATCTTTGGTAGTGATTGCTCTAGAATTGTCTGCCTCTCATATTGGATAAAATGGGTTTGTAGCAGTAAAAGGGAACACTGTTTTACATGAATATCCTGTTTTCAGTGTGATTAGTGCTCATAGTAACTGTTTCCTTTCACGTCTTGAGGTATGGAAACGTCATTCTTGAATGATGTTGAACTAGATTTAACTATGTATGCAGACAGAGATACACAGCTAATCCTATAATGACTAATCCCGTGTATCATACACACACTTCCCTGATTCAGTGTTAATGCTTAGATTATCACAGGTACCTCAGAGCATGGAAAGAATTTGTTCATTGGACAAGAACAGTAATAGCTTTCAGGATTAAAAAAAATGTACTGCCTTTTGTAAACATTTTCTGCTTCTGTAAACATTAACTCCTGCTAAAATTACCTTATTACATGGAGTTGAAATAAAATGTTTCATTGTGATGAATTGGGCATTCTGGATGCAAGCTTGCAAACATGAAAACATCCATATGCAGCATTAATTACACATGCAGGAATTAAGAATAATTATATGCTGCAAAATGGTTTATTATTTTATTTATAAAACCCAGTTAGAAAACCCACATAGTGATAATGGACCCCATAATACCAAAACCAAGAGTACCCCCCCCAAAAAAAAAATAACATTACACCAACTCAGATGGGTTCAAGGAGCAACATTCAAGGTTCAAAGGCTTGCAAAAAAAGAAAAGTCTCCAAGATGTGGTGAAGAGCAAGCAGGGAGAGGGGCCAACCTTATTCTACCAGCCAGGAATTCCACATAGCAAAAAGAATGAGAATATTGGTTTCCTGTCTCAAAGTGAATAGTACCTAGACACAGTATTTCTGCTAACCATGGTGAGCCCCTATTTTAAAAGGTGTTTATTTGCCCCAGTTAGTATGGGTTGAATCAAAAATTAACAGGGTTCCAATCCAATCCAATCCAATCGGATTGGAACAGGGTTCAATTAGCAAAAATACACACCATTGTTTATTTTCACTCAGGTTCATGGGGCTATGCTATTATAAAAGTAATCCTCACTGCATAGATTGCCGATATAGCTAGTTGAACAGTTGGAAACTGGGCAGTGGGGCTGCAGTACTCGATGTCCTGTGAGATATGAAGGATTTTGCAGTCTCTGTTTTATCCTGTTTATCCTGTTTTATTTGAATGCAAATAAAACAACTGCTAAATTACTTCTAACAGATATTTCTCTCTCTTCCCTTTCAGTTCTTTGCCTTCGTTGTCACTTCCTGCTATGGTGGAAATGCCTATTTTAGTTTTGTATCTTGGAGATCACGGACCTTGCAATAAATGTTCTTGAAGTAAAATAAAAATAAATGTGTTTGTATAATATTGGACAGACGTTTTCTACTTATAATAAGTGCTTGCAATGCAGCGTGATCCTATGTGTTGTTGTTTTTTAAAGCTCAGAAGTGAATCTCAGTGTTTGAATTCAGGCATCATTGGCAAACCATTGGGTTTGCCCAGGTTGTCTCTCAGGAATACGGTGTGGGCTCTGAGAAAGAAATATGCTTCCTCTTTTCTTGTGCATATTGATTGCCTCCTCCACTTCCTGGTTTGTGGTAGTAATAGTTTGCAGTCACATCCTGATTGGGTACACTATGGTTAACATGAACCAGAAAGTGGAGGAGGGAATTCATGTTTGAGGGGGCAGAGAAGGAAGTGTGTATGTGCTCCAGTCCACAGCCTATTTCTGATGGCTCAGAGGTTTGGGTACAACCTCTGAACTGAGCCAGTATGGTCAACAGGACTTAATCCTAAGGCATTATCAATAGGATTGCCACCTTAGCTAAATTTGTTGGACAGTATTTTGGAAGTGTGACTGAAACATGGATTTATTTAAAGTATGATATTTTTGTAGCAGGGAATAGTTGTCTTCAGTCTGATAAAGTATTATGAGTATGAGTAGGAGATCTTATACCATGTATCTGTGACTATGAACATGTTTCAATAGGCGGTATGTATGTCATTGTAACGGAATTGTTAATGTGCCTTGCTGTGTATTTTGTACTTTGTAAATGTAACTGTTAAAATTTCTGACAAGTGCCACAGAAATCAGAATAATTGATTAGATACAAACAATAATTTATATTTTTATACATATTAGAAACGTTCTGTAATTTGGGAAAACGGTCCTGCTTAAGAGTCACTACACAATCCTGAAGATTTAGAGATCTGCATGAGATTCTCTGCAGAGCACTTTAATGTATCTCCTAAATTAGCATGAATAAACACGTTCAGCTCCAGTTATCATAACAAACAGAATCCTGTGAATCTTAACACAACTGACCTACCTACATTTGCCTAAAAGTCAACATTATAAGCTGCTCTAAAGCTGCTACAATGAATGTTTATCAATGGAAATGATTACACAACCCAACACACATTTTGGTGCTTTAAGAGTTAGACTTGGTTACCTTTGGGGCGCTTTGGAGATAAGGCATAGCTGCCTTTATATGCTGATTCACGAAGCTTCCTCATGAGGAAGCCATGGCATCTGCTTCCTCACAAGGAAGCTGCTTGAATCGGCATATAAGGTGGCTATGCCTTATCTCCAAAAGTAGTGTGATGGGGCAAAACATGCCATTTTTTTTTTAAATCGGTGCCCCAAATATACACAAGAATAGTAACTTCTGAAACACCAGAATTTTGTTGTTGGCTGTGTTGGAGAAGTTGTACAAGCGCTAGAAAACACTGCAGGATGGGAAGAGAGTAAATTTACAAGATCTTACTTGACATGATTTTTTTTTTTCAAATCTAACATGGGTAGGCTAATTAGATTTCATGAATTATAAATGTGAATGTGGTTATGCCTAAACAGGGGGAACAAAGTTGGTTTAAAAACATTCTAAGTAACTGGTTCATGTTAGTAAAGTAGCTATCTGGAAGAAATTGAGAATATCCTCAAAGTACAGTATTTTTGCACGTTTATTTCAAACATGTTGGGTTTCTTTTTTATACTTGCTAACAAGCAAATGCTTCCTTTGGTATGAATGTGTCTGTGATGTTGGTGCTATGATATTTAACAGAATACATGGTCAACTACAACAGAGAGTTGGTTTTAATTCTTTAAATGTATATATTAAAGTCCTAAAATCAGCAACCCCCAAAAAAGTGAATTGACTTCCTTGTTAAACTTAGGCTGCAATCCTATGCACACTTACCTGGGAGTATGCCCCATTTAACATAGTGGAACTTGTATCTGAGTAAACATGGATAGGATCGTGCTGTTAGTACCACCCTCTCCACTGGATATGTGCATGTAAACTCTTCTATGTACATGAAAATGAAAACATTTGTATTAATTCCATTATTTATAGTGGTGGTGCACTTCATTAGACTTGTTAATTTTGAAGTGGTGAACTGCCATTTGGAGGAACAGTTTGCATCTGTGTTAGATGCACTGCAATTCTTGTTCAGTACAGCATATGCAGAGGCCCATCAAAAGGCAAAAAAGGAAACTCTGCCCAATTCGAACTTGCATCAAAAGATATAAAAAGTACATGCATTTGAGTCTTAGGAGGCCCCTCTCCCTCCCCAGAAATCTTTGTACAAGCACACTGAACTGAAAAGGAGACCTGCCAATTAAACTGTTCCAGAAGAGCTCCATACATGCTAGTGGTGCATAGGAAGGTGATTCATTTACAGTTGGCCCTCAGTATCCGCGGGGGGGGGGGTTTCTGTTCCAGACCTCCTGCAGATACCATTATCACAGATACGGGACCACTTTAAAAGGGACCACCTTATAAAAAGAAAAGTTTTAAAATAGTCTTGCTTTGGTGCAGAAAAATCCTGCTGTTTTGAGGGCTGCAGGGCAGTCCTCAGCATTCTAAATGCAACTTCCAGGTCGCACAACCCCCTCCCTTGGCCCTGGCTTGCCCCAGAATGCATCACACTGGGGCATGCCAGGGCAAAGGGAGGGAGTCAGGACCAGGAAAGTAGCATTTAGAATGTTGAGGACTGGACTGCAGCCCTCAAAGCAGCAGAATTTCGCCACACTAACAGCACAATCCTATGTATGTCTATTCAGAAGACCCATTGTGTTCAGTGGGGCTTATTCCCAGGAAAGTATGCATAGGATTTCAGCCTACAGTAAGTGAGGCTATCTTTAAACTTTTTTTTCCTTTTTACAAGGTTTTTAAAGTACTGGTAACCCCGTATCCACGAACACCTGTGTTGAGACAAATCCGCAGGTGCCAAACCCGTGGATACAGTGGGGCCACTGTACTCTTAAGATGCCAGGCATTGCCATGATTTTTTTTTTCCAAATCTCATAATTACAGAGGGTGGGGGAGAGGAATTGAAATTATACATGTGGCGGAGGGCTAGATTATAGTTGCTGGTAATCTTATTTGCTATGGTCCTTAACTTACACGTTGGGAAGTTTTTCAAAAGTTTACAGGAAACCATAATGAGGAAGTGTTATTTCCTGCCTTCTGGGGTTTCATTTGAGACATGGCCCTCAGGCTTGCAACTTGTTTTAAATGTCAAGACTTTACCCTGTAATATATGAAGTCGCAATAAGGAACAAAATACATCCAATGTTAAATGAAAATGCCTTTTCCCTCCACCACTGAGTAGGTGCAGCCCAAGAAGAGTTTGGAATATTGCCTCATCACCAAAACGTATGCACAAGATATCTTCTGAGTGACGAAATCAATGGCCCTTTTATGAAACATGGCATTGTAAAAATAAAAATTCAGATATTCCAAATCCAACAGGGACTCAACAATCCTTTTGGAATGGCTTACAAGATTAATTCATATTGACTGGATCTGCCAACCAGTAAAACTGCCAACCAGTAAACTGGATCTGCCAACCAGTAAACATACAACTGTTGTTGTGAATATGCATGTAAACAATCCTTCTGTTAAATGTTTTTCATCATCTTATGTACTTCTATAGGTTTTTTTTTCCAATAAAAGATGAAAAAAAGGACAGGGCTTCCTTACAAACCACTCTGCTGAATCAGACCAAGGTTCCATCTGTCCCACAACTTTGTTTCCTGTAGAAGTAGCCAAGTCAGATGATTTTGGAAATCCACAAGTAGGGCTTGAAGGAAACTGTATGCCCAGCAAGTGGTCTTCCAGTGCCTACGCTGCCTGACATTATGGGAATAAAAGTTATGAAGAAGGCTAAGAACTTAATGTGCAATATGGGCAAGATTCTTGAAAAGAATCTTCTGTGAGATTCTTGGTTATATGTGTATTCGACATTTAGAAGATCAGTTTGCTATAGCAAGTCGTCATTCAGTATATTTCAAAAGTTTAAATAGTCTGCTGCTCTGACTATTACGGCAAGAATAAAATTGCTGTTGGAACACAAGAAAAATCCTGCTGGATCAGGCCAGCTGATTTGTCACATCTAGTCTAGCATCCAGTTTTTCCTAGTGGCCTGCAGTTGCCTCTGGAGATGCAAGCAAGAGAGGAAGACATATGTATATGTCTCATCACTGCTCCTGTGCAATGGGGTAGTGTGGGATGCATACAAGCTCCCTGGGCTTCTGCATCTTTTTAATGATGCTCCAATCCTACTTTCAGCATCTAAATTACATTCATGGAAAAGAACTAGAATAAAATCTATATGAAGGGAGTGGTTTGTCTATGAACACTTTACAAAACCTTTGTGACAGGGAAGTTGGACTAAGTTTGTTTATACAGTACAGTTTATACAATACAGTATAGGTCTTCCAAATGAGGCTCATCCTGCTAATTATATCTAAGGTAGGGATAGCCCATTCAGGTAGTTGCCTTAGGCAGACATTTGCCCAGGATGCCTATTCAGAATAGGCTATTCTATCTATCTACTAACCTTCACTCCTACTTCTTCCACTCTCTGGATTGAAAAAAGAAAAACGGATGGAGCAGAAGGGAAAGTACAGAGGAGAGTGGTGAGCTGCTAGACTAGAGCATCTCCCAATCCAGGGAACAGAGGCTGGTACAACCCCAGTCCCCAGGTAGGAGGGACAGACGTGGCACATGCATGCATCGGAAGCTCATTATGAGGCAGATATATATTTAAAACACCGCATAAATAAAAGAGAACTATCTTCTGGAGGGAAAAAATGATGATCCAAATCTAAAGGGCTACTCTGCCAGATATTAACTTAAAAGCAGGTAACCATTCAAAGGGGAAATAGAAAAGAAACGTTTGGCCACCCTACTCCGGATGGGCTGTAGAAAACGCTACATTGTCACATTGCAGCAATTCTGGAGCATCGCCTTTCGCTAACCGATGCGATAGGTTAGCTTCGTGCTTTTGTTGTTAGCCGCCCTGTGCATTTCTATTTCGATTGCAAAGGAGGGCTCTCTCTCTATTTCTAGGCAAAAAACTTGCCGTTCCACGTTGCATGAAGCTTTCGTGTACAATGCAAACTCCTTCCGCCCTCTCTTCCTGCGTCACCTTCCCGCGAACTCATCCCCAAACTTTGTTCGGCTGAAGCTCTCGATGCGCGGGACACGCGGCCCTTCAGCAGGCCGTCCCGGCCGTTCGTTCTTTCCTGACATCCCCCGGACTTCCAACAGGCTGCCTGCGAAGGGGAAAGCGGCAAGCAAGCGCGTCGGTTGGGGCCTTCCCCGCCCCCTCCCCGCTCCAGCTGTGCATAGCGGCACTACAGCCAGCCCTCAGGACCGCCCCACCCTATCCCGCCTCCGGAGCTAGAAGCGGTCGCCACAGCGCGAAGAGAGAAGAACGCGAGGAGGGAAGGGTCGCCCCAGCTCGGCTCGTCGCAAGCGGCGGCAAGCCGCCCAAAGGCGCGCGCGATGTCTCACGGGGTGCGGGTGATCCGCACCGACGTCAGCAGCGGAGGGGTTTCCCCCTCCACCTCAGGGTCGAACTCCGGGCCGCTGGACAGAGGCTATGCGGGCTCCTGCCCAGCTATACTGAAGGTGGCCCAAATGGTAAGGTGGGGCAGGGTCGCAGGGAGGCGCCCCCGACGGGCTCGGCGGCAGCAGCAGCAGCAGCAGCACCTTTACAACAAGTCCTCGACTTTGCTCGCGTGGCATGTTTGTTTTGCCTTTTTGTTTCTGTGCTGCACCTTCTCCTGTGCAGTTGCAAGGAGGAGTTTGATGATGTCCTCCAAAAACCTGGCGCGCGCGACTTGGGGCTGCTGCTCATCAGACCCCCCCTCCCCCAAATCGGCCCAGAAACAAATGAAGTGTCGAGCGGAGGCAGTGGCAATTCTGGACAGTTTCACTGTAGGTGGGAAATCATATTTTTGAATCTTTCCCCGGGCCAAAAAAAAAGTAGTGATTTGTTATTTTAAAGTATTCCTGTAGTTCAGTTTCATTAAACGGACGGGGGGGGGGGGATTCTACATGTGGTAAATCCAGGAAGAGGTCTTTGCTAACCTTTTTTCCTCCAGTGTGCTCATTTACGGCATGGCAGTGAGGTGTTGTTTTCCTTTTCTTTCTTTCTTTCTTTCTTTCTTTCTTTCTTTCTTTTTGCAAGTGGAAACATCCTAAAATATGGTGCTTCACCTGCAGTCTGAAATGGAACAGTCTAGAGAACTCTTCCACCTCAGCTTACTACCTCACTTCACTCTGCTTAATGTGTAGATAATTGGGGCTGCAATCCTATAGCCCTTTCTGGGAGTAAGCCCCACTGAACACAACGGGGTTTACTTCTGAGTAGACACACATAGGACTGCACTGTGGGTCTCTGCTAGCAGGCAAAGTGCTGTGTGTGTTAGTGCCACCGCCAGTCTTCTCCCTCCAAAAATGCATTGATGATGCCAAGGTTCGCCAAGGACCAAGGGATTCCTGAAATCTCTTGACAATCCAGTCATCAACTACTAGAACATTTTCAGGTGATTGGAAATTTTAATACTATTTCAGCTTTTGGGTGACACTGGGCACCCTGCCCCACCTAGGATTTGAAGGGGAAATTAACTTTTCAATTTGTGATGGGACAGTGCCCATTTAGAATGAAATCTGGTTTTAAGAACAGGAACAATTGTAGTTTTACTGGTATTTTTTTTTAAAAAAATATGGCTGTGGATGTTGTCCCTGAAAGTTCAGCAGTGCTTCAAACTCCACTCACCTGACATGCACAGCTCTGCTTACTCAAGATTTCCCTATGATAACTACTGTACCCATAGTCTTCCTTAAGTGATCCTGCAAACACCTGAAATAAACATGTTAGTCAATGACAGTGAGTAGACCAGTGATTGCTGTGGCCAAGAGCTCCTGCTAGTGCAACAGCCTGTCTATAGGATGATTCCCTGATTTTCAGTAGCCATGCATTATTTGCATCCAGATTGGACTATTGCAATTCATCTTTGCAGGGTTGCTCCTGAAGGTGGCTTGGAACCTTTGGTTGGTGCAGAATGTGGTGGCCAGAATATTACCCGGGAAGAGCCATACCGAGCATATTTCACTCATTCTGTGTCTGTTCCATTGGCTGCTGAAATGCTTCCAAGTCTGATTCAAAGTGCTGACTTTGGTTTTTAAAGTCCTAATGGCCTGGGACCTGATAACCTTAAGGACCACCTACTCCCATGTGAACCCGTTTGTCAAGATCATCAGGAAGGGTGATATCATCAGGAATTTTTCCTCACAAGGAAGGGTACTTCTCTCTGACTTTCCACTATAGAAACTAGACAGACCTCAAAAAGAGAGAGGGCATTCTTGGTGGTGGCACCTCATCTGTGCAGTGCCTTCCCAGTGGATATTAGACTGGCTCCCTCCTTGCTGTTTTTTTTTTTGTTTGTTTGTTTTAGATCCTGGCTGAAAGATCCCTGTTCCATCAAGTATTCAGTCCTGGCTTGATTTTAGATCGCTGCCCTGCCTGTTATATTTTAAAGTTGTTGGTTTTTTAAGAGTTTTAGGCTGAAATCCTATGCACGCGTACCTGGGAGTAAGCCCCACTGAGTGTAATGGGACTTAATTCTGAGTAGATATGCCTAGGATTGAACTTATTAAGTTTAATAAAATTAGTATTTTCTGAGCTTAAGGAAAAATTTTTATTTCTTTATCTTATTTATTTTAGTTTTTGTATTGTTTCATTTGTGAGCTGCTCTGTTATATTTTTATGAAAAGCAGAATATAATTCACACGCAGGGCAGGGCAGGGAAAGGAATAGAAGCATAGTGCACATTTCAATTAGCTGGGCAACCAGACCTTATTCAGCTGAGGGTTTCAAGCATCCCAGAGTTGCATCGCTTGCCATATCAACTCTTATGTAGCTCAGTATGTTAATTTGCAGTGGTTCTGAGGAAATCACCGATTCATGTATTGAATAATGACCTGAGTTGACTAACCTTGTTAAGAGTCAGGGGTGATTTGATGATATTGTCTCCATGGGACAGTTAATCATGGGAGATTATTTTCTTAACAGTCATCCTTCTTGCAGGGTGGGTTCTGAGATTGTTTTGCTAATGTAGGGAGGAAGGTGAAGCACAGATGCCTTACTACTGTAGTGCTACAACTTTCCTTTATTAGCATGATCTTGATTAGAGGGAGCCTTGTCTCACTCCCTCCAGGGCAAACTCCTGGCTAACTCTCAGGAATGTCATTGGAAAGTTAGGTCATTAGCAACACCCCAACCCAGCAACCACATCCCCTACAGCCCGCTCTTAAAGGGACCACTCTTAAAGGGATTGACTGCCCAGGATGGCAGGGGCCACTGGCTTCCATTCCTCTGTATGTGCATCTTTTGCATGAGAGGAAAAAGGACTTATTTTGTATTGTCCTGCTTTTCAACAGAAAGGTTCACAAAACAGTGTGCATAGCAAAATAAATTAGATGATGGTTCCCTGTCGCAGAGAGGACAACCCCTTCCAAGCTTCTCCTGCCCTTAGACCATTTTCAGCACCTACATGATGCACTCATGAATGTGACTGCTTCCATTATGTCTAGTTTGGTTTTCAAATATCCATGTAAACATATAATGTGTGTAGGCTTTTGTTACTAGGTAATAGTGTGGATGATATCAGCTTGGTTTCCTTGGCACTTCGATTTGTCTTTCTTAAACATGGGGAGGCTTCGGTCATTCGTTTCTTGATTTGGCGAGGCTTGCTGTAACATTTGAAAACCTTGGCATTAAAAGTCCTCACTCAGCTGCAAGAGAACAGGAAAGATGCAATCTTCTTTTTCCACATTAGGAGGTATTATTTAAGCTACCCTGGATTTGTCTTTTAGTGCTCAAAATGTAAAACCAATTTTATTTATATTATATATATTAAAAGACTTCTGCCCTACACTTTTCTCTCTCATCAGGGAGGTGCTCAAATTGACTTACAACAAAATAAATACATTAAGGACAAGTTAAAAACATTAAGAACAACAAAGACAACAACAGCAATAAAACCAACAATCATCTCAACAATAATCAAAACAGAAATCTTAAAGAAAAAGCAGCAGAAAACGAGCAGCAGAAAACGAGAGAGTATCTGGCACTGGTATTGACATAGAGATAGTACTGACCTACCTCCTGGGAGTAAAGAGTCACAATGATCCGCTTCCCACTCACTCGAGCAAGAAGCAGACAATCCTTACTATGCTCCTTACACGTTTTTGCAAACCTGGAAGTGCGGGACTTCCAGTTATATTTACATGAACCATGTGAACAAGAGAGCTTTGTGCGTGTGGTCCCTTTAAATAAAACCAGAAGTCCTACATTTCTGGGTTTGTGAAAACCATGCGCGGAGCATGGTAGGGGGCTTTCTCTCTCTCTCTCTCTCTCTCTCTCTCTCCAGAGCTCTGCGGCACAGCCAGTGGTAGTATCAGTATTGGGGTGTGTGCCAGGAGATGTTCATCTCCACATCCAATTTATACTGTTACAATAGTAGTTTCCACTGTGGAATTGAAAGCAGTCCTGTGCTTGGCTGAGTCAAGCATCTATTGTTCACTCTTATTAACAAAACCATTAGGAGCCACTGGTAAGCTAATCATTTGTTCTGGAAAAGAATGTCTTGTAACAATGCTTGCTGTCCCTTTAATGTATACAGTACTTGTAGGCTTGTGCATGATATTTTCTCATTATGAAGTGACATTTGTCTCATCCCTTAACACCCACAGGTGCAACCCATTCATAGGCTATTTTTTAATGTAAGGTTCTCACTTTTTTAGTTGACAGAGAGTGGTAGGGCCCAGCTTCTGGTGTGGGATACACTTTCTGATGTCATCATCTTTCTGATGACCTCAATCATCATTTTCTGATGTCATAATCATTGCACTTAGGAAAAAAAAACCTGTTGGAACCACTTCCATCTTTTTTTTTTTTCTTCAAAAATCCTTTCTTCACAGCCTAAACCAGGGCTTCTCAGAATGTGGGTCGGGCCCAAAGCAGAGGTGGATCGCCAGTTGGGCCCACCTGCCTGGTTCCGAATTGGAGCCAAATGGAAGTAATTGGAAGCCACATCCGCAGCCCGACCCACCTTAGCCAGTCACTCCTGCATCGCTCCAGCCCAGGGGGCGGCCTCCAAAAGTGAACGAGAGGTTACTTCCGGTTTCGCTGATGCAACGTCTGGTCATGTCGGGAGGCCTTTCTGAGGCCTCCGGAGGCCATCCCTGGGCTGGAGCGATGCGGGAGCGGCTGGCTAAGGTGGGTCATGCTGGTGGGTCCTTTGAGAACCCCTGGCCTAAACTATTTTTCCTCACAAGTTCCATTAGTTTCAAAGAGAATGATTTTTGCAGTAAGTTTTGCTTTGGATTGCAGACAATATATTTTCTCTTCAAGGGGGTTTCATTACCCTAACTCTGAGTTTTGTTTCATCTTTTTTTAATTGAAATGCTTTCTCTTCTAATCTGACTTTAAAAATTTCACCATTTTTATCATACTTGTGGAGCTTCTCTTTTTTACATTCCTCCCCCATCTGATTTCTTCTTGTCTTTCAGTTCACGCTACTGATTGGGTTCATCTGTGTCAGATGCTCACGTTGGACGGACTACAGTGCTTACAACTTCTTTGCCATTATCACCATGTGTGACTTTGTTATGATTCTCATCTTCTACATCGTCTACATTTTCAGAGTTTACCGGATGCTGTCCTGCATCAACTGGCCACTTGCTGTAAGTTGTTCATAACTGCAGTCAGTTTTGTTGCAAAGTGTTTTCTACATACAGTATGACAAAAGAGTTTCCTACAAGAAATTGTATTATATCTAGGCTTACCATATCGCCGACCGGGACGCTCCGTTTTGCCCTTAAGGGGCGGGGCGGGGGGAAGGGAGCCAGAGCGTCGCTCTGGCTCCCTTCCCCCCGCCCCGCCCCTTAAGGGCAAAACGGAGCGTCCCAGTCGGCGATATGGTAAGCCTAATTATATCCTTGTGGTATGTTAAAGATAAACATACTGTATTGTTGTGTGTGTTTTTTAAAGTAAACATTGGGACCAAAAAGCAGTAATATATGATACAATGTGTCATATTTCTTTGCAGTACCCAAATGTATACCAAAAGTAGCCGCCTTGGGTCCCTTCGGGGAGAAAGGCGGGATATAAATATTGTAAATAAAATAAAAAATAAATATACCAGAATAAATCGGTCATCTGCTCCTCACACCAACTCATAATGATACATTTGTATGGCTGAGGCACCTTTTAAAATGGTTTCCTTTTATATTTAGCAAGGGGAGAGCAATTGTCCCTCTTCACCCCAGCATGACGTCTTTTCCAGCAGCTGTTGCTGGTGTCTTTTTTAAAAAGATTTTGAGCCCCTTGGGGACAGGGAACCATTTATTTGTTTTGCTATGGAAACTGCTTCATGAAGTACAGTACTTGTTGTTGAAAAGCAGTATGTAAACATTAATGATAACAATCACTAGTTACATTGTTCCTGTTGTTCCTCTTCCCTGCTCAGTCTTTTCTTCTAACTTTTCAATTACATGAAGGGCTGTCTCAGTACAATCAGTGACTTTCCTGTAACACTTCGTCAGTTACTGATGGCATTGGAAAGTCCCATGGTACTTCAATCAGAAGTAATGTTTTCAGGAACTGCACATAGCACAATCCTCCTGGGACTGTATCACTTCAGAAAGCAGATGGCGGATGATGAGAGAATCCTTCCTTGCACATAGGAAAATAACATGGTGAAGAAAAGGCTAGTCTTGGACCTTTCTCTCTGAATTGCTAGCTTTCTACAATACTATTCATTCAATTTTTTGCCTGCATTCTGAAGTAGAGCAGTCCTATAAAGGACAATAAGGGCTTTCCCATGTGCTACGTATCTTGCTTAGCTCTCAGTTAGCCTCTCATTAGCAAAATGTGTGTGTGAGAGCTTTTTGGCATGGATCCAATAGATTTCACAACCATCTGGTTGATCAGAGGGGTAAGCAAGATGCTGAAGTAGGTCTTTTGGTCTCATCCTTCAGGGCTTGTCTTGTACTCTCAGATGTCTTTCAAGTCCATTATTTGTATCCTAAGCTTTTTTAGAAAAAAAAAAGGTTCTAGTCCTTATGGTTGTGTAGAAAAGTATGGAAAAATGGCCCTGGTATCTGTGTTAGAAATCAGAAAGGACTACATTGGGCTTCCAGGAATCAATATGTCAGCATGCTGTATAGTTTCTCATTACTTCTTGTAGCTGCAACCATGTTTCTTGGACCTATGTATGCTATGTTCTCCCACCCATTCACTAAACAAATAGCGATTGGAATAAATAAGACGCAGGGTTTCTCAACCTTTGTCCCCAATATAGAACCTCGTAGTCTAATGATCTTAAGTACTACTGGAAATAACTGGCGATGACATCATTGCAAGTTACGTCCAGGTTGGGAGGCCAGACGTGACACTACAGACAGTGATACGAGGCTCAGGGCGAGCAGGTGGGCTTTCTCAAGCACGCGAGAACCGGGCTGGAGCTCTGCTCGCTGAGCCTCCTACCACTGTTTGTAGTGTCGCGTTGTGGTCTCAGTGTCGGGTGGGGGGTGCCCCCCGGGAGCTGCACTTACCACTAGACAACAGCTCAAGTACCACTGGTGGTACGCATACCACTGGTTGAGAAACACTGAATTAGGGCATGTCTAGATGGCCACTTCCTGAATGCTTGGGTGTTGAAGTAGTTTGTAGGCACATGGGAAGCTGCTCCCTCTGAGTCTCACCATTGGTCTGTCTTGCTCTGTGTTATCTGCCCTGACTGGTAGTGGCTCTCCAGGACTTTAGACAAGGTCTTTCCCAGCATTGCCTGGAACTGCCAGGCAAGCAGTTGTGCCTTCTGCATACAGAGCAGATGCTCTACCACTGAGCTACAGCCCTTTTCTCTTACTCAACAGGGAATGCAGAAATAATCCCAGGGAAAGATGAGTATTGAGTCCGTGGACATACCTGTGACCACCATGTAGAGCCAGCCATGCTGAGTGCATAACCTTCAGGGAACACACTAGCCCTTGTTGAACTGGAGGAGGACCAGCAAGGGCCATGTGTCTGATATGTAGCACTCTCAAGCTCTGACAGTGTGCATAGTCCTCAGAACGCACTGTGGCTTTGGAAAAAGTGAGTAATAGCTGCCCTATCAGTTTTAGCAGACCAGCATCTCTAATTTTTTTCTTTTGTCCCAGAAATGTGAACTAGGCCAGAAAGAATGAACAGTGCAGTTTTCAGATTTCCTTTTTCACATTGGTTCCACAGTGCACAAATTCATGGGCATGATGAGACGCACTAAAATGTGTCTCTTGACAAGGCTTTCTTCTAAACTGGGTTGTGTGTTTTTCTTTTCAGGAGTTTCTCCATTACCTGATAGGCACCCTCCTCCTCCTCATTGCATCTATTGTGGCAGTAGCAAAAAGCTACGGATTAGCAGGACTTGTAGCTGGAGCGGTGAGGCTGAGCATAGATATACCCTTTAATATGTACAAGAAATTTACTGCTTGCATTTTTATTTTGTCCCTGGTGTGATCTGGTCTTGGGTTGTGTCCCCAATTTTCCATATAGCGTGCTACTGATATACAGCACAAGGAGGTATAGTCCATGACGCTTCTTGGGATTTGTCACTCTTTGTGCTGCATGCCCTTGGATGTGGGTGGTAGATCTTACGTAAACGCTTGTATTGATTCAAAGGCAGAAGCTGGTGCAGAACTGGCCGTTTTTCCAAAGACTTGTGCTTTGCATCATTCCAATCTATCTTCCCCATTGGAGCCTTTCACATGCTCAGATTACTGATTATACTACATTGTCTCCATCATAATCATGCATAGGCGCTTAGCACTCTATACATTTGTTTTAGAAATATTGCAGCCTACTCCAGGAGTTTGGGATGAAATGATCTTTAACTGTAGGATAAGTTTCAAAGTAGAAATAAGGGGCAGGAGAAGAAAACACTCTAATGAAGAAATTTAAAGTCTATTTTTTTTTGTTACAGACTTCATGGGGGGGGGGGTTTGGCATCATATTGAGGTCCTGCACTTTAAAATTTACCACTACATCACTGAACATGATGCATGCAAGTAAATATAATCCTTGGTGAATAAATTTCATATGCAGCTTTAGGATATATAGGATTCTCCAGACTAGATAATTTACTAAATATATGGCTCTCTTTTTAAAACAGACCTTTGGCTTCTTCGCTACAGTTCTGTGTATTATGAGTATATGGCTATCCTACAAAGTGTCATGTGTCACTCAATCAACAGGTAAGAATCCAGTAAACTATATTGCATCAATCCAAGGTCATGCTGTATGTTTTAACTCCCATGCATCTTAACTTGCATTGTAACACAGGATTACCACTTGGTAGACTGCAAGGAGAATCAGGCCCAAACCCCATGACCTCTTGGTTGGTGGTGTCCGAACAGTTAAAAATATTGCCCCCCCCCCCATGTCTGGCTCACTATTGTTCGTATATAAATAAGAAGATGAATGCTTTAAACCCAGCATTTAATATTTCTAGCTGCATGTATCTGGGACTGATGGTGATGGCAGCTTTCAGTGTAGGCAAAATCAATGATAGACAGGCAGCCCAATCCTATCCTACGCTCTGCTCAGCGATCCAACTATGCTGGCACTGGCAATGCTGTATCCTGAGCAGCATACGCAGGGTTAGAGGTCTCCTCGAGGTAAGGGAACCTTTGTTCCCTTACCCAGATAAAGCCCCAGTCCTTACAACGGGCCTCCTTGGATCTATGCTTATCATTTTGGTGGCACAAATTAAGGCTGCCTGTGTAGGGAGAAATGGGCCTGAGAGGGGGATAGGATATGGCGTATACCACTACCACCGATCCCACCCCCCTTCCAGGCCCAATCTGCCTACCCTCCACCCCAAAACTCCCCCAGAACACCCTCCCCACCCCATGCTGCTTGGCTGAGCCGCAGCTTATCTGGGCCGCAAGCTGTCCGGGCCAACACAACTGCTTTGCGGCAGCTTTTGCTACAGTCCTGGGCCAGCACTGGTCCTAGCATTTGAATAGGATTGCGCCCCAAGTCAGCTATCAGCCTGAGCCTCCTCACCCTCCACCTCTGATGGAAGAGTTCCAACATGCCATGTCTTTTCATATGGAACCAATTACCGGGGCAGGGGGGACACACTCCCTTGCTGGATGTCTTTGAGTGGATGGTCATCTTTTGGGAATACTCTGGCACTGGATTTCCTGCATCCAACGGGGTTGGACGAGGTGTCCTATAAGGCCTCCTCCAACTCATTGGTTCTGTGACTTACAAAGCTTTCTTTCTAATCAGATAAGTTTGTTTGTGGCAACTCAGCTTGATTCTAGCATTTGTCTTTTTTCTTGTTAAAATATAAAGATGCTGCTGTGTGAGTCTTGCACCACTGCAAGATATGAATACCAAAGAGAGGAATTGCATCATCATACCAAGATAAGAGGCCGCACATGTATGCAAAATGGAACTGGGACCTGGTGCTCTTTAAGAGTGTGCTTTGGCTCCAAACCCTTTTAGTACGTGGACTGGCCACCAGAATCTTAGAGGCTCCACCCATGTCCCTTTGCCTAAAGAGGAAATGGCCCAAACAACGTCTACACTGCATTGTCACAACAGCTGCTTTCTACAGCCTGTGGACCATCTTCCAAGATACTTTGGTCCCACAAGTTGGAAATCACTGTACTAGAGCACCCTGGATTTTTTTCTTTCTTTAACCAAAGCAGAAAAACCAGCTTCTTTGGAATCAAAGTGCCTTTGTCAAAAATTGTGTTTCTGGGACTTCATGCCATTTGCTATGAGCCTACTTTTCACCTCTAACAGTGTTCAAACCACTGAGGGAAGAGGAACTGAATTATGACTTTCAAAAGGTGGAAAATATTTTCTCTCATGTATTGCTGACAGATGTGGAGCTGATGTAGCCCAGTGATTAAGAGACTAAGCTGCACATCAGGACTTCCCCAGTTTGAATCTCACCTTTGCCATGAACTCACTTGATGGCCTTGACCACCCCATTTCCCCCTCGGCCTCAGCTCCCCAGCTACAATACGGGGAGAATACTTGCATACCTCGCAGCTTGTTATAAGGACTATGATCAAGATAATACATGTGAAGTGTTTTACACACGCTAGGAGCACTATACAAATGCTTAATATTCAATGCTGCAAATCTACTCTGAACCAGAAGCTGTGACATACCAAATTGTGCTTATGTCTTACCTCTGGCTTTTGGTGCCTGCTGCAAGAAAGGTCATTTTATCAATTGTGTTTTTACCAGCTTAATGTGAATACTTGCTTGGAAATGAACCAGAATTTACTTTGCAGTGTTCCGGTTTCATTTAAGTACCGGTATTTTACTTATGACCAAATATTTTTTAATCCCTTCATTATAACTCACTGCATAGTGCAGTAGGATCACTACATGTATACCCCCCTTAAACTAACCTCTGCCTACAACATCCTTTTCTCACCTGGTACTGGAAAAAATACACTAGATAGGATTTATTAAGAATCTATTCATATAATGTTGGTCCAGATTTGGTGCCAGTAGGGCTGTAGCCAAAATGGGGTCACCTTTTTTTAAAGTCTTGTAAAGCTACGTGGGTCCTGGTACACGGGTGTCATTTTAAAAAGTGGGTCCTGGTGCTAAAAAAAGCTTGGGAACCACTGCTCTAGATAACCTTATTTAAACCAATTTACAAAAAGGGTTTTTTCCCTTTCTCTAGATAACCATAGAGCCTTACCCAGTGTTTCATCTCTCAGTGTGGCTCAGCAACAGTTAATGTTGCAGTTTCTGAATAATGCGGAAAAGCTGTGTTTCGTTACAGACCAGTTAGGTTACCAAAGCTTGAACTTGCACACATCAGACTCATTAGCACAACTGGTCAGTAAAACTGAATGTTACACAAAGTGTTCTGAGGAATGTTCAGAAAGGCTCCAAGCAACCTGAGAGGCTTCAAGTGATGTGCTACTGGGCTGGCAACTTGATATTGCATGATCAGAGGCCAAGCCAAGAACTATTAAGACTACAGGCTCAGGGAAAGCCTCCATCAATATTGCATACTCAGCAGTTGATCATGCATGACAGGAAAGCAATTATGCTCTTGGCAGACATGGAGTGCACAAGCAGTAGGCAAACACAAGCCTAAAAAAACTTCCAAACCTAATTCTTTTTCAAAGCAAGGATTCACTAAGTTTCTCCATGTATTAAGATTTTTTACTGGTCATTAAACAAAGGTTCACATACAGAAGCAAAAAAGTCTAAAAAGCAATAAGCTGACAGAATCAGCCACCAGATGCAGCAAGAGATAACATGCTGAACAGAAAAGACAGAGGAAAATGTGGTACAGAAGGAGGTAAAGGGGAAGCACATCACAGAACAGAGGAATCAGGTAACACATGGAGCTACTACTCAGAGAGAGTGCACACACAAAGTATGCCTTATACATGCAAGGAGTTCAGGAATATCTTGCTGATCCGTTGAAGGGGGAAATATGGGACTTCCAAGCCCATATGAAAAACAAGCACTGCATTTTTGGCCACTCCTAAGCAAATTTACTGAAGGGAGAGTACAGTTGGCCCTTTTAACAACTACCTGGTTGTTGATATCAAGTAGAATGTTCCACGAAGTCTTTGGCACCACACCTTAGTCCCAGTTCCCTAATGCAACTAAGTTAAGTACAACAGGGTTATTCAAAAAGGATGGTGCAAAAGTAAAGCTGATTTATTCTTAAATGAACTGACCTACCACAACCGTCATGACATGAAAAGACAGAAAAACTGTCCCAAGTTTCACATGCACATTACAAATGTTCAATGTGGGCACTTGCATAGTTACAATGGGGCAAATGCTCCTCGTGAGGAGACCATGGCTGTTCCCCCCCCCAGCCCCATTGTAGCTACGCAAGTACCCACATTGAACATTTGCAATGTGCATGTGAAACTTGGGACAGTTTGTTTATTTCATGTCATGACGGTTGTATGTCAGTTCATTTAAGAACAAACTGGCTTTACTTTTGCACCATCCTTTTTGAATAAACCTGTATATATACCAGAAACAATTGCATATGCTTCTCCTGTTCACCTCTCCCCGCTGTTTTCCCCAAGACAATATCTAAACTGGAAGCCCCTTGGGGGCACGACCTGCCTTGTCACTTCAGGTGAAAACACTGCATGCATTGATGACACTATAGCAATTATTAGTATTGGTATTTATAACATTGACTTCCAGTAAATGAACATTTTCACTGGGAATCCTTTTTCAGCCAGACAAATTGAAGGCGAGAAGATATGTAGTATACTTTTATATATCAATACTTATGGAGAGGACCCCCCCCAAAAAAAACAAATCAATATATGATTTTTTCAGTGATACAATGGGTATCTCTTACCCTCCTGGGGACATCTATACTGCAAGATAATGGGGTGGCTGCTTGATATCACGTTAAAAATAACAGTTGCAACACAATAGAAAACGTTTTCTCTGTAGAAGGAATGCAAAAAAAAAAGGAAAAAACAAACATTTGATTACTCTGTATGTAAATCTGCAGTGTAGACTGGGATCTAGGTCTATTTATTTCCAGGTATTTTAGTTACTCTTTTCCATTTTAAAAAAGTGCTCAGAGCAGCTAATAGAATGTATAGATGCATAATTAGATCCATTATTATTCATAGGCATTTATAAAATTATGTCAACACACCATTAAATAATACAATTCAGTTATTGAAAAGGGCATCACAAAAGCATACTGGAAATATTATGTTTCCTTTGATGCCAATAAAGGCTTACTAGACTTAACTTGACATGTTTCTAGGTGCCCACCAAAAGGTGAGCAGAGATGGGCCCAGAGTGACCTTCAGGAGCATGTTCCAGAATCTAGATGTCACAACACAAAATGCCCTGCCCCCTCATACCCACACATTTCCAGCAGTGGAAGAATGCAGAGTGAGGTCTCCAGTGACGATCTCAACATTTGGTCAGATGCATATGTGATGAGGTAGTTCTTATGCTATCCTTACGTACAGTGGCCCCTTTTTATTTGTGGGTTCGGGACCCGTGGATTTGTTACACTGTGGGTTCCCGCGAATATAAACTCTAAAAAAAGAGAAAAAGCCCCGTTTTACCTTTTAAAAGCCAAACCGCTGCGTTTTCACGAGGCTTCTTGAAGCGGCATGCCCCACTTCTGGGTCGCGCAAAAGCTCTTCCCCCTCCCAGCCTTGTCCCAGGGTGCATTCTGGGACAAGGCTGGAAGGAGGGGGGGGGGGAAAAAGAGCCTTCACAGGACCTGGAAGTGGGTCATGCAACTTCAAGAAGCCTTGTGGAGGCTTGAAAATACAGCGGTTTGACTTTTGAAAAGGTAAAACAGGGCTTTCCCCCTTTAAATAGCGTTTTTATTGAGAACCTGGCATCCACGGATCTCCGTTATCCGCAGGGGGCTCCGGAATGGATCCCCCGCGGATAACAAGGTCCAACTGTATGGCTCACTTTCCATATTTACTCAGACACAAAGCAGGTGCCCAATTTGCATGGTTCTTGCCACATGGTAGGGGGTGAAGATTGTGCAAATTAAGCTCACACACATACAGGCCTCCATGTGGAGTACCCATATCACGTATGACATTAGTTATGTAGAAAGGAGAAGCAATATTTGTACTCTACATTCATATCACCCAATTATGCCACATTCACAGCTTATCACTGGGCAATAAGCTTTCCATTACTGCTGCTATGACATTTGCATAAACTCAATAACTGAAACTGTCATGCATGTTTGGTATAGGAAAATAAAAAGAATATCAAGCAACACAATTGAGAAGCAACACATTAAGCACTGCACCGATGATTCAGCAGCTGAAGCTTAGCAGTATGTACCTAGAAGGAGAAAAAGATCTACATTGTGCATGTCTGGAAGTTTTAATGGCTAATTGCTTATTTGTCAAGCATCCAGTTTTTCACTCAGCTAGGCTGCTTAGAAATCGCACACATTTTTCCTCTGCACATGATACATCAGAGATAACCTATTATGCTTCTGAGGCCCTGAAGGAACAATCTAATATACAGGTCCCTTGCACTGCAGCCTGTGGGACTGATATCTATTGCTTGAGGAATATGTCCAGTACGTTTATGTCCAGTATGGAATATTCTGAGGATGCTTTAAGATACTGTACTTCCATGACAAGGATCACTGAAATGAATGGTACAGGCTGTAAGTAATGCACTATCTTCCTATAGGACAAGTCAATAGTTCAGCCCTCCCTGAGAACAGAAGAGGCAGCCATTTCTTTCCATACCCTCAAGATTAAAGTGAATTCTTGCTACCAAATTAGCAACCGCAAAAATGAGAAATACTGCAAAGCACCAGTGTTTTCTACAACTTTTATTAAAAACGTAATTACAAAATGATTAAGTGAATCCAAGAGACAGTAAAAACAGAGCCAGGCCACAAAATGCAGAATGGAGACATCTCACAGTACATAATGTGATAGAAGCAAGCAGTTTATAGAAGAGTTTTTTCCATCATCCATAACCAGGGAACAGAATCTCCTAACGTATGCTCTAGTACAAGATGGGTGAACATGTTTTTACAAAGCAAACCCAAAGAATAATTTTTATTCCACAGATTCTTTATACTTGGCTTTTAAAATCCTATTATAAATACATACATATAAATATATTTGAAACCACAGAGTGTCTTCTCACCTTCAAACCAGTCTATTCTTCAAATGCTTCCCATATTACAGACGGAGTTTACAAAATGATTACTGGGGCTATGATCCAAATAACAGAAGTAGTAATTCCGTACACCCAAAGGGGCCTTCAAGCTGTTGTTCCTCAAGCAAGAGCCCTCTGTGGCACATAGCAAACCACTTTTGAAATTAGGAATTTTCGAAAGTGGTTTCTGATATGGCATTGGAAGGAGAGCTGCTGTTCAATATCAAAGCCCCCACTGGGCATGCCCAAGCTCTTAGGAGTGCTAAAGCAGTTCTTTGGATCATAGCTTGTGTTGAGCAACTTTCTTCTCCCCTTCTATTCTAGGGCTCCAAACACATGTTCAAAGGCTTGTCTTAGGATTTCAAATTGTCTATAAAAATCTAGGTGGTGTGGTGATGTTCGAGTCATCAATGTACTGCAGCTACACTTTCACCACTGGCGTTCTGAGGGTGGTGCGGAACCATAAGTGAAGCAGGATGCCGCTACATGCATGTAAACAGCCCCTCCCTGGTCGGAGTAGTTCTCAGCGGGAATGGGCTACTGCATGGGTGGCTCTGTGTCACCCGCTGGGAATGGCTCAGCCTCTGACCGGCGAGGGGGAGGGGCCACTTACATGCACATAGCGGTGTCCTGCTCCACTTATGGTTCTGCACAACCCTTGGAATGCCAGCGGCTTTCACACATGTGTACATGTGCTTTTTTTTGAGGGATAGGAGCTTAAAAAAATAAGCATGCTCCAAATCAACATAGGCTTTGAAGTGTATATTATAACCCAAGGAGAAAGAGCTGGTAATCTTGATTTTATTCCAAACCAGTTGTGTGCAGTAGTACAAACATTAAAGTTGGCATCCTTTCAGAACAATCCACAGCAAATGGTCTAGCGGTACAAGTATACTCATTGTTTACTTAGAGTAACAATGAGTCCCACCAGTTCCATTATGGCCGACCAGATCTCTACAGGTTCAGTACAGTGTCCAGATTCTTCACAAGATGAATCAGCAAAAATTAATACAATAGGCACAAAACTGGGAATGAAGACAATTTGAAAAATAGGCAGTTTACAGATAAAACCAACAATTAAAATGCACACCACTACAAATGAAGACAGCCTTGCAAATAAATAGCCCACAAAATCTTTTACTAACTCACTTCTTTACACATTCTATGTTAAACACAGATAGCTTTTAAAGTAAAGAGAGAGAAAAACCCAACATGCTTTAAATTTACAAACTTTCATTGCCAGGTCACAGTGGGCAGCCAAGCAAGTGGCTATTCACAATCTCACACTGTGAAGCAAACACCACTGTACCTTTTCTTCTATGTGAATATATTTAAATTGAACAAGCCATCTAAGCAACAATATTTTTGCCCGACTACGTAAAAACGTTGAACACTACTAGCTTGCAGTGCTGCCCTGTTAGGGCACCATGCCACATTGCAATAGTTAACCAGATGCTTACTCTGGCAGCAGACTGAGATTTATTCTTTCTTTCTGGGCTCGATACAAACAATCTCCTAGCAGCTTTCATAACCCTGCAAAACGTAGTTTGGCGATTCAAATCCTCCATTTGCAGATTCAAGCTAACACCCCAGAAAAATATAGCAAAGGACCACAGTCTTGCACTCCTGTCTTCAAGAGGACTCTGTCCAAACAACATCCAAGGAATGGATTAAGTATCAGTGGAATATTTGACAAGTGAAGCTTCCGAGCAATCTCCTGAAACATTTTGCCCAAAAGCAATTCCAAGGAATTAACAGCAGAATCCACAATTACGTGGCTTTCACTCTGTGGCAGGAGTTGCATTCCATAGAAAGCAGCCAGTTCTGTGAACAGCTCCCTAATTTTATCCAAAATGCCATAAATATAATGCAACTTCCTTCATCAGTTCTGAGAGAGATTTGGGTAAAGTTGCTTCCTTTTTCTAATTTCAGTACTGTGTAAAGAGTTCTTGGGGGAATATAAGCCTGTCCTGGTAAATATAGGGCAAGTTGCGTTCGCATTTCACACTAGGACAGTGATGGCGAACCATTTGGGCTTGGTGTGTCAAAATTTTTGAAAATGCCTAACTTGACTCTGCTGGTGTCCCCCCCCCCCCAACTTTTAATAGTACTTTGACTATTGCTACTTTTAATAGTAATTTTGAATTGAACTGAACTGAAAACAACTATAGAATACATTGCATTTTATTTATCAATTAGTGACTTTTTTGTTGCTGAGTTTTACTAAATAATTTGAAAGAGGTCTGCCAAAATCTCTGCCCTAAACGTTCAAGACAAGCCTGTAAACCTTTGCAAAAAATGTAAGGTGTGTCGGGGCCCTGGGGGAAACTCTGGCGTGTCACCCAAAATGACCCCGCGTGTCACCAGTGACACGCGTGTCATAGGTTCGCCATCACGGCACTAGGATGTCACGGAAGTCTGACAACAGTTACTTTACTTTGCCTAACTACCAGTAATTACTAGATGGATACATTTCCCTTTGCATGAGATTTGCAGGAATATCCTGGGATACCCAAGAATGTTTACCACAGACCCATTCTTATATGGGTGTTATATATGGCCTTTTCTCCGATTCTCAGCATGGAATTAGCCATTCCAGTCCTGAGCACCAATGCACAGGTTTGGTCACGCTTCCTTCTACTCACCAACAGCATCTCTTGCAGTCATATCAGTTTCATATGGGCCAAGAAACCTGAGCAGTCAGTGGGTTGTACCCCAAGACTTTTAGTCATCATGACTAAGCACCATTGAAATCAATGCGAAAAATGCATTGCAACTTATTTTCACCAACAGCAACACAAGTCTTACCACAGAACCCTACAGTCCAGGCCCTTCAGGAATCATTCATAAGAAACCAACTACATAAGAGAAATAGTGCAAGGGAGTCACAGTTTTAAAACAATGTACTAATAAAATGTGAGAAAAATGAAGGTCACTGGTCTTTTCAATGTTAAGAACATGATATCATTTTATGTTTTCAGGTAGTTTTGTCAATATTTTGTTTTCCCCTTTGGAATACAAATGTTCAGTTCTGCACCTTTTTTCAGCAGGCTCATTTTGTTGTTGTTGTTGTTCCACTTCCTAAAACCTGTAATGGCTCTTTTAGAGTCTCATATATGGCAAGATTTCTACACGTCACTGAAAAGATTATTCTAAAAAAAAGAAATTACTTCACTGTGCATCATTTGCATCTGAATTTTGAAATGGCACATTAGTAAGTCGTATCTTGCTTGCAAAAGGACAGACACAGTGTAGACAACATCAATTCTTAGAAAATATTATAAAACACTTATTGCTCAAGATACTGCCAAGAAAAACCTCAAGACTTTAAGTTTGCAGAAGGGAGATGGCTGGTGCAGCATAAGAAAGAAGTCAAGACAAAGTTACCCCTCGTCCAAGTGTTTGGAATGTGTCACTGTTTTATTTCCCCACTTTCTAGTTTTCCCTGAATAAAACATGTTTTCTCACTCTCACACCCTTTCCAACAACTGATCTGGACAGAAGCCTCACACCATCCCCCTCTTTTCGGTCTTTGCTTCATTCCTTTTCCTTCCTCACTGGAGCCTCTCCATGAAACAAAAATTTATTCTGAATTTGTACCATTGCACCCATCGACTTCTTCACCTGTGCACCTATTCTCTAGATTTATTTTGGCAGAAGCAGAAACTAGCTACTTCACAATCCCAGAGCCTGGCAATTTCACGAGCCCATCTCAACATTCCCTTGTATATTTTGGCCTACTGCATCTTATTTATTGGTGATAAGAATGTAAGAAGAGCCCTGCTGGATCACGCCAAAGGCCCATCTAGTCCAGCTTCCTGTATCTCACAGTGGCTTCTGGGAGCAATCAAGACAACTAGATACCTGTATCCTGCTGCCACTCCCTTGCATCAGGCATTCAGAAATAGGCTACCTCTAAACCTCGGAGGTTGCATAGAGTCATCATAGCTTGTAACCTATGATGAACTTTCCATCATAAGTCTGTTCATTCCCTTTTTAAAGACATCTAGGCCAGGTGCCATCACAACATCCTATGGGACGAGTTCCACAAATTAATTACACGTGATGTACAGGTACAAGGTTAAACTGGAGCAGTTGTATAAATTCAATGTTATTTAAGAAGAAAAAGTGCCCACAATTCAGAAAGCTTGCACATACGGGAACTGTACAAAGACTACGTACTAGGACAGTGAGGGATAGAAATGAAATTTCCCTATCTGAACAAACCTTCAAAACCAGAACCATTTCAGTTTCACTCAGCATCTAAAACAACAATTGGCATTTCAGAGTTTAGACTTGGGGGTTATTCAGTGGCTGGTGCTCTGTTGCATTCACTGTGTTGGCTGCGATTTCTGGTTTCTCCTCTTTCACTTTACGTTTCTTCAGACCCATCTGGACAGCATCCACGATAAACGCTATACTTGCCAAAAATCCAAACACCTGTTAAACAAATAGGGGAGGTGAGCTATGCATAAACGGCAACTGAGATTCAAAAGCATATAAGAACAGACCAACTCACAGTCAATTTTTCTTTCATCTATAATTTGAAGGTAGTGAAAAGCACCCCCCCCCTACTTGTGAGCACTGGCTTTTGGGAGGCTACTAAAACCACTGACAATTAAGGAAGTTGCACACCATCAATGCAATCCCGTGGCAGTCCCACTTACAGCTCTACCTCCACATGTACTGCACTGTCCCAATGCAGCATGAGCTGCACCACACTGTCAAAAATTCACCTTCCCAGGAAGTACTATGTTGATCAGAACCTCTTCTTTGCACACATGCTGAGATTACAGACATCCTGAAGTGTACAACATTTTAATGTGCCTTGAAGTATACATTCCACTTTCCTGCTGCCCATCACTAGTATAACTTCAACAGCTCTGGAAATCGCATACAGACTGAGCTACTCTGAAAGTTCTTTCTTTTTTGCTACAGCAAAGTTGGTTAAACGCACTCCCTGTTGGCACAGCCCCCTTACATTATAGTTCCTCTGGTTTCCTTGCTGGATTATTGCTGTGCAGCACCAATCAAGAACTTGTGTGTTGCATCCCGTTGGCAACGCATGTGCACTTCCTTCTGGTGCATACAGTGGGCCCTCTGCATCCACGATTTGAGCATCCGCAAATTTGTCATAATGTGGATGCTCCTGGATACACGGGCCACTGTAAAAACCTTAAGAAAAAAGGTTAAAAATAGCGTTCCTTACCTTTTTGCTGGGAAACTGCTCCATTTGCAGTGCTTTAGAAAGGGAAATCACACTCCGGAAGCCTCTTTCGGGTTGCACGGCTCCCCCCTCCCTTCCCCAGGCTCACCCCAGAATGCTTTGCACAATGCATTCTGAGGCAAGCCTGGGCAAAGGGAGAGAGCTGTGTGACCCGGAAGAGGCTTCCAAAGTGCGATTTCCCTTTCTAAAGCCTTGCAAATAGAGCGGTTTGCCAGCGAAAAGGTAAGAAATGCTATTTATTTTTTTAAAAAAGGTTTTTACAGTTGCCCCCATATCTGCAATAGCGACTTTATTATATGTGGATGTAATTATCTACTGGGGTTCTGGGAACAGAACTCCCGCAGATACCAAGGGCCCACTGTACTATCCAACTGGAGGGCAAGCTGAGTTTTAAGGTAGGGTGGGAATGTAAAGCTGCAACAGTTTTACATGCAGCCAGATGGCCATCCTGTCTTAGAACCCTTGCTAACATTAGTAGGGTATGGAAAATTGCTAAGGAAAAAGAAACACATTTAAACATGATAAAGCTGGAATAGGAGGAATGGACAACACAGCAGGAGGCGTTGCACAACCTCTGTGCAAGTTACAGCTGCTGGTACTACAGGACATTATGCCAAGGTTAGCATCTGTTCTCTGGGGTGCCCATCTTAGTCTCAAAACTCAACATCAAAATATGGCAAGCTGTTCAGTGAAAACTGCACAAAAAACTAGTGGCACATATTGGAGCATGTGTAAGAAACAGCTCTAGAATCAACAGACCCCAATATGGGCTTTAAGACGTTTGACGCAATTGCTGCTCCAATGTGGATCTTGGGTTGTATTCAAAGAAAGTGAATCTTCCTTCAAGCAGGGAGTGGGACTAGGTGGCTATGGAGCCCTCCTCCCAATTCTATGATCCTAATCCTAAGTAAGCACTATTAATATTAATAGGACTTAAATTAGTCATGACTGACAGCCTAATCCTAGCCAATTTTTCAGCGCCGATGCAGCTGCAATGCAGCTCCATGGTAAGGGAACAAACATTCCCTTACCCTGAGGAGGCCTTCGTGACTGCTCCACCACCACAGAGTGCAGTGTGCGCCCCGTTGGCACAACTGCATCGGCGCTGGAAAGTTGGTTAGGATTGGCCTGTAAGGCTGCAATCCTATAATACTTTCCTGGGAGTAAGCCCCCACTGAATGCAATGGGAATTACTTCTGAACAGACATGCATAGGATTGCACTGCAATATGTGTCCATTGATTTCAATGGTGCTTAGAGTCATGATTCGCTTTCCTCGGAAACAACCCGTTCAGTCATTAGCCCATGAGCACTTAACATTTAAAGAAAATGATCTGAACCAAGAATCTTTTGTTTGTTACTAGACAGCCACAGAAAGAAATGATAGGATTTCTTGAGGTTGCTCTGTACAAACTTGGGCCATGTTGCAGTTGCAACTGCACTGAGACCCCACAGAAAAAAGAAAGATTGCACAGAGAGAGAAAAGTGCTTGTTCTTAGAAGGCTGGTACGTAATGAGCACTTAAAGGAAGATAAGGCCAAGACTGTAAGGATGGACAAGGTGGACTAAAATACCTTCTTTGCACCTTCCTGCAGGCCCAGAGGATAAGGGCTACCCATTGAAAGTGACATTACACTCACAGTATAGAATGCAAGTGCTGGGGAGAAAATAGTCATGTACTTACAATTGCAGCAGTTTCGGTAGATGTCTTATCATTAGTTGCACAAAACACAAACGATGCAAGTAGGAGAAAAGCTGCCAGTGCTAAGACAATCCAGAAATCCTACAATAAAAGAACGTTCAACACTATTTTCAGAATGTCCATTTTTTAAAAAAATACTCTTCCTTCCTAGGGCATAGTAAAGAATAATGATAAGAAATTTACTTTTATTATCTACAATAAGGGAGCTGATGCATAAAACATTTTTGCCTTTGTCTCACTGGTCCTCACAGCAACACTATCAGGGGGAATAACAGGCATTCCTGTTTTACACATGGGAATATGAAGCAATTTATTACCTCAGGCTTTCCAGTATGTTAGTAGCTGCTGCTAGGCCAAACTTGAAACCCAGTTCTCTCAGCAAAAAGTGCACCATGCTACTTCACATGCTGGCTTCAAACCTGACAGGAAACCATGGTTTCCTGTGGGAGCTACAGGCTCATACATTCCCCTCATCCCTCTCCTCTTTGCATATTGAGAAACATGTGCATTCCACTGTAACTAGTTTTGCATTACATACAAACCTGTGTTTTAATTTAACTAAACCACAGTTGCTAAGGTTTGTAGGAAAGCATGTGACCCACGGCTTCCTTGGGTGAGTTCTCATAGAGGAAATCCCAGCTTCCCATTAACACTGAACCCAGCCAAAGTCTCTTTTCCTTTTGCCTATTTAACCATAAGCATCCTTCTGCCTACCCCAAAAGATTTTTGTAAACACATTGTGTTCAATGGGGCTTGCTTCCAAGTAGACATGCCTGGATTGTGCGCTAAGGGTTTAACAAGCTACACCTGCCCACATTCCTTCTCCTAAAGGTCTAGCACTCTGTCCCGGTATGGATCTGGTAAGCCTAGTTAAGGGGAAGGGTTTAGTGGGAGGGGGAAGAGGGAAGGGGTGTGGTTAGAGGAAGGAGGAGCAGGGCCGAAGACAGCCTAATGGTACTCTGTGCCCTAAGACCCATAGAAACATGGAGCTGCCCATTTCTTGTAGTTGGATTTCATAGTTCATAACCTCAGAGGCAGTACACACAAGCTCCCCCCTCCCCAAAGTAAAAAGGAGCCCCTTTAAAAATAAACTACCAGGGTTATTGGACAGGCTCCACAGCCCCCAGCTAAACTTTTATCTTTCTATTGTAACCAACATGAAATGTTCCTTAAGATGCCAATACATATTTTGAACTGCTCAAACTGCAACTCCCTCAGGCTCCCGTCCAGAAAAATACTAAGGCCAGGCCACATGGAGTAATCCTGAGCATGCACAAACAGAGCTGGACTGGACTGCAATAAGTAGCACAATCATAACAAATGCAGGAAAAGGGCTCTCTTTACCAGTGTTTGGACTTTCTCCTTCCCAGATTTCTCATAGAGAGGAGTGCAACAATACACAACGAGGATCAGGATGCTCACGAGGAAGGCACTGCAGCTGACAAATTCAAAGAAGTAAAGGCCGCCGCAACTGGTACAGGATACCACCACTTCTTCACATACAAAAGCCAGGAAGGACAGCACCTGAGAGAAAAGAAAAAGGCCAACGGCCATTAGAGAATCTCTTCCACAGGTCAGTGGGGTTGCACAGCATCATCCTTATTTAATTTACGGAAACATTTTTAGTATACAGGGTGTGTTACAATCCTTAACTTTACCAATGTTGTAAGGCATGTTCTTGGGTTTCCATTTATCAGATCCGAGGGCATAGCTGCATAGTGACCGAGGGACTGAGTTCTGAACCAGAACGCCCCCCCCCCTTTCGAATCTCACCTCTGCCATGGTGGCCTCAGGAAAGACACTCCCTCTCAGCCTCAGCTCTACAGATGCAATACAGGGGAGAATACTACATACTTTGCACAGTCGTTGTAAGGATTACATCAAGGAAATACACGTGAAGCGCTTATGCATTCAAAGGTGCTATACAAATGCTAATTATAATTTATTTAATGTGGAACTTGGACAGAGAGATAGGAACTTGCCCAAGCCTACCAAGAAAATGCAAGGCATAGCTAGGACTTGGTCAGATCTTCCAAGTGAATGTGTCACAACCTTATCCCTTGAATCACACTGTGAATGAGAGACATTCCCTTCCTCATCAATGGGTAAGAGGCTACAGCCATATTTGTTTTCCCCTCTCAACCAAACATACTTAGAAGGGGGGGGGGGAGAGAATACAACAGTTCCCTCTGCCTACCTCTCTCATTCATACATTTAAACCATTTTTACTAGGCTTACCTTCGTCCCAGAATCGAGCCTGGCTTCGGCCTAGAGCGGACCCAAGCTGCTCCCAAGGGTGCACTGCGGCTGCCCAATGGGCTTCCAGCTTCTGGTACTTCCGGTCGACGACGCGACCAAAGCCGGAACCCCATTGGCCTGCCGCAGTGCACCCTTGGGAGCGGCTCGGGTCCACTCTAGGCCAAAGCCAGGCTCGATTCCGGGATGATGGTAAGCCTAATTTTTACCCAAGGGTGTATATATGCATCTCGAGTTAAATGCGTACACCTGTGGGCTGGGAGGAAATGGGTTTTAAGACAGATGAAGATGAGAGTGAAACAGTGATCAGCAAGATGGGCCACCATAACAATTAAATGAAAATTAAGATCAAAACTGAAAAGGGTGTTCCATATCTAAACTGAATCACACATAGGTGTACACGGATATATAGGGAGTATTCGTTATTTGCATCTTCATTATATGTTTCCCCACAATTACAGGTGTAATTTATTGGGGGGAAATATTGTAAACATTCCCAGCACTTACTAGATCCTCTGATGAGGCAAGCAGCAGCAGTGGAAGCCGCTCGGGGACAGACAACCCAAGCAGCTCTGCATTAAAACCATAGTACAGATTGAGTATCCCTTATCCAGACTGCTTGGGACGGGAAGTTGTCTGGATTTCGGATTTGTCTGGATTTCAGAATATTTGTATAAATATAATATCTTGAGGATGGAACCCAAGTCTAAACACGAAATTCATTTATGTCTCACGTGCACCTTATACACTGAAGGTAATTTTATACAATATTTTTTAATAATTTTGTGCCCCAGCATGCCTTGCACTATGCCAGCCAGGTGCTGGAAAAAGTTTTTTTTTTTTAAACAAAATGTCATAGCCCCCAAAATGTCTGGATTTTGGAACAGTCTGGATTTCAGATGTCCGGATAAGGGGTAATCAACCTGTACAGTACAGGTACAGTACAGTCCTGAGATGGTGGATTCAAGTTCTCTGCTGCCACCTAGTGACTGGCACTCTTGTCTTCCTCCCAGGCACTGCTCTGCTTATCCGACCATTTGTAGTGAGAAAATGCATAAAGGAAAGCAAACAACTCTTGATTCAAACAAGTCAGGGAATCACAACCTTGGGCAAATGTTTCTACTGTAGAGGAAAGTGTTGCGAGGACAGGATCCGAACCTGTACAGGCAAGCGACGAAGAGATGGCAGGTGAACACTCCCCCTCTGGTTCTGCTTAAATCTCATTACCATGAGCAAATGAGTGTAACATGTCCTACATCGAGCACAGCCTACCAAAACATATTCTTTAAGATTTCAGAATAAAAATAATTTGTGCAGTAACAAGAATTCAGTCATTTTAATTTTTTAAAAAGTGTTCAAATATAAGCTTTTAGGGGGTTGATTCAAATCTTCTGGTCCCAACCAGAACCTATCCCATTATTTCTTATGGGAAAAACGTATCCGCTAACCACAGATCACTATCCAAGTCAATTTTTCGGTCCCCCTTACCCACAGATAAAGAGAACCCCCCTGTACATAGGAGCTTTCAGACATCAGTCTCCCCAGTTGCAAGCTAGGAGGAACTCAAAGAAGTGGAAAACTAGGTGTGGCTCTGGGTCACTACCTAGCTTACTACGCAGTGCATTTACTGAAAGCCTTACACCAATGAAACCATTACTAAATCAAGGAAGTACGCCTATAATTCATTTCTGTGTCTAAAAACAAAGTAAAAAAAGTTTTCTGCATGTGTATATCCAAGCACATTGGTATTGCTGAACTGCTCTAGATTCTCGACATTTCTTTTCTTTCCAGAAGTAAGCAGCATATACATTCTTCCACTATCACCCTTATTGTCCATTTCACTGCACATGATTTGTCCCCCGATTCCGTCTTGCCTTCATCTGTTTACATGTGTAGAACGATAATGTGACTTATTCATTGCTTTCAATGTTTGTTTCAGTATTAGACTTGTTAGATAGCGGTCGCTAAATCCAAAACTATAGAGAAGCAATAGCCACTGACTTTTGTGATAAAAACAAGGGCTGAAACATTTAATTGATTCATTAGAATAACATTTTTTGAAGATGTACTTTAATTGGAGCACTTTTTAGTCTATCAAAATGTTGTTTTCAATTATTTTGAAAACAATTATTAGTTACCCCTGCTAACTGGGCCAGAGGCACTTTTTCAATTGGTGCTCCTCTTATATTTAGCAAGGGGGAGAGTAACTGCTCCCCTCTCACCCTAGCACAGTGTCTTTTCTGGTGGCTGGTGGTGTTCTGCATCTTTTTTAGAATTGTGAGCCCTTTTGGGACAGGGAGCCATTTAATCATTTGATCTTGTCTGTAAACCGCTTTGTGAACTTTTTGTTGAAAAGTGGTATATAAATACCGTTATTATTATTAGTATATAATAATTTTGAAATAAAGTGTGTGCAGATAAGTGCAAAAGACAGAGTACCATCTTAAGAGGCATTCCCACTTTCAGTCACTCTTAGATTCATATAACAAAACAAAAATGACACGGTCCCACATACCATAAGAAGAGCCCTGCTGGATCAGGCCAAAGGCCCATCTAGTCCAGCTTCCTTCCTGTATCAAACCGTGGCCCCACCAGATGCCTCAGGGAGCACAAGACAACAAAATACCTGTGTCTAGTCGCCACTCCCTTGCACCTGGCACAGAGAAAACCTACTCCTACAACCAGGAGGTTGCTTATCCCCATCATGGCTTGTAAGCTGTGATGGACTTTTCCTCCATAAATCTGTCCAATCCCCTTTTAAAGGCATCCAGGCCAGGTGCCATCACCACCTCCTGTGGCAAGGAGTTCCACAAACCAATTACACGCTGGGTAAAGAAATATTTTCTTTTGTCTGTTTTAATCCTCCCTCCACTCAATTTGAGTGGATGTCCCCTAGTTCTAGTGTTGTGTGAGAGGGAAAAGAACTTCTCTCTATCCACTCTCTCCATCCCATGCATAATTTTATACGTCTCAATCATGTCCCCCCTCAGCCGCCTTTTTTCTAGACTGAAGAGCCCCAAACGCTGTAGCCTTTCCTCATAAGGTAGATGCCCCAGTCCACTAATCATTTTGGTTGCTCTCTTCTGCACCTTTTCCATCTCTGTAACCAATGCTTGCAAATCACCAGTTTATTATTACATCATACACAACGCAATCAGTGATTTTTTTCTCTCACCAGTACTTTAACGCCTTTCAACTGTAAAATGGAAGCTATTACTTGAGGAGCTCCCCAAAACAGGAAATGCTAGTTGGCAAGTATAAAACAACCAACAGCAAATATGTCACTAGAGGTCCTCAGGGGTTTTGCTTTCACAGCACAGAGCCAACCAAATGCATATGTTTTTGTTACAGCCACCCAGTTTATCTTCTTAGGTGGTCTGGGTTTTTTTTTTTTAATGCACAGCTCCATCTCTAGCAGACATAACTATGGAAAATATAACAAGGTGGAGCCAGGACCAAATACAAAGACTCATCATGGAAAACAAAAAGACTGATGTGCATTTTCCGTCACTGGCACCTGGCCAGCGCAGAATCCACTGGCTTATCTCCCACAGAGAGCAGTTTGGCAAGGTAACCCTACCCAGCCATAAGAATCTCACAAGTTATTCACCCATGGCTGCTTCTGCAGCAACGATAAAAACCTGCTTGCTGAGTGTGGCCTGTATAGAAACACTTGCTGCCATCTTACAATAGCGGTTTCTCCAAAGAGGCACCACTTGTATGTGCTGCTGTGCCATCTGCATGACCTGTTTTTTTCCACACAAACAAGCCCCAACACCAGCTCTAAATCACCTGCTATGTATACGCTTGAGTAGATGTACACATGCTCTACGTCATCATAATCTGTAAGACTAGGAGCTACAATAGCAGACAACCCATAACAAATCAGTAAGTAAACCTGATTACTTACAGTTGGACCTCGCTATCCGTGGGGGTCCGTTCTGGACCCCCCTGGGGATAGTGAAGATCCACGATAGCGGATCTACCATAAGAACACTAAAAAGGGGGGGCAGAAAGCACCGTTTTACCTTTAACTAGCAAAATGGCTGCATTTTCAAGCCTACACAAGGCTTCTTGAAGCTGCACAAGCAACTTCCCGGTCACGTGGAGGCTCTTCCTCCTTCCCAGCCTTGTTCCAGAATGCACCCTTTTTTAGCGTTTACATTTGCGGGTCTGGGAACTGCGGTGTAACAAATCCGAGGGTCCCGAACCAGCGAATAAAATGGGCCCACTGTTTAAAACTCAAATCTTTATTATTATTATTTTTTTAAAAAACAATCAATTCAGTCAAGTCAGCACTGCAATGAAAATAGTGGGACAACAGCACCATTAGACATGCTCAGATCCTGTAAAGCAGGGGTGGGGAACCTCCGGCCCGCGGGACGATCTGGTCCGGCCCTCACTAGACCAGCCCAATCCGGCCCACGACCGGAGGCTCCGCCGCCGCCCGCCGCTGCCTTCCTGCACCGCTCCCTTTTAAAAATCGGCCTTCCTGGACCTGCGCAGAGCGCGATGCCGGCCAAGAGGGCAATCTTGGCCTCAGCTGCGCTCTGCACAGGTCCAGGAAGGCCGATTTTAAAAGGAGGAGGCGCCGAGGTGACGCGTGAGCCCAGCGGCGATCTGCGCACGTACAGAAAGGCCGTTTTGAAAAGGAGGCGGCGCGGGAAGGCGGCAGTGGCGGCGGCCCGGAGCCTGGTAAGTTGGAGAGTGGAGGGAGGGGGCTCGGAGGGGGCTCGGAGAGGGTTGGGTGGGAGGGAGCTGAGCGAGCGGTGGGTGGGTGGGAGGAGAGCGAGCGCGGTGGGTGGGTGGGTGGGAGCTGAGCGGTGGGTGGGTGGGTGGGTGGGTGGGAGGGAGCTGAGCGGTAGGTGGGTGGGTGGGCGAGCGGTGGGTCCTGTAAATTTGTGGGGGGGTCAAATTTGCGGTGGGGGGGAATTTCGGCCGGCCTCACGGGCAGCCCGCAGCCAATTTTCCTGATGGGAAAATGGCCCCCCACCCCAAATAGGTTCCCCACCCCTGCTGTAAAGACTGTGGCTCTCTATTTCTGCCCTGCAAGTACAGCAAGATGAAAAATTTCCCTCTCCAACATTTATTTTAAAGGAAAAGCATCACACAAAGATGCTGCAATAGGAAACATTTCTCTACGCTTTTCTGGGTTAAACAGAAAGCAGTCTTGTTTCATATTCCACCACCAGCAGTTATTCTTATTCCTGCATGTGCACCCTATGATAGATAAAACAGCTCTGCTGTTATCTCAACACGGACAGCAACACTGGTGGCTTCCGCACTGGTTCCTAGGTCAAAGATGCTGACACATCTAGCTGCTGATTAGAACAGCACTTTTCCTTGTCTGAGAAGTCATCCGCTCTCTTCCGCATTTCTCATTCAGAGAAGTTCCAGACTTCCAACCCATTTGAGTTGTGGGAAAGAAACATCTTCACTGGTTTCCTATTAAGATTTCACTTCCTTCTCTCTAAAAATAAAAAAGGTATTTCCTCAACGGCTGGTATGTCGATCATCCATTGCTTTAGTAGTAGGAAAACTTGGTCTATTTTAATTTGAGGTCCCAGCAGTGACATCCTGCTTATACAAGCGTAAGCATAAGCATGAGTTCATTTCCCAATATATTCAGGCTAGGAAGTTCTTTGGGAAATGCTCTACTTTAAGATTATTCTGTTTGAACATTGAAATTCATTTTAAATGTATGGATCTCCCCATCACACACACCAAGAGATGCTTTCAGATGGAGTTCAGACAAGACCGTTAAGCACAAAGGTTAATGCAAACACAGTCATGAGGGAATAGCATGAAAGCAAATGCATAGAATACGTAGTAGCAGGTAGTTTGCAATTCTGGGTGAAACCACTATGGTTTTTGTTATAGCACTTGAGCTGAAATCCTATATTTCATAGCACTATATATTTCATAGCTATATTGTTATAGCACTTTACCTAGAGGTATGTCCCACTGAACACAATGGGATTTCTTCAATGTCTTTTCTTCTGAAAAGACAGACATAGGATTGTGCTGTTAGAAAAATCAATATGAAGATATATTTTAAATCTGGATTTAACAGAGTTATTGATGATATTTTAACCTGTTCTTTTTTAAAATGCCATTTTGATTCTGCTGTGTTACTGCACTAGGGAATAGTGTAACCCAGGGGTTCCCAACCTGTGATACCAGTATCACCAGTGGTACTTCAGCAAACTGCTGGTGGTACTCGGACCACTGGAGCCCCACTCCGATATGGCACTTTTGGTGGCGTGTTTTTGCTCCCAAGAAGCTCCTGCCTTTGGCCGAGCTTCTTAGAAACACTGAGAAGGGCCCTCCCAACTGCCCAGAACCTCCTCCCTGCGTTTTCTGGCCTCTGAAAACCCAGAAGTAACTGGCAATGATGTCATTGCCAGTCACTTCCGGTGGTACTCCTCCAAGAAGGGGTTGGGAACCCCTGGTGTAGTCCATCCTCCTCAATGTGATGTCAAAGAAAATATTACAGGTAGCTTTCCCTTTCAATAATGACTGATCACTTTTGCTTATTAAACATTTGTAATAGCTATGTTGGTCCATACAAAAAGAATCCAAAAGACACACTTTAGTAACACCTGCACTGAAATCAACCAAAATGACATAAAACATTGAGCAGCAGTCTTTTGAATCCATCAGAATCCCTCATTAGGTGGGATGTGAAATAAGCAATAACCGTTTATAATAAAAAGGAGCAGGGAGATGAGCCTAGTGGAAGCCCCAAAGAACTGCACTGTATAATAGGTAAAGGTATCCCTTGACAATTAAGTCCAGTCGTGTCCGACTCTAGGGAGCGGTGCTCATCTCCGTTTCAAAGCCGAAGAGCCAGCGCTGTCCGAAGACGTTTCCATGGTCATGTGGCCGGTATGACTCAACACCGAGGCGCATGGAACGCTGTTACCGTCCCGCTGATGCGGAACCTATTAATCTACTTGCAATTTCTTGCTTTCGAACTGCTAGGTTGGCAGGAGCCGTCACACGGATTCGAACTGCCGACCTTTTGATCAACAGCTCATGGTTCAGTGGTTTAACACACTGCGCCACCCGCTGGCTCGCACTGTTTAATACCATAGTCTTAAAATGGAGTCATGAGGAGCAATGCAAAGTCATGCTGATCAGTCTCACTAGGTGCTAGACATGGTCTCAAGTTACACTCAGGGCCTCTGGGATAAAGAGGAGTCAATGTTGGTTGCAACCACATTTTTAGGACATACAAGATCTAGCAATTTGTTCTAAACTCCAGCATTAATTGAAACATGCAACTACCTGAAGCACACAGACTGATGAAGGGGAATTTCAAAGCCCGCTTCGCAAGATTGTGTTATTTTGGATGATAACTAAAGTGGGGCTTCTGTTTATTATATTCTCATACCTGGAAAATACCATCCAATCTCCAGTGTCCTCAAGGAGACACCTATATTGGGGTTTGGTACTCTGCAAATTTGTTTATTTTTTTAATCTATTAAAACACAGACAATTAATCAGCTGAGAATTCCATTAGGAACAGAGATGAGAAAAAAAATCAGCTGGGTAAATAGTGCAATCTGCTTGCTAGTGTCAGCATGTCTTTGGTTATGGAAACTCTCTCCCAAGTACCAAAGGAGTACTAACCACTAATAACTACAAAGGAACTTGCTGACACACATTCCTGGTAGGAACAAACAGTTGAATACAATCAAGTCTTATAATTACAGTGCTGCAAAAAACAGTTGTCCACAAAGCCAAAAGAGCGGCAAGCAAATGCAGCAATACCACGACATATTTGTCACCACGTTGCTAAGCAATACCAGGAAGTGAGGTGGGGCGGGATGTATTGTGCAAGTTCATAGGTTAGAACACATACGAAAGTGAATTCTATCTTAAGCTGTCTGATAAAGAACCACACAGTGAAGTGAACCAAGCTCCACTGCCCTTGATCAACAAAACACCAAAAGGTGGAGAAAGAAGGTCTGGAAATGTACTTAACGTTGCATTGTTTACAAGCCAACGTGTAGTTGCTGGATATCAACCCTGCACAAAGCTGAATAAGAATTTCAAACTCTTTAGGGCACCAGTATTACATTTCGAGGAGACACGTAGATGACATGCCTGGTGTGAAGGATGTGTTCTGTTTGCCCTATACACACAAGACTGTTGATATTAACCTACCTTGCTAAAGATTTAAAAGAAAGAGAGGCCTCACATGGTTATGCAGAATATATGCACGTCTTCCGCATATAATATACTACAGTGCTGCTCACCATTTGAAAACTACAGACAGAGGCATCTGGAGAGCAAGGCAGTTGACAACTCAAACACAAGAATAAAATGTAAGGGGTGGGAAGGTGAGAAGTATTTGCAACCTGGAGGTTACAGCAAAAGTGACCGTTGCTTTAAATCTCATCCCAAATGTTTCAGGCCAAGAAGGATTTAGAGAGGTCCTGGAGCCATGTTTGTCTCTGTGGTTAATTCACAGCCATTTTCACAGCAAGAGTCCCCACAGTCATTTGCATTGACGCTGGGGATTATATGCCTGTAACTCAGAACTAGGGACTTTCTTCTATGCTGTGTTATGTTTCATGCCAACTGTATAGCTTGCAAGACTATCACACTTATTTTACAAGTTGGTTTTGTGCATTTTCTTCCCTGAAAGAAAGGGGCAGGGAATCAGAGCAATAAGTCTGAAGCAGGACTAAACACTGTGACAATGAGCAGAAAGACATGGAAGCAAGTACAAAATAGAGCATATGGATTTTGCTAAAAGTTCCTGTGCAGAGTTTTAGTTGTATACATTATAGAGCAGCTTGCAGCCAATGCAGTGCAGTAGATTGAAGGTTGAACTTGGACCAAGATGACCTGGGTTCAAATCCCCACTTAGCCATGAAGCTCACTGGGTAATCACAGGCCAGTCATAATCTCTCAGTCCCTAACCTATTTCACAGGGCTGTTGGGAGGATAAAAGGAAGGAGGAGTTGGCAGAAGAACAATACAGTAGACCGTTTCCATCCGTGGATTCAGGACCCATGGATTTGTATCACCACGAGGGTCCACTGTATAAAGTTGAAAAAAAGGAAAAAAGGTTTAAAATGGTGTTTATCATCTTTCTGCAGGCAAACCTCTCCGTTTTCAGGGCTGCAAAGAGCAAAATCGCACTTCCTACAGCCTCTTCCGGGTCGCTGGACTTCTCCCCTCCCTTCTCCAAGGTTGCCCCAGAATGCCTGGGGAAGGGAGGGGGAAAGTTCAGCGACCCGGAAGAGCCTGTAGGAGCGCGATTTCGCTCTCAACAGCCCTGAAAATGGAGAGGTTTGCCTGCAAAAAGGTTAGAAACGCCATTTTAAACTTTTTTTCAACTTTTTACAGTGACCCCCGGATCTGCGCTAATCGCTTTACATAGATCAGCGCTATCCGCAGGGGGGTCCAGAACTTACCCCCCGTGGATAGCGAGGGCCAACTGTATATAAATGTAATATAAATCGAATAACACACTTGAAAGACTGTTAAAAAGCCAAGGACTATGTGTTAGCAAATGGTTAAAAGCTATTAACCCTTTTCAGTTCAAGCATAGATAAAAGGTTCATTCATATGTCTTTCTAAGCCTGCAGCAGCAGGACTTGAATCAGCCCACACAGTTGTGGAATGAGCAGACTTGGAGAAAGCCACTCATGTTGTCTGCCTCACACAAAGGTGAGCCTAGATCAGCTTTCTGAGAGATTACAGTGGAATGCAAACTGCAGCAACAAAGCTGAACATTGACTATAACCTGTTGCGGATTTGTGAATAAGCCCTAATCCAGGTCTTGAATATTTAAGGAACTGGAATATTTAAATTTGCCTTTTGACTTGTCTGGTTTTAGCACAGATGGCAGCATATTAAAAGATAACCTTTTAGAAATAAACTAGACACCTTTTAGAAAACATCTAAAGGCTCCAAAGCTAGCCCAGGGGAAGGTCTTCCAAGGTATCAGAGACCCCCCCCCCCAAGCAGCCATCTGTTGGCTCACTATAGTTAGGCTTACCATAGTCCCGGATATGGCCAGGACAATCCCGGTTCGGGGGTCCAAATCCCAGACTCCTGGCCGATCTCCTCATTGTCCCGGCCAGCTGGGACATTCCTAATGCACTGCGTCTTCTTCCAGCCTTGCGCGCCTGTAAACTATAGGTTGGAAGCACTGCGAGTTTCAAGCCCTTCCAGCATAGTCACGTATTTGCGCAAGGCTAGAAGCTCTCAGAAACGGCCAGAGTGAACTCAGGCCATTTCGAAGAGCTTCCAGCCTCGCGCAAATACGCGACAAGGCTAGAAGCACTCGGACGCTTTCCGAGACCTTCCAGCCTTGCACGCACCTGTGCGAGGCTGGGACAAAGTCCCCGGCCCTGCCGACATCGCTTCCGCCCCCCTGCATCGAGGGAAATTTGGTAAGTCGAATTATAGTTCCCAAGTCCCTGGCTGGGAAGGACTCTGGGAATCCTGCCCTGCTTCTTATGTGGGTGGATGCAGGTCAGGGCTGACATCCACTTCCTACTCCCCAGGTCTCTCGCCAGGTGCTTGAAACAGGGCTGCCTTCTCCATTTTACTTCCCTTCCCTTCCCTTCCTTCAGGACAGGTCGAGTTTGCCCCCTCTTCTCTCTTCCTGCCCCTTCTCCTCCTCCAGGCCTAGGCTCCCCCACAGTTCTTCATCCTCTTCCCCTTGCTCACTCTCCTTCCATGGCCAGCAGCTGGCTCTTTCCTGGCTTTCCATACCATTACGAAGGTTAGGCTCTGTATATTTGTTTTAAAACAGGGAAACAACCTCTATTTGGGGGGGGGGGGAGTTCAAACAGGAGTTACAGCACAATCCTAACCAACCTTCCAGCACCAATGCAGCTGCAATGCAGCCCCGAGATAAGGGAACAAATGTTCCCTCACCTTGAAGAGGCCTCCATGACTGCCCCCGCACTGCAAAATGCAGTGTGCACCCTGTTGGCACGGCTGCATTGGCGCTGGAAAGTTGGTTAGGATTGCGCTGTTATTCTCATTGCCCATGTTGTGCTTTAAATTGCACCTCAACCAATGTGGATCAGCTGCACACCACACACTGGTGCTTTTGGTACATAAATCATTTACATCCCCAATCTACCAATGGAGTACAATGCAAATAGGTTTGGAACAAAGTTTAAAAACAGAAAAAAACACTCTAATAATCTTCCCAACCCATCTAAGACAAGAGACATGATTTATGAAGCAGCATTCCTTCATTCCAATTAAAAGAGAGTCGTTGTCCCCTGCTAAGTTTGAGAACTGTGTGATGAAGAAGCTGGCAATCAGCATTGGAAACAACAGTTCTATGTTCACTGGATCAACGCCACATGTTCCATGTTTCTCACTCCAGACCAGCACAGCTATTAAGATATGCTGAACAATCTATTGTGCAGATGTTACTTCAAAAGCAATCTGATTGTTTTATTATACACAAACCTCAAATGATGCCCCCACTGCTCCTACTACCATTCAAACTGCCTCTGCATGCATGCCTTATTAAAGAGAGACTCGCATCACATTTTAAAGACAACACATGCTCGCCCCCTGCTACTGTAGCAATGGTCACACCCCTCTTATCTGATCCAGTGAGTGTATAACTTTAAGATAATACTCCTGAATGGAGCAGGGGCAGGAGCACATAGCAACAAATTAGCGGGGAATTATGAAGGACAGGTAAGACATTTCCTTCATATCCATCTCCAGGCTTGGCAGTACACAGTACTTCCAGAGGGGCAGTCAGTTCACTACATTTTGTAGCACCTTTAATTTCTTAGTATAAGTGTTTGTGAACTACAGTCCACTGCAACAAAGGTTATGCTTAGGCTTACCAGATCTCCAACCGGGACAGAGTGCTAGACCTTTAGGAGAAGGAAAGTGGGCAGGTGTAGCTTGTTAAACTTTAGAGCACAATCCTAGGCATGTCTACTCAGAAGTAAGTCCTACTGAGTTCAATGGGACATACTCCTGGGTAAGTGTGCATAGGATTGTGCTCTAAGAGTTTAACAAGTTACACCTGCCCACATTCCTTCTCCTAAAGGTCTAGCACTCTGTCCCGGTTGGAGATCTGGTAAGCCTAGTTATGCTGCAATAAAATTAACCAGTCTTTAAGGTGCTACTACAAGACCTTTTGTTTGTTTTTGCTTTGAATACTCGTATAAGTTTGTCGGCGTTTCAACACCACATGTAATCCGATTCCACGAACTTTTTCTCTCTCTCCATATATAAACCAACAATTGATTGGTTCAGGAACGCCACACAGAAACACAACAGGGGGTATAAAGCTCGACACACACATTTAAACCTCTCTTCCTCTACGGAAGTCACACACCTGGCCAGGGTGCTCACGGCTACGGCTGTACACTAGCAGCCTCTTGGCCACATGTGAAACTGCTTCAAAGGGACTTTTTTTGGTTTTGTTCTCGTTCTTAAATTTTAATACGACCGACGAGTCACTGAACCCGGAAACCGAGACAAAGAGCGCCAGGCTTAAGGAGGCGGCATACTCGGGGTTGGTTCCTCAGTCAGTGCACACGAGCAGCCAACTACCAGCAAGAAACCAGAGTCCCAGTGGGCCAGTCCAGCCCAGTTTGTCCCGTCGTATCTTCCTTCCTAGCGAAAAAAGTTCAGAACTTCCCCCCCGAACTTGCCAGGCAGCATCCCGCTCCCCACAGCTGCCCGGCCCACTTTGCGCCCCGCGACCTAGAGAAGCGACACTCCCTCCCTCCCAAGAGCAGCAGCACAAGTCGAGCGAGACGGGAGGGCCAGGCGGCGCCAGCCCCTCCTCCGCGCTCCCTTTTGCCCAGGTAGGTACTCACCAATTGTAGACCCTTGAGGACGAGGCGCCCAAGGCCCAGGTGGACGGTCGTGCACGCATTGCAGCTGGCTCGTTTGCCCGGTGGCTCGTTGGCGGGGACGGTGGTTTCGGCGTAGACCGGGGCGCCGTTCTCCATGGCCACGAAGAAAGGAAGCGGAGGAGTCGTCGCCGCTGCCGCAGCAGGTCCTGCAAGAAAACGAAAGGAAAAGGCAGCCCCGCCCTGCGGAGGCGGAGTTGCCCCCGAGGAGCCGCACACATCGCGGGGAGGTGGCTGGCGCCGGCAGGAGCCCTAAATTCCCCCCAGCCGGCTCCCCAAAGCAGCCTATGGAAACAACAAGTACTCCCGGGAGCCTCTGCTGAGGCGAGGAAAAGGCGCTTCCTCACCTCCAAGTTGTTGCTTACAGTGCCGCCGAATCCTGTTTACTTGAAAGTAAGCCCCATGGTGGAGTTCAACGGGATTTACACCGTAATAACCGAATATACTCCCTACCCGCCGCGAGCCTTGAATAGAGTACTCTGGAACTTAGATCTGAGCAACCATGAAGAGTCGCCTTAATTCCGTTTCACAAACCCGCAAAAAGGTCGGAAACGAGCCTCGCTTTCGCTCTGAACGAGCCCACAAACTAGGGTGATTGTGAACAGACAAGCCTCCTCCTCTTACAAGTTAAGCTCTACCTCCTCCATAGTCTCAGCAAGAAAGTTCAAGCAGGAATTCTATATTTCTTGAAGAGAAGTCAAGTAGTTTTAGTGTGTATATAGGGGTGTGCAGGTTTGTTTTTCCCACATCTGTACAGCATTTCCCAAAAAATACTATACCAATAACTCTGCTTTGAAATAGCTTTTCTGCTGTGCATCCCCCATTATAAGATCTAGACATAACTAGTGTGACGCAAGCTGAAGATGTCTTCCGGGGGAAAAAATACATTCATGTGACATGTTTACATTTGAAATGCAGCCATGGAAAATGCAATGCAAGCATGAAAATGGCCTTAAGAGGCAGTATGGTGGTGGTGAGTACTTGCAGCAGCTGTTAGTGTTGCAGAAAGATAAAAAGCAGAAGCCAGTTTTTGCAATTGCCAGTAAGTGTTTCTTGGGAAAATGGTGGCACGGAGTGAAAATTACATTTGACTGGATGTTTAGGTTTTTTCCCAAGTGACACTAAGAATACACTGACTGGAGAACATTATTTGAGAAGACTGGATGAATGAAATCACTCAGGTAGTTATTGTTTTATGATATGCTGACATAAGCTGGAATGAGGCTGGGAAAGGCACTCTATAAATATTTTAAATATATTTTAACTAGTCAGGTACAGTGGCTATCTGCATTGCCTACATCCCGTTCCTGCTTCCTGGATTTCTGAGTACATTGAGAACTGTGTTGAGGTTCTCCATAACACTTGGCAAGAGAATAAAAGAGACAGTCTTAAAAGGGCCTTTTTCAAAATATTACAAAAGCATAAAAAGAAAACTGACAAATTTGCGCGCACACCCCAACTCTGGTTTTTCACTCTTTGGAAGAATTCAAGATTAACTAGGGGAATTTCATTTTCAATCCCACATTAACATTCAGACATTACACCTTCCACAAAGTTTTCTTAGTAGGACTGTAAGTGTGCCCATGTACACTCATGGATAGAATGCTATACTCTTGAAACTGAGCGACCAGGGTAGAAAGCACTCTTATGGCATTTATCTGAAACACTTTTACTCAGAGCATTAAGATACCATCTGTGTGCACAGAGTGAGGTGGTAAACTGAAGTGGTAGAATTCTGGACTGTTCCACTTTGGATTAGAGGTGGGGAGTTGTATTTTTAATTCTCCCTGAGGCAAAAAAACCCCAAACCATGTACAGTATACAAGACTGCATGTAGCAAGTCAGGGAAAAGGGCTACACTAAACCTTTCCTCCAATGTGTTCACTTACTACATGCAGTGAGTGTATTTTGTGAGGAAGCATTACTAAATGTGATGCCACAGCTGCAGCCTGAAGTAGAGCTGTCGAGAATTTTACCCCCTCCCCCACTTCTGTGTAATGTCTGGGCAATGCCTGTTAATTTCAGTGTGATTTGCTTCCATACCAAATATGAATAAAATGATAAAACTTGAAATTCAGTGACCTACTTCACAAAGATACATGGGAGAAGGCAAAATATTGTACACTACAGTATACAGATTGCATAAAAAGCTTAACATTGATGCTCTACAACATGCACTGAAAGAAGAGTTCAAGCCATCCAACTCTCTTTAAACACAATGCTTATACACTCCTGAAAACTGATCTGCAATATTGAAGTTTTTATGCATCTCAGGTTATACCAGCACTTCAAGTTATTCCTTTAAGCATATTCAAGTCTTCAGTCTCCCTCTTGTGGACATCAGTAGAAGTACAAACACATTTTTCCTCTAGTACTGTACAGTACAGGGGGGTTTAATGTTTGTTACCACAACTCCCCAAGAATACTGTACCGTCAGAGGCATACCTAGGGGGTGCGGACTGCACCAGGTGACCCCCTCGGGAGGTGACACCACTAGTGGCCAAAATTGTGAAAACTTTGTACAGTATTTATGAATATACTGTTGTATACATTCAATGCGTAATTTCATGCAAAATGCAATGGAACAAACTGTTTTGTATTATCTGTATTCTATCAAAAGTTATGGCCAAATAACCGGAAACAAACAAACACAGCTGTCTTATGTAACAAAAAGTTGATTTCCTTCACTCAAAACAGACCAATGAGACTGATCGTTCTGAGAGCCAAGTGAGTTAGTGATTTGTTGGGTGACCTTATTATATATTAAAATTATATATTAAAATACATAGTTAATGGGGTGACACCATGAGTTACAGGGACCGGGTGACACCAACCCTAGTGACACCACTGACCAGGAGGAGTAATCTGTAGAAATACATAGTCCTGCATGATGGGCATCTTTTGTAGAACCCAGCTCAGCCCAATCTTGTTTCTCCCTATTCACCTCTGGGATCCATCGGGGGGGGGGGGGGAGAGACACGCTGAGCTCTCGCACTGAGTGACTATGGTTTAAAACCATAGCGACACCTCTGTATACAGTATATACATTTAGCAACCTCTCATGTTGCAGCTAGTTGTGATCCACGTTTCAAGAGCCCCTATAGAGTAAAACAATTGGTCCATCTAGTTCACCATTGCCTAGACTTACTGGCAGTGGCTTTCTAGGATTTCACACAGGAGTCTTCTCCAGCCCTACCAGGAGATCCCAGGGATTGAACCTAGATCTTCAGAGCTTTGTGACCCCTTTTCCACACTTCTCAGGATCCCCCTGGCAGATGCAATCCATACTTTGAGAACCCCTGCTCTAGTTTATTCAGGCAACCTAGCCTATGGTAGGCTGAGCCAGGTCAAGACATACAGGAAAAGACTCGCAACCCAATCCTAACCAACTTTCCAGCACTGATTCAGCTGCAATGCAGCCCTGAAGTAAGGGAACAAATGTTCCGTTACCTTGAGGAAGCCTCTGTGACTGCCCTCTCATAGCAGAATGCTGTTGGCACAGCTGTATCGGTACTGGAAAATTGGTTAGGATTGGGGTGTAAGACAGGGTTTGGATATAAGGAGGGAAGTGAATGGCAACAATCTCTTGGTAGGCATCACTCCCTGGGTCATTCCATGTCAAATCACCCAATGAAAAATCCATTTTGGAACTTGATGTCACGGATTTTGCTCATTTTTGGTACATTTGTACCTTACCATGAGATGTCAATGTGAGTAGATAAATAGGTACTGCTTGCGGGAAGGTAAACAGCGCTTCATGTTCCAGCTGCATGCTACGCGCTGCGGCAAGGAGAGTCATGCCGGCCACATGACCACAGAGGCGTCTTCGGACAATGCTGGCTCTTCGGCTTTGAAATGGAGATGAGCACCACACCCTAGAGTCGGACACGACTGAACTTAATTGTCAGGGGATACCTTTACTATGAGATGTACAAAAAAATCTGAATTTTTTTAAACATCTGTTTTTGAGATATTGAATGTTCAAAATTGCCTAAAAATGCCAAAATTCACTTGTCACCATACCTTCAAATGCTATTTACAAGATAACGATGGCAGCTACAGACATGGGACATGTGTCATTTTAAGGCTTATGAATAGGGCGTTCGTTTGATATACAACATGACACAATTGTAAATTTACAAGAAATTCAAAAATATTCAAATATTAATTGTGAAATTTTGGAAAATTGAACTTTTTAAAAAAAATTCAAAAAAATCACACTTAAAGGTATATGTCTTGTAGTCAATCATTCAAAATTTCAAGATGGTATCTCAATGGTATCATACAAAAATTAAATTTTCTTGTTGGCAGTGACCAGGACTTAAACCCCTCAAGTCCACAAGAAAATTTAATTTTTGTATGATACCATTGAGATACCATCTTGAAATTTTGAATGATTGACTACAAGACATATACCTTTAAGTGTGATTTTAAATTTTTTTTAAAAATTCAATTTTCCAAAATTTCAAAATTGAATATTTTTGAATTTCTTGAAAATTTACAATTGTGTCATGTAGTATATCTAATGAAAGCCCTATGCATAAGCGTTAAAATGACACCTGTCCCATGTCTGTAGCTTTTATCGGTATCCTGTAAATGGCGTCTGAAGGTATGGTGACAAGTGAATTTTGGCATTTTTAGGCAATTTTGAACATTCAATATCTGAAAAAAAATCTGAAAAAACCCCAATTTTTAAACATCTCATGGTAAGGTACAGATGTACCAAAAGTGAATAAAATCCATGACATCAAAGTTTCATGCATTGGTTGATTTCACATGGAATGACACCCCCCACCCCCCCGGTCTTTTTTCTGGTATGGCCAGTTTTAGGTTTGGAGATTGCTGCAATATTGGGCTCAATTTTAATTTCAAAAGGAACCATGAAATAAGTCTATAAAGGTGTTTAAGAAATACAGATGTATAAGAAATACAGATGTATAAACTTTGTAAAAAAATAGAGGAAGCACTGTCCTTGAGAGTAGCGCACTTTCCCATAGGGGTTGCCTCCAGGCTCAAAACTGCTACAACAGTGTATATTCGGCTAAATTAGGACAACTTTCTTTCTTGATAGGATATCTCAAGCTCAGGGGATATGGCTTGTATATAAGCAGAGAGGCACCAATTTCATGCAAGGGTCACCTTCATAGTGGTTTATATGTGCCCCAGTAGGCATTGTTTGAAAATGAAGCTGTCAGAGGAGGGGTCATAGTGAACTTATGATTAAAGACATGAAATTTCAGATATGAAATTTAGTGATCAAATAACAAAGGAGCAGATTGCAATAGCATTAAATTCCTTTATACATTGAGATGGACAACAAACATGGGAGGTGTTGCATGGTATACTCAACATGCATGATCAATCTATAAAATCAAGCGCTCCTTAGGATATGCCTGATCTTTTAATGGATCTATTAGTACTGGGGGTCTGTTGGGTAAGCAACAGTGAAAGAGATAAACACAGAAGCATGGATCTGAATTTATAACCTGTCAACATATACACACTATAGAAGGATTGTGATTGACTCACATACATACACACACAATTTCACAACCTAAGCCAGAAGTTTCTAATCTTGCGTAAGTATGTTGGTCTCTGTTCTTTCAAAGTCTATTGTTTTATCAAAACTGAAGATTGAATTCCACAGACAAGATTTTACTACCTGCTGAAGAGAGATTGTTCTAAGTTGCTACTGATAAGATTAATCAAGGTTGTAAGGGTTGTGTCTTAATTTTGCAACAATTTCATTTAAAAGATGATTTGGTCAACATGGGTACATTTCTTAGTTAAGGAAATACTTTTTCTCTTGTAAGTGCAGTAAGTTGTGAAACCTCATGTCTTTCCAAATTTTCTTTTAACTCAGGGGGAGAAAAAGAGTACTGTATACAAGTAGTTGTAGAAGTTGCAATCACATGATGTCTGTCCAAGACCACAACTGGCCACCATGGTTCTTCTCTGTCCTTACTCCCATCAGCTGCTTCTGTACATAAGCTTGCTTAACTACCTCAAATAAACCCAGGAGGTGCTTTTATCCATAGAGCAGTGATCAAACATATGTGCTCACTTTCACAAACTGCTAAAGCTGAAGAGCTCAGGCTCCAGGCAACAATTAGGTATCCATTTGTCTAACCCTTGCCGGAACAAAAAAAGTGTACTTTGCTAATCTGGTGCGGGGGTCATATGTGCCACAAAGGAAGTCATTTAGATAAAACGGTGGTAGTCTCGAGAGTGACACTAGCAAAAAACAAAGAGAGGGACCCCTTCATTAAGTATATTCCTTTGGCAGTAAATAGAAAAGGCGGCGCACACACAAAAATGGGTCAGTAATAGCGATGTTTTTGTACATACAAAAGTGACTGAATGAATGTTGCTGATCAGTTTTGATCAGTTTTGATTTCTGACTCCATGCATTTTCAATTTTCCACATGATCCCAACATGTTAGAACAAACAGTGCAATTTACAAAAATGTACAAGGGGCCAGTAAGCACGAAGCACAACACAACTGATTTCATTAAGGTTGAGGACTACAAGCAATATAGTATGTAGAACTGGCGGGCTGGCTTTTTAACAAATCGCTTTTAACAAATGTAAATGGGGATGACCCACTGGGGCTGTTTGTTTTAATTGCTTTTAATTATTTTAATTCTTGATTTTAAATGTATTCATGTATTTTAATGTTTTTGTTGTAAGCCGCCTTGGTTGCCCTGGTGGGAGAGAGGCGGGGTAAAAATTCTATAAATAAAATAAATGTAGAAGACTGAAGTCAAAGTTGTGTCATTTTTTCCCCATTTCTGTGAGTCAATTTGACCCCAATACTGTATCTGGGCAAAGGCTAGACAGCCTTAATACAAAACACTGTGTAAGTACCATTGAATTGACTAGTCACTAGGACTTACTTTTGAGCAGAAAAGGATCGCACTGTATGTTAAGCTGACAATTTTCTACTTAGCCCAAGTGCTATTGAGCTAATTTATGCATTGCCATAATAGGTGGTTTTATTTTAATTACGTGTTCCTTAATCCTTTTTAAAAGTAACACACCACTACTTTTCTCTTCCAGTGGCCGGCAACTGTTCACTTACCCCCCAGTAATCCATTTGGAAAAGAAGTCTCCTCTCCAGAAATAATTATGTCTTAATAACACTCTCGATGTTGCACTAGAAATACTCTGACTAGGACGTTAGCAGATCCATAATACCCAACTCACAGCGCAATCCTATTGTGCAGCGAGAATGGTGCAGCGAGAACGGGAGGCCACAGAACGGAAAGGGGATTCAAATCCCCTCCAAAGGGGGATTCAAATCTCCCCTCTCCTTCAAAGCCTCCCGCCCTGCCCTCCCTCGCTGGTTACACCAGGATAGGATTGCGCTGTCAGTTTTGCAAGAAAATATTTCAGGTAGTTAGAACTTCTCTCATCTAAAGAAAGTGTGAATTTGCAAGTTTTTACTTGTACTACTTTAGGTAAAGGTGACCCCTGACAATTAAGTCCAGTTGTGTCCGACTCTAGGGTGTGGTGCTCATCTCCATTTCAAAGCCGAAGAGCCAGCGTTGTCCGAAGACGCCTCTGTGGTCATGTGGCCGGCATGACTCTCCTTGCCGCAGCGCGTAGCATGCGGCTGGAACACGGAGCGCTGTTTACCTTCCTGCAAGCGGTACCTATTTATCTACTCACATTAACATGCTTTGGAACTGCTAGGTTGGCAGGAGCTAGCCAAGCTACAAGAGCTCACCCCGTTGCGGATTCGAACTGCCGACCTTTCGATTGACAGCTCATGATTCAGCGGTTTAACCCACTGTGCCATCCGCAAGCGTAATTTTTTTGCAGCTTTCTGTTGCAGCACTTACTAAATCATGTATTAGGGTCAACTATTTCTTATGCTGCATTACATTTCACATTCACATTTTTTTTATACCACCCTTCCTCCAAGGAGCTCAGAGTGGTGTACATATTTCCTCCCCTCCTTTTTTTTTGTCCTCGCAACAACCCTGTGAGGTAGGTGGGGCTGAGAGATAGTGACTGCCCCAAGGACACCCAGGAAGCTTCGTGACTGAGCGGGGATTTGAACCTGGATCTTCTAGGTCTAAGTCCGACTCCCAAACCACTACACCATCCTACACTACAGATACCAAGAGTTCTGTCTGCTTGGTATCACTGCATCAACAAGATAGGTTTACCCTGCCCCAGAGGCGTTGTCTGATATGGGGCGGTGGTGCGGTGGGCCCCAGGGCGTAGGGGCGGAGAGGCTCGGGGGGGCGGGAGCCTCCCCAAGTTCCGTGTTTTTTTTTTCCTGTTTTTTCTTTTTTTGGCGATTTTTCGCCGATTTTAAGTTAAAAAAAAGCGGGTATTTTAAAAAGTATGTATGCTTTGCCAGAACTAACTTGAATAGGACGTTCCCTCGACGATCTTCCTGCTCCCGGGAGCTTCTCCCTGCGCCCGTGAGCGGGACTCTGTACCGCCCCCAGCAGAACTTTCCGTAGTTTGCGCATGCGCAGAACCACGGAGTCTCCAGGGACGTTCTGAGCATTCGCAAACTCCCTGGAGCGTCCCTGGAGATGCCGTGGGTCTGCGCACGTGCGGTACAGAGTCCCGCGGCCGGGTGCACGGAGGAGCTCCGCCCAGGAGCAGGAAGAACATCGTCGAGGGACATCCTATTCAAGTTAGTGCCGGCAAAGCATACATACTTTTTAAAATACCCGCTTTTTTTAGGCAATAAAACTGTCAAAAATAGGTTTAGATTTTTGACAGTTTTATTGGGGGCGTTGCGTTTTCCGCCCCAGATGGGGGGGCGCCTAGCGACGCCACTGCCCTGCCCACTGCTAAATCGAATTCTAAATGTGTTTATGTTGAATAGGTACAGCATACCAAGTCCACCTCTTTGAGCTGCTAATAGTCACTTAAAACATGAAATAGCTAGGGGTCAACCTACCTGAAAGGATGTTTCTGCCCTTATATCTCATAGAGATCACGGATTCGGATCTATTTGACACGAACCTTGTGCAACGTCTGAGTGAAGGAAGAATGGAAAATGGCATTCTAGGTGATGGCTCCCCAATGCACTTTTTCCCTAGAAGGGAGACAGAGCACATTCTAACACCTATGCTAGACTTTGCTATTTGGCTGGTGTTTAGTGGCCAGGGTTAAGCTTAATGTATTTTATATTAGTGTATTTTAGTAAGGTTAGTATGCCTTATCCACTATCTTAACCCTTTTCATTAAAAATGCACTAAGCTAAGCATTTGCACAGACAAATGTTATTTGCCTATACTTTTGTTTGCTGTATTAGCAAGAGATACATTCTCATGAAAGCTGTACTATCTATCTTCTGAAACACATTTGTCTAGTCTCTACAGAAAAGCTCATACTTTCCGAAAATTATTATGTGAACAAGATACAGATGTGAAATACAAAAAACCCTCCTTACAAAATCTTAGCTGAACAAATATATGGTTTTAACATGCAAGCAAGTTTTAGGCTTGTTGCAATTCAATGCTTTAATATAAAAACATTAATTGAAATTAAGATGTGTTACTTACCTCAACTGCAGCTAAATTCGTGCACACCTTAATGCACATCAAAATGTTCGTTGCGTTTACACAGTAATAAATCTGTTCAAAGGTACAATTTGTGCCATGCATTTGATTAGCAATGAAAAGCTTCATGCAGTCTTCTGTAAAGTTGCTCCTTGTCAGATTAAGCATTTGTTCAATAAAGTTACATTTTTAGATTTAAAACCATTATTTAAGCTCTTATCAGGTAATTCGGGAACTGGAAATGTTTAATGATATTTTGTTTTTGGAATTCTCAATCCAGATAGCTTTACAATCAAACATGCTTCCAAAAATATCTTTGAATGAAAAAGACCCCAACCCAAAAGCAGACCACTGACCTTTTAAATATGTTGGGTCTCAGAATGTAGAAATTCTGCACTGGAGAGAAATCTCTTCTGTACTGAAAGTTTTAGAAGCAGCACTTTCAAGTATACTGTAGCACGATAAGCAGATCCAGTTTTACCTTTCTCCACTGCCACATATATTGGTCAAAGAGCCAGGAAAGTAGGTCTCCAACATGCTTGAACTTTTTGGACTGGTTTCTTTGAGCAGCAGCCCCACATATCAAAACTGATTCCTGAAAGTGAAGGAAGTTTCAAAAGCAACTGGATATATAGCATGTGGCTCTGCTGCTCATACAGGAAACCCACCGATCAGGTACACACTTGGAGTAGTTCTGTGGAGTCAAGCTCATATACTGTATATCCTGCACCAGTAAAGAAACTGAACCCCATAACCTTATTTTAGGGACCATAATTTAAAGCTCTAGTTCAGGACAACCATCAATGAACAGTTCTGTTGGGAACTGTTCAAAGCCTAGGATCGTGTACAAGACACGGCACTAAAGTGAAGAGCAGAAGTTAACCTAACAATGAATTTCGTTTTTAATTTGCAATCCTATCAAGACATTTGACAAGAACTCTTTTGATTGCTGCACGTCATCCACCAACTATGGTTTAGCTAGGACTGGGAATGCAACCTTAACAACAATCCCTCTTCCCCCTTACCTTGTTTCATTTGCTTCTCTGGTTAGAAATCCTGATTTCTTTAAACAGTAGCTCATGAAAAGCCAGGAACTCCGTGGTTTAACCAGGATGTAAAACTTGAGTTTGAAGATTGTTTAAAACCCTCATTTGTTAAGTCACAGTTCTCGTCTCTGCACAAGTCATGGAGCTATTGTTTAAAGAAAGCAGGAAGTAAACATCAGGCTGCCATGCCAGAGTGGGAGGGAGGATGCAGGCTCATTAGGCGTAAGGTAACATTCCTGCTCCTAATCAACCATTGTTAGTTATGTAAATAGAACACCTTGGAAGTAGTTGAATGGCGCCCAGTGAATGGTCAGAACTATAGGTAAGCAAATGTGGATCTGATCAGCCCCCTTGGAGATCACTGGGTGCACCATATAAGGTAAACATTATGTTGCTTTAGACAAGCACTCAATATTGTCTTCTAGAAGTGCCAAAGTTGGCTAAACTGGTACAGAAAGCAACTTGTAAAGAAAAGAAAAGAAAAAAGAGGGTATGTGTGAAACTGGCGGTGGCTTTACCAATAAAGGCAAGTATATATTCTTCAGTAAAAATTGCACTGGCAATCTACTGTATTTAGATCCATATGCTGAAAATAAATAAATTTGAGGATTACAGGTCTCACATCCAAGGGATCCCAGATTCAGGACGGGTCTTTATGTAAAGAAATGTCTGAAAAACATTATCCTGTTTACCCTGAGAGGAGTATTTATGGCTTTTCTATATCTAGATACATTCCAGAATTCCATTTCAAGTATTCCCTCCCTACTAAATCACCAAATTGCTTTTTACACTACTAAATTTTATTCAACTTTTTAAAACCCAGGAATGTATCAAGCACTCTGAGGTTCAGTGGAGAATCCTCAATAGTGTAACACACTATTTTAACATGCAAGGTTTGTCCAAATAGTACAATACACCATTTAAATCGCATACAAGATCAGGACAGTGTCAAGTCATATTCCAAATGAAGTGTTCAGTTTTATTTGAGTTAGTTTATTGATGGTGCACAAACGAACAACAATTGATCGATCTCTTTCCAACAAAACTAGTAAATCCTTTCCCTTGAGGTTAATTTGTAAAATTGCACTAACTAAAAACGTTGTGAGACCAATATAAATTAAGTGCCCATGTTGCATATCACCATTCCAACTCTTCAAGCAGCGTTTTGCATTACAAATGATTAAGTGGATGTTTTCAATTTTACAGAATTACACTGACTTAACAAAATCCAGGAATTAGATACTTCTGTATGCCACATTGTACTGTGAAGAGCAGTCTTACACTGTGTGATAATTTTCCATCTGTACAGTTCCCTTTTACAAAGTTGGGCAACACAAAGACATCAACTGCTCGACCTTCTCCAAAAGTTTTTCAGCTCCCTAGTCCCAGTCACTGAAGGAAAGGCAGAGGCAAGTTTAAATTATCCCAGAAACCGAGTAAATGGCTATATTTGGTGTCTTCAAGATGCTTCACCTTCTGTGGGGGATGTAGGTGTCGTTGGGGAGACCAGATCTGGTTTTCGTGACATTCTGTCCAATTCAGCTTGAACATCTGTTAAGACAGGCTTCTGGCCTACATACAGAAGATGATACAAAACAATCATTTAAATGAAACTTTTTCCAGAAGTATTGTATTTTCTAACCAATTCCTTTGGAAGAAATGCAATTATCTAGATGACAGCTTAAAAGACAGAACTTCTACCTATAGATTTGGCTATCAGTGACTATGATACTATGAGGCTACACAGTTCTCAGTTTAAAATACTACGCAATATTTCTGAGTGAGAGAATCCAAGCAATTTATTTTTAGGGTTAGGGTTACAGAGGTCAGTATAATTTATTACTACAAAGTATTCCCAGCAAAAATGATAAACAGCCAGTTCAAACATATAGCTTCTGACATGCCACAATCCTTTCACATGAAAGAGAAGAAAGGCTGGCACACTGTTTGACTGACTGGACAAGTATCATGAATGACTGCTTACCCAAGTACTGTCAAATATTCCATAAGCCGATGATGCTCCCATAATTGGCCTGCTGCCTATCTAGTACAACTACCTTTAGAAACCGACTTAAAACAAAAGAGACAGCAACTTAAAAAATAGTAACTTAAAAAATAGTAGCCATACTCCAATGTTCCAGGATAAAGGCCAAAAAGAACTGTTCAGTGAATAATTTATATACAAAAATCTTACCCTAACATGGTTAAAAGATATAACTATTCTAAAAAATTAAACTGTTGTGGCAAAACAATTGTTTTTGAAATTAGCATCACCTGTTGATGGTCAAACAGGTCTGCCCCTATCGATGCACAATACGATCACAGCTGTTGGTGGAAGAGGGGTGGGGAAGAAGGGGAATGCCATTGAACTTAAGTTTAGGTTGACCGATGATGTGAACTGATGAAGGCCACTGATGTTCCCTGAGCTGTCCCCCAGCTCCAACTTCTGCCCTGGGTCCTCACCATCTCACTCCTATTTAACACAGTAGAAGTTGCACAGTAAAGAGAGACTGATCTCTCTGCTATCCAATGGAAGCGAAGCAGATCCCATCAACGAATGGCAATAATCACAACCAGGATCAATAAAATATTAAAAACACTGGACTATATTCTGCTCATCGATCCAGTTAGTGTTATTTTATTGTTAGTATGTTAGCATATCAAAAGGTTTGGAGGTGTGCTCTAGTTAGGAGGAGGTTCATAGTTAAACTATTGGAAGAAACATGGGGATAGGGAAGAGAGTTTTAGGTATTCTTCCCATCCACTTCTCTGCCCCAATGCTACCTTCAGTTTGAAAGTTTTCACAACTCGATTCATGTAGCAATACAGACTGTCTTCTATCCTTCTCTCTCCAGCAGCCAACCAGAAGATTTCATTCCCATCAGAGTTTGACTCCTAGCTCCAGTTCTGCTGTGTTCTTCCACTGTACCAGCCACCATCAGTCAGTATTCATAAGAGAGAAGGATGTAACTGAAGCAATGTTTCTCTCTAGCTCCTTTTTAAATACGTGGATACAGCTGATCTGGTTTGTTATAAATAAACTATTTGTTTATAGTTCTTAGAGCAGTCATCTGTACAGAAACATGGAGTGAAGTTCTGCACACATGCAGATCTCAGAAGCTTCCAGAGCACTGTCGAACCTTCTGTACCTGTTCACAAGTGGGAGAAATTCCAAGCAATTCAAGAGTGGGAAGAACATCCTTTGAAGACTTCCCCTTAAGTTCAAATTGTAGCATTTGAAGAGAGAGCTATAGTTGGACACAGACCTGTAGGATGGACAGTCGGGCGGGTCATGTGTCTGCACAGAGGACTACTTGAAGAACTATAGTTACAGGTAAGCAACCTTCCTCCTTTGCAGTCTCAATGCAGTCATAACCTATTGGTTATGGTTATATTGGTTATATATAGAGAGAGACATATATATAGACTAACTAACTGTACACCTTTACATGAAAGTGGGTACAACTCAATCAGGAGAAGAAATTCTGCAGCACGGTACGCCCAAATGAGGCATCACTTCATGTCTGGGGCACAGTGCTTGATAAAGATGGTGTAGACCCAACTATTTTCAACCGCTGTGCCTTTTTTGCTCTTACTGGGCCCCTGGTAGCACATAAAACAGCCAGTTGGTCTGGCCAGAATGATACAGTTCTATAAACATAGAAAGGGCTAGCTTAATGTCCCACAAATGCAGAGCTCTTCCCAGTTCTGAAGTTTGTTTTCCCTCAAAGCCTGCCAATATTAAATTTTGATTAATCTCAAGCATATCTGGGAGGCAGAGATGGCAACAAAGTGAATTCTCAGAAGAGTTAGCCAGACCTGTAGGTGGATACTGTATTGTAGGACTGTCCTGGATAAAGGCATGTCTTGGTTGAAAGTTGTTAGGCACTGCATAGGCACTGAAGTTTCGACATTGCCAAATAAGTCTTGTACATTTCCTTGAGTGGTCAAAGCATCCTTTAATTCTCCCTCAATACTGATTAAAGTTGAATCCTCCACAGCATTGGCTTTAGTGTTTCAAGGTAATGGTGTAGTATTTGGCTTTGATTCTCAGAAAGGAGGATTAGGTGGAAGAGTAGGTGAAGGTTTTCACCATCTTGAGCAGAGGTGCAAATAAGATTAGCCTTGACTGTTACAGTGTTATCAGTGTAGTCAGCGTTAAATTTATGGACCCTGTTGATGACCTTGCCAATTGGCAGAAAGGGGGAATGCACAAAACAGAGCCTCTTCCCAAGCAACTATGAATGCATCCCCAAAGAGTGGGTAGCATGTCCTGCACAGCTGAACTCCTGGCATGTTACGTTGTGACTCACGGCATGGGATAAATTCTAGAGCGAAACCAATCCCTTAGCAAATTAACTCTGTTGAGGCGTTCCAAATCAGAAATCTTCTTGTAAGCATCAGTATCTGCCTCAACAATGCATTTGACTTTTAAACAGACAATTAATTCAGTCACAACAAACATGAGACAAAACTAAATGATGGCTCGCCCGAAACCCAGAGTCTGAGCGAAGGACTCATGCTTCCTGCATAAATCTGAACGTTGCTATCCCTTCTGATGGGATGAAACCTGTTTACTAATGCTTCAACATTGAAGGCTTATGCCTAGGATTTAGCTTCATGCTTCTCACATGAGGCTGAACGTTTCAATCCCTTTTGGGATTGTGTTGGCAGCTTCAATTGAGAAGACTTATATGCAAGCCTTAGCTCCATGCTTCCCACATGAGCTGGGTGCCAAAAACCATTTCAGGATGGATTCTGTGTAAGCAGCTTCGATTCAGAAGGTGTATGTCCACGTACCAGCTCCATACAACCAACATGAGTCTAAATATCACAACTGTGGTTCATTCTGTGAAAACTATTTTTTTTAACCTATGAGAGGAGATAAATTCAGAGAAATGGCGAGGTGGACAATTTCTTACTTGTTTTTATTCTCCTTCCTTTTGTTCTTATAGCAACAGTAAGGGGACAAAATAAAGAAATATGAGGTAAGATATTTTTTTCTCTCATTTAAAGATCAGCCTATTTGCCAAATGGTAAAGTGGGAAGAACACGCTATTTTTTAAAAAAAACTACAAACAATGAAATGAATAAAAAGTAAAAATTGAGGCATTCCCCATGGGTGCTGGTTATCTAAACTTTTTCTTTACTATAAAGTCGTGAGTTATATGACAGATTGCTAGAAAGTGGGGAAAGGCTGTATTTTTGTTCTTTGCCCTACCACTCTCCATATTACATTTCTGCTCTGGATAGGTTTATCTCTAGTTTTAAATCACTCTTTTTACATGGCAGACTAATATAGTCTTGAGAAACCAAAATGGATTTGCACACCCCACGCCATCACAAATATAATTACATAATCACACCTGTATCACACTCATAAGTGCCTGTTGCAGAGGACACTGCTACTGTTTAATTTTTTTATAACTCAAAAAGGTTTGTATCCTTCTGCCTCCAAAACGGCAATCAAAGCAGTTTGAAACAAAATAAAATCAAAGTGTTCTCACCTGACTTTTTTGTAGATGGTGGTATGTTGCTGCCACTGCTACCACCAGTTCCCCCTACACCTCCAGGACTGCCACCACCACCAGGTCCCCCGGGTGATCCAGTTTTCTTAGTCAGCAAACTGTTGAAGAAGTTAGCAAGGACTCCTTCACTTGTAGCTCCAGCTAAAAAACAAAACAAAAACACAAAACACACATTTGTTGTTTCAAATGCACTGACACCTTGTATTAATTTAGTATGAAGTCTTCTCTTATTTACGACTCTCCCCAAAATAAAAATACACATAATCAACACTAAGTTTCTAAATGGCTCTTTTTTAAAAATTCTGTCAGCAAGGGCGTTTCTTTTAGACATGAAATATACCATGACAAACATCCCAACAGAGTTTATTACAAAAACGAAACAATTAAATCAGTTCTTTTTCTACAAGCCATATATTTGGAAGTTAAGTGGACCAAATTACAAGGGGGGGCATATCCAAGGATTCACTTATCCGTGGATAGCGGGGGGCCCTGCGTCCATTACCTTAATCAAGAGTCCAGCACTGGCATGAAGCCAGTGCATCTCTTTCTTTAAACAAACGCCAAGCAGGCTCCTTATCCTGCTTCACATTGGGAGCCTCTCTAGTATGCAGGCTGCTTGCCTGCTCTGTGTAAGGAGCCTGCTCGGTGTTTGTTTAAAGAAAGAGATGTGCTGGCTTTACGCCAGCGCTGGACCCTTAATTAAGGTAATGGGTGCAGGCTGTGTGTATGGGCGCCGCAGGGATAGCGTTCCCCCATCCGGAGGGGGCAGGAACCTATCCCTCGCAGATACAGCCCCCCTGTAGTTCTCTAAATTGCCATCCAAACAAATTCTATTCCAACTCATTCAAAGACACTTCCTATCTTGAAGACAGACTGTTTCATTTCCCAAAGATTACCACAGTTTTCAATCACAGTTTTCAGACTACAAAAGGCAAGTAATTGCTTCCTATAGTTTGAAATTTTAACTGTTTATCAGACAATATTCTGCAGAAAAGTGAAAATTTTAGGACACACAATTGCTGCCGATATACAATGTAAAGTCAAGTATACAGAAGATTTTTTTTAACTGTTCATTCCCATGTTTCACCTTTCATACTAGGATCAATTTTTTTGGATCCAGCAGGGATGGGAGTAACACTGGCAACGTTGGACGTTACTGATCTGTTTGGTGTCCTAGGGGACCCTCCAGGAACTCTTGGTGAGGTATCCTAGAAAGAATTTGATAAAAGCATGAAGTACTCAAGCTGAAACAACAAGCTTCCAAAAAAAAATCCTCTTACATTAAAAGTTACATGAGAAAAGCAGCAAGAAGTATTTAAATTAGAAAGTGAAGTGCTACCAGTAAGAGTCACATAGTTACAGTTGATTCAAGCAATTAAAAGTAGTAGTTTTAAAAACTATGGGGGGGGGGGGAGAGTCAATGTTGCATTCACCACCACCACCCTAGTTCAACAGCTAGAAGCATTGTAGCAAAGGTGTGTCTACACATCACCCATATAACAACTATGGTGAAATAATTCCGTCACTTTACTACACTATATAACCTGCATAAGGTCTGATTGCAAAAAAACACTGTCCAGAAGGTATTGAAAAGAATAGAAGTCAAAAATTTAGTTTTGACCGTCCCCACATGAACATGTTCACAAATAGAAGTTGGAAGAGCACTGAAATGCACATATAGCAAACAAAGCAACATCAACTAAAAATTATTCTGGAGCCCCAAAAAGTCATCTGAAAAATCTACACATTAATGCAGAGTTTCCTAAACTGGGTCGTCGCGATGCCCCAGCCCGGAACAAAGAGTTGCTACACCCTTAAGGGGTGTGGCGACCCACGGTGACGTTGACGGCGCATCCAGGATTGCAACGCCACCACTGCAGACTAGAAGTGCCTGTTTTACCTTCATTAGTGACTTTGGAGGTCCTCCCAAGCGTAAGAGTGGCCCTCCGATGTGATCATGACCCACTTCTGGTTTTACGGTGAAACCGGAAGTGGGTCGCAATCGTGTTGGAGGGTCGCTCCGATGCTTGGGGAGGCCTGCAGAGGGGTCCACAGGCTCCCTACACATTCCCCGGAGAACCTCCAAGGCTATCAACGAAGGTAAAACGGGCACTTTTAGTACGCGGCGGCAGTGCAATCCTGCCATTGCTACTCCTGGGAGCGAGAGGAAGTGCTTAGGGCACTTAGGGCAGCGGAGGCTCTTCCCAGAGTTTGGGAACCACTGTATTCATGAATGGGGTTTGGGGGAAGGGGATTTGTTTTTCCCCTGTGAAACAAGACAAAAAGGAGCAATAGCTGAAGAGGCATGCTCTACAGTAGTACGATGCAATAGTTCATTAAAAATATGAACAGAATATACTGCTTAATTTTTTAGAAATTAAAGTATTTATTACTAACCACTGGCCTTCCAGCTGCAGTTGGTGGTTGCTTCGCTAACAGAGACTACAAAACAAGAAGAAATACAGAGTCAGATATTTTGCCAAGAATGTGGACAATACTATACATACAGCTTAACTTAATGCAATATTGTTTAAATGAAAAGCAATGGATACAGATCAATCTGTACCTGCTGCTTCATCAGAAATACTTGGTCATCTTCTGCTACTATCTCTTTCTCATGTACAAACTGCAATAAGAAAAAAAAAAGAGGTTACTGGACTAGTTAAACTGTTGATGTGACCTAGCACGGCTCTTTTGTGAACAGTTAAAGTCTGTTTTCTTGGTTATTGACATGGATGCTGTTATGGCTTTTACTTGTTTTTTTGTCATTTTAGCTCGTTTAATTTTTAAACAAATGTATTTTTTAAAAAATACCTTAGCTACCTTGTAGCAGAAAAGCAATAACCATTTTAACAAAAAGCAGACTTAATTTGACAAACCCTTTGACATATTTAGATCAGCTATTTAGCTTCTGTGTTTGTGAAAAAAATGACAAATTTATGATTGAAAACTACTTGCAATCAAGAATGATACCATTTCCAAAGTTTTCTTCTTAAGAAAAACTGTATAAAACTGAAGTTATGGAAGGCAACATGCATGTGGGTTCAATATTGAGACAAAAATGAAAGGATAGCTTGGAAAATACTATACAACTATACCCCTCCACAATTCCTAAAGTTGTGTGTAAATGGTGATGTTACAAACACCATGATGCATGCAGGGAGAGGGTGCTTCATGGTAGCAACCTCATTCCAACTTTCTTCAAAACTTCCATTTAAAGAACTGTCTGCTCCCACATGATCCTGCCTGCCCACTATTGTCTTCATGTCCAATAGTAAGTTCACTCCCCCCACCCCAATTTGCTTTGATGAAGCCATCTGGTTTTTCTTTTGCTCAAATAGGTTTATTGCTGCTGGGGTTTTTTTTTTATTTGAGTATAACTGAGTGATGCTATGAAGGCCCTTTTTGGGCAGAAAAGCAGTTTATTAATATATTAGATTATGGCTTTTCCATTTTTTCTAATGATTTTTTTTTCTACTTAAATTTGTTAATCTTTACAACCTACTCTATGTGTAGATTTCTCCAATCACAACCCCATTTTTGCAGAGGAGTATCAGGAGCAGATGGTATACTGACAACAAGTATACATGTAACTGAAGCATTCCTATGGATTTCAAAGGGCATTCACCTCCAAACATACTCAGGATCACAGCCAGAAAGTCACTGTAGCTGTGACAGCAGAGACAGTATATTTCTGTCACTTAAAGGAATGTCCTATACTTAGAAATCAGAAAGTGTATTAAAGTTGGACACACTAGCACAATACATTTCTTTTAAATACACAAATAAGTATCTACCTTTCTGACAGGGGGCTTTGTAATGATATCCTCAAAGTTGTCATTTGCTTTTAAAGTCTGAAAGTTCTCGTGCAATATTCCTATCTTCTTTTCATTGTCCCATCCTGCAGGACTGAAGCAAAGAGAGTTCATATCACCAACTGCTCAAGGTTTGGGTCCCTTTCTATCCAATGCCATTCTTTGCAAAAAAAAAAAAAATCCCTACAGTTTAAGGCAGAGTATGAATTTCTAATCAGCACAAGCAATGCCACTAAATCCATTAACATTCTCATATCCACATTCCCATATTCACATTGTGCAATAGGTGCAGTGAAGTGCACATAGCATACTAAGCACCATTACACCAAACCGTCTTGGGTCCCTTCAGAGAGAAAGGCGGGATAGAAATATTGTAAATAAATAAAAAATAAATAAACAGAACTAAGAAAAAGAAAAGGAGAGAGTCAAGAGATAGCATCTACTCCAATATCAAAACTTGCTAGGCCTGACCCCATCTGGCAGCGAAACTAAGCACCATTACACCAAACCGTCTTGGGTCCCTTCAGAGAGAAAGGCGGGATAGAAATATTGTAAATAAATAAAAAATAAATAAACAGAACTAAGAAAAAGAAAAGGGGAGAGTCAAGAGATAGCATCTACTCCAATATCAAAACTTGCTAGGCCTGACCCCATCTGGCAGCGAAACAGGGAAAGCTGCAGACCATGTCATGACTTCTACATAATTCAGGGAGTTCCCCAAGTACACAGAAATGTATTGTTCTGGATCCAAAGAAAAGCCTCTTCCACTCACAGAAAGGCCATTTTCAATTCAGCAGAAGCGCTGTGTGTGAAAAAAGTGACTCCAAATCCAAAGACGTTTCTGCACTTATACAAGCTCTTGTGCAAGATTTTTGTACAAGTTCTTTTCAAGAACTTTCATGACCCACTGGAAGTTTTTTGCAACAGCTGGAATCTTTTGTGGTCCGTATTATAAGAAGCCTTCTGCTTGAGTGTATGAAACACCAACAGTGGAACCTCATGTCTACTCAGAAGTAAGACCCATAGAATACAATGGGACTTACTCCCATGTAAGTATGCAGTCTATGTCATTTTCAATTTCCGAACCCTGTTTTCTGAACCCGTCAGAAGTTTAGCAAATTAAGAGAAAGACAACCAACCACACACAGACCAATGGTCTCCAACAGTTATGCAACACTGACAGTTAAGAGGAAAACAAAACAATACACAATTAAATATTTTTAAAACGTAATAATATTTTTCAATATTAAAAAGAGGGGTTGGCTTGCTGATATCTTTTCTCCTTCTCCCCCTCCTGAAAACTTCTTCACTATCCTGCAAGCCTGGAAAGGCACGATATGACAGGCCGACTAAGGCTCTGAACAGATCACCCCATTTGTAGGATTCTAACAAAATATTAAATAAGTTAACTTACATAAATACCGCATCTTTTTCCACAACAGCAGCAGGTATATTGAAGGGAAATCCATATAATTTTTGGACAATATATTTATACACTAAATCAATATTCTTATTTTCCTTTACTGAAGTGTAAATAAGTGCTGCACCATCTGAATTATTTGTTAAAGAAAAAGTCTATCTGCTTGGCAATGACAGTCTGAAATCAGTTAAGATTAGTTTTAATCTTGTTACGTGCAACCCATAGACAAAGAATTGAAACTACTACATTTTTAGACTTGGGATGACATCCATCATGCTTAGAAAGCTAGCCATGTCTACTCAGAAATAAGTCCCAACTTTGTTCAGTGAAGCTTACTCCCAGGTAAATGCACATGATTGCACTGCAAGTCTATAACCTTAAACAGATTCAAGTTCCTTTCAAAAAAGGTAAAGGCAAAATCCTCACAAAGCAGAACAAAATTAGTCAAATGTCAACAAAGGTGGTTATGGGAAAGCTCTTCAGTTCAAACTCTTCAAGTGGTATAGAAATCAATTTTGTAAAATCAACAATTTCTGTTAAGACAAGTTAGCTACTTCATATGATGGTTTGCCAACCCAAATATCACTACCATGCACAAAAGGGAGTATACCCTGTATGACAGGTATGTTGTCACATGACATGAAAGTGATAAGATTTCATCTTATGCGAAATGGGTTTTTTTTTCTGCATGGAAGCGATACCTGTGCAAAGATAAAGATGACCAAGTGTGAAGCATCGGCCTTCATACCTCCTTAAAAAGCTGGGTGCTGCCTAGTTTCCTAGTAACACCATATGCCTTACGACATGTATGCACATCCCTACCTATGTTTGCCTTCCAGAATTCCCTGGAGGAAGAACAAGATACTAATAATAAATATTGATATGTTTGACACGTGATGTTTCAATCCCAATGAGCAGTGAGGGTCTGGTCCAGGTTTCAAGGGGCCCCTCTCCTACCTGGGGTGGACCTCAAGAGAGAGGGCTTCACTATCACCACCACATATAGCACATGAAGGAAACAGACACAGAGATGGTCTCGAGGATCAGCAGTGGGCATGGCAGCAGCCCAATGATGCCAACTCAGACTAACTTTGAACATTACAATTGTTATAGAAAAACCATAGTACTTTGTCATGATTAGAGACTTTGGGTTCACCTAAAATACACCTGCTTGATCATGGCACAACATGCTTTGCTGTGTGTACAGTAACCATCTTTTGGATTTAACAGGACAATTTCAGGCCATGGAGGGACTTGATAAAGGCTACCTCAGCTATAACAATTATCTGATTCCAGATCAAATTTTAAGTCTGACAGTTACATTTTTGAAGGATACACTGTAAACAAAAACGTCGGATATGCGACTGAATAAAGTCAAAGTGCTCATCTCTATAGTCATGTTCTTTTTCCAGCAAACTAATGGCATCACACTGCAGAAAAAAAGGAAGAATTGTATCAATATTGCACTTGAAGCATCCTATCACCACAATTCTAGAAACCCCCACTGTTTGAAAATAGTAAGTAGTGTTCCTATTTAAAAACTTCATTTTCTAGTACAGGTCTTCCTAGGGCCAATAATCATGTTGTTCAAGAAGCCCATATGTAATGGCACTTGCCTTCCATTCTGCAGGTACACACTACCCTAGAAAAGAACCTGGTCTGAGGACACTAAAAGGCTCTCACAGTCACTGGTACCTATATCTTAAAGAAGGCCCACTTCTAATTTAAGAACATAACATGAGCCCTGCACAATCAGGCCAAGGGCCCATCTAGTCCAGCTTCCTGTATCTCACAGTGGCCCACCATATGCCTCAGGGAGCATTCAAGACAACAAAATACCTGTAGGCTGTTGCCACTCCCTTGAGTCTAGCATTCAGAGATAACTACCTCTAAAACCCAGAGGTTGCATACAGTCATCATTGCTTGTAACTTGCAATTGATTTTTCCTTCATAAGTCTGTCCATTCCCCTTTTAAAAAGGTATCTAGGCCAGGTGCCATCAGCACATCCTGTGGCAAGGGGTTCCACAGATTAATTACATGCTGGGTAAAGAAACATTTCCTTTTGTCTGTTCTAACTCTCCCGCCAGTCAAGAACAGAGAGAATTTAAGAAGCTACAATGCTTCATAGTAGCTACAATGGGGCAAAGGGGGGGAGGGGAGAATGACCTGGGTGACAGCTGTGGTATCCTCATGAGGAGACTGCGGCTGTTTGCCCCCCTTTGCCTCATTGTAGCTACACAAGTGCCCACATCGAACATTTGTAATGTGCATGTGAAACTTGGACAGTTTGTTTTTTCATGCCATGACGGTTGTGGTATCTCAGTTCATTTAAGAATAAATCAGCTTTACTTTTGCACCACACTTTTTGAATAACCCTTATTATATACTCTCTGTATCCAGAGGTAGGTCGCTAATACACTACAAGTTCTTGTGAAATGCAAAATAAATAAATAAATAAATTTGAAGTACAGTATAAGCTACTTTTGGTCAGTCACTCAAGTAGTTAAATATTACATTCGAGAAAATAAAAATTAATGATGCTAATGGTAAACCAGTATGCAGTGTTAAGAATTATTTTAACAGAATTATTGCAGACTTGTTTTGTGAAGTTTAACCAATTACACATATGCAAAAATAATGTGAAATATGAACAAACCTTTGTACAAACTACTACTACAGGAATGCCTAAGTTACATGTTAGTGTATCTGCACCCAGTGGTAAAATGACACTGTCATCTTTGTCTTCTTGTAATGAAGTGTTTCTCCTTTGCGGTGAAGCCGGGAAGTCTTCGCCTGGTTCTGTGTATTCTTGAAAGTCTCTTACCACTGAAACAAAGAAAAATTGAATGAGGTTATTTGGAGAGAAAATTATTCTGCCAGTTTGTATTCCAACAAGAACAGAACATTACACTACCCATGTTTTGTTGTTACACGTGCAAGTTATATATAGCAAGGTTTTATAACTAAACTCTGATTTACACAAATCACAGTTTGCCAATAGTGGCAACAACAATTTGTTGCAAATCATGAATGGAAGATTCTCATTTCCTCCCTTCATACATGTGGGGGAGGAAAGCGTAAGAAATTGAGGCAAATCATGGTTTGCTGCAACGTAATAGCTTTTTTCTTTTTTAAAAAAAGTTTTACAATGGACCCCATATCTGCGTTGAAACAAATCCGCGGATCCACTATACAAGCTACATTAAGGGGCTAAGTGTGCATGCATTACAGCTGAGCTCAGTTTTTATATGGCAACCGTAAGTCACTTCAAAACGATGCAATTTGGCACAGGAAAATGGCAGACACGCAAAGAATTAAGCACACCCTCACAACCATTCTCAATTGCCACCTTCTGAAACTGCTTTTCTTTTTCTTTTCTTTTTTTAAAAAGGGAGGGGGATATGTGCACACACAGACACACACCAGTGTCAGTGCTCTAATATGTGCACTTGGGCGCAACATGTACCTAACCCCCAGATAAGTTAACTTCAAAAAGTCCCTATTCCAAGATCCTTTCTGCTCACTTGCCTCCATGACTATGCTTATGTCATGCATACAGGGTCTATTACATAGCAATGAATATGCACAGGGTGCACTGAATTTGGCACTCAAAGCACTTATGAGGAGTTCTATCCCAGAAAGTTTGAACCATCTGGAAAGGCAAAAACATATTTTTTGAAGTGTCAAAAAGTAAAGAGGGCAACAAGACGTTTGATAAACAAAAGATGGGATGTGTTACACAACTCTTCCTCCCTTTCATCACCTTCTACAACAAAATATTCTGCAGTTCACTAACAGATACTGCATTAAAAAATTAGTTTACTACAATTTTTTGGGGTAGTAAAACCTCCCAGAGGATAACTTGAACAAAACAAAAAGTAGTGAGAAAAATGTGATAGCATTTAATAAAATTACTGACTAGTGTGACACACAGTCAACAAAACATCATTGTAGGTATAGGCACTGAACTTCATATAATATGGCAGTTTTGCAATGGACTTGAAACTCTTAGTCCGAAAATAGTAAGCTGAATACAGAAAGACCAACATGTGCTTAAAATGTGCAATTCTTTGACAAATTGCAAAGAACAATCTTTATATTACCAGGTACCACATCTATATTACAATGAGAATTTGAATGGTCAACAGAAAGCTTTTATAAAACACTGTTATAAACCTTAAGAGCGAATACAAACATAGCTCATGCTGTCACTACATCAAGTACACTCTTATCTAGACAGCCTCTTGAAAAGCGAGCACATTTTCACAAATAATAATGAATTTGGATCTCTCTCCAAAAATCTATCATTAACAGTGCACAAAAATACTCACTCTTTTGTTCCATTTCTTTCAGTTCTTCAGGAGGAAATTTTAATTTGTCAATATGCTCTCTTACAACACTTGCCCATTTTTGTAAAGAGTCCAATGCAGTCCATGGCTTAGACATATCTACCACCAGCATAATCAGAGTGTCCTTAAGAGAGCTGGCTTCCATTGCAAATTTAAGCAGACCCTTATGATACAGGTCACCATCTAGAATCCATACATTACATCTCGTCTGGTCTGTAACAAAATCAGAAGATTTAGTTGGTGAGCACCCAATATTTATAAAATATGATATAGAACAGTTTTGGATCCAAGTTCTTATGAAATTGGAAGTACCTATCAGTAGCTCTCTATTGGTTTTTAAACAAGACTCTTGCATACCCCCCCCAAAAAAAATTCCAGTTTATATATCTACAACAGCATATCAATTTTTCACAGTAGTCCAAATTTTTCTTTATCTCCTCCTTTCCCACTTCAAGATAAAGTATTCTTTTGGGGTCTAATATAATTTGGGGTCAATTGAAATTTAGGAACACCATGATCAAAGCCTATGGTTTACATCAATGCTATTGGTCCAAATCATATATGTGACTAACAATGCCAAGATTATGAGAAAACATCCTACAAGCTGTCAAGAGAGAATAATAATAATAATAATAATAATAATAATAATAATAATAATAATAATAATAATAATAATAATAATAATAATAGGGAAGCTTAATAACCGCTTTTAAATACTGAGGCTTGGATCCAAAGAACCATAAGCGGAAGAAGAAAAATGTGCCAACGCTAGTGAAAGATTTATTACAATACAGTGCCATGCTGCATCAGGCTGGCATTGCAATACAAGCAACATGGTAAATGAGATACAGGTTGTAGCGTATAAACGCAAGTGAGGCATAAGGTATTAGCGTCTTTGGGTTCTTATTCAATAAAGGTAGCCTAAGAAACAAACATCTGGATAAAAAAATTGTTTTTGCAATAAGCATAAGTACTCTTTTCTTCAACTTTACTTAATAGTGGTTGTGCAAACCAGCAAGATGTTTGGTGGGACAGTCTTGATGTTGGCCACGTATCAAGAGCTAAAATGTTTCAACAATACAAAAACCATATAAAGTTCCGTTACATCTGCAGTACCTTACTTATACTAGATAAATTGTTCTGAAGAAAACCAGAAGTAGAAAAAGCAGGAAAAATGGAAGTGAATTAGAACATAAGAAGAGCCCTGCTGAATCAGGCCAAAGGCCCATCTAGTCCAGCTTCCTGTATCACACAGTGGCCCCACCAGATGCCTCAGGGAGCACACAGCCAACAAGATAACCTGTTTCCTGCTGCCACTCCCCTGCACCTGGCACAGAGAAAACATACTTCTAAAACTAGGAGGTTGCTTATGGCTTATAACCTGTGATGGTCCTTTCCTCCATGAATCTGTCCAAACCCCTTCTAGGCATCTAGGCCAGGTGCCATCACCACATCCTGTGGCAAAGAGTTCCACAGATTAATTACACACTGGGTAAAGAAATATCTTCTTTTGTCCGTTCTAACTCTCCCTCCACTCAATTTTAGTGCATGTCCCCTGGTTCTGGTGTTATTTGAGAAAGAGAAGAATTTCCCTCTATCCACTCTCTCCATCCCATGCATAATTTTATACGTCTCAATCATGTCCCCCCTCAGGCGCCTTTTTTCTAGACTGAAAAGCCCCAAACGCTGTAGCCTGTCTTCATAAGGGAGGTGCTCCAGCCCATGAATCAATCTGGTCGCTCTTTTCTGCACCTTTTCCAATTCAACTATATCCTTTTTGAGGTGTGGTGACGAGAAGGAAAAGACAGGAGGATTAAAGGAAAGAGAGGGGATACGGGAGAAGACAGGAGGAGACAGAAGTTGAGGAGACATTAAGATAAGCAAGAAACATAGGATGAGAGGGGAGCCAGCATGGTTTGGTGCAGGGCTCATTTGGGAGCTGGGAAAGTATGAGAAACCACGAGGTAGAAACCATGAGGTAGATAATATAGATGTGGATCAGGGAAAGGTTACAGAGAATGGATGGAATGAGGAGGCAATTTAGAAAAGGTGCAGGTTCCTACCTACCAGTCAATCCCCAGCTAGCCAACTTTCATTTTCATAGGCGTCACCCTTCCTAGTCTGCCATCTCTCTCTCTCCATAGTATTTATTCTCCACAATGACATGGAGAGGATAAAGAGGAAAGAAGTATAGCTTGTGGTGATATCTAGTAGCTGCTGACTAGTGAAAATAGCATGCCTTTTAAAAGGCCAAGTTCACTCCAAGCTATTAAGCATTTAATATTACCCGGTTGGAATCATCTGAACTTGTACTTACCATCTCTGTCTTCATCATGAACATTTAAATACAAGTATTCCATTCCTCTTCCTTTCTTGTATTCTTCAATTCCCTGAAGTTTTCCTATTAGACTAGTTTTACCTGCTCCATCTTCCCCTAAAAAATAAAAAATGGAACTTTATCAATCATCACACTTCTAACAGTTTTCAGTACATATTGCACATTAGTGAAATTATTTGGGGTAAAATGCCTGAAAAACTGGGCCTGTGCATGGAGTGCCAACTTGTGTCACACATGTAGGCTAGGGTATGAAGGATTCCACTCACTCCTCCAGTATACATACTGGATCATCAGCAAGGCACATATATGAACTGGTCTTGCAACTCTGACTTACATGCCATTAAAACAAAATCAAATACAGAATAGACAGAGACTAGAATTACATAGTATGTAGCTACTGCGTGTCATTTGGGGCTGGGGACCAGAGAGTAGCCAAGTGAAAAAGTGTTGGATGGGATACAGTTAAGCCCTCCTTGCTTCTCCACTGTGGCAGCTGAGGTTTCAATAAATAAGGAAGCTGTGGAACATGTTGCTCCAGCACCTTCCTATTTGAGTCTTGATAGAATATACGGGTGAGTCATAATGGTCTCCAGGATTTTAGTGTACCACTATATGTAATGGAAAGGGATATGGTAACATAGTTAATGGTAATGGAAAGAGAAATGTTCAAAGTTTTTTATAGACCCTTACAAATGCTAGATGTGTCCGCCCTTCATGACACAGCAAATGTCTATCCTGTAATCCAATTCGGCTCACACTTGAACCAGCGTTGCCTGGTCTACCTGAGTGATAGCCGTGGAAATGCGTAATCCTGACTGATGGGAACTCCCCCTACCAGCCAAGGATGCGCCACTACGTGCATACAAAACTTGGATACTTTCTCTTCTATCACCATGTGCTATATTTCCGTATCCCTTACCATTACGGAAATCCCGGAGACCGTTATGACTCACCCTGTATATTTTTTCAGTGTTGCTATTTCAGGCTTCTCTTGTGAGAAGTATTTTCAGTTCTACTGCTATTTATGTTTTAATTTAGCAGAAATACTCCTTAAACTGTAATCCTAAGGAAATGGAAAAAAGTTACTTAAAAGCAAAAGTTTACTTTCTCAACATTAACTTTGTAGCAAGTGTTAAAAAATATTTTGTTGTTTAATTCTTTACATCTCCAGCAACTATTTTGTTTCAAAACACAACAGGTGCTTCAGTCATTTGCAGCTAAGATAGCAAAAGCAAGCTCTCTCTAAAATGAAATATTCAGAATAGGCTTACAGAAAGTTCTAGAAACACTAATTCAGTTTTAAATGTAGCCTTCACTCTTTTGAACAGTAAGGATGAATACACAGCCATCCATTTTAAGAATTCATTAAGAATCATTTTATGAGCATATTTGTTACGAGCCCTAATATAGCAAACATATTCACTTGTCTCATCCTATTTAATTACTGTACTTCTTGAACACATGACAACTATGACTATGTAAAGCTAAAGTGAAAATCTAGCAAATCTCAGTTCAGATCTGCAAATCTAAGAAGATCTTCAGAAATTATTCAATCCAATGAGTTTTCTGAACCCAAATATATTAGGATCATCATCCAGCTCATACCATTCAGAAGATATCGAATATAGCACAATATATAAGCTAATCCATTAATTTTAGCGGGAAACAGGAATTAGTTGCTTTATTTTATGGTCTATTTAGAGACTATAAGAAAAAGCAATTAACTCCATTTCCTATTGGAATCTTTTAACATCAAGATATCATTTTATAATAATCTTCTCTCAAAACTCTATTAAAATTGTAACAGGAAATGAAATAACTACGGAGAACATACATGAGCATCCATTCAAGAAAGGCACAAATTATACTATATACACAATACTCTTCTTTGTACTCCAAAGTAAAACTGGCAAGCACCAACTGGGGTGAAAATCACCATTTACCCGTTTTGGGATACTTTCAAGCCCATTCCCAGGCTTCTAATGCTTCAGCCTCCTAATCTATGCTGCTCAGAAATCCGTCTACAAGAGTTCTTTGAATTCAACACCAATACAGAAAAATTGCATGTCAGGGCAGCAAGGTCAGGGTGTAGACAGCTTGTCTTTATATCTGGGTCCAGCCAAAAAAAATAGACTGGGCATCCCAGCCCACTAGACAAGGTAAAGGGGTAGGTAGAGGTGCCCAGCAGGGTTCTCGCTAAGCCGAGCAGTCACGCAGCTCAAAGCCAAGCTCCACACAGCTTGGAGCTCAGCAATCTGGAAGTTCAGAAATGATGCATGAAGTCACTGTCAAGCGTCCAGAGACGGCATTGTGACACAGTCGCGATGCCATGTAGCTACAGAAGGTGTCTGTACAATGGCACAGCCCCCTTACAGGGAACGTACGTGCCCATGTGGTTGAAAACCTTCCAACTGGATAGAGCTATGACTTTATCCTAAAGCCAGTGGAGACTTATCCTAAAGTCAGTGGAAGTGGAGAACACAATGCCATCACTGTGCCCATCTTGCCCTTTCCATCTTCCACCACATCATTAAAAACCATTTCTGCCCACAGGTGTATATACACAACAGGAGCCAAATATGTACACCTGTGGGCCGGGCAGAAATGGGTTTAATCAATTCTGAGCAATGCACATATGCTGTCTGAGCAATGTACATATGATATCTTAACTAACTGTAGGATTTTTAGCACAGATATTTGAAAAAGAGTTCCTATGGCAGCAAAGCAGCTGAAGACCAAAACACATAACATTTCACACTTAAAGATCTTGGTATCAGTACACATAGGTCAAATTATCTACATTCTTAGCATCAAAAGGCCAAACTAAACAAAATAACCATCTCCAGTATTCCTCCTTTGATAAAATCTTTCCATGAAGGCTGCAATCTGAAGCAGAAGACCAATGCAAGAAGAAATGTGGAACAATACTTCTTAACACTTCCCCTTCCACCAGTTTTCCTGCTTCCCAATAATGAGCAGAAAATGGGTAAAGTGTTACGCCTCTGCTCCCCCACCCACATGGTCTCCATTGCAAATTACAGCTTTTCCAGCATCATTTTCGTAAAAAGAAAATGATGAGGAAAATTACATGCCACTGAGCACAATGTTTGACCCAAGACTGCAATAACAGGCAATGATCAGATTGATGAAATACAACCCAGGTGCTATAATCTGAAATTGTTCTTGGAACTGAAACGGCATACAAATGAAAGTCACTTGATTTTTTGTTTCATACCTTAAGAAAAAATTGATAGATTTTCAGATATGATAAGGTACTTATTTTGTTTCTTTCTGGAATAAAAGGACTTCATAGTTTCCCCCTTACTCCAGCAATCCAAGTAAATAATGACTGGAATCCCTAACAGGTATGTTGTGTTCCAGACATCCAAGCAAGTTTTTTCAGTTCTTTTTCTGATGGCAAGTCCCTGTGCTCCTCAGAATAGCTCCCAAAACGTGGGGGGCGGGGTGGAGGGAACCCTCTGGAAACATGAGTAGCTTCCAATAGAAATCGGTACACACAAGCTTTTCTGGATCACAGCCAGCATGATTCCACACAGTCAACAAAGCAAAAGTAGCTGAAATGCAACTCCTTGAATCTTTTGCTGAAAATCTTCCTCTCACACCCCCAGTTCTGTATAATGTACTAGCCAGCTTAACAAGGACACCTCCTACTTTGATATGGTCCAGGAAGCTCTCATCACGATGTCTAGGCCAAAAGTCTCAGGTAAGCAGACCAGTCAGCTTGCAAACCAATGTGGCCCACAAGCCAAGTGTTTGTAAATAAAGTCATTAAGTGGGTCACTACTCAGGACAGCCCACCACTAAGACAAACAATTTGAGCAAAGTGAAAGTTGTATGGAATTCCTACATAACATTTTTCTTTTTTAGCATATTTGATATAAAATCAGCAAATTATTCAGATATCTGCTGGTGGTGATGCCGCAGAAAAACAAGTCACAATCAAAAAGTATTTTTGTCTGTACTGTTCCTTTGTTGTGTACCAAGGTTATATTTTTGTATTTTAATTGTGTGAATGTTGTTAGCCACCCAAATGACTCTTTTGGTCAAAGGACAATCTAGAAATTAAAAAAAAATCCAAATAACATTTAGTGCATAAAAAGGCATGCAAATATCTCAAATTAAATAAAATTCAGCATCACTAGATGCTAAAGAGAATAGTTGAAGAAGCCAAATAAAAATGCTTTCAGTCCCATCCATCTCTGCAAATTATAAATTCTGAGTTCACATATACACTGTGGTTCCTATAAGATGATGCTTAAAAACAAAATAACCAGTGTACTGTAATATGATAAGCGTCAGTAGAAAGAGCAATCATAAGAGACAATGCAGACATTGATTGTTCCATCTCATAACCACAGAATATTGTATATTCTTGTTTTTATGCAAAATTGCCTTGGGTGCCCATGTAAGTGGAGAAAAGACAGGGTAGAAATACTGTGTATTAAATAGGCCAAAGGGATTGCAAGCTCCCCATCAGATCTCCGCCTAAACACAACACCTCCCCCTCTCCCCTTCTGCAAGATTAAGCTCTATATTAGAACCAGCATTGATCATAGGAGTAACCAGAATTCTCTCTCAACCAGGATTTGAAACTAGTTGCCCAGCCCCAATTTGAAACTAGTTTCAAATCTTAAACAAGTGACCCTCATTAGCCCTATTGTTAAAGTTTAGGCTAATATAACAGGGAGGGGAAGAGAGAAACTGGCACCAATGGGAGCTTCCCTTCAGGAGGAAATAGTGTGTGTGTGGGGGGGAGAGTTATTTTCACTGTGCTAAGTTCCAATTCCCACATTCACAGCTGCTACTTAAGTTTTATAACACAAACGCATGTCAGCCCCAATGGCATGTAGTTCAGCTAAAAACTGCATACACATGAGCACATGCAGACACCCTAGCTTGCTATTTCAATTCATAAACTTGTCATGGAGGGGAAGTGGTTTAGTACAATACTACTACTACATTTGTCAACATGCTGTCAGGAACATTTGTTGGTGAAGCAAGTACTGTAGACTTCCCTGCCCATGTACTCAGTCACAAGTCCAGAACTTATCACTCAAGATTCCTTATGAACTTTTGGTACAGTCTCTCAGGGGTTGGGGAGGGGGAGAAAAAAGCTGATGCACCTTCACACACCCAAATCTCAGCTTCTCTCAAACACCCCAATGAGAACATCTCTTCTACTGACAAGCACAAAAACACATACTGTACACGCCCACCGAGGAGGAGCTGTACATATCTAATGGGTGGAGACAGCAAGATAATGTACGGTAAGTCAGCAACAGAGACAGGCTTCTGTCGCTGAGACACATTGTAACAATGCTGACTACAGGCCTTATGCATGCGGGTATAGCTTAGTCTCCTAGTCAGCCAGCCAGCCAACAAACGCATTCAGCAGATCCTAGTCTGCAATAAGCCACATTTCAGCACTACACTGTATACAATTGTTCACCGAAGGAGTAAGAATAGAAGGGAATTTAACACTCTGCCGATGGTGCATTTTCCACTCGGCAGAAAGGAATCTGCCAGATCCCGCATAGGGGGCGGGAGGGAAACGGGTGCACTCGCTCAATGAACCACGGCAGCTACTCCTCCCTCCTTCACAGACGTAGAAAAACACACACACAACGCGGTACCTTGCAAGCATTTCGCGCACGCCCTCCGCCGAAAAGGCGCTACAGAGCGGTCCAGCACCCTTAATAAGTGAAAAGGTGGGAGAATTCATTCAAATAAATAAGGGGGGGGGGCAAAGAGGGGCCACTTACCCAGCAGCACGACGTTTTTCCCCGAGGGCAGTTTAGATCGCGAACGAGTGGACACCTCGCTGAGGATGCAAGACCTGCCGGGGGAGAAGAAAAACAAGGAGGCCGATGAGAAAGAGGCTCGCTCCTGTCATCGTGCCCAGGGGATGAGCGGCAAGAAATGGGGAGAGTGGAAGATGCGGGAGGAAAGGAGGGCAAGTGTATTGCGGGGCGGGGGCGGGGAGAGAAGAAGAGCCCCGCTGTGGAGCCCCCCCCCCGAAACTGCAACATTGAGGAGGGGCATCCCACGCGCGAACATGACGCGTGGGGGGCGGGGATATACCAGGGGCGCGAGGGGGAGAGAACACCTGGCCCGAAGCGGGGGGGGAGAGGAGGAGCGACGGGGTAGTAACGGTCTAGGGGGGGAGGAAGAATATCCATTATTACCAGAGATTCTGCCCATCGTCCTCGTCGCCGCCCGCTCGCGAGTCACCACTGCCGCTGTTTGTGGCGTTGAAAGAGGCAGCCCCATAGCCCGAGCCCAGCCCCGGCGAAGAAGAGGAAGCAAAGGAGCCGGCTCTCCCTCCAACCACCGCCGCCATCTTCGCTGCACACGCGCGAGCGAGCGAGCGAGCGAGCAAACGTGCGCGCGCTCCCTTCCCTCCACGAAGCGCTGCTGCTGCTGCTGCTGCTGCTGCTACCGCCACCACCTTGCCTCAATGGGTGAAAGGAGCGGGTGGCGTTGACAGGAGCCCGGATGTTGGGGTTGTGGGCGGGTCTGGAATCGGCAAGGCGCGAGGAGGGGCCCTTACCGCAGCTAGTAGTAGGCCTTCAAAGCCCTCGGCGGCGTTATTATTGACCGGTGCGTGACAAAACAAAGGCAGTAGAAAGGCCGCCTGACACGTGGGTCACAAAAGGCGCCTGCTGAGGGCCCCACCCAGTCGCGCCTGGCCGAGCAGCAGCCACGCCTTTGGCTTGTCAGTCGGTCGGGTCAGGTCTGTTCGAGCGTCGGGCTGGGGGAAGCCTTTTGTTGTCGCGCCGAGAATCTATCCCTCCAAGGAGCGAAGCAGACTGGATGCCCTGGGCATTGCCTGAAAATGCGTTAAAGGAGAAAGGTGCCCAGTCAGTGCTCAAGTCCGTCTGAACGCCACAGTCTCTGACCTGGTAAAGAAAAGTCTTGTGGTCACCTTAAGGGCAAACGGACTCATTGTGGCCTGGGCTTTCCTGTCCTGGTGGTACCCACTTCAGCCAGTGCTTTAAAGACTTCATGCGTTGGATGAAACGGGCTCTAGTCCATGGACGTGTATATGCCACAAGACACCTTCTATATTCCCTTGGGTGTTAGCTGTACACTGAAACACTCCATGTCACAGATTAATGGGCAGGAAAGAGTGTCAATGCTTGCCAAAAGTCTGTTAAATCTGAATGCGTTTATGACAATGGGGCGTTTGGGCTAAGGTGAAAAAAATTTGCTGGGCCCCCAACAAGGGCGGATACTAAGGCTAAAAATCTTTACATGGGATAAAAACATATGCAACCTAGTTGGGCTCCAGGACCCCTTCTGGACTGCCAGGACTGGTAATTTGTACCAGCTTTTCCCGTCATCAGCCCTGATAACAATGGCACTGATAACTGCGTGTCAGTGCATGTGCAAAACATACCACAAGTTTTAAAGAAGCAGATAACGCCTGTTATTTCTGGAGCTTGTTTGAGCTATGTTGCCTTGCCTCATGGTAGGACCTTCTCTCTGTGAAGGCTGGCTTTGGTTAATCAGAATGAGTTCACACATGTGTGTTCATTGCCAGATGAATGCAGTATCCAGTGGTGACTTCCATAAGTGAAGTCACTTCACTTATGCAAAGCATAATTGACTGCACATCAATTATCTCAGGCAGAGTCTTTCTATCTTCTCACACACAATAGAATTCAATGGAAAGAGTATATATTTCACTGTGAGGTATCAAATAATAAGTTCCGTTTCCCCGAAAATATAACAGTGTCTTATATTAATTTTGAGTAGGTCTTATTTTCAGGGAGGTCTTATTTTCCCAACCTGTGCCCCCCCCCCCAGCACTTTGACCGATTAAAGCTTAATTCTTTCCCGAGGGTGCAAGGCTCCTCAAGGCCTGGAAAGTGCACTTGAGTCCTCCACCATAGAGACGATGTGCTAGAGAGCCCAGCAAGGCCTGCAAGTCTCTCTAGCATGTCGTCTCTATGGTGGAGGACTCAAGTGCATGCCTTCCAGAGCCTTGAACCCTTGGGAAAGAATGAAGCTTAAATCGGTCAAAGTAAGTGCTGGGGGTGTGTGTGCCGGGGGGGGGGGTCGCATCTGTCTGGCTGATTATCTTAGCTAGGTCTTTCAGGGAGGTCTTATATTTATGAGTGCCATCAAAAATCATGCAAAAATGACGGTAGGTCTTACTTTTGGGGGAGGTCTTATTTTAGGGAAAACGGTAATAAGTGATGGGATACAAAATTATGTAAATTCAGGTCTGAATCGGCCATCAGGGAATCTTCCTGTCATATAGCCTAAGTACCCCTGTCTGTATTGCACCCCAAACATGAAGTTAGGCATGCCTAGGGGAACTGGACAGGTTGTCCACCCTCCTTTGTCTTGTCAGTAGAATCATTGGAACAAAGCAATTAGGGTACACAATGGGCTGATGTGGAGATTGATGGGGAGCACTATGTTATACTGCAAGTCTAGACATGTATACTCAGAAACAAGTCCCATTATATTCAATGGAACTTATTCCCAGGAAAGTTTCCTTAGGATTGAAGCCTAAGTTTCTTTGCAGATGATGTGGTGCTATATACTACTCTGTGTTTCTCTTTGCTTTCCACAGCAATTGTCCAGCAGGGGCACTCTCCACATGCCCAGTCATGCATACCAAAAGGGAAGCTCACAGCATGCCTGGCAGCAGTGACCAGTGTGATCCCAACTGTTCCTCTATGAGACTGCTGAGCTATTTGTTCCAGACTGGTTTGCTTTGTAAACTTCATGAACTGACCAGTGTACTCAGACCTCACTGATACCTGTTACTTTGCTGTGTGTTGAATAACTTGCAAAGGAACAAGAGTCCTGGAGGGACAGTATGGTTGGCAACCCTACGTGTGTTTCTATTTCAGATGCTACTCCATCTTTGAGACTGTGCAATAAAAACATTAACTTGATTACACTTGTCACTTTGTTAGTAGATAGGGACACCTTCTTCCTGCCTATTTGTTTCTTCTCTCAGCTGGCCTCAGGGTGGAATTCTTCAGGGGAGGAAGGAGGTGCCTCTGTGCTCCCAGGGCTCAGAGTCTACATTGTCCTCATTCTGACTTCCTGGGTTCCAGTGGAGCTCCTCATTGGAACATGAGTTAACTGTTCTCTGTTGCAATTATGTGTATGGCAGACAGTTGCGGGGAAGAGTGTCTCCTGTGTGGCAAGTGTCAGCAATTATGCAAACGGCACAGCGTGTATGGGGGAGCTAAATGGGCAGGCTGCTCCAGTACGGGCCCTGAGTCATATGCAATCCCAGTGATTGGTCCATGCAGTACACCTTTTGAATGGTTCACATGCTGTTGTCTCCCTGCCACGTGTGTCTGTGGTGCTGCAGGATACCAAACATTCCATGAGGTGCTCTTGCATGTCTCCTGCTGCATCTGAGTGGTTAGATAACAGCTTTGTAGACTAGCCAGTGTAGGTTGTAGAAATGCCTCCACCTCTTCTTTTGACCCTGTCATGCAAAAGGTGTCATTGCAAGACAGACTTGCCTGTCATTGCAAGTCATGCAAAACGTGATTGTGCTGTATGGTTATGGCTGGACTTCAACCTGTCTTACTTGCTCCCAGCCGGCATCTCTGTGCAGTGGGATACCTGCATCAGGTGGGGGGAGGGCAGGGATGTCGGCGGTATCCAAAGCCCTCTCCTATCCAGTGCAGCCTTACATAGAGGGCTCAAATGTACGCCAGCTCCAGCTCTGGCGTATGTTCAAGTAGGCCCATTGGGCCTCAGGCCGCTTATACCCGGGGAAGGGGACAATAATCCCCTTCCCTCGAGCTGCACCTGGGCTGCCCCGGGGCAGCCTGGAATCTGGATAGGATGCGGCGGCCGGCCCTTTAGGCCAGCCACCGCCTCTTACACAGGACTGGGCTGACAGTCTACAGCTAAGGCAATAGATTATCATCTCATCACAGCAGGGAGAACTAATCAACTTCTCAAACAAAACCTTCCAAATGTGGCATAGCTTGGCAACCATTCATTTTGCAGAAAAGTCTGATCCTGAGACATCAGCAAGGCCTAGACTTGTCCTACTTTTATGTTCTCCTTTCCTACTGATGTTGCCTTCGGCCCCTTCCAAAACTTTTAACATGGGGGTAATGCTTAATTCTGTTTATGTTTTTACTAGCTGTTAGTCATATCCAGAAATGGCCCTGCCTATAATTAACGGACATAGAACTTGTCTTGCTGCCAAAGGAACGTCTCTCTGTGGCTAGGGCAACTGCTAGTATTATTATAAGAAGAATGTGCTTGAGCGCCGTAGGGGGCAGGTAAAGTATGTAGCTTTTAAAGAAAAAAATTGGGGAGGACACTGAAGGGAAGCAGTTTCAAACTGGCAGGGCATGCAAAGTGCTGTTGGTGGAATAAGAGGAACTTATGTATCCAAAAGTGATGTCAAAGGTACAATCCAATAGGTGCCGAAATGCCACTGATCTAGCAAAATACCTTCAGTCTTTGACCTTCTTGTAGCATTAAGGGCACAATCCTACGTAAATTCTGGGCAGTAGACGTAGCGTCCGCTGCCCGGAATAGTCGCAAACATGCCATAAGACACGTTTGACGACTTTAGAGCCGGGAAGGCCGGCCTTCCCAGCTCTGCCGGCCGAGGACTCGGGCAGCCGCCGGACCCAGCAAAGGTAGGATCCGACGGATGCCGCTGTCGGTCGGTGGACAGGGGGAGGGACGGCGGAGCCAGGAGGGCGGCCATAGGCTCCGGAGGGCGGCTGGGCCGTTACACAGCCGCCTCCGACATCTGCCAGCAAAATAGCTGGCGGAAATCTGAGGTGGCCTATCGGCCTCAGCCGCCATGACACTCAGGGAAGGGGACGAGCTTTCCCTTCCTCGAGTAGACTTTCCACCGCGGGCTGCCAGAGCGCTGGATCGGGCGGACGGCCTCAGCCGTCCGCCCGATCTTTAAGTAGGATTGGACTGCCCGTCAGTTTAACAAATTAGATTAGGGTTTTAAGTGCTGTGTAAGCAGCATTTCTCTCAGGCCAGATCTACACTGCACTGCGACCGGCGCTTCACGGAGATTCTGAGAGCATAGCGGAGCATTTTCGTGCTCCCGATGCTGCAGCGTGTACAAAGCGGGAAAGATGGTTCCTGCCATGTTTTGAGGGGTTGCTTCGCTGTAGGCAACGCAGCCACTAATCGGATGAGAGGGGGGAGGAGAGTGGCTGCATGCCAATCAGAACTACCTCCAATCACCGTGGAGGTTTTATTTCAAGGATGAATCCCAGAGGAAACCACAGGACAAGGAGAGAGAAAACCAGAATGCTCCATGTTGACTCATTCAGGGTTGCACGGGAAGTTGAGCAGTACCCGAAACCCCTCAACGTGTTAAAACAAAATAGAGAGAAACGTGTGAAGGGCATTTACTTCGCCCTCCTCCAAAGTTTGCGAAACGTCCGTGGGGTGAGGGGGGGCAGGGAAGCACTGTGGGGAAAGGGACAATTTCCGTAGGAAACGTTGCTTCGATCTGTAAGAGGAGTCGTTTTTCCTTCCCCCTCGAAGTATTGTTTGGGTTGCATAAACAGCAGAGGATGAATGAAATTGGGAAAGCTTTTCCTGGGAAAAGAAAGTGTTGGCACTTAAGGTTTTCAACGCCCTGGCCCCTGCTGTAAAGAGCAGACCTGCAGGGTTTTCGGCCAATCTGAGCGTGCTTGTGTTTAACCAAACACAGCTGCGCTTTCTTAAGAAGGCGGGACAGCAGGAGGGACAACAGGAGGGAAGACACTCCTCCGACCAGCTCGGCGGAGGCAGGGGCAAGACGCCTCCACGCCGGACGCAGTGCAGTGTAGATCCGGCCTCAGAGAGAAGGTACTTACTGTATCCAGGTGGCACCAGAGCCCTCACAGGTAAATTACAGTGTCTGGAAAAGAGAGTTTTCACAGCTTTGAAGCTCTCAACTTCCTGACAAAAGTGTTCTCTTTCCAAATTAAGATTTTCCTATGGGGCATCATTTAACTGCTTACTGGGAAATGTGGCTCCCTGCTTGTGGAAATCTCTCCCTAGAGAGACTCGTGTTGCACCTGTGTCATTGTCCTTCACGTACCAGGTATAGACGTTTTTATTCTCCCAGGCCTCTTAGAAAAATGATTGGTTTTAATGCTGTTTTCTGCTGCTGTGACGAATTATGCTGTATTGGTTATTTTAACTAAAATAAACAGGTTAAAATATTTCAAATTAGCTTAAATCTATGTTGAAAAATTAAAGCTCTCAGTGTCTTCTAAAAGCCATATAAGATCATTTTAATTTTGGCTGCTTGTGACTGAGAGTGCAATCCAGCGCACGTATAGAGTGGCGGAGCAAACGTTTCACCACTCTAAGCCGTTTGTGATGACTTGTAAGGGCCGGTGGCACAAGACTGGCAACCCTTACTCGGCCGCCGGATTGTCCCTGCTGGTGCCGGAGACAGGTAAGGGAAGCACCAGTGGGGACGGTCCGGGCAGCGAGGAAGGCTGGCGGTTGGCCAAGCCAGCCCGGGAGGGGGAGGGGATGGCGGCCGTCATAGCCCCGTCCCATTCTGGCACAGCCTTTACATGACTACCTCAGACATATAACAGCTAAATAGCTGAAGCATTTTTCAGCATTTTAAAAATGGATTCTCCTTTAAAAATCACCTGGCTGCAGCAGAGGAGAAATCAGAAAGTGATTTTATTATATGTGGCTTTATTATTTTATGCTGCCTTGAGGGGTTTTAAGTTGAAAGGTAAGATTAAAACACACAAATTAAAAGTGGGATGTTGTTGTTGTTCAGTCATTAAGTCGTGTCCGACCCTTCGTGATCCCATGAACCACATCCCGCCAGGCCTTCCTGTCCTCCACTATCTTCCTGAGTTCGTTCATTTTCATGTTTGCATCGGTGATGCTGTCCAACCATCTCATCCTTTGCCTTCCCCTTCTCCTTTTGCCTTCAATTTTTCCCAGCATCAGAGTCTTCTCCAGAGAGTCCTCTCTTCGCATTAGGTGGCCAAAATATTTGAGCTTCAGCCTTAGTACCTGTCCTTCCAGGGAACAGTCAGGGTTGATTTCATTTAGGATTGACTGATTTGATCTCCTAGCAGTCCAAGGGACTCTCAGGAGTCTTCTCCAGCACCACAGTTCAAAAGCATCTATTCTTCGGCGCTCAGCCTTCCTTATGGTCCAACTCTCGCAACCATACATTGCTACTGGGAACACCATCGCCCTGACTATACGAACTTTTGTTGGCATGGTGATATCTCTGCTTTTTATTATGCTATCTAAGTTTGCCATAGCTTTCCTTCCAAGGAGTAAGCGTCTTTTAATTTCATGGCTGCTGTCTCCGTCTGCAGTGATCTTGGAACCCCAAAAAGTAAAATCTGTTACTGCTTCCATTTCTGCCCCTTCTATTTGCCAGGAATTGATGGGACCGGATGCCATGATCTTAGTTTTATTAATGTTGAGTTTCAAGCCAACTTTTGCACTCTCCTCTTTCACTCTCATCAAGAGGCTCTTTAGTTCTTCTTCACTTTCTGCCATTAGGGTGGTATCGTCTGCATATCTGAGGTTGTTGATGTTTCTCCCGGCAATCTTGATTCCGGCTTGCGATTCATTCAGCCCTGCATTTCTCATAATGTACTCTGCATATAAGTTAAATAAGCAGGGTGACAATATACAGCCTTGCCGTACTCCCTTCCCAATTTTGAACCAATCAGTTGTTCCATGGCCGGTTCGAACTGTTGCTTCTTGACCCGCATACAGGTTTCTCATGAGACAGGTAAGGTGGTCTGGTACCCCCATCTCTTTAAGAATTTGCCACAGTTTGTTGTGATCCACACAATCAAAGGCTTTTGCGTAGTCAATGAAGCAGAAGTAGGTGTTTTTTTGGAACTCTCGTGCTTTCTCCATGATCCAGCGCATGTTGGCAATTTGATCTCTAGTTCCTCTGCCTCTTCGAAACCCAGCTTGTACGTCCGGTAGTTCTCGGTCCACGTACTGCTGAAGCCTAGCTTGTAGGATTTTGAGCATAACCTTGCTAGCATGTGAAATGAGTGCAATTGTGCGGTAGTTTGAACACTCTTTGGCACTGCCCTTCTTTGGAATTGGAACGTAAACTGACCTTTTCCAATCCTTTGGCCGCTGCTGAGTTTTCCAAATTTGTTGGCATATTGAGTGCAGCACTTTCACAGCATCATCATTTAGGATTTTAAGTAGCTCAGCTGGGATATTATCATCTCCACTAGCTTTGTTGTTAGTGATGCTACCTAAGGCCCACTTGACTTCACTCTCTAGGATGTCCGGCTCTGGGTCAGTGACCACACCAGCGTGGTCATCAGGAACATTAAGATCTTTCTTGTATAGTTCTTCTGTGTATTCTTGCCATCTCTTCTGCTTCTGTTAGGTCTCTGCCTTTTTTGTCCTTTATCATGCCCATCTTTGCACAAAACGTTCCCTTGATATCTCCAATTTTCTTGAAGAGATCTCTAGTCCTCCCCATTCTGTTGTTTTCCTCGATTTCCTTGCATTGTTCATTTAAGAAGGCCTTCTTATCTCTCCTTGCTATTCTCTGGAAATCTGCATTCAGTTATTTATATCTTTCCTTTTCACCTTTGCTTTTCGCATTCCTTCTTTCCACAGCTATTTGTAAAGCCTCATCTGACAGCCACTTTGCTTTCTTGCATTTCTTTTTCTTTGGGATGGTTTTAGTTGCTGCCTCCTGTACAATGTTACGAACTTCCGTCCATAGTTCTTCAGGCACTCTGTCTACCAGGTCTAATGCCCTAAATCTATTCTTCACCTCCACTGTATACTCATAAGGGATATGGTTTAGGTCATATCTGACTGGTCTAGTGGTGTTCCCTACATTCTTCAGTTTAAGCCTGAATTTTGCAATAAGAAGCTCATCATCTGAGCCACAGTCAGCTCCAGGTCTTGTTTTTACTGACTGTATAGAGCTTCTCCATCTTTGGCTGCAAAGCACATAATCTATCTGGTTTCGGTATTGACCATCTGGTGATGTCCATGTGTAGAGTCGCCTCTTGTGTTGTTGGAAAAGAGTGTTTGCTATGACCAGCGTGTTCTCTTGACAGAACTCCGTTAGCCTTTGCCCTGCTTCATTTTGCGCTTCAAGGCCAAACTTGCCTGTTATTCTGTTTATTTCTTGATTTCCTACTTTAGCATTCCAGTCTCCTATGATGTAAAGGACATCTTTTTTGGGTGCTAGTTCTAGAAGGTGTTGTAGGTCTTCATAGAACCGGTCAACTTCCACTTCTTCGGCATCAGTGGTTGGGGCATACACTTGGATTACTGTAATGTTGAATGGTTTGCCTTGGATTCGAACTGAAAAGTGGGATACACTTAACTGAATATGTTCACATAGTATGTTAAAATATTTTTTTTTTTAAAAAAAAGGTAGACAGCCTGCCTGAAACATGCAGGAATGGGAAGACAAGACAGACTACTGAATCAGTGTTCTACCCACTGGCTAGGGCAGCTATCAAAGATGTCTAAAGGCAGGGGGAACCAAGGCTAAAGCTACAGGAGTAACAAAAGCAGCAAATGACATGATTTGCACCCATTTGTATGTACCTTAAATATTTTGCTGTTGTGTTTCTAATCTGTTACCTACCTGAACCTTCAGAAATTGGGAAAGCTAAAAAAAACAAAAACAAAAAAAAACACCAAATCAAATAATTATGTTGAATTTATTAATGCTGTTGCTTCTATTTACACCAAGTACCCTGCCCTGATGCAGAGTGCTGCCTCCAGTGGCTCTTGAAATGTCTTTCAGGTCCATAATTCTGAGGACAGTATTCTTCGCAGCATATGGGTTAAATCTATATGCATGTTGCCCTTTTGGAAACTTCATAAAAAATGACGAACGTCTCCGAGAAGGCCACTACAAAAAGCAACTTTAAGAATAAGTGATTAGGTAACGCATAGAGGGAGGAAAGTGTGGTAGACAGGGAGCTGTAAATGCATAGCAGCCTGAAGTAAACACACATAAATATGCTAGGGAAGAGAACACATGATAAATAAGACTGGAATCACTATAGAAAAAGGCTGTGCAGAGAGATGCTGTTTCTAGACTCTCCAGTATCCTCACAGATCATTAGCCCTTCCTTAAAATATATAGATAGTGACAGCCCTGCCAACTTTCATTTTGCTGAAGGCACGCTCCTTTTCTACTCCCTCTTTCCTGCATTCATTTCTGCTAAAAGGAATTGTTACGTTTTTTGTTTTTATTGTTTTGTCTTCTTGCAGTGGAAGAATTGCTGGGGCTGTGGATATCACTGATGCCTCTCAGCTATTTATATATATATCCTCTGTCACACTGTTGTTCAGATGGCCAGAGCCTGAAAATATCGCTGCATACTGTGAATGCTTCAGCTTTCCACACACAATCCCCTCCCATCAGAATGTAAATGGGGAACTGCTTGATCATTGTGCACAGTTAGGAACCGACACACAGGTTCAGGATTAGCAAGAATGCAATCCTTTTTGCACAATTCAATTAGATACAAAAAGTTGTCACACAGAGCAGTCTATGTGTGGAAAAATCTTGCAGTAAGAAAGACAAGCAAAACGGGGGGAAGGAATAGTGGAGGAAGGAAGCTACACATAACGAAAAAGAACTACTTGCTACAAACAATGTAATCCTTTTTCACACCAGCATATTTATAGCAGAGGCTTAAAATGTGTTTCATAGTCATTCCCTCTCCCCAGGGAATTCTGGGAACTGTAGTTTGGTGGGGGAAAGAAGGTTAGAGTTATCTAACAAATTCTCAGCAACCCAGCTGCAATTACCAGGATGCTTGACTGAGCTGCATTACACTGCCAAATTCCTCCACACAATGATAAGGGACAGCCATGCCTTGGCTAGGTTAAGCCGCTGGGTGCTGGTGTGGTTGCAGGGAGACCCAATTCAAGATACACTGTTAGACAAACTGTTTTAAGATACCCAGTGCCTTACAAGAGCTGCTTTATAAAATGTCAGATGGTTATTCCATGTAGCCCAGAACTATCCACTTTAACTACCAAGCCTGGCAGAAATCTCTTTCACATCCCAGCTACCCGATGATTCTTTAAGTGCAGACCTCAGGGATTGAACTTGAGAGTGACTTTATACATGAAAGCATAGACATATTGCATGAGTAATGCAAATTTGAATTTTGGCTAAATGTAGGTTTTCTTTCACTTTACAAGTAGATAATACATGTTGAAGCAAGGTCTACTTTATGACTCATTTATAAATGCTGAATGCTTAAGCATGTGCTAATGGCTATGGTTTACCACCAATTGAATGGCCACAGACAGCTGCAACCCATCCACCTACCCCCCTATCTCTTTTTATTTCTGAAGATATGTGTGTGGATATATGCAACAAATAATTAACAACTTTGTATTTATTGTGCAAAGAAACAATCAGGAAAGCTATGTATTTTAATGTATTTTTACAACATTTTGTTCAGTCAGGATGCCAAGATTAATTTTCACATACATATTCATTAATTTAGTAACAAGTGATAAACATGGCAATTGAACTGCTGAAGAGACAGAATTTTTGTATCACCTTACCTGTCCTTGAACACAATAATTTTCAAGGGACACAGTTCAGGTACAAAAGATAAATTAATAAGTGATTAGTAGCCTTACTGTGATGTCACAGTTTTCCACAGCTAGGCACATTCGGACACCACTTGGTCATTAACTTCTCTTATTCAACTAGTCCAAACCAATGGCCAAGGAAAGCCATCAGTAGGGGTGTTCGGTTTTGTCGAATATGAGAGGATTACAGCCTCTTACTGAACACAATGGGCTTACTTCTGACTGAGTAAAATAAATAACACTGTTTTCAAACACCTCTCGCCATTAGTTACCAGTGGCAAGATACCTGAGGCACATTGTAATAGTGCTGAGAAACAGGCCTGCCATCAGCCGGTTTGGCACCATGGTAATCAAGATAAAAAAAAAGGGGAAGTGAGAAGTATGGTAACTGAAATATTGTGCATTGTGTATGAAGGAGGAAATAACTGGGAAATCTGTGCAAAAAAGCAGAATTGGGTGTAGATTAATTAGATCTAGAATTAATGATTACTGTTTTCTTCTCAACTTCAGGCACTAAAAGTTAAACACAGTCCACTGCAATAACTTGTGCCAAAGTATAAACATCTCATAGATCCCAGCTACGCACCAGCTCTAAACTTTGCACAGAACACAGCAAACGTGTTCCTGTTTTAGTCAACTTCTGTTTTTCCTTACCTCATCTTCCAAAATCATTTTTTCTAATGCCACCCTTGAAAAATGAGCACTTTTTCATTCTGGAGTTGTATTTCTATGTGTTAGTACTCATCCTCCTGAACAGTGCAGTACTGTTGAGGCATCCCAGTAGCTAATTCACAGCGCAATCCTGCGTTGCCATATGCCGGCAGAGCTGCTGCTCTGCTGGTGTTGGGTGTTGTAAACGTTTCCGAAACTTGCTGAGTAAGCAGCGCCAAGGCCGGCGCAGCGCTGATCATTCTGCTGCCAGAGGAAGGCCTCGCTGCTGGACGGCGGGAGGGTGAGCCGGGGTGGCAGGGGAAGGGGCGACTGGCCAACCAGGCCAGGGAGGGGGGTGGGGCTATCAGCGGTGCACTGCACCAATATCCTAACCCAGGGGTGGCCAACCTTCCACCATTAGGACCTGTGTTGCTAAGAGGTGTGTAGAAGACAGAATCTTGGCAGCTGCAAGTGCTGATGGTACTGCTAAAGCAGCTGCACCTGCTTAAATGCCCTCACCCATACAACCATTAAGGGCCAGGAGAATTCATGTTGAAATGTTGGCCATCCCTGTCCTAACCCTCTTTCCAGGCCTGGCCGGCCTTACACAGCTTCCCCGGATACGTGCCAGCAAAATAGCTGGCACACATCCAAGGAGGCCCATTGGGACTGCTGGTGCTTACACTGTGGGAAAAGGGATGAATGGGATAAAAAACCCTGTCTGGCCTGTCCAGCCAATTGCCCCCTCCCCTGCCACCCTTACCCGCCCTCCTGCCACCCGGTGCAGGACTTACCTGCCTCTGGCAGCGTAGCCTTCCTCTGGCAGTGGAGTGAGTGGCGCCGGCCTTGTCGGCAGCTCCGCCAGCATAAGGCTATGCAGGATTGCACTGTGAGTTAGCTACTGGGATGCCTCAACAGTACTGCACTTCCAGAGGATGAACTTCCCTTCCCCCCCCCCTTGAGGTGTGCCCCAGCTCTGCCGGTGCAGGTCACATCCTGCGTAGGATGCAGCAGCTGGCTGTTAAGGCCAGCCAGTGCATCCTAAGCAGGATTGCGCTGTCAGTAGTGTTTGCTTCTGCAACATCATTCTATGTACCTGAAGAAGATGTAGGCAATGTTTATTGGTAAAAAAGATACAAAACAAACAGCACACACCTATGCATGTCTATTCAGAAGTAAATCCCATTGTTTTCAATGGGGCTTACTCCCAGGAAAGTGAGTACAGCCAACTATTTTTTTTAAAATGTAGAGCAGGCTTATTTTTAAAGTGTGTCAGCAGAATCAGCCTCAATTTATTTTTAACAACTTCTGAAAGCTTATCAGGCACATAGTTAATCCAGAGGATTTTCAGGTATTCATAGCTTAATAAGTCAGCATGGTAGAATTAAACAAATAGAAATTTGCTGAAATAAAGGCTTTTAAAATATATTTTTAAAGTAGAAATTTTTATGTAATTATAACCCTCTTGATAGCTTCTGACAATCATGTTCAGGTAACTGGCACTGGAAGAAAAGCCTAGGGTGAAAACGTCGTACTAAAGATTTAGTATTAAAAGAGTTTACTATTATTTCTTTAAAAAGGAAAAAGAAACCCTCAAATTATTTTAATATCCAAATGAACTGAGAAACAACACAAAAAACTGCTTGCACCTCCTAAAATCCCTCCTGTGTTTCTCCTCTTTTCCTATACCCACCTGCTGTTCTTTCCCTTCCCTTGGCTCCTGTTTTCTCTCTAAACCTCCTTCCCCAGGCTATGCATTTTCCCCACTGCCCTGCCTGCTACTTGTTTTTCTGCTCTCTTACCTCAGATGCTTGCATCCTTATCCTATTTCCTTCAGCCCTACTCAGCTATAACAACCCATTTCTTGGTGTTTCTACTCATGCAAATAGGTGTGTGGGGAGACAGAGAGATGAGAATGATCTACTGGCTGTTGACGCGAGAGGCACTCAAGCCTGCATAGTCATTCTTTCTGTGAAAACAACAAAGGGCCTTGTAGCACTTTAAAGAATAACTCTTTTATTTCCGTATACAGGCTACAGTTCACTTCTTTCTGTAGACTACCCTACTGCAGTCCCTAAAACAAATCAGCAGATGGAGGCTCTCTCCTATGTGAAATGTCATGGATATACCAAACAAAGCCTATCACAAGCTGACCCCCGGTTCCCACTTCTATATTCAACACAGAGGTGCGTAAACATCCTTCCGATTAAATAAGGAACTGAAGTGACTGTAAAGGCCGACACACATCGCACAATTTCCGGCGCGTCGCAGACGCGCGAGGAGCTGTGCTGAGATGTGTGGTCAGCATTGCGGAAGAGAGCAGCTGCACACGGAGCAGCTGCGCTCTCCCGAGTTCCGGCACGAGCGAAAATGATTCTGGCCATGTTTGAGGGGGCGGGTTCGCGGGGCTACTGCACTCAGCCAATCAGATGAGAGGGCGGGATGAACGGGGTTGTGAATCAATCGGAACTCACTTGAGTCTCCGATTTCTCTTGGATCCATTTTTCCTTCTCACAAAAGTTAGCAAGATGAATTCTATTCCCGGCACAAACTGTTTTGTAAGTTTTCTCTCCTTCCTGCCCCTCTCTCTCTTCTCTCCTGTATCGGACCATACTTGTGCTTAACCAATCACCACTGTGCTTTCTAAGAAGGCAGGACAACAGGAGGGACTATTCACTGGAAGACACTCCTGGAGACGAGTTCAGCGCGCGGAGGCGAGTGGCCAGTCACCTATGCTCGCTCGCCTCCACGTTAGAGCTCGTGCGGTGTGTGTCGGCCTTAAGCCTTGCACTTATTACCTTGCTCTTCCTCTCAGCTTTCCAATAGTACTGCCCGAAGTGTGGCCTGGCTGAGCAAAGCAATTCAGGAGAAGAAAGCAGACCTGCATAAACATGACCTCAGTTTTGCACTTGCGCTCCTAAAATGCCCATCAGACTTGGATCTTTTTCTACTCCATTAAAATACATGGTTAGATCCTTAAGATCTATGCCTGAAATATTTCCTCAAACATTTTAGTGTGCACACTTTGGAATACCATAGCTGTAATGCAATTTAGATAACAAAAACAAGTAGATCAATGAAAGCCTTAAGAACTACAATGAAATACAGTAAACGTATCCAAAGCTAACTGCACTTGTCTTGAACTGTATTTGTGTCTGTGTCTGTGTGTGGGGGGGTTATTCCATGCTCCTGTAGTGCCTGTATATGTGTGTATTGTTGGAGGGTAGGAAGGGAAAGAGGAGTGAAGAAATAAACATCTGACCATGTCACAAATCCAATTAACTGTGACAAGGCTAGTAAAATCCAGTGCGCAACAGAGCAATGTTGTCTGAAAGCAGCTTTGTGTTTGGAATTTCACTAGAGATTGCTGGACACCAGCTGGTCAAAGTGGTGGGAGGGAGGAAACACCAGATTCTCGGTTCCTAATTAGACTCCCCTGATATACAGGCATCCACTCTTATTTTCTTCACTGTTTTGGAGCCTAAACGGGAGTGGAGAAGGAATATTAGCAAGCAATGTATTTATTCAACTTGCCAATGATCCAAAAAGAAGAATTAGTATCCTAGTAGTAATTAACAATAATTGCAAGACAGCTCACTTGGAGTGAAGCAGCTTCAATAGCCCTCAAAGAGGCAATTCTCGAGCCATATGTCCGACTCTGAAAAGCAATCAACCAAGAGGCTTTCTTTCTTATATTCATACCCAGCCTAGCCTTTCCATGATAAAACGCTCAAGTGGCTAACAAAAAACTCCATAAAACAAGATAAAAAACACACTGATATAGCAACTAAACATTTTAAAAAGCAGGTAGAACAGTTCCAGAATAATAAACAGCAAAGCAACATGAAGTAGCCATTTAGCAAGTTCAAAGTCTGCTGAAAAAAGGAAGGTCTTTTTTACACAGTGACAAATGGCTTATCTGCGAGGGGTACAGAGCCAGAAGTGGCCACAGAGAAGACCCTCCCCCACTTCTTATCCAGATGTAATTCAGACGCTGGTGGGACACAGGGGAGAGAGCCTCTCCAGTAGATCTTAATGCATGGGCAGGTTCATATGGTTTCCTTTTCCCAAACATGCCTCTTTTTAAATATATTTATAAGGACTGACTGAACCAAAGCAAATGAATCATGAAGTACCTTTCCCTGATGAGCTTCTACAAGCATTTACCGTATTTTTCGCGCCATAGGACGCATCGGACCATAGGACGCATGCATCATATGGAGCAAAAAATATGGAAAAAATGTTTTTTAAAATAAAAATAATAATAATAAAAAATGTAAGGAAAACAAACTCATGTTTTAGATCTGCACATGGGTGCAGATCACATAGTTAGAGAACCTCTTGCTTTGGCACATTTCACCTTATCTTCATTTATTCCCCCCAGAACTCAGGTTTCTGAAGTACAAGTAGCTATGTAAGTCACCTAATGTTTGTTCTTTAAGCAAGGTCCATGGGAAATGTATTGGTTTGGGGAAGGCAGCATTGACTATCAGCACAAGCCATGAGGTTTCAAGCCATGATGACAGCTAGCATCCAGATTTATGTTGAGCATTTAGCACAGCATTTAGCACAGTCCACAGTCAATCAGTGAAGTGCTTTTTTCTTTTCCTTTTTCAGTTTGGTTGAGAGAGAGCACATTAAAAGATACCGGTACTTACCAGGGCTGCGGGGAGGCAACTTAGCGCAGGCCAGACGAGCCCAGCGCAAACATCGCAGTTGCTGCGATGTTTGCGTAGGGCTCCCAGGTCGCGTCCTGGGCCTGGGAACTTAGCCCAGGCCCAGGACGCGACCAGGAGCCCTGTGCAAATATCGCAGTTGCTGCGACGTTTGCGTAAGGCTCCCAGGTCGCGTCCTGGGCCTGGGAACTTAGCCCAGGCCCAGGACGCGACCAGGAGCCCTGCGCAGCGGCCGAACTGAAGATGGGGAGGCCTGCGCGAGCCTCTGCAGGCCTCCCTGATCTTCAGTTCGGCCGAAAACGGCTGTTTTCGGCCATTTCCGGTTTTCACTAAAACCGGAAATGGCCGAAAATCGCTGTTTTCGGCCCAACTGAAGATCGGGGAGGCCTGCAGAGGCTCGCACAGGCCTCCCCGAAGCCCCGGTAAGTATTTTTTTCCCTGCTTTTTTTAGGCTTCGCACGATAGGACGCACGCTTCCCCCCCCCAATGTTTTTGGGGAAAAAAAGTGTGTCTTATCGTGCGTAAAATACGGTACTTAGGTAGCTGCTTACTTAGTCAAGCCACTGGTCTACCTAGCTTGATATTATGGTAGCATCTCTCCGGAGTTTCAGACACAGAGCTGGCCTTAGGAGCTGCGGGGCCCAATTGGACATGTTTTTGCAGGGCCTCAGGTCCACAGCCAAGGTCTGTAGAATCTTAGAAATATAAATAAAATTTATTATAGACTTTATATCTCTATGGTAGAATGGAAAGCAATCAAAATGTGTGCTTTAAAAGTGATGGTGAGTTAATGGACCAAATGGATCTACATTTTAATATAAGATTACATACATGAAAGCCTACAAGTAAACAAACAAAACGTGTAATTGCCTTTGAAAAGTAGTTACAAAACCACCCTAGTGCGGGAGGCCCTTCGGCACAGGGATTGGGAGCAATTGGTACAACTGGCTTACCAGAGGTGTGTTTGCGCCCCCATGTGGTGGGGGCCGCCAACGCGACGGCGCCCACGTGACGCGGGGCTGTGACGTCAGCGCACGGCTGCGATTCCCCCCCCCGCCGTTTGGCTTCCATTTCAGAGCCAAACAGCACCAGGGAGGGCCGAAACGCAGCCGGGAGGGCTGCGAAGAAACAACAGAGAAAAGGTGAGTGACACGTGAAACTGCGCCCCTCCCCTGAAGCGGTGCCTGGGGTCCAGGGCACCAAGCCCCCCCCCCGATGACACTTCTGGCTAGCTCTGGTTTCAGATGGTTATTTCTCACCCCTACCCCCCCCCCACATAAAATCTGAGACCTTCTGCATACAACGTATAGGTTCTACCACCACTGAGCTACAGCCCCTCTTACTGCAAGCTGCAATAAGGAGAGAGTATGTATAAGTCTCATGATGATATTTGCATAATGCAGCGAGTCAGCAAATTCAGCCCAGGTTTTGTTTGGTATAACTGAGAATGAAATCTTGTTCATGATTTTTTGCTTGAGGAATTAATTAGCAACAGGCCTCCACACTTCATTTGCATTGTTTGATTAATTTAGGGCTACTTTGCTTTCTGCTTCAGAACTCTTATTTTGATCTATCCTCAAATTTAATTGGTAGATTAATTTGTTAATAATGAGAACTCATACAATTAATTTACTAACAGCACAATCCTATGAACGTCAACTCAGAAGGCCCATTGAGTTCAATGGGACTTACTTCCAGGTAAGTGTGTATAGAATTGGAGCCTGAGATTTATTTAACTGGGTGGCCAGTCTAGTTTAAATTATAAATCAGTTTTCTAAAGGACAATACTGTATTTTGCTAAACTGCATATTAACTTGCAATATAATGCCATCTAGTGGCAACAACCTTTAAAATAAATACAGTAGGTTCTTTGGAGACTGTGTGGATACCCCACACATTTTCACACACTTGATTCCCATTATGAAGAAATTATTTATATAAACAAAAATATTTTTATAGAAAAAAAATCAACAAAACTGTTTCTCTGATGTTTTTGACATACAGAACATGAATTGACAAAGTACTAGGAATCGCATTAAAGAAGAGAATTTCAATTCCATGTGCCAAATGCCAGTTGCATGAGATCAGATGGCATGCCCAAATAAAAGGCATTCCACTTCCACAATAGTAACTTAAGTATCACCATGATCCTGCACAGAGTTATACATGCCTAACAGCGCAATCCTAACCAACTTTCCAGCACTGGTGCAGCCACAATGCAGCCCCGAGGTAAGGGAACAAATGTTCCCTCACTTTGATGAGGCTTCCATGACTGCCCCTGCAATGCAAAATGCAGTGTGTGCCCCATTGGCCGGCTACACCAGCACTGAAAAGTTGGTTAGGGGATTGCACTGTAAATGGTATTTATTTCAATTGGGCTTGTGTGCACAACCATGCACTACTAGATCGTGGCCCATGCATATTTTTAGATTTCAAAGTAACAAATTTAGCATTTTTTAAAAACTCAAAAACGACAGTTGGACAATACCTTTTGGATTTTTTTCCCAATGGACTGATATGGCTACCTACAATGTTTGCATTATTTTAATTGTTCTCCATGTCATTGTGTTATGTACAGTATGCGTTAGGAAAGTTGCCTGATCACGTTCAGTCGCGTCGCGACGATGCGCGTCACCCCAGAGCGGGGGCGCGCGTCGCCCTTAAGGGGAGGCTCCGCCCCGCGCGTGACGTCACGAGCAGGAGCAGAGCGCCCTCCCCGCTCCGTTTTCGGCTCATTTTGGAGCCAAACGGACACAGGGGAGGACGGGCAGGCCCACCCTCCGCTCGAAACTGTAAGTGGGGGGTTGATCGCGCGTCACCCCCCGGCGGCCCGCCCCCCCCGCTTCCCCCTGTCGACGCCAGTTATCACGTTCTCAGGTAATGCAAACATTTATTTTGCAAACTTTGTACAGTTGGTACCGTTCCAGTACTTGGTAGAAATCCAATTCTCAGAAGCAACCTGCAGAGACATATTAATTTAACTACAGGTGCAACGCAGGAGGGAACGCCACAAACATCGTACACAGAGACCTTTTTTTTACTGAGCCCAATTTCTAAAATGAAGAGCTGCTGGGGTTCTCGGCTGCCTGAATATTTCATACTACCACAGCCGAGATGAATTATTAAACTAGCTAGATGAATCGGGCTTAAAAAGTATTTTGAATAGTAGGAACTCACATTTCTGATTTACTTTATCTGATCCAGAGCTCAGCCTTGGCATGCAAAAAAAAGGGGGGGGGGCGCTGGGGCTGAGCACCGGTTCAGCACTCATGCCGCTCCGCCCCTCTGCAAATGACAGCAACATCAGGAACTACACTGGCTTTTGCTACTTCGCTCACAGACAGGTACCGGACCCGTCCTCCACTTGCGCAGTAGCCACGCCCACTAAACAGCAACAGCGGCTCTTCCCACCAACTTTCACGTGGCGTCTCTACGTGCGGGCAGCGAGAGGACGTCTCGGCCTAGACTGGCCCTCTTCCTCTGACCCGGAAGTGAAGGACTTTTCCGTCAGAAACTGAGGGGTGAAATAAGCCGTGGTGTGCATTTCGTCTTTCTGCTCCCTCTCCATCCCCCTATTCCCCCGCAGGCGCTTCCGAGACCGGGCCGCTGTGGAGGCGATCGAGGCCGTAGAACTGAGACTCCTGGAGAGCCTTTTTATATCGCGCGCGCGCGAGCCTCCAGAGAGGAGCCCGATGGCAGCGGACAAAGGCGGAGGTGAGCACAAAAGGGCGCCTGCTGTGCTGTCTCTCTCAGGAGCGCAACTGTGTATGGGGGGGGCTACTTGTTCTTCCGCGCGGGGGTAAGTCATGGCGGAATGATCATTCAGGGACGTAGGCGAGTTTTCCGTCTTCATTGAATAAGGGCATCTTGTGGAGTATCCCTCCGCGTGGCTGGGGTGGGGAGATAGGGTTGGTGAGTGGGTGCCGAAGGGGCGCCGTTGCCAGGCGAAAACTATTGCGTGTTTTAGTTTTATCTCGCAATAGGCTAGAACGGTGAGCCTCATATGTCTCAATACTACGTCAGGTGTGAAAGGTAGCTGATATGCTAGTGGCTGCTGCCTGAGGGAGAAGACTGAGGATGCAGAAGAAGGAAGCCTGGGCTGCAATTTCTTTCTCCCCAGAATGGTGGTTCTAAACCCGCCAAAAAGAAGATTTTTTGGCTTGAGATTTCAAATCTATGCTATCCAGGAGTCTCCGCTCCAGAATTCCACAAGAAAAATACTGCCTCCTGGTGCTATTGTGTTTTCCTCTGAGCTCTGCCACACAGTCTTGGCATACATTTCTGTGGACAGAATTCTTTAACTTTATGTATGAAGTTTATATCCCACCTTTTGGACCATAATACAGTTCAGTGCAGCACATGTAGGGAGGTGCTTATGATGAACGTTTACATATTGCTTTACAACAACAACAAAAGTTCAGAAAGCTTTACATAGCTAAATAAATGGTTCATTTTTCACAATTGAAAAACAGATACAGAAGAAACTACTGGAAAAGACTCTATGCTGGGGTGAATAGGGACAGTTGGTTTCCCCCTGCTAAACTTAAGAGTACCACTTTAAAAGGTGCCTCTTTGCCCTGTTCACAGGGGTTCTTAGGCCAATCACCTGTCCAGGCACAGAACAGATTTAGACCTGCTTAGCTCCCAGGAACGTGGTTGAATCATGTGTCTCTATAGGAAGTACAGTGCTGGCTTTATCCTACAGGCAGGAAGCAGGCCTGAGAGAGCACAATTCAGGTGGCACAAGGAAGTCATGAATGGTGGGGAGGGGGCTGCAGCTCATTGGTTGAGCTTACACTTGCTGTACAGAAGGCTCCTGATTCAATCGTTGACATCTTTAGGTAGAGCTAGGAATCTATCTAGAGTTCCAAAGTGCCACTATCAGTCAGTGTAGGCCAGGGTGTCAAAATACGTCATTCAGAAACTATTTATTTTTGTTTTCTGTATTAATATACCGTCTTTCTTATCCTTAGATTGCTCTTAAGATATTACTCTTTATCCGGCCTGTGAGATAGTTGGGTTCTCCCAGCACCACCATCAGTTGCTCTCAGCTACTGAGCTGCGAAGTGATGCATTGGCAGAAGCAGCAATGCTGAAGAGAGAGAGAGCCCAATTATCATGCAGACCACCCTTTCAGCAGTGATAATTGGGCTCTCCCAGTCCTGCCCTTTCAGCAGCGCCGCTTCTGCCAAGGTACTGGGAGGGAGAGACGGAAGGTGGCCTCAGAAGGCAAGGAATGGCATGGGGTGAGAGGCAGACCAGCGGGTGAGAATGGGAGAAGCTGTGGATGTGCTGGGAGAGCCCAGTTATCATGTGGGCCACCCTTTCAGCAGTGCTGTTTTTGCCAAGACATTAATTTGCAGAGCACCTCTGCAGAAGCAGTGCTGCTAAAAGGGCGGCCATAATCCCCACCTGATGATCCAGAAACAATGCTGTGGATGCAGGAGCACTGTCACGCAGTGAACCTGGTTTGTAAGGGGAGTGCAAATAGATGTGCTGCTGTTGTAAAGTGTCAAGCAAACCACGCATTTAAATGGCTCCTTCAGTTGAACTATCCAACGTACAGTTCTTAATGCCATAAAAAAATCTATCTTCTACAAACTTAAAATAGCTTAAAAATATTACAGGGCGAAGAGTCAGTGTTATCAAATTCAGTATCCTAACAGAAGATAGATGGCCTTGGTGTATGAGCGTGAAGAAAGCAATATGATTTTTTTTCATAGAATGGCTTGAAAATATCAGAGTTGACTTTTCTCTTCTAATACATTCTCTTGTAGATCAAGGCCCAGAGAAACCTGAAGGAACAGGTACCTCTTCTGGAATTACTGATCAAGAAAAGGAGCTATCAAGCAGTGCACTGCAAGCTTTTATGGTAAGGGAATTCTGAGATAGTAAAGCTTCCTGTTTTTTAACCTACTATATTACAAAGTGAAATCTTCATGTGAAGTACTAGATTCTCTTAGTCCACTTCCTGTAGACTAAGGGATGGCATTCTGACTAGTGTTTCCTCTGTGAACAACGTTTCTGTGAGAAGACTTTTTTTTCTACAGTATTTATATACCGCCTTTCTGGTCATTGGATTTCTCCTCTGACTTTATTCAAGGCGGTGTACATGGGCAGGCTGTTCTAAACCCCAAAGGGTTTTTACAATATAATAATGTTCTAATCTTTCATAGAACCCTTCATTCGAGATGTTACTTTCACAGTCCAGCTCTCTCTCTCTCTCTCTCTCTCTGGTGTTCACCTCGGCACGCTTCAGCTTCAGCTGCTCCACTCCCCCACAGGGCTCTGCAGCTTATCAGCTCGGCATGCCAGCAGCTCTCCGACGGACTTCCGGCCGTCTTGAACTGCTGTCCTGCAGATCTTCAGGCATTTGTGAGACGAACGCTCTAACCAACTGAGCCAGACGTCTTCTTTATTTGTGGAGGGAGCTCATGACAGCAGAAGCACAAGTTGGAGTTCTAGCCTTGGAGTATAAAACTTTCAGCCTCTAGCTTAAAATTTGTAGCTTGAAAGGTGGTGTTACTTTCCTGTCATATTGTATGCTGAACATTTAGTGTTGTAATGTTTTTTCCACAACAGAAAATAAAATATATCATAGGAAAAAATTCAAGGTTTCTGTGACTTGGCCAAAATTGATGTGTAAATGTTCTAAAACATAAATGGATACATGAAAATATTATTTGGCTATAATCCGGAGAGCGTTCAGAATTAGTCATGTGTCCTGTACTGGCATTTTTGTGTCTTTCTCCTAACAGCTGTTGCATGTGGTGTGCGAGAGGCTGTTTTTGAAGCTTCTCTGAGGGTTTTAACTAGGCATGATAGCGGTATAACTTGCATTAAGTCATATTGAACAAATATGATGAGACTGATTTAAAGCGGGGAAGCATTATGGGAAAGGGCTCGGAAGCATTCGCCTACCCATGCTGTTTACCTGAAGCCCCCTCCCCTATCCATCTTTCTCTCAGCTGGACTTGGGAACCAGTCAGAGGAGAAAAAAGGTATCTTTTGGAGATGGGAAGCTCAGAAAGGGAAAAGGGTTCAGCACCTCTTTCCACATGTGTGTATTTCTCACTAAATATGTGTGTGTGTGCTAAGTTCTAAAGCACAGATTTGCTGCTACTGTATCTAGTGAGACCCTGACAGTGGTTCCAAAGTTGAAGTTGCTGTGGATGCATAGTAAGGTAGGTGTGTGTGTGTGTGTGTGTGTGTGTGTGTGTGATATACCCGAGTCTAAACACTTCTGTGCACATGTGGAATCCTATTTTCACACATGTACTGAGATGTTTAAGGAACACATTCCTACAGTTTATTAGGTGCTAAACATAAGTACCTGCTTTTTATAGAGACAGACTATTGGTCCATCTGGCTCAGTATTATTGACTCTGACTGGCAGTAGTTCTTCAGGGTTTCAGTCAGGATTCTTTCTCTGCCCTACCTAGAGATACAAGAAATTGAACCTGAGACTTTCTGCATGCTCTGTCACTGAGCTATCTCCCCTACCCCCAGTGAAGTTTCCCTCTGCAAACAAGATAAAATGTACAGCTGCCTTGAGTGTCTGACAATATTGGGGTGAATGCAATTGTACTTATCCTTCCACTGTAGTGTTGCTTTTAATTCTTTAGATTCGGTGTTATCCAGGCTGCTAGCTTGGTAAAATTTGACTTCTATTGTAGAAAAGGAAGACATGAACATCTCAGTTTCCAAATTCTGAGTAGCAAGTGCTTTGAAAAAATACCGCATTAAAAAACTTATCTACTCAAACCTTGTGTGTCTATAGGCTGGAAATTATGATGCTTGTGTGCAACACCTTAGCTGCTTGCAAGAAATAAACAAAGATGACTACAAAATACTTCTGAACATGGCAGTAGCAGAATTCTGCAAAAGCAATCAGACAACAACGGATACCTTGAGGCAAACACTTAACCAGCTAAAGAACCAGGTATTAATTTTTTATTCTTTGGGTGGTGGCTTTTTTTTTTTTGCCAGGAGCTTTTCTTTTCTCTTGTTAATTGGGGTTTGTTATGTTTCTCAGCACCCACAATTTTACACAGACAATTTCAAAAAGGAAATGGAACCTTAAAGCCAGCATAGACATTGCAGGGAGTTCCTTGATTTTTTTATTATTATTTTTTTGTCTTTGCAGTTTTGCATTTTGAACCAAAAGTAGTCAGTACAAATTGTGAATCTGAGTAGGGAAAGGATACGTGACCCTTTTCCTTCAGATACTTTTCAAGCTGCTTTTTCACCTACTCGGTGTCCCTACAACTCCAATTGGAAGCTCTTTCGAGATGTGGGGGGGGGGGCTGTAGAGGGCTCCAGAGGACCAGCGCTACCCCACCCCCCAGTAAGTGAAAATGCCCTTTTTTCTGCCACAGCAGGACCTCAAAAGTGCCATTGCCGCACGTCTCCACACCCCTTAAGGGGGTAGTGACTGCATCCAGTTTTCGTGGTGGGTCACGACCCATCAGTTTAAAAACCACTGCCCTAGAACATCTAGTTTGTCCTTTGACCTCTTTGATAAACAGTTCAGTCAATTTACTGTTTAAGGCTGCAATCCTCTGTATCCTTGCTTGGAAAGCCCACAAAATCAGTTGAACTTGTTTATAGGCAAACATGAATAGGATGTATTGTGTGCACGAAGTTTAATGTGATCTCTGGGATTGCATGTGCAGATGTCTATTAAAGGGTCTACTAGTATGAATGATGGATACATTTGCTACATTAAGGGCCCAATCCTTTCCAACTTTCTAGCGCCAATGCAACTGCAATGCAGCCCTGAGGTTGTTCCCTTACCTTGAGGAGGCCTCCATGACTCTCCCCCCCCCCCATCTCGGGATGCAGCTCACATCCGGTTGGCATGACTGCATTGGTACTGGAAAGTTGGATAGGATTGGGCCATTACAGGCTTTAGATGAGACTAAATGGAGGCTTAGACTGGCAAAAGAGACATGTTAAAATAGGGAAATGTTGTCAACTGAGAAACTGTGGACCAAATGCAGCCCCCACCCACCCAAATGTTCTAAGCAGTAAACAAGTGTTCGTTTGTATCATATAATTTATATCGTGTATGCTACTTGTCGGTGGATAGTTTGAGGCCTTGGCTTGAATTCAGAAGGTTAGCTGTGAGTAAAATGGGATTAAAGGCATCCCATTCACATGGCAGTATGTGCACTTTCCTCCCCATTGATAGGTAATAATGCTTGCCACCGGTATGTGATAGAAAAAGCACAGGCTGCTATATAACTGCAATACCCACGTGGAAAACATGCTTGTATGAATTCACTCTGCTAATTAAAGCTTCTTTGCTACTCAGTTATATATCTAAACTTGTACACAGTATATTTAGTTTTACCATTATCTTGGCATTATTTCTGTTTCTACTAATCTGTCTCCTTGTATTGATGCATTTCTTTGTAATACTTTGGTAGCATGTGGCATTTTGGACCAAATCGTAGCACAAGCTGTTGTACCAAAACTGTGTTCTCGCTTGGTCATCAATGTAGAAGGACTGGACAGACAGCTGTGTTTGCGTTCTTTCTTCTCCCCACACCCCTTACAGGTTCATTCAGCTGTTGAAGAAATGGATGGCTTAGATGATGTTGAAAACAGCATGCTGTACTACAATCAAGCTGTTATTTTGTATCATCTGCGGCAGTACACTGAAGCTATAATAGTTGGAGAGAAGCTTTACCAGTTCATAGAACCTTTTGGTAAGTAAGTTGGCAGAAAAGGAAAAAGATCCTGGTACTATTTTTTCCCCTCTTCTTTTGGATAGATTGCAGGCAACCACTGTTTGATGTAGATAGAACATGGTGATCAAACTATTTGTGTTCATAAATTTGAATTTGCAAATGTTTGACTGCAATAGTTCATTTTTTTTAAATGCATTTGTCTCTAAAGAGAAATTGTTTTCTACAGTTGTTTTCTACAATCTTCTACAATAAAAAATGTAGAGGAATTCCGAGCATCTGTCTTAAATACCAGTACTTTTATATCTCATTTGTTGAGCCCTTTCAGGGGGAAGGTCTCAAGTGTTTAATAATTTATCTTCGTTGTTTACCCAGAGGAAAAATTTGCCCAGGCAGTGTGCTTCCTGCTGGTAGATTTGTACCTGCTGACTTGCCAAGCTGAGAAAGCCTTACATCTGCTTGCAGTACTGGAAAAAATGATTTCGCAAGGTGGCAACAATAAAAACGGGAAAAATGAGGTGGGTCTATGAGAACATAGTAGATGTAGTAATCAAAGAGTTCTTGTAATGATTGATATTCAATAGCCCTGTACAGTTACTATGCAATTAATGTCATTTGGATTACATGTCACATTAACAGAGAGAATGATTGCAGATGCCAGAGAGTGGCTCGTTCTTGTGGCCAAACTGGTGACCTACTGACTCTGTTGGCTTTGTGTTGTTTGCACAAGGAGTTGCTGTTGTGTCCTGCAGGGATACAAGTGCCTGTTTCATATGCGTATCTGGCAACTCTCCTACTGGCAAGAAGCTACTGTTTTTGTGACAATGTCTTCAGTAGTATGGTTAAGGGAGAGGAGTAATCCTTCATAAGAAGACAATGTGCAGGAGCTATAGAGTATCTTTGAACTCAGTTTTATGTAGCAAGTTGTTATACTTTCATTTGTTTCAAAAACTGACACTTTTTTTACCTTTCAATTTGTGATCAGACAGGTAATAATGCTAGTAAGGAAGCTTCCAATCACAAAGCTGATATTGGAACCCTGACAGAAGCTGCCAAGTCTAAAATACACCAGGTAAGATGAGATCCAGGATTCTGTGAATCTATTTTTTCTAAACTTGCTCTACATGAGAACTGGTGTGGCATAGTAGCTAAGAGACTGAGCTGCAAATCAGGACTTTCCTGGTTCAGGACTTCCACAGTTTTTGCGTTAGCCATGAACTCGCTAGGTGACCTTAGGCATGCCAATCCTTTTTGGGCTCTGCTCCCTAGCTACACTCTGGGGATAAGAATTACTTGCCTTTCAGGGTTTTTATAAGGATACAATTGAGATAATACATGTGAAGTATTTTGCACATTCAAAAAGTGCTCTACAAATGCTCTACGAATGCTTGATCATTATAATGTTATTGAAATAGAATGCATGATGCTTTGCATTCTAATGCATTGAATCGGAGCTGGTTCATGTATGTGAGCTCAAGGTTTGTTTATTTCCTATGCGTAATCCAGAGTAGCCATGGTGTGAATTGGACTACACATGGAGATAAATAGCAGCAGTAATTGCTCTACAATCATGGCTGTGCTTTTTCCATTTTGATTGAAGAAATGACTGTTAATTGTGCTTATGTACAGCCCCAGTGACATCTAGGTTTGTCTACATGATGCCACACATGAATAGTGCCATATGGATAAAATAAGCACCTAGCTCAGATGTGTGAACTGACCCTTGGTTTTAATATTACATTTTTCTTACGTTTTGTAAATATACAATGAATTCGTTTATATCTTTTTTGCTCTGCGCTCTTCTGTATTGCCTTGAGCAGGGGTAGGCAACCTATGGCTCACGGGCTGGATTCGGCCCGTTGCTCAAAATCATCTGGCCCATAGTCCCAAAAAGATATATCCACCTGACCCGCAGTGGTCCTAAAAAAGAATCCAAGTTTGTAAGTTCTATCTCTGTAAGGCTTACGGTGTAATCAGACCAAGGGCAGAAGCTTCCTTTGAGCATCATTCTCTGTCTGGGCATGCGTCTCTCTGCCCCATGCCCATCACTTTTTTCCTAGCTCTGTGGCCTAATTGGGAGGTCGGCGCATGCATATCAAATGCACATATGTTCTTGCTATTGGCAGACCCGATGTCTAGCCCTGGCCTAGAGTAGTGAGACATGTTTCACCTCACAGTGCTTTATGAATTCTCACATGAGCTTTACAAAGTGCCAATGTGCTTTCAATTACCAGCATTGTTGAGAACATAGTCCTTTTCTGCTTTAACATAAAATCTTTTATCTTTCAGAACATTATTTTAATGCTTGAAATTTTTGTTCAGCAAATACATACACATCTGAATATAATGTATCCCTAGGATACCCAAAGTTGTGTAATTTCTGAGCCACCATCGTGTCTTTAGTTCAGTAATGTTAAATCCCTTAATTTTTAACAGTACAAGGTGCGAGCCTATATTCAGATGAAGTCTCTAAAGGCATGCAAGAGGGAGATAAAGTCGGTTATGAATACAGCTGGAAATGTAAGTACCTATGATTGTTGTTTTATAAATGTCGAATAGGCTTGTATTTCTAAAAAAGCTCACCCACAAAACCTCACCCACTTAACTAATGATTCACTTACAGCATTTGAAGGATGGATCTGAAACAAAGCAAGCCTTGCCTCATTTTTGGATTTGAGAAAAAAGAATATTGTGGGGATTTCTCTTTGTAAAATGGGGTTAGAATGTCTGCTCTTCTTTACTTCCTCCCTGATTTTGGGTGGTTTTTGCTCCTTTCCTACTCCTCTAAGTCTAGCGGTTCTCAAAGTTCTCCCTGCGAAGCGGGGAGAAAGTTTGAGTATTTGCAGGGGCGCAGCCAGCAGTGGCATTGATCCAGGGGATCGCCGCTGCGGAAACTGCCCCCGCCTCACTTACCGGGGCTTGGGGGAGCTTCAGGGAGGCCTGTGCGACCCTCTGCAGGCCTCCCCAATCTTCGGATCGCTGTTTTGCGGCGATCTCTGAGCACCTCCCGGTTTTCGTGAAAACCAGAGGTGCTCAGAGATTGATTGCCGCAAAACAGCGATCTGAAGATTGGGGAGGCCTGCAGAGGGTCGTGCAGGCCTCCCCCAAGCCCCGGTATGTGCAGCAGGGGCAATTTGGTGGTGGTGACGGTGTCGATACCCTGGGCAGCCGCAGCCGCCATGCTGTCACCACCCCTTAAGGGGGCAGGGGACAGCAAAAGTTCTCAATGGTGAGTCGCGACCCACAGTTTGAGAACTGCTGCTCTAGTCTATGTATCTTGCACTGTAAGTTGACACTTTTTACTATAATTTACTAGGTTCTAAGTTGGTAATGCCTATATATTATGCCACAACGTTTCACCATAACGTTACAATCTGTATGCTTTGGAGGCTTGGCACTGGGATAAGAGGGGCTTTAACAGTTCCTGTGTATTGGCATCCCTTCAAAGTGTTGGTGCTACCACCAGACCTCACTCCCCGAGTCTTCCATTGCTGCTCAGTCTCTTCCCTGCAGTTTTGAATTCTTACTGCCTTAGTTGTTTTTCCTTTCGTTGATCCTTTTCTACTGAGAGCTTCTCTGTTTGCCTTGATGACTCGCTGCTTTGTCAGCCATATTTCAGCCCAGTGTCGGGTCACTGTGAAATACCTTGAAGATGAGGAGTGCTCAGCAGTGGCTTCCTAGTTGAGCAATGTGCCAACTTAGGCTACCCATTTTTGTATCTTCTGCCAGGCCTATCTAGATCGGAGTCCAGAGTTGCGCTCCCAACTCATTCAGCATATCTGTAACTATGGGTTTTGTTCTCTTCACAGTCTGCTCCTTCTCTCTTTCTGAAAAGCAACTTTGAGTATTTAAGAGGCAATTATCGGAAAGCAGTAAAGCTGTTGAACAGTTCAAACATTGCTGAGCATCCAGGCTTTATGAAGACAGGTAATTTAAACTTGTGTGTTTTCAAAATGGGACCCCTCTTGACACAATTTTTATATATAGAGAGGCAGGCATTAGACAGGAATGCCTGTCTAAACGAAAAGCAGCAACCAAGATTAGCAGTTCATATGAATTTCTGGAAGGTGGGAGTTCCACAGTCTGAGCACTGCCACCTGAAACTTCTCTATTACTGTCAATCAAACCTCTGTAGGAGGTGGGACATGGATCAGGAACCTTGCTGAAAATCTTAACATTCTGGCAGGGTTATATTTATTTATTTATTTAAAGAATTTATACCCCGCCTTTCTCCCGAGGGCACTCAAGGTGGCTTACAACACAATATTAAAATACATATATACACATTAATTTACATATGTTAAAAGCCGTTTGTTAAAAGGTCAGCCCACCATGTCAGACATCAAAAGCTGTCCTAAATAAAAACGTCTTAAGGCCCCGCCGAAAGGTCTCTAAAGAGGGAGTCGTTCTTAATTCCAGGGGGAGGGAATTCCATAATTGGGGCGCCACAGCCGAGAAGGCCCTATTCCGTGCCGCCATCCCCCTCACTTCCGTCAATGGCGGCACGGTTAACAGGGCTCCCCCGATGACCTCAGAGTACGGGTCGGATTATAAGGAAGGAGGCGGTCCCTCAAATACCCTAGACCCGAGCCATTAAGGGCTTTAAAAGTCAAAACTAGCACTTTGAATTGTGCCCGGAAACGAACCGGCAGCCAGTGTAGCCGCCGAAGCAACGGTCCGACTGAGTCGAACCGACAGGCCCCGGCAACCACCTGGGCCGCCGCATTCTGCACCAGTTGCAGTTTCCGAACAGTCTTCAAAGGCAGCCCCACGTAGAGCGCATTGCAGTAATCTAGTCTAGATGTAACTAGGGCATGGGTCACTGTGGCCAGGGAGATATATTTATATTTATATGGGAGATATATGGCAATGGGCAATTTTCACAATGGCGAGAGGTGAAAAGCGGTGTGCCTGAAGGATCAGTCTTGGGACCGGTGCTTTTCAACTTATTCATGAATGATCTGGAGTTGGGGATAAGCAGCGAGGTGGCCAAGTTTGCGGATGACACTAAACTTTTCTGGGTGGTGAAGACCAGCAGGGATTGTGAAGAGCTCCAGAAGGATCTCTCCAAACTGGGAGAATGGGCAGCAAAATGGCAGATGCGCTTCAATGTCAGTAAGTGCAAAGTGATGCACATTGGGGCAAGAAACCAAAATTTCACATATTCACTAATGGGTTCTGAGTTGTCTGTGACGGATCAAGAGAGAGATCTTGAGGTGCTGGTGGACAGGTCAATGAAAGTGTCGACCCAGTGTGCGGCAGCTGTGAAGAAGGCCAATTCCATGCTTGGGATCATTAAAAAGGGGATTGAGAATAAAATGGTCAATATCATTATGCCTTTGTACAAATCGATGGTAAGGCCACATCTGGAGTATTGTGTCCAGTTCTGGTCACCGCACCTCAAAAAGGATATAGTTGAATTGGAAAAGGTGCAGAAAAGAGCGACCAGATTGATTCATGGGCTGGAGCACCTCCCTTATGAGGAAAGGCTACAGCGTTTGGGGCTTTTCAGTCTAGAAAAAAGGCGGTAGAGGGGGAACATGATTGAGACGTATAAAATTATGCATGGGATGGAGAGAGTGGATAGAGGGAAATTCTTCTCCCTCTCGCACAACACCAGAACCAGGGGACATGCACTAAAATTGAGTGGAGGGAGAGTTAGAACGGATAAAAGAAAATATTTCTTTACCCAGCGTGTAATTCATCTGTGGAACTCCTTGCCACAGGATGTGGTGATGGCATCTGGCCTAGATGCCTTTAAAAGGGGTTTGGACAGATTCATGGAGGAAAAGACCATCACAGGTTACATGCCATAAGCAACCTCCTGGTTTTAGAAGTAGGTTTTCTCTGTGCCAGGTGCAGGGGAGTGGCAGCAGGAAACAGGTTACCTTGTTGGCTGTGTGCTCCCTGGGGCATCTGGTGAGGCCACTGTGTGATACAGGAAGCTGGACTAGATGGGCCTTTGGCCTGATCCAGCAGGGCTCTTCTTATGTTCTTATGAGATGGCAGCCCTTAATTAGACTGCTGAGTTGTATCGACTTGTAATAGTGGCTCTGTTGGTTGCTCAAACAATTTGGCCATACAGTTGGTCATCTTATGCATTTATATGTCCAAACGTTTTTAAACTGCACAACTTGTATTGATACTGCTTACTAGCCTCTGTTGAGAGTACTTAATCTTTTTCCTAGTATATAATTGGATTTACTTGTATCTTTACTTTATAAAATGTTGTGAGCAGATAACGTCGGTAAACAACTTTCTCCTTAAAAAGAACCATCTGTCATTACTCTGCAAGTGTTTACATATGAAGTACGAAGAGAGCTTTTCAGATTACAGCTTTTCAAGTGGGATCAGGCAAAAGAGTTTTACACCCTGCTGTTCTTAAAACATAATGTAGGAGATAAACTCTCAGAACGTTGTGTCACTCATTTAGCTAAGGGACTTAAGATGTGTGCTTAGACAGTGTATCTTTATTGTAGGTGGCTACAATAATCCCATGCAACTTTAGTATGTTTATGTAGGGATCAGCGTGTTCACATATACACTACAGTACAAACTGCAAAACATGGCCTCTGAAGAAAACTATTCGTTTGGAAGAAACTAGCATGTTTCTAACCTTAGTTTGTTGTTAGTTCTGAGAGAAGATGAGCAGTTTCAGCTATCATTTGTAAATTAGAGCAGGAATGGGCAGAAAGTAGATTGCTAGAGATTTGCAGTAGATCTTCGAGGGGTTTTCATTCCCAGTAGTTTAGCAGCAACAACAAAGCCTTGTTTTTCCTCAAAATGGGACTGTTCAGATCAGGGATTCTGTCTCCAATGTACATCTGTCCTTGCATATGCAAGCCACCCCAGTGTATAGCTCAATGTGTGGTAAGTCATTGGTTCTACCCCGAGCCACTATTTTTGCACCGGCTCCAGTTAGTAGATCTTGGGTGTCTAGTAAAAAATAGTCAACCTGCATATGGATTAGAGAATAAAATGACACGCACAGTGATCCGGGAGAGATTTTCATACTTGGTGCTTTATTCTTCTTGTACATCTGTATTTCTTAACTGTCCTTTGCTACATCCTGATTGACATGTCTTCCTCTTGTTTTGTCTAACACTTAAAAAATAAAACAGTGTAAAGTAACCACATTATTAAATTTTCATCATTTATTTCAATTTCTTGTTTGAGAACTACAGATATTCTTATGTATGGGTTTAATACTTAAATTTTGTGTACTTTGAAGATAAGCAATCCAAAAATAAAAACAAATATTTGTTACAAATCCTTTTTCCTCGTAGTCCAAAATTTCATTCTTCTCCCTTTTAATTTTTCTCAGGTGAATGCTTACGGTGCATGTTCTGGAATAATCTTGGATGTATTCATTTTGCAATGGGGAAACACAACTTAGGAATTTTCTATTTTAAAAAGGCTTTGCAGGAAAATGATAATGCCTGTGCACAGCTTGGAACAGGTGGCACAGAGCCAGGTAAGGTGGGCTCCTAAAAGAATGTGCCATCAGGGCTACTGGGTGAGTTTATAGGCCATAAAATACTCATGTAATTGACCCCTCCTCCAATTTTGCAGTAGATTCGGGGTGGTGGTTATGAACATCCCATGCAAAGAGTGTGTTCTTTTATTTTGGATGGAATAATTTGGAGTAACAATTATCTTTGGTTTCATCACAGTCTGCAATGTGGAAGCCATCATTTCTCTTCCCAAATTCTCCATCTGTAAACTTTGAATTGTTGGTGATGGTGATGATGGTGCCGCAGGGTGGCGCAGTGGGTTAAACCACTGAACCATGAGCTGTTGATTGAAAGGTCGGCAGTTTGAATCCGCGCAACGGGGTGAGCTCTCGTCGCTTGGCCCAGCTGCTTGCCAACCTAGCAGTTCGAAAACATGTTAATGCGAGTAGATAAATAGGTACCGCTTGCGGGAAGGTAAACAGCGTTCCGTATTGTCATGCTGGCCACATGACCACAGAAGCGTCTTCGGACAGCGCTGGCTCTTCGGCTTCGAAACGGGGATGAGCACCAAACCCTAGAGTCAGACACGACTGGACTTAAAATGTCAAGGGACAAATTTACCTTTACTGGTTAACACCAAGGTGGCTGGTCTTTTAAATACAGGTTAAATTAATCTTGTTACATGGTCTTTTTCTAGGAATGTCCTCTTGCTTCTGTCCTCTTAAATGGCACAATAAATGTTCTTTTTTTTTCCCCACAGGCAAAAAGTTTTCAGGACGACCAATGTGCACCTTGTTGACTAACAAGCGTTATGAGTTACTGTATAACTGTGGAATTCAGCTTTTACACATTGGGAGGCCACTAGCTGCCTTTGAGTGCCTGATAGAAGCTGTCCAGGTTTATCACTCGAACCCTCGCCTCTGGTTGAGAATAGCAGAATGTTGCATTGCTGCCAATAAAGGAGTAAGACTGACCTTCTTTCTAATCTAAAATAGTTTAAAAGAACACAGAATCGGTTCTAGGAGTAGCTTGTATTTAACCCTGCAGTCCTTTGTTATTTTCATCAATTCATCAGCTGCTGGTTGAATATTGAGATGGATAAGCATCCAGATAATCTCCAGAATAATAACCTGTATTCCTTGTCCTCCTGTAGTGAAGCGCTGAGTCTCTAAATGCATTGGAAAATTATCGAAAGGATAATTGGGAATAATTTTTTTCCTTCATATTCTTTGTGACAACAGCCATTTTTGTTAGATAGAAAATTTATTTACTTTTCTATCCTGCCTTTCCTCCACTGCCATGGACACCCAAGGCGGCTAACATAAAATATACATAGTAAGACAATAAAAGTACGCATAAAATAGCCAGTCAGGAGCAGCAGACCATATTAAAACAATATATAGATATAAAAACAAAAAACATGGCATCCATAAAAAACAGCAGCAATAAATAACAACCATAAAACAGTTCACAGCATTAATCAGTAAAAAGTAATGAATGATAAAATGGCAGCAGAAATATTAAAAACTGTAAAAAGAAAACAGCAGCAAGGTGGGAATAAACAGTGAGACACAGCTAATCATTAAAACGGAAACGTCAAGTGAAAAGGGTAAGATTTACACCCACGTCAGAACCCCTCCAGGGAGGAGGTGGCAAGTTGCAATCCTTCAACCCTTTTTTCCTCCAGCCCTTGCAGGTGTTGCAACATTTAACATTCCCTTCAGCTCTCAATTTCTGTGCAGTGATATGACATCATAGAATGTTTGTTGATCTGTTTCAAAAAATGTTTTACCCTGCCTTGCTTGCCGAAAGGCAAGTCGAGGTCGGCTTACAACAAAAGCAATACCCCTTAGTGGAGATGGGGGTTCTTACAAAAGTGGTTGAACTTGAGCTGACAAAGTCCAGTAATAGCTTTGTAGTATTAAATTTTGATTCTGTATCCATAGACTTTGCTTTGCCAAAGAAACTTGGGTGGAGTTTTATTTAGATGGTAGTATTATTTTGTTAGTCCATCATGCCCAGAGCAGTTACTACTAATACAGCTGTTCTAGGAACACTATAGGTACCCTTTAACTTTCCCAGGAGAACCTGGGAATACAGATTCACAGTGGAATCTTTGTTGGAGCAAGAGTTTTGTAGAGAGCAGAGTTTTTTCTTCTTTAGGGGAAAAAAAACACCCCTTGGAAAGACCTGTCTGGTTTGCCTCGGACCATGTTGGATTGCACAGGAACAGATAGCTTTCAGTGCCGATGCAATTTCCTACATCTGACCTAGAATATCTTATTGCAAGTAATGTGCTTGTTAGCCTGTTTTTAATAATGACCATTCTGAAAATCTCTCATGTCCAAAAAAATGCAGAACATATTTAAATAATCGGAAGATAACACAGGGTGTATAATTATGCTGTGGGCAGGACTGGGAAATGGAAAGGACATAGGAAGGAAGAATAGGAACAGATAAAATGCATGTCTTTATAATCTGGCAGATATGTTGCTTGCTACCTTCAATGTCTTTTTTTCTTCTAGAGTTCAGAACAAGAAACGAAGGGCCTTCCAAGCAAAAAGGGCATCGTGCAGTCAATTGTAGGTCAGGGCTATCATCGTAAAATAGTCTTGGCATCCCAGTCTGTACAGAACGTTGTTTATAAGTAAGTACTTTATGTGGTTCTTTGATGCTGTTCTCCAAAAGGGAAATGTGTTGGTTGACTAGAAAGAAAATTCTAAACTGTTCTTGCTTGGGGTTATTCTTAAGCATGCAAACAATTGATTTAGAAGTTACTTAATATGTCCAGCAGAGGGCTTGCTTGCTTATTTATTTAGCATTCTTTGCACAATCCTCCCCCCCCCCCCTTTCAAGGCATCTTATAGCAAAATATCTCAACATAGTAATTAACAAAGCATTAAAAAAACCCACTAACAATTTAAAAAATCAAAATAATAAAAATTAAAAGAACCAACTGAGAGCTAAACTGAATACAGTACTCCCCCCCATATCTGCTGGGGATATGTTCCAGGCCCCTCCGTGGATACGTGAAACCGTGGATAAGAGCGAACCCCCCCTTCCATGGTTTCCTGAGGGCCCCCTGCCCTGCCTCCCCTGCAGGTAGGCATGCACACACCCCAGCTCTTGTTTTTCTTTCAGCAAGCTTTGTTTCTTCCTTAAAACAGAGAAGCAGCCTCCATTGCAGGCAAGTAGAACGAGACTAAGTCCTAGAGAGGCTCTGCAAGGTTTCTGTTAACCTTGAAGAGCCTCTGTAGGACTTAGTCTCATTCTGCTTACCTGCAATAAGCAGCCAGAGGCTGCTTCTCCTGTTTGTTTAAGGAAGAAACGAAGCTTACTGGGAAAAAAGTAAAAGCCTGGGGGGAGGGGGTGTCCCTGTGATCCGTGGATAACTGAAACCGTGGATAGCGAATCCATGGATATGGGGGCCCACCTGTAACCATCTCAAAGCAATAAATGATATGGGGCATCAATTCAACTGAAATGTCTGAACAAAAATGGTTTTTGTCGGGCAGCAAGGGAACCAAATAGGCCTCAAGAGGGGGAGGAAATTCGTAGCCTGGGGACTGCAACCGAAAAAGTCCCCATTGTTTGTTTAATGTATCTCCGGTGTTGGTCCCTTATACTTAGCCAACTTCAAAACTGCATTCTCTGACTTCAGGGTGTAGAATCAAATCAGATCAACTCAATAAAGAAACATGGTATTAAAAATGATCTAAAGTTTCCATGGCCTGCTATTATATACAAAGACTTGGTTGTACTTGTTGAACTTTTAACTCATTTTTTTAATACTCTACGTTTTAAAAGGTTCAGATTATTGAACTTTTATCTTTGTTTGAATCCAATTTTAACTTGTGTTCTCACGTATTAAAAGTTTTAATTATTTCCACCTTTATCCTACTTGTTTTTAACATAAAGATACATTTTTTAAATTTTACTTGGCTTTTAAACCCGTGACAACCCAGTCTTTGTATAAAACATGTTATACATGTCCTCTTAACAGTGTTAATTGTCATGGCTTTGTAAAAAACAAAACCATGTTTTTAAGCATAGGCAATTGATAAGAATTGTGGTATTTTTAGGTTGTGGACTTCAAAGATTAAGCTGCAAATCCTATATACAGGTTCCAGGGAGTAAATCTCGCTGAATTAAATGAGACTTAGGGTGCAATCCAAACCTACTTAGGCCACCGTTGTAACCAGCGGCCCAGCAAAAACGGAAGGCCCCAGAACGGAAAGGGGATTCAAATCCCCTCCAAAAGGGGAATTCAAAGGGGATTTGAATCCCCTTTCCGTTCTGGGGCCTCCTGTTTTCACTGGTCCGCTGGTTACAACGGCAGCCTAAGTAGGTTTGGATTGCGCCCATACCTCTGAGTAGACTTGCATCAGATTATGCTGTAAAGCACTTTAATTGTGGTGGTAATATGTTCATATGCTTCCATTGTGGAATATGTTCCTGGTGTTAGACTAGTCAATGAAGCACAGCGTAAAATATCATATTTCACTGAGACAAAGCTGCTTTTTTTTCCTTCGGAAGAAGCTGTTTAAGCTACATCTTATAAATCCTTGCCTGTATCAGTGTAGTGCGAGTATTAATATACTTTGCTTTGTTGTTTCTTGTAAAGTGATGGTCAGTCTTCAGCTATCCCTGTAGCCAGTATGGAGTTTGCAGCAATTTGTCTAAGAAATGCCTTGCTGCTGCTTCCTGAAGATCAGCAGGAGCCAAAGCAGGAAAATGGATCCAAAGTTTGCAACCCATTGGGAGGGAGTAATGAGAACAGTGAGAACAATGAGGCATGCAGGTAAGTTTAGTGGTAGATGTTTCTATTGCTTGTTTTCACCAACCTGTGTTGCGCTACTACAAAGATTCCATGGCTCCTGACAGTACTTCTGTGGCTGAACAAGGAGGAGAGCGAGAGTTGTGAAAAGGAATTAAAAAGAAATGCATTGCAGGTAAATAAAATTAGTAAGCCTACAATCCTGTACAAACATTCCTGGGAGTAAACCTCACTGAGCACAGTGGGATTAACTTCTGAAGAAGCATTGCGTTGCATTGTTCTGTACATGAGTAGAACGTAGTATGCAACCTTTATAAGAAAGATGCTGTTCTACCACTAGATGAGAATGTACTCTTATACAAAAACTATTCCAGTTTCATACTTGTGTATCCATAAGTATCTTCCTACTGTATACCAAGGTAAACCAAATCTTAGAGGGGGGAGTTTTAATAATGATTATAATAAATATAAATTATTATTACAGTATTTATATATTGTCTGTCTTGGTCATTGGATTTCTCCTCCAACTTTTAATTCAAGGTGGTTTACACAGGCAGGCAATTCTAAACCACGATTTTTACAATTACAATAAATGATCTAGTGTTTCATAGAACATTTTTTAGAAATAGTTAGAAACATATATAGAAACTTTCTATATGTCCCTCTGCTGGACATATAGAAACTTAGAAATAGTGTTCTAAGACTATTATTATTATTATTTATTATTATTAGACTTTATTTCTAAAGCGCTGTAAGTATACACAGTGCTGTACAAAATTACAAAAGAAACTCAGAAAGAATATAAAAGCCTGCCCAAGGCGTACACTCTAAAATAGTTACAAATAAAAAAGGAAAGAATAAAATTACCATATAGAAGGAAAATAGAAATTAAAACATCGAATATAAAACAAATCACATCGCATCAGTCAGTTAACTTACATCATAACCAACACTGTCAAGCAGCGGGAGAACAATCACAAACTCCCTGGGAACGCTTCCCTAAACAGTATGGTTTTCAGCTCAGCTTTGAAGCTGGTTAGGGAAGTAAGGAGCCGTACATGGAGAGGAAGAAGATTCCAGGCATGAGGGGCAGCAAGAGAGAGAGGACGGATGCGGGACAGAGCAGAGGAGATTCTGGGTTGAAAAAGAAGGCTTTGACTAGCAGAGCGAAGAGTACGAGTAGGAGTATATGGAGAAAGGAGATCAGTTAGATAAGGAGGGGCTAGCCCGTGCAGGGCTTTAAAAGTGAGTAACAAAAGTTTATACCTGATACGGAAAGGAAAAGGAAGCCAGTGAAGGGAGGACAACAGAGGGGAAACATGATCATAACGGCGAGCAAGTGAAATAATGCGTGCAGCTGAATGCTGAACAGAAATTAATGGATAGAGATGAGAAAGAGGAAGCCCTGCCAAGAGAAGATTACAGTAATCTAGTCGTGAGACTACTAGAGCATGAACCAATGTTTTTGCAGTAGAAACGGAGAGATATGGACGGATTTTAGCAATATTATAGAGAAAAAATCTACAGACTTTAACTGTGGTCTGAATCTGAGAACTGAATGATAGAGAGGAATCAAAGATAAAACCAAGACTGCGGGCTTCCTGAGCCGGCTGAATAGAAATATTATTAACAGAGATAGAAAAGGAATAATGAAGAGTGGACTTAGGAGGGAAAATGAGAAGCTCAGTTTTAGACATATTGAGCTTCAAACGTCGATGGTACATCCAATGAGAGACAGCTGTTAAACAGGATGACACTTGCAGCTCTAACTCTGGCGAAAGATTAGGGGTGGAAAGATATAGCTGGGTATCATCGGCGTACAGATGATAGGAAAAACCAAAAGAACTAATGAGTTTACCAAGGGATAGTGTGTATAGAGAAAACAGAAGGGGACCCAAGACAGAGCCCTGAGGAACTCCGACAGATAAGGGAACAGAGGACGAAGTCTGTCCACCCGAAACTACTGAGAAAGATCTATCTGACAGGTAAGATGAAAACCAATCAAGAACAACACCCGAGAAACCAAGGTCAGAAAGTATATCTATTAAGAGACGATGGTCTACGGTATCAAAAGCCGCAGATAGATCAAGAAGGACAAGAATCGAATAAAGGCCATTCGCCTTGGCTCGCAAAAGATCGTTCGAGATCTTAGTAAGGGCCGTCTCCGAGGAGTGCCGTGGGCGAAAGCCAGACTGGAAGGAATCTAGAATGGAGTTAGTTTCAAGAAACTCAAGACAGCGTGAATAAATAGCTCGTTCCAACACCTTAGAGAGAAAAGGAAGCAGAGAGATTGGGCGATAACTAGCCAAAGAAGAAGGATCAAGAGAGGGTTTTTTCAGAATAGGAGAAACTAAAGCATGTTTAAAGGCTGAGGGAAAAGAACCCGAAGAAAGAGAAAGATTAAAGATATAGAGAAGGAGGGGTAATAAAGAGGGGGCTATAGAGATTAGAAGACGAGAAGGGAGTGGGTCGAGAAAACAGGTAGTGGGTTTGGATGAGTTCAGCAACGAAGTGAGTTCATCCAGAGTAATAGGAGAAAACAAACTAAATTTGTTGGTAGAGGGAGTAGGAAGATTAATAGTGGGAGCCGAGTATTTAGCAGCAGGCCTAGCCCAAACTAAGGTGGCTACCAAAGTGTGCCGCATCTGCATCTTCAAAACTGGCTGGGTGGATAGGATCTTGGGAGTTGTGTTCCCAAGATCTGCTCTGCCCAGCCTTTGATGCTGCAAGAGAGGCAGTGATCCTCTTCCCAATAGCCGGAGAGTCATCAAGAGCAGGATTGCAGGTGGTTTCCCCATCACCTCCTCCAGCTCTGCTGCAGTGTTCCTTGGTAGCAGTGATGGAGGAGAAGGTGTAAAGCTCTTGCTTGCTCTACAAGGAGAGTGAGCATGAAGTGGATGGGGCAGCAGGCAGCCTCCTAGCAGTTGGCCACCGCTCCTAGCTACAGTACCTCTTGAAATGGGTGAGTCTGTCCGCTTAATGTGTGGGTAACTCTTGCTTCGCAGTCCCCTCTGGACTCTTTATCATGCCTATAAAGCAAGTGTGCATGTATTATCCGCCCTCATGGAGCCTTCCTGATTTGGCGGGTAGAGAGAATGAGCAGTTGTAAACGGCAAAAACTCACACTTATAATGAAAATATACAAACAGTTGGCTGAGGGGTCATAACACTTTTGGACTAGGAAGAAAAACGACTTTGCTTCTAGCCTGAGTTTCTGAAAGCCATTCCCATTGTTAACTGAACCAGTTGTTTGACTTGATTTCCATTGGCCTCTTATTTTAAGAGACCATACTGATGGGTTCAAATTTTGTAGTTAAAGTTTTCATTTTAAAAACTTTTATTAGGCAGATTAATGAGTCATGCCCATTTCCAGCAGCAGCCTATGTTCCTGGGAAAGACCAGGGAATGTGTCCCTGTCATTGTGGCAACAGAGCTGTCACACCTCGGTGTAGCTTTCTGAGCTTTTCTTTGCAGCCAGGCTGGCCTCTTCCACTTTGCCGCTCTGCTGTGGCATTGTACGCTTTGCCACTGTGGGGGCCTTTTCCTCCAGCTGCAGTGCTCGAACATGGAAAGCTCGTGACTAAACTATCTTATGGTCCTTCTTGAGTTCTCCTAATCTGAAGAGGATTGCTAAGAAATGAACATCTTTCTGTAAGTTAACAAAGAAACGTTTTAGTTGACAATGTTTAAGGAATACGGGAATTAAAGCCATGTAGTAAAAGAATCTTGAACTTTAATTGGAATAAAAATCACATTAAAATCCAAGGAACTGAGCCCAATGTTTCGTTCCAGCCCCGTGGAACCTCTTCATAGGAATCTCGAAAGATCATAGATGGTGCTGTCCTCAATTCATCATAGTAAATTTAAACCAAAAAAACGCGGGGAAACCCCAGCGGTACAGAGCGGAAATGACAGGTCCAGAGCGAAGCAATAGCTGTCAGGCAAGCCATGCGGGCTCGTTTAGCAAAGCTGGTGTTAATTGCTTCCTCCTCTTGTCTTCACTCTCCCTTTCTTTCCATGCTGGATAGTTCTGCTGTGACAGTGTCACAGGACACTGTCACAGTGTCCTGTGACACTGTGCAGGACACTGTCACAGCAGAACTATCCAGCATGGAAAGAAAGGAAGAGTGAAGACAAGAGGAGGAAGCAATTAACACCAGCTTTGCTAAACGAGCCCGCATGGCTCGCCTGACAGCTATCGCTTCGCTCTGGACCTGTCATTTCCGCTCTGTACCGCTGGGGTTTCCCCGCGTTTTTTTGGTTTAAATTTACTATGATGAATTGAGGACAGCACCATCTATGATCTTTCGAGATTCCTATGAAGAGGTTCCACGGGACTGGAACGAAACGTTGGGCTCAGTTCCTTGGATTTTAGTGTGATTTTTATTCCAATTAAAGTTCAAGATTCTTTTACTACATGGCTTTAATTCCCGTATTCCTTAAACATTGTCAATTGATAGCTGGCCATGAAAGCTTCAGAATGAAAACGTTTTAGTCTTAGAGGACCTTTGCACAATCTTTCTCCATTGCCTTTTTAAGTACTGTTTCTCCTGATATATTAAAAAAAGCTGTTTTGTTCACTTTGAGTCCTTAAATATCCATCTTTCCTTATTCTTCAACATGCTTAACTGTGTTCTTTTTTCTAAACAAGACTACTCCTGCTGTCTTCATTTCAGCAGTAAAAGTCATGAAGGAGACAAATTTGTTCCTGCTCCACCATCTTCTCCACTGAGGAAACAGGAATTAGAAAATTTAAGGTAGGTTCTAACACTGCAGACTGTTTTTCCAAGCACCGCGTAGTTAGGTTTTGATGTTGCTGCAGGCAGGGCTTTCTTTCAGGAGGACTCAAATAGGAGAATTTACAACTTGAGAGTTATCAGCCTTTTTAAAAGGCATTTGATAAGTGTATATGCTGAAATGTAATTATCTCTTGATGGAGCCTCTGTTCTGAGTTTAAGAAAAATTATCCAAATAAAGGATCAATACCTTTAGTGCTTAAATACCTAAATGAAAAATATTTTGTTTTGCTGGACTGTTTTGTTACAGGTGCTGGTCTGGAGAAGAGAATGTCCTTTGTAATGGGAGTTTGGCAGCATTGATGGAGATTTGAGCCTCTTTCTAGTACTGGCATCTTCCGTACTTTTTTCAAAATATGTTGGTTGTGTGTTGGGTGGGCAGTGCTTGTGTATTCTGTAAAACATAGTTTCTCTGGCATTCAGATGGAATCTAGTTCCACTGAGCACTACTGAGTGTTCTCTGACCCAGATACCAATCAAAGGAAAACTAGTGTGCATTTTGTTTAGATGCCCCCCTGGCCTGGCTTTTCTTATGTATAGTGTAAATAGATTCATAGGAAAGAGTTGCTTATCACTGGGGCTCTGAAGCTGGCAGGCAGAAAACCCAAGACAGGAAACCCAAAATGGAGACAGACCAAAGAATTAGAAATCTTCACCACACTGATATATTATTTTTTTCAGAGATATCCACTTGTAGGAATTGTTCGTGCAATTTAATTTGTGGTTGGTTGAGAAATAAAACCCATTCAGATTTCATAATCTGAATGTTCCTTTTCCTTGTGTTCTGGTTTATATAACACATTAAGTTTTCACAAATGTGAACCTTTTCACCCATAGTGGTGAACGTTCATGTCTAAGAGATGGTATACATAGTATCCTATTCCCTTATACATAAGTCTGTAGTGCATATATTTAAAAATGTGAGCGGCTATGTCAGTATGCTTTGTTTTGATCAAACTGTTTGGACATGGATACAGGAATCTGCTTCCCAGTGTGGTTATTCTCATATATACAAAATATACATGTCATTGAAAGCCAATACAGACCTGTGTATATAGAATTGCAGTGTGTAATGTAGCCCACCTGACTGGTGTTTCTTCAAGGAACTGAATCTGGGCCATGTTTTCCACAGATACTATTTAAACATTAGTTGTTGTTCTTGACTTTAATTCCTTAAATGGAAGGATTTGGTGTAAAGTGGGTATGTAAAGCTAAGGCTGTGAGAACAATCTCATGACATCATTTCATGTGCTATACAGAAAGGAATATAATCTTTCACGATCAGCTGTTGTTCTCTATTGATGAAACTTGACAGCCTGTCAAGGAAATCTTGTCATTGCAACCAAAATGATTGTACTCTTTCTAGTAAGAACCAGCATGAAAGAAGGGGGGGAAGAAAAACATTGATTTAGCTACTTTAAGCCTTGCTTGAGTGGTTAAAACTGAGGGAGCCTAGCTTTGTTACCTGCTATTTTTAATCTTACTCACAGGATGACTGAAAATAGACATTCTTTGTGGCATAAGCTATCATTCATTTGTCAAAATACAAAAAGTAATAAGTTTTAAATTAAATCATGTGGCATCAGTGTTTTTATAGGCAAAACCTCTTCTGCTGTGCACAAGCTTGTGAAGCAAATTATCGATGTTGTCGAAAGGGTCTTCCCCTAAATGTGGTGTGTTACTACAGTAATTTGTGAACCAAATGCCACTTTAAGAGCTGGTGCTGATCTTGACAGGTTTTCCATACAAGAATGGTGGTTGTGCCAGTGCTTCAAAGATCGTTTTGAACATAATTGTACTTGAACTTTTTGTTGAAAAGCAGTACTGTATTACTATTTTATAATCGGAGATGTCGGGAGGTTGTAGTCCTAGGTCTTGCTTGCTCTCACTCGCACACGGCAGCCATTCTGCTACACAGCCCTGGACTTTGTGGTCTGGCACAAATTCTTAAGTGCCTAGTTGTCATGTAGAAGAAATCTTTGATAGGCAACATCCAGTAAAAGCCAAGAATGAAAGGAAGATCTGAGTTTGCAGGAGGACTTTCCTTGGGGTTCATGTCACTCCCTGTGGCCGTTTCCTCTTTCAGACAGGCTGCTGATACATGTCTCCTACTCACTTTTGGTTGGCAAGGGGGGGATTATACACTTATATACAGTATATTGTTTCTGCATGAAACTTGACGGGTGTGTGTGGGATGATAGTGGGATGGTTAATGCAACTGTCTGTTAGTGTGAATAGTTTCCAAAATCTCATTGTAAACTTTGTAACTCTCCCTTGGTATTAATTTGAATATGACAGGATATGCATTCTTAAATAAATAAAACCTTGCAAAGTTTGCATTACCCATGTACTAAGTCAATGTGGGGACAGTGCACTGGTTTGCACCCAGTTTGTTCTTAAACAGGGTTTCTCTATTACTATACAAGCAGAAAAACCACTTGATATGCAGTAACACCCTATTTCTCTCAACAGCAGCAATTTGATTTAAAGAAATGAAATTGATCTGGGTCTGAAAGGATGCCTACTTTCCTTGACAAGCTTTTGTATGCTTTTAGATTTGATGTGACATCTGGGCATGGAACAGAGGAAGTAGAGAGGGAGTAGTAGCAAAGTTTCCTATCGTACTTATGCACAATTAAAAGTGTGTGCCTCCTGGGACATGGGAATAAAGGAACCCCAGGCCCTGCCATGAATTAACATGGCTTACTGCTGAACCAAAAGTGGGCTTGACAGTTGCCAGAAGGCTGGAGCAGTAATAGCCCACCTACTGGCTAGAGAGCTTAATGTACTCCTTTTGCAGTTCCCCGCACACCAGATCTGTCCAAGAGGGATCCCCTCACTCTTCTTTGCCTATGCAGAGACCAAATCTGTTTGCACAGTAAGACAGTCAAAGGCTCATACCCTGAAGCCAAGAAAGCCTGCCTTGAACTCTGCCTTGTGAAGTGGAAAATATCCCAAAGTACTGTGTTAAGGGAGATTGGCGTGGGGGTGGGGGGTGGAATTACAAGCTGTAAAAGCCTGACCTAATACTGACATCCTGATGCAGACCTTTTGTTTGAAGCTGTGGAATGTGTGGCTCAAATTTCAGGGTAAGAATTTCAGGACCAAGTTGTGCTTTTTTTTCTTTTTTCTTTTTTGAGGGGTGGGGGCCTGTATGATAGTTACTCCCCAAAAACATTTTTGCGCAATGCCATAAGCACTACTTGAGCAGAATCATTTGGTGCAGTTTCTCCATTTCTCTTTAAATCCTACAGTAATGCTGGAAAAGTGCTCCTAGTCTAATCTGCACTTTCCTTTGGCTGCACTTCATTTTTTGGATGTTTCATGGGAACTTTGAATAAATAGAACTCCTTTTTATTTAAATTGTGGTATATAGAAAATGCTCATTATATACTTCTAGTAAAAATGGGTATCTTAATACAGTATCCTATTTATGTTCTCTTTCAGATATTCTTAAAGTAGCTCAGAATGTGCTTCTGTGGGTGTTTTCTGTATGTTACATGCCCATTTCATTTTTACTTTCAGGTGTTCCATACTTGCCTGCAGTGCTTATGTGGCTCTAGCATTGGGGGACAACCTTATGGCTTTGAATCATGCAGACAAGCTGCTTCAACAGTCAAAACTATCAGGATCCCTAAAGTAAGCTGTCCACTCTTTTCTTCTTACAATATTTCCAAGATGTTTTGTTTTTGCATTTAGTGCAGACATATTTCACACCAGTTAATACATGTATTGCACAAGAAGCAGCAGGATCTTTCTTTTGTGAAGTTGGAAGTCACTTCAATTCTCAGTCATCCCAGTACGTTAATGTATGGCTACATGATGGGGAGAGTAATAATAGCAATAATAACTTGTACTAGACAATGAAGCTGTCATAATGATGCATAGTCTATTTAATGAAACAGGATCTGAGCTGAATTGCTTAGGTTTGTGGTTCTGCAGGCACATAGGCACGAGTGGCTGTAGTGTGGCAGACAAGGAACAGGAATTTTAAGAACCTCCACATCTAATTGCTGGAACTAATTGTTGTTTCAAACCAGTATCCCCTTCTACTGGCACTCTTAATGTGAGTGCTTTTCTGTGCCCAAGATATCCGTGTTCTCTGCTCTCCAGCAGTTGCTTGCTTGGTGTGACTTGTTTCCAAATTGACCCTTGTAACTGTGCACTCTTGCTGTTGTAGGTTCCTTGGCCATTTGTATGCCGCAGAGGCTCTCATCTCTCTAGACAGAATCTCTGATGCCATTACTCACTTGAACCCTGAGAATGTCACTGATGTGTCCCTGGGGATTTCTTCAAACGAGCAGGATCAAGGTTAATGAGTCATACTTGATTAGAACCGGTCATGCTTTCAGCTGCCTTCCTGCTGTAACTTGTAACAGCTCTACATTTTAATGCAGTATCCTAAAGAGCATAGCTGTTACTTCCACTTTTCTTACGATCTATGCATTTCATGGAGGTGATGCCTTGGAATATTTTCTCTTCAGTTTTTCTAATCTTAGTATTGCTAAGACTTTATAAACACTTGCTGTTTTAACATTGGAATTTCTTATCACGCCTTAATAAAATCTCCACTATTTTTTACATATCTGATGGTTGCACAGAACTTAAAATTGTACCACCTTGCAACTTTTAGGTATGACATGTAGTAACAGGAAAATAAAACCTCATACCAAATTATGTAGAACAGAAAAATAGATTTTCAAATATGTTTGTATCTGTATGTGAGTCAACTGGTCGAATTGCAATGAAAATGCTGTTGACTTAGGTTTTGGCATATTCAGTTTAATATAATCAAAAACCTTGGATATTGTAAATGTCTTAAACCATTCTCACATTTCTAACAAGCTGGCAAAAAGCTTGCCTTGTTGGTTGAAATTTGTAGATGAAGATGAAATCAATTGTTGCTTCTCACGTTATACTTGTTTGAAATTATGCCCTGCTAATGATGCATTCTGGCTTAACTTCTCGGCAGGATCTGATAAAGGGGAAATTGAAGCTATGGAATCCTGTAAGTATCCACCTCTCTAAATTTCCCTATTTGTTCTGTGAAATTATACTGTAGAATGAATGGGCACTAATTTATGTAGGAAAGAGAAGAAACTCCAAGAGGTGCTCAGGTGTCCTTTTTTGGTGTTCATGCGCATATCAAAATTAGTTGCTGAAACCCTCTGCCCATCAAAGCAACTCTCTTTTCAAATAAGTGTACAGGTGGGCCCCCATATCCGCTGGGGATATGTTCCAGGCTCCTCCGTGGATACTTGAAACCGTGGATAAGAGCGAACACCCCCTCCATGGTTTCCTGAGGGGCCCCCCACCCTGCCTCCCCGGCAGGCAGGCATGCTTGCCCCCCAGCTCTTATTTTTTTCAGCAAGCTTTGTTTCTTCCTTAAAACAAACAGAGAAGCAGCCTCCATTGTAGGCAAGTAGAACGAGACTAAGTCCTAGAGAGGCTCTGCAAGGTTTCTGTTAACCTTGCAGAGCCTCTCTAGGACTTAGTCTCGTTCTACTTGCCTGTAATAAGCAGCCAGAGGCTGCTTCTCCTGTTTCTTTAAGGAAGAAATGAAGCTTACTGGGAAAAAAGTAAAAGCCTGGGGGGTCCCCATGATCAATGGATAACTGAAACCGTGGATAGCGAATCAGTGGATATGGGGGCCCACCTGTATTTCATAGAAACCTGTTTGTTAGCAATTGTTGTTAGAGATGCATTTTAATCTTGAATTTGTCACTTCTGACATGTTAAACACTGTAGTAGAGAGATAACTCTGGGAAGTCTCAAATGTCACTTGGAGCATCACTTCTGAAAAAAAAAAAGGCCTGGGTAAATGAAGGGGGCCAGAAAGGCCATTAATTTGACCCCCTGCCACAAAAAAGGATTTGTGCATCCATAGAACCATCTACCTGGTTCTAGACTTCTTGAAACCAATGCTTTCAGAAGCAGTGTTACCTGGCACATGTGGGGATGCTGGTTACCCCATTGAGTCAGTTGTTAAAGCTTTCACCACCTGCAGGCCTCCCTCTGCTCCCTGCTTACCTGACAAGCTTTGTCTACAGTGCCTGTCTGCCCTCCTTCAATGAGGGCCCTCTAGGATGCCTCACTTCCTTATGAAGCCCTCTTGTGGAAGAAAGTGGATTGTCTTCATTCCTACAGGCTCTCATGAAGGCAGGCAGGCAGGCAAAGATGTACTGCAGAGGGAGCCCTGTCAGGTAAGTAAGGATCAAGGCTCAGAAGTGGGTGGGCAGCTTGCTTAACTGATGCTTTGTTAAGCAACCCACTAGTTTAACTGGCATCTCTGCCCCTTCTCTAAGGACCAGATAACACCGCTTTTACTGTGTATATTTTTCTTGGGAAGCTCCTGTTAGCTGCTAGGAATTGCCACGACTAATTCTGGTTGCTTAATACTTTTTAGCTTTATCATTTTATTTCAGCAAATGTGTAGTATCCAATGTTATGTCTTTTTAGCTGGCAAGCAGACGCCACAGTGTTACCCCAGTTCCGTCACTTCTGCCCGAACAATGATGCTGTTTAATCTTGGAAGTGCTTACTGCTTGAGAAGCGAGTATGACAAAGCTCGGAAGTGTCTGCACCAGGTAACAGTTTTGCTGCATACCCACCTGGAGAAACTGTGATAAATTAAGGCCCCATCTATTTATCTACGTCTGTGCTTGCGCTTTTGTGTTTGCTGCAGCAACCCGCCACACCCACTGTACCCTTTGCACACAGAGCTCAGTGCCAAGGACACTAGTAGTTACCAGGTTGTAACACATCCTGGCTGGAGAAACATAGGCCTGTACTCTGGGGCACCACATGGAGTAAAAGGGCTGGGTGTGCATGTGCATCATGCAAAGACTGTGCAATGGCTGGAATGAGCAAAGACTGAACATGTAAGGCTGATGTATTTTGTGGCCCACTTCTCCCAAATCAGTCTTCACGATTATTGATGCATTTTCTTGATGTTCAGTATATGTTCATTAGTAACCCTAATTGGAATATTAGCCCAGTCGTTGTCACCTAGGAGCCTTCAGTGACCTTGTGGTGATTTTACTTCATATTCAGATTTTTGAATATGTAGGCTCTTCACAGGAAGGTGAGTGTTCTGTACATCTTTACATTGTGTATCACTTAATGCTCTGTTTTACTGTTTTGTCAAACTTTAATTCTTCTTGTTTGTTGAACAAATTCTTACTGGGGTGCCAGTAATGTGTGGCAAGAGACCTTTTCTAAGGACTGGAATTCCCCACCATTGCAGAAAGTCCTAAAGCCAGCGCTGGTCTTAGCAGGACTTCTCAAACCAGTATTGATTGGTTCATTCACAACCATATTAATTTTGCCTACTAGGTACAACTTTGTCCTCAAGGTTCCAGGCCTCAAAATGCCTACATAGATCTCCTTTCTCCGGAAATGGCTCTCTTCTGTAAATACAGCCCCAGCACAGCCTGAGCCAAATCTTTTTTCCAATGTTTCCTTCTTTGACAATGATCTTTATAACTCCAAATAATGCTGACCATTCTCTCCTTCTTGATAAAACTTGTGATTTCTTTGACCTTTTACTGTGCCCAAGGCTTCATTTCTCTCTCTCTTCCCCCCCCCCTTCCATGAGGCAGTGATGTCAAGAAACAGCATTGACGGTACAATAGGGTCACATGTGTAACAATTTACCTCGTTATGCCATTATAGCCAGCGGAACCATTCTTTATAGCACATGTGATGGTGGCAGGAGTATTTACATGTGATGGTGGCAGGAGTATTTACAGTGTGGACAGTCATGCTAGACTAAAAGATCCAGCCTTGCAACTTCAGAAAGAAATTAATAATAACGTAGATTAACAAGCCTGAAGAATTTCTATTCTGCTAATTAGAAATCCTATTACGAATTAGCACTGTTGTTAAAAATCACTGGTTTAGACTTGTGCATTGTTTTTCTGATCCTTGGTATTTCATGTGTTCAATTCTTTTATCTTGGTATAAGGCTGCCTCACTGATTCATCCTAAAGAGATCCCACCAGAGGCCATCTTATTAGCAGTATACCTTGAACTTCAAAATGGTAAGTCTGTAATTATGCTAATTCAAATTCTGTTTGATGTGTTTTGCCAATTTGGTGATGCAGCTTCACCTGCTACAGTTTGTGTTTACAGCAGCGCTGTCCAACCTAAATCTCAAGGGCCTGATCAGAACCTTTGTGGGCTTAGTTGTGGCTTGTAACACCCCTACCACGCTCCACACAAATCATTGAACCAAGGCTTCTTGGCTAGGCCATTGAAGCAAATGGTTGCTACTGCATGTTCCAGCATCAGCTTCTCTCTCTCATGCTTTCTTTCAAATTAGCAGCACAGATATCAAACAGTGTGATGTGCATAGGAAATCAAAGTGCATTGAAGCAGACTAGTGTGCAGCTGCAAATTTCAGTTGAAAAAGGTGACCCTATAGAGAGGGAGACATGGGTGACAGATATTTATGCTGGCACAATGGAGGAAGGTGGTGGTCTTGGCACATGAAAAGCTGTGGCATGTAGGAAAGGGAGCTTAGATGGCTGATTGTTGGGCACTGCAGGGGCAGTTGAGCGTACTGATGTTGGTATTTTGGTGGGGACGATGTGGAGGGTGGCACATTGAGCTTGGATGGCAAGGATGCTTTTAGAAGCTAACCCCCCAAGGTTTCCCAACTGGTATACAGTATTGTTAAAAATGTTATTTGAAAATTGGTATATAAATTCTTAATACCTTGGACAACCCAATTACTTCCTGGCAGAAGGTCCTCAACAGCTGCATGAGATTTTTTCTTCATGTTATGTGCTGGATTAATGTGCTTGATATGGAATTGTACAGTCAGAGATGGGAAAACCTCCAAATGAATTTCTCCCTCTTGTACATCTGTTTAGAGGCACAGGACTCTGTCAGGAAGAATTTGCAATCCTGAATTTAAATGTAAATTTAATGTTGTTCTTCATTGAAGTGGTAATGAGACTTCAGTGGTAGATTCAGCTAATGTGGGTATAAATGATGTTTCATGAACCTCTCATGTAAAAGATACATTTCAAAACTGTAATTGTTTCATAGGCAATACTCAGCTGGCACTGCAGATCATCAAAAGAAACCAGCTTCTCCCTTCAGTGAAAATGCTCTCCGAGATGAGAAAGAAACCTGTATTTCAGCCTGCCCACCTTGTTCAGCCCATTCAGATGCCAGCATTCACCACTGTTCAGACTCAGAGGAAGTGAAGCTTTGCAATGTGATTAGCCCTCTGAGGGACCATTTGGGATCATTTGTATTTTTTAACTGTTTCTGGTGTACCTGAGTATATGATGTACTGAAGTGTGCTGATTTGACTTTTAAATAATAAAATTAAACAAACCATTTTTGTAAGTTTTTGTGCAGTAGTCCTCACACTCTAGTTAGTGGAACTGGCTAGATTGTTGCTTGCAAATACGGATGCCTTTACTGTGAATCTTTTTTTAATGGTACATATACCAAACATGCAGTTCCTTCCAAGATTATTTGTCTGCATATAAAGCTGGAGTATACGGTAAATCTTCTAACTATGCCTTAATTGGGAGACTTACAGCGCAATCCTGCGTAAGGATCCGACTGGCACCCTAGGGCCACCCGCCGGATTCTTTGTACTGGTGGCTGTGCTGCCGCCAGGCCTGAGGTCTACTTTGGGAAGGGGATGCTCGTTCCCTTTCCTAGGTGTAACTGCATGCTGACCCAACCAGCCTCCTTGGATTTCCGCCAGCTTAAATAGCTAGTGGAAGTCGGAAGAGGCCATCTGGCAGGGACCGGGATATGGCCAAGGCCACCCCCCACCCCCTCCTGGGCCAATGGCCCCCCTTCCTCACCTGCCAAAATGCCCCCTGTGCCTGCCAGATCCTGAATTACCGTGGTGATGGAGCAAGGGAGGCTGGTCTCTGTGCTGGCCTCCCTTGCTCTTGAGTAGTCAAACATGTTTTACAGCACGTTCAAGGTCTCATTCTGTCACCGCCAGAAGTCCCAGGATTGTGCTCTTAGATACCTAGAATATCCATTTTCTCAGCTTAAGGTATAGACTTTGTTCTATTCCATAAAAGATCTGGAAAAGTAGTCTGCTGTCCATCCACAGTTGGACTAATCTGATCTTTGAAGAGTTGTGGACTCCATAGTTTTACACTAAGCATGCAATGGCAAAGAAATTAATGAATACTTGCCTATAGTTTTGTGTGCAAAATCTAATAAACACCTTTTGTAGTCAATAGTTCTGATAGGGAGAACAGTATAGACGACCCACCTGACAACTGCTTTGGATAAGCAGTGATGTGTAGGTGTTTGGAAGTAGCACCATGCCACTTTTTAAAGCCCTCATTAGTTTCCTCAAAGCAATTAGAATGGTGTTCCCTGGTAGAGAGGGGCATTCCTGGACCATATGGGAATTGGCCCTCATGCCAACTGTAGGTAGGGGTTACCTTTATGTGCTGGGACTGTTGGACACCTCACGTGTACACTTTCCTTCCATACATGCAGCAAAGGTAATGGATTCTGATTAGTTTGAGCCCTTGACCATCAAGGGAATGTTGGGGTCTGATTTTTGCCATGATTCCACCAGAGCTATACAGAATATTTGCACCTTTCTTTAAGACAAAAGTACCCCCAAGGATACTGATCCTTTGACCATCACATGTGGCAGCCTGTACAGTACAGGAGCATAAAAATAGCTGTTAAGCAGCAACAGCTTGTAATTTTTCCTTAAGTAGTTCTAAATCTATTGCAGTGTTTCTTCAAGCAGATAGCAGCTTTCTTTGGCAATAACTACTATTTAAGGTTCTAATGCACCCAGATAAGTCTTAGTTCTATCAATGTACCTACTTTTATTCTTAAACCTCTATCTGATACTAAAGGCCCAGCCTAAATGGCATCTGCTCTGCAGGAAGGTCTACCTTCCTACCCCTGCAGCTGTAGTGAATGACAGACATTAAGAAGTCTCAACAGTTGATCTCCCTGTCACGTGTACTTTTTTGGCCCTATGAAAGTCACTTGATTGCATAGCAAAATGAAGTGCAGTGCTGTGTGTATATATGTCCTTTGAAGAACCAGAGCCATAATCAGTAGCATTTAAAGAGGTGCTCAGTGCATTGGGTTTTTAAACTTTAGTCTCACAGCTGCCCTGGTAATTACAGTACATCAGCAATGGAAGATGTCAACTTGCTGCTGAAATTTCAGCCTAGATATTTAAAAGGCTATTTCAAAACTATAGCTGAATGGCTGTTAGTGCACACTGCTTTAACCAAAGAGGCAGAAGTCCTCAATCTGTTTTTTATAACCCTCGTGCCATGTAATTGCAACTTCAGAGCAGAGAGACAAATGCTTCAAATTAAAGGGTGCCATAAATTTGTCAAGCTGCATCAGTATTAATAAGGTTACCCATAAAACAGATAAGAACCTCAAAAGCTGCTTCTCTACTTCCACTTGTTCCTCTAAAAACAGGGGTGGTCAGCATATGGGCAGCATGCACTCCTTGTGGATATAGTTGGAGGAAAGCTGAACACCCTCCATTTCCTTAAGGCTGATTCACACTAGCCTTTTCCGGCACGCATGGCCTGCTCTAGCATCTGTACGTGCGTCTAGCAGTTCTCTGAATGTTTGCCCGCCTTCTTGAAGAAAGCGCAGCTGTGATTTGGTGAAGAGAAATGCGCTTCTCTGATTGGTGGGCTGCCTAGCACCGCGAGCATAAACGCTAGCTTAAACGCGAGCGCATCAAAAAGAAACCGAAACCATCTCTCCTGGCTGCGTCAGACGCAAGCATGAAAAACGCACAAAAAGACCAAACATTAAGCCAAAACGCGCACGGAAAGGGCTAGTGTGAATCAGCCTTGAGTCTCTAAGCTGCAGGGTTGCTGTAATTCTCAAACTCAGATTCTGTTCCGTGTAGAATATATATTTCTTGTGCATTTCCCATTTGTGTTCCATAGCTTAGGCTACTCTAAGAATGTAACTCACGGTCAGGATGACTTCCTTAGTATTGCTCCAAGAGTTCAGAGTAGTTTCATATAAAACATAATACTATCTTCCCTTCGGGGAGAAAGGCAGGATAAAAATATTGTAAATAAATAAATATCACAATGCTCTACAACAGAAAATATTGAGAATAGCATTCATTTTGCAGGCAGGGGCCTTCATCCAACAGTGGTTAGTCTTATTACATAGTCCCAACTGCTGGATGGATTGTGTATGATCAGCACACACAATTCAAGCAGCTTGAAGTACATACACAGAAGCTTGGTTTCTTATCAGAAGAACAGAACCATAACATTCAACCTAATTCCAGGGGTTAACTTCAGAGGTATCTCTTGTAGAAGGTTGCAAATTAATGGTGCTACAACTAGAATCCAAAATTCAGCAAATTACCATTTATTTTTTGTAAAAAAAATACTCCAGAATTTACTACAGCAATCTACACTTGGGGTGAAAAATCCACCTCAGTTTGTGTTTTTATATACAGTATCCAAAGTAATCCTGAATGGTGTAAATTCCTTTAATTACTCCTATCAATGGTTAAGGCATTTTACCCAAGGCTGTATATATGCAACAGGAGTCAAATGCATACACCTGTGGGCTGGGAGGAAATGGGGCTTACCACAGAGGTCTCAGGAGGTCTTTGCAAAACCCTAATGAGTACTCACGCTCTTTAATGGGACAAATCCATGTTTTGAAAAAGTCAGAAGTTAGCAACCATTCTTGGGCAAAAATATAAAAATTTAGATTTCTAATGAAGGAAGAAGTACAACACGATTTAAAAACGGGTAAAGATGCCATGTTACTTTATTACTCCTTCAGTAAATTAAAGCCGTGAAGCCAACGTTTCGGTCCAATCCTGGACCATTTTCAGAGGCAAGATCAAAAGATCACAGATGGAATTAAGAAGTCTTTATGTTGTCCAAGCTGGTCATTGTCATAGGTGGGAATAACTTTGGTGAGGCAGTGAAAAGGGTGGAGATCTGTTACTGTTTCAGAATTATACGATCTCTGCATAAAGCTGATGCAGCCTTACCAGTGGCAATAGTCCATAGTCATTGAACTACACTGCTGCAAAGGAACAGACTCATTTGTGACCTTGCCTAATTTGTATTAGAACGTTTACAGATAAAGGTCTTAAGCTTTAACCAAAGATAACCAATCTTTTGCTTGGAATAAAAATGTATCCAATTTCTATGGGTAATCCTATGGAGATTGTAAACACCCCAGAAACAGGTTTTCTTCTCCATTGGAACGGTTCATCTTTAAACACATTTCTCTTTTGCAACTTAAATATATACAAGAGCAGGATTTTGGGTCTTGCTGTGAATTTTACTTTGGAATATTGCTTCAATGGGCAGAGACGTAGCATTATTTTTTTTTTAAAAAAGCGTTCAGGTTACTTGGAAGGGAACGCCCAGGAGGAGGAGTCAACTTCTTGTGACGGCCCTGCCTCTAAAGATGGAGGGTTAACCCATACAGTTCCGAATGCCCCCCCTTCCTCCTCCAGAGAACAAATGTTGCTTTTTGTTGGAAGATGGTACTAGTGCAATGCCCAGAAAAGTCAGCTCTGAAGCTTAACAATAATCTCTCAGCAGAGATTCTTAACACCGTGAGAGTTTTGTACATGGGAAAGTCAATTTCTTGGGAGAAACGCCAGAGTGCTATGTTAACTGCCCTTACAGGGTTGTTGAGTCTTGAGAGATAAGATGGACACTTGCTGTGTCCTATGAACTATGGATATGCATTTGAAGAAAAGACAAACCAAAGGTGAAGTGAAACTCACATTTATTTGATTAAACAAACAAACAAAATAAACTGCATAGAAACATTTTAAAGTCCAGAGAGACAATGACTTTGTTTTAAGGCTGCCAGTAGCTGATACATCGTCTCCTTGCTACATCCTTCAGCCTTCTCCATGGACCACAAAGATACATTCAGAAGCCTCCATTAAAAACATACGATCTAGCATTTTTAGCCTGTTTAAACAAAGCTTGTGCCTCACCTGTCCTGCTTTTACTCTGCAGTCTGCAATATTCAGAGTTCTGAAAAGCCAGTTCAGTCTTCTTTTATAATTTAGGGGCTTCAGTTGAAGAGGGAAAAATAGTCTTGGCCCAAGTTGAACACTGTTGCACACAAGGACAATGCTTGTTCTGCAAGACTTTAGCTACGCCTTTTCCTAATAGATGTACAACAAAAACCCAAATGGATATGAAGCAAAGCAAGAAACTACTGAAAACCAACTGGCTTAAGAGAAGCACCTTTCTAGAAACATGCAGAATCCCAAATACTTCTCAACAGGATGCTGAACTATTAAAAAAGTTGACTTCCGTCAATTTGGATTTACAAGATCAAGTTGTATTTTAAAACCAATGGAATCTGCAGTTTTCCACGCTGGTTTTACAGATGTGTTTTCTTTTGGTCTTAGACCTTCCACTTTGTGTTTAGGCACAGAAAAATACTTGAAATGCTTGGGGACACACACACAAAAAACCCCAACACACACCAAGCCATGTTGCACTGCTGTTACTTTAAAAAAGTGAATGACCATCTAAGCAGATGCACAACAGGTGAGGCACAATACAAGCAATATCACATACAGTAAGAAAAGTCACCCCAACCAATTCGGGCGACTGAGCACACATTACATTAACTATTTTAAAAAATGTCATAAGGGGAGGGGCTAAAAACCAAAATCTCTCCCTGGGAAAGAAGCTACATAGATTGAGAAGCATTCTATAAAGCTACAAAGAAACTTACTCATTTGGTGGCTTAAAGGACACCATCTACTCTACTACATACACTTAACATTCAGTCACCAAAGCTCTGACAAAAGGAGCTTCAAACAAAATTAAAAGGCAACCTGAGTTTGTAATTTTGATACAATCATTGAAGAGGTCTAAGACCATGCAGGTACACAAAGCTTTTTATTTTTTACTTTCAAAATTTCTTCCTGAAGAACCATTACTGGTTAAAACATGATGGAGAAAAACCAAATGCTAGCCAGTCTTGGCTTGTTAACCCGTAAGATTACTTAAATATACACAAAATGGTACATCTTCCACCCTAACATACACCCAGCTCAATACAGCATAATCACTGGTGGTTTCTGTACCAATTTCTCCAACTTGTCACTAAGAAGACTGAGGGAGAGGCAGGGGGTGAGGACTTAGGGGATATTCCCCACAGTAATTCAAAAGTGTGCTTCTTTTCTAGCTGTGCTGCTTATAGGAAACAATGGATGACACCCCCTAAGTCAACCGCCTCTGGTATAAATACCTTAACACTGCCTAAACCTTCCTATCATGTCAAAACGTTTTTTTAAAACCCCAATCACAGTCCACAATCTCATTCCCTTCAGTCATGTATAACAATTCGTTTAATATAGGAGAGTATTATATCCTTTGATGAAATCTCAACTGCTAAAGAGAGTTCGATACCAGGCATTTCCTCAAAAGCTTCCTATAGGTATCAACAGATCAATTCTTTTTTCTCTTGTAGAGAGGAGACCTGTGGTCACAAGAACTCTGCAAATAAGAACCTGTTCTCTGTGTCAGCCAGCTGTGTCATAACACTGAAAACTTATACACATTCCTAGAGAAGGTCAGTACATGAAAAAGGATTATCAGTAGATTAGCCTGAGATTTCAAAAGCATCTCTTATTTACACTTCCATTCATATGGCTGACTTAATATTTTTTTTTTTACAGACAGGCAGCCACATGTAAAGTCACTATATTTCAATGTATAGCACTACTAAGAACCAAAACAAAAAACCAAGAACAAAAATTAAAACAAAAGACAACCTTATTCTGCTACTACAGTTAATCCCTTTTCTCCTCATGTTGAAAAACCACTTTCTTCTATGACTTTTTGGATGCTATGTTTGAGGTAGATGCTTTGCTTCTTTTTCCAAAGTGAGGTAGAACTTTAAATGCCCTTGTTCAGGTATCCTGTACCACAGCAAACTGGGTTCTGCTGGTTTCCTGAGGACTCAAGGACCAGAAACAGTGTTTGTCTAACGCAAGTACCAGTGTTTACTTTTTACACAGCTCCAAAACTGTGAGAGTGTCTTAAACATCTTTTTTTTTTCTTCTTCTTAATACCCTATTACCTTTTGGCACCATTTGGATATACTATAAAAAAAACAACACACATACACACACAAAATGCTTTGGCACTTCTCAATTTAAACCAGAACTGGGCATAGGAATCTCTTGGTCTTCAAAAGATATCAGAGATATGGCTAAAAATTAAGCAGAGACCTCTCTCCAATAAATTAATTTTGGCTTAAAACTAACTAAAACAGACTGCGCCCATCTCACGCAATTCTGAAGGAATGCCTCCGTTGACTCCTCAGATCTGATTAGGACAGAGTCTCATTCACAAGATATTTCAGGTTTGCCCCCGAAGGTTTCCCCAAATAAGTTATACTTCAGGGAACTGTTTGCTACCAGAAGTTACTGCTATCTAGCATTATAGCTTTCTCTTCGGCTCTCAGCAAGAGATAATTGGGGAACATTTGGTTAAAGGACCATTTGGTAGCAACCCGAGATTTGATTCACACAGCTGAAATCAGGAAGGCAATGAGGACTGGATGGGCAATATTTGGGGCAGAGCTAACAAACAAACAAAACATAACCCCAAACAAAAACACAGTTTATAACAGTTCAAATTCCTTTGAAGTGTTTTTAGTGCACAAACCTGCCTTCCCAAATGTAGAAAGTGGTAGAGGTTATCTCGGTTCTTTCCTATCCAGGTTTACTAGCTTTCGAACAAGCACAGGTTAGTTGCCCATTTTCAAACTTGTGCTTGTTCAGTTTTTTGGGTAGTCCTGTTTTGTACTCAAACAATCTAGATATCTGGATTACCCAGTTAAACCCACAACTATGCAAACAGATGGACTTCAAATCCTGTCAGTTATATAACCAATAAAAACCGATCCCCTAAGGGGCATTTTATGTTGGCATTAAATGTTTCCTGTATTGTTACACTACATAGCTTCATAGCATTACAAACACTCCCCTGTCAGAAGCCACACTAATACTCCACTGGGATCAGGTGTGCTTTGCACTACCTACTGTGGTAACTGTACAGGAGCTACTCTGGATAGACAAACAACAGCATTTAAGAATAAAAAACCTTTTGATGTGCAAGCCGACATTTTTCTCAGATACCATTTCTCTTTTGTTTTGTGCCAAAACAACAACAACAACAACAAACAACAGGTATGTAGATCCACCAGTAGAGGTAAATAGCGTATTTATGGAAGAACATGCACATGTATGTGCGTTCCTTCCCCATAACTAAAGAGATTTCTGGCTTCTCCAAGCATGTGCGGTAAGTACATATAAAAATCATGAAATGTGAATGGATTCTACCAGTCAGTGGCTTTCTATAGCATGAAGAGGTGGAATGGCACAAAGGGATTTTTTATTTAACACCACAAATACTAGAAGTAGCTTATTTTAAGAAACACACACACACACACACATTAGAAAACAAAAAGGGTTATCGATAGGAGAGGAAAGCCAAGCATTTGTCTTACAATACACACAGGGGATTCTGCACTCTAGAATTAAAGCTTTTTAACCAGTTTATCTTTGGTAGCTAGTTTGGAAGTCTAACCTTATTTCTCAACTCAAATCACAAACATTCCACCTGGGGTGCCTTCAAAATGTTACATGTAGTCCCAGCCACACAAGCATTGCATGGTGTCCATGCCCTTCCCTGACCCCAATGACAAAAATGCCATGAACTTTGGACAAGCTTAACACAATGGGCAGCTAGCAGGAGTCTCCTGCTAAAAACCCACAACTACCTTTTCATAAAGAAATGGGACATTTAGTGTTCTCACAAAACACAGCCATAATAAGATGCAAACTTCCAAACATTTGGACTGTGTCCTAAGGTTTTCTCCCTCCTGAAGGAGTGCTTCTGCAGGATATAACTCAGCTTAGGAAAGCCTCTTAGGATTATTCTTTCCAATCAGTAACGGGCATATAGGTAGAGGAGTGCCTTCCTCTGCCTTAGCAGGAAGGAATTTCAGCCTCCATGTTAAAAACGGAAACTGGTGGTGATTTAAGACTGTTCCTTGCTCATGGTTGCTGGATAATACAAGACAAAGTGTCATTGCAAATACCAAGACTACCTTATCAGCATTTTGCATTCCCAACCATAACCTCGGAGGAGAGACAAGACAGTGTAGTACAAATGTGTCTCTTGAGATAACTACAATCCGCCATGCTCTAGCTCAGAAGTAAATCCTTATTGAAATCCATGGGATTCGCTTCCAAATAAGTGTGAACACACCTTAAGATGACAGGATGCTTACTGAAGAAATAAAGGACTCAAAACAGAAGGAATCACATTCCTATGACTTGGTACAAAACTTGAAATTTGGTTCTTCTTAGAGAAGTAAAAGAAACCTTGATATTTTCAGTGCTAAATTTTGCAGCTGATTAAAATCTAGACACTCACTAGTTTTGGTTTTAGATACTGCACCCCCATTTTACATGGCATTCTTTGGCGCTGGAGCAGCAAATGAGGTAGGGGTTAGGGCAGTTTTTTTCCACCCATAATCTCTGCCAACAGAGGGAGCTACATGGTTATCTTAGCAATACAAATTTCCCGTGTACTGTACATGTTTTATCCGAAGCAGGAGGGCAGTGAAAGAAGAGAAAAACAGAAGACTGAAAGAGGCAGGAAGCAACACACAGTTAACTCCAGTAGAAAATTAGTTACTACAATCTGTTTTCCTTCATCTGGGACTTCTGAAACACACCCTGAATTTCCAAATTTGTGCTTCCTGTTTATCTCTGAAAGATTATATACTTCTCTTGACAGAGCTACACTTAAGGGGGAAAAAGAGAGAGAAAGTTAAATTCTTCAACACAAGCCTTCAGATCAGTTTGCCTCTTCAGAAGAAATGGAACATTAAACCCAAGCATTTGGCCCATTGCCATCAGGCACTCTAACTGCCACAGACTGACCATGTTAGCCTCCCCCCTCCCAACACACACACATATATATATACAGGAAAGAAGGGTTTTTTAAAAAGTCAGATCTGGAAAAAGGGCTATGAGAAAAATACAGGCTCAAAAGGAAATCCTCATTTCAACTTTGATCACTAGTTACGCCAAAGCTACAATCCAAATGATCTCCTTTCGATATCACAGAGGGCTTGCAATTGTGCACTAGAAAGTTTTTCTGGGCCTGCCCCCACACCCCACCTGCAGAGGTCACTTCCAAAGGTCCCAGATTTGGAGAGCAGCTCGTCCAACACTGAGGAGGGTTGCTTCCAGAACACAGGCAAACTCAAGGGCCCTGACACATGAGCAATGCTTACGATTCCAGCCCTTTGGATCAAGGCCTAAAGCCACCAATAAGAAGATTAATGTATTAAAACATTTGTGCATTTTCTTAAACAGTTGTTTTGTGTTGTGGATTTACTGCATCTTGCAGAACTGACATGCAAACAAAGACCCTAGCCTTTTCTTGGTGAATCCTATTCCACTTTGGGGGGGGGGGAAATCAACATCTTCTAGAAATAAGATACTATGTCAAACAGTATATCAAATGCACTGAGGTATAAAAAAGGAGAACAAGGAAAGAGTTCTTTGCTGCAGCAGCATCTAAAAACACAACCCCCTTCACCCCCTTTCCAAAAAAAAAATCCCACAGAATGATCAGAACACAAAATTAAAAGTCTCTAAAACTACTGAGTTTTTTTCCTTCTTTTTCAAGATGAGAGTGCGCCTTTTTGGCAGAGTCTACAAGGTTACCACACAAACCACCTAATGTGCACAGATACATGTTTGTGCATGATGTCCCATCCAGGGAAAAAGATGTTACTTTCATACTGCGCTGTGTATACTGTAGAGGTAAAGGAACACAAAGATAATGAGGTAGATACAAGTTTACAACATCACAGGATCATTCCCTGCAGATAAAAGGGGAAGTACATTCATCTATAAAAAAATTAAAGATGAGGTAGGTTTGAACTAACGTTGTAATTTTTTTCGTGTGTTCACTTAAAAGAATTTTCCCTGAGACAGTTTCTTCCTAGTACAGATTAGCACAAATTAGAAGATGAGAATTCGATTGTTTCCAAAGTCAACTACAACGATCATGCCATCTGGGGTGACTGTAATACCTGAAGGACGGTCCATCTGACCAAAGCCACTTCCCTGAGTGCCAAATTTGCATAAAAAACTACCATTCGGCTCAAATATCTGCACACGATGGTTCCTGGAATCCGCCACAATTATACGACCTTCCTGATCCACCGCCACACCTTGTGGGCGCAGAAACTGGCCATTACTTGTGCCTTCAGACCCAAGGAAGCGTGCTGACTGACAGTCGGGGTGTATGACCAGAAGGCGATGATTGTTGAAATCTGTCACGACTAGATGGCCCTCGTGATTGAATGTCACACCCCGTGGGGAATCAAAGTGCTTCCAGAGTGCCCCTTCAAAACCATACTTATTCAGGAACACTCCGTCTGGCCCAAACAGCTGAACTCGATGGTTCCTAGTGTCAGACACCAGGATTTTGCCTTCGGAGTTGACTGCAACATCCCATGGGTAATTGAACTGCCCGTTCTTGGTTCCTTTCTCCCCAAACTTCAGAATGAACTGGCCATCAAATGTGAAGATCTGGATGCGATGATTGTCCTTGTCTGCTACAACAATCCTCCGCGAGGAATCAGAGGCGACGCCGGCAGGCCTATCAAATTGACCAGGCCTGGAGCCCAAGGTGCCAAACTTGTGGTGGAAAGCACCACAGGGCTTAAAGACCTGAATGCGGTTGTTGCTACGATCGGCAACAATGATATAACCTTCTTTATCTACGCTGACACCCCAGGGGCGACACAGCTTGCCGTCGCTATCCCCCTCACTAGCAAAGCAAAGCCCTGGTAGTCCAATGCCAACATAACTGCGCCCAGATTTTACCGTGACTTTGAATGGGCTACTTTCGATGTGCTGGTTGCACATCATGACTGATATCAGGTGTTCTCCCTCCATTTGTGGCCTGTAGTTGATGAGATAGGTTCCATTCTGCTGATCGCCAATATCTGCTCCAAAGATATTTCCATCTGGCCCCATGACCACAGCAGAGATCATGTCTCCTCCTGAAAGGCGAGGCTCTCCATCATGGTCATAGCCTATCACGGTGAAAGAGGCCACTTTGCCTTGCAGTGCACGTTTGAGACCTTCCCCAGTGGCTTTGGTCAGAGGAGCGAAGGCCCCACTGCTGACAAACCCCATGGATTTGATGGCCATATACAGTGCCTGGTCAGGAGGTGTGAACATGACCCTGTCGTCCTCTTGAGGCTGCAGGAAGCCTCTGACATTCTTCAGCTCCTGTACCTGAGCGAGCATGCGGTCTCGAGCCAAGAGGATATCCATGTTCCGACCTTCCTCTAGGACTTGCTGGACTGCACTGATGGTGTTGTCTAGCTTGTTTAGGTTTTGACGCAACTTTTCAACCTGCAGGTAGAGTGACTTAGCTTTCACCTGCCGTATTTTTTCCACCTAAAAACAAAAGATTAAAACATATACACATGCACACTTAAAACCATTGATGCATATCATAGAGTAGAAGCACTATTTTATTTGCAGAGGTTGAACTGAAAAGCACAACTCCTCTGATGCTTAGCAAATGCACCTCATTTCTCTCTTCTCTCTTTTGCTCTGCAGGTTAATAGGACAGGAAGATCACTGGTTTGGGATTTGCTGTTTGTATATGAAATAGGTTGCATTGTAACATTTACTTCTTTCAGAGGAAGTACTCTTCCTCTCATGGAAGGAGTCACTTGCTCTACAACGGAGGTTCCCAACCTTTTCAGGTGGCATACCACCTCCAGGGCTGCAGCTGCAGAGCGTACCACCGGAAGTATGTGGCGATGATATCGCCACTTCTAGGGTTTTGGCAGGGTTTTGCGCTGGAGCCCTGGAAAAGGATGGTAAGAGGGTCAGGGCGGGCAGGTGGGCTGGCTTTTCCAAGCTTTGAAAACCCATGTGCTGGCTTACCATCCTTTTTCAGGGCTCCGGCACAGCATGGCCACTATGGCGGCCGCCATCTTGCCACCCAAGTACCGCTGTACCACCAGCCTGCAGTCCACGTACCGATAGTGGTATGTATACCACAGGTTGGGAACCTCTGCTCTAGAAGGACTCTCTTCCACAGGAAATCTCAGAGTACAACCCAAAATTGGAAGGGGAAGAAAATCATATTTTTCTATATTATCCCACTAAACTTAGTCTCTGATGGAGATACAACAGTTCAGGTAATTGAAAGAGAAATGAAAAAAGAATCCATGCTTGTCTGGGGCAGAAAGCGTAACCACGTTTTTGTGCATACGCACATTGGGGCAAGGAGAAAGACATGCTGAAATAGGGGTGGGGTGGCAGTGGAAAGAGACTCTCTTGCACCTATATTTTATCTGTTTCACAGTTGGACAACACTGACACAAGTTTATTGTCTGAGACAAAAATCAAACTACCGGTACTTGTCCAAATGATTGCCTGTGACAATGCCTAGGGCATGACTGGATGCTCCTGTCCCAGTTGCCAGATACAAGATGGTCCTTCAAAGCACATCATGGCACATGCCATGGATCAGACAGCCTTCCCCATCCCTTTACCTTCCACAGCAGCTCACACTCCCTTTCTTCTAGAGCCTTCTTGTGTCTAGATGTCACTGCCTTCACTTCAGATTGTACCATCTTTGCCTTCAGCTCAACTTGTTCTGCTACCGCTTGGGCTTGCTCAATACTGAGCTAAAATGAGAGGGAGATAGAAAAAGCTAATTAGACACAGAAATGACAAAGCAGTGCACAGGGAATTGCTTATGTCCCCCAAAGCGTCTAGTATTGTCGCGCAAAGACCAACAACGTAACATAGCCTCAGCATGGGGCAAAATTTCACGGTAGCACATTTAAGACTTGACCAAGTTACCGGGTAGTTACCAGTTTTAACTGTAAGACTGAATGTTCTATGCAGGATCTAATCCGACCCAGACCCCACAATGTACCCGGGGTTATACAAACAGCAAGGTCCGGAGCTACAGCAAACCTGAAGGAGCCTCATTCCTTGTAACATCCAAGGATTTTTCTCGTATCTTTATACAGGTGGGCCCCCATATCCACTGATTCGTTATCCACGGTTTTTACTTTTTTTAAAAGTTTTTAAAAACCCAGGCTTTTACTTTTTTCCAAGTAAGCTTCATTTCTTCCTTAAAGAAACAGGCAAGTACTACAGGCAAGTAGAACGAGACTAAGTCCTAGAGAGGCTCTGCAAGGTTAACAGAAACCTTGCAGAGCCTCTCTAGGACTTAGTCTCGTTCTACTTGCCTACAATGGAGGCTGCTTCTCTGTTTGTTTTAAGGAAGAAACAAAGCTTGCTGAAAAAAATAAGAGCTGGGGGGCAAGCATGCCTGCCTGCAGGGGAGGCAGGGTGGGGGGCCCCTCAGGAAACCATGGAGGGGGTGTTCGCTCTTATCCACAGTTTCAAGTATCCACAGAGGGGCCTGAAACATATCCCCAGCGGATATGGGGGTCCACCTGTAAAGCATTCCGAACATGAAACAGGCCCCCTTCAGTGGTTTAATTCGTATGCCTTACGTCTCTCTACATTCCAGTCATTGTTTGTTACTGTACAGTTTAAACGCATAGGATGGGATCCAAATGAAAGCGTTCAAACTGGTTTTGAGCACCCACGGGGGCTTTAGGCTGGTGTGCATTTTGCAAACAGATGTGCTCCATACTGCATGGCAAACCATTTTTGAAACTTGTGAGACTTTCAAAGCCATTCGCAATATGGGACAGAGGTCTGCTATTCAAAGCAACACTACCCTCCCCCCCCAAAAAAAAATCACACCAAATATGCCCCAACTCTCAAGTATGCTGAAAGAAGCAACGACCCAGATCCAAGAGGCCTAACAGCTCTTGATTGATTAAACTAGAGATCACCTCTTCTCCAGCAGGACACATCAGGTTTCCAAATCGAATAATAAGTTTGTTACAGGGAGTCCCCATTATACATTTCTCCACATTTAAGTTCTCAACTTTGAAGAACTAGACATAAAAATTCCCCATACTTAAGCCCTTTACATCCTCCCAGCCATCCTGTATGCTCTTCTTGCTCCTTCCCATCCCCTCTGAACTCTTAAAGCAGGGGTGGGGAACCTATTTGGGGTGGGGGGCCATTTTCCCATAGGGAAAATTGGCTGCGGGCCGAGCATGAGGCCGGCCGAAATTCCCCCCCCACACCGCAAATTTGACCCCCACCCCGGCGAATTTACAGCTTCCAAAAATGGCATCAGTTTTGCCTTATCACGTCTAGTTTTGGGGGTGCAGCATCACTACCTCAATGCAAGTCAGGCAGCTTCCTCATGAGGAAGCTGCCTGACTTGCATTATAAGGTGGCAATGCAGTACCCCCCAAAATTAGACATGCTAGGGCAAAAACGATGGCATTTTTTGAATCAGCACCCCAAATACACCGAAGAAAAGGTCTCACTTTTAAGAAAGCAAAATGTGCGCAGGCCTGTGTTATGAATAGTTTAGGGTTGTGTATTTTACATGGAAACCTTTTTAAAATGTTCATATAGGCAAGCCTCCCCCCCCCACACACACACACACAGCCAGGTGAACCCTGGGCACATGCAACACATTGTAGGCCACAGAAATAATAACGCCTCTCCGGCAAGGTTTCAGGGTCAGTTCTGGCACCAATTTCAAATGATTAGTTCATGGTAAGTCACATGCCCTCATTCAAAACACACTTATGGTACTTCAGATAGGAACGATGCCTTTTTTAAAGCAAGTGTCAGATAGTGTATGATTAGAAAATTAGGACTAATAACTTTACCACTACAGATGGAAGAGTCCTGACCTTTTGTTACCTAAATTTTTTGTTTTAATTTAAGGTTTAGATTTATGAGCAAACATGATTAACACACAGTTAGATAAGTAGAATTCGCCAGCGGGAAAGCTGGGGTTGGAAATCTACAAGTTCGTACCCTTGAGGCTTTTACGAGGGGAGAGTTTCCCAAAAGAATGATTTATTGGGGCATCAAGGTATGGTTTTGCAATGAGACAGAGAAGATCTAAATGCAAGCTTAGAAGTTGTAGAAAGAGAGAGTTGCTGCAGGACCCCTCCTACTTTCCAAATTTGCTCCTCTTCTTGCAAATGTTATTTGTTTAACAAGGAAAAGCCCAAGGAATTAACAGCATGCTTATTTTAATCTCTTTAGCGTCTAAGGAGCAACCAGTCACTAGTCTCTTTAGCACTATTTTTTGTGAGTGACAGCTATTGCCACCAATGAGAACATTGCTTTCTGGGTAGTGGAAGCATCAATCAGCGCCAGTTTCCTAGCTCATTGGCAAACAATGTCTCCCATAGCACTGTTGTGCACAACGTTTGACCGGGAAACACATCTCCAACACTACTCAAGGCATTGCTGTACTATAGAACCTTACATAACTTTTAAACAGAAGCACTATATAAATTCTAAGCATCATCATCATCATCATCATCATCATCATGGGACAGCATATGGCTAAAATTGGGGTCTTGTGGATTTCTTTAAAGTCTCCCTACCCTTCCCTCCATAATTCATACATTCCCCCCTGAAGTACAAACAACCTGGGATTTCAACAGAAAGACCATAATAATGTAAAAAGGTACAGGAAATAGAAGCCCATTGTGAGATGGCAACTTTAAGCTACTTTTAGCATCCAATAAACCTAGTTTCATTTCTATACAAAGGCAGGCTATGTGAGGTTTTTGTCCAAATGAGACTAGAGATGCGAGATTCATCACTAGAAGCTGATACAGCAACCAAAGTGGGTTTTTTTTTCTAGTTTGATAACATTCAAGTCATTCTCACAGAGGTCTATACACCATGCAACTACCCAAGATTACGTTTTGCAAGTACTGTATGTTGGAATGATTCTTGAATAGTTTGCAATAGCTGCATCTTCTTAACCTACTTGAACATTTCCTTTTCCAAGAATCCTGCTCTGCGACCAAGGGAAATTTTTCCCATAATTTTTCCTCCCTTTGAGATAGTGCTCAGAGATACTTCAGTTGCATGCATCCCCAGGAATTCAAGAAAAAACTAAAAATGTATGGTTTTCATAAAATATAGTGCCAGCAGATGGCACTATTCAGAGAGAGAGAGAGAGAGAGAGAGAGAGAGAGAGAGAGAGAGAGAGAGAGAGAGAGAGAGAGAGAGAGAGAGAGAGAGAGAGAGAGAGAGAGAGAGCGCAATTCATCATTCCCAATTCAAAATCCTTTGAAGTGCATGACATTTCAAGTTGCAGGTTGGACTCCCATGATGTCTACTTGTAACCCAGGAGGCAATGGCCCACAAGCTCCAGACCAAGGGTTATAGTATCCAGAGATTAGAGTTAGAGATTAGAAAATGCTTCAGGGTAGTAGTATTTTTGTTAGAACATCAGCAATTTCACATTTCAGTTCATCAAGTACTCTCGGGTAGATGCCAGATTCTGGACTCCATGCTTTGCTAATTTTTAATTTGTCAATGCACTCTAGAACAGGGGTGCTCATAAGGCCCGTGGGCCGGATACAGCCCTTGGAAGCTCTTTATCTAGCCCGTGTGATAATTGGGCTATCCCAGCACTACCATCAGCTGCTGAGCTGCGAAGTGGCGCTTCAGCAGAAGCGGCACTGCTGAAAGGGTGGCATATGTAGAAATCGGGCTCTTCTAGCAGTGCTGCTTCTGCCGAGGTGTTGGGAGGGAGAGACAGATGGAGGACTCAGAAGGCAAGGAATGATACAGGGAGAAGGGACAGACCAAGAGAGGGAAAGAGAGGGAGAAAGGAGATGCTGCCGAGGCCCAGGAGATGCTGCCGAGGCCCTGGGAGAGAGAGCCCAATTATCATGCTGACCACCTCTTTCAGCAGCGCTGCTTCTGCTGAGGCGTCACTTCGCAGAGCACCTCTTGGCTGCTGAGCTGCAAATTGATTCCTTGACTCTTTTCAAAATTCGAATTGACTCAAATTTCAATTTCAGCGCTGCTGAAAGGTGGTCAGCATGATTACTGGGCTCTCTCAGTCTGATAATTGGGTTCTCCCATATCTTGAATATATGATCAAAATTTGCATATTTTCTCTTCTGTCATTTCCAGCTAATGAGTCACTAGGCGAGAACAAAGTGCTTATTTCTGGTCATTACCTGTTTAATGACATCACTTCCTGCTTAATGATGTCACTTCCAGCCCTCAGCAGGAGTCATGAATACTATTCGGCCCACTGTATGAAATTAGTTTGACACCCCTGCTCTAGAACCTCATTCCTTGTCACTTTTGACTCAGTTCTTCAGACTCCCACCTTGAGAAGGCTAGTTCAGCATGAGTATCCCATTGTTTTTTGTCACAAATACAGATACAAAGAATTACCGTAATTCAGGTTCTCTGCTATCTCCACATCCTCTTTAAGCATGTCTTTTATTCCTTCATTAACAGCGCAATCCTATCCAATTTACACCACCAGTGTAACCAGCGGGGGAGGGCAGGGTGGGAGGCTTTGGAGGGGAGGGGAGATTTAAATCCCCTTTGAAGGGGATTTGAATCCCCTTTCCATTCTGGGGCTTCCTGCACCACTGGTTATACTGGTGGTGTAAATTGGATAGGATTATGCTATACCAGTCTAATGGCCTCCCTAGCAAGTTTCCTGCTCTCACTACCCACGCTATCCACAAATTTGCTTATTTGCGGGGAGCAGGATCACCGCCTACCCCTCTGTATCCAGCAGTCTGGTTCCATTTTGGTTAAAACTGAGCTCATCCCATTTGTGTCAGTGCAAATTTTGGCTTGTCCCAAAATGTTAGGTAAAGGTGACCCCTGACAATTAAGTCCAGTTGTGTCCGACTCTAGGGTGTGGTGCTCATCCCCATTTCAAAGCCGAAGAGCCAGCGTTGTCCGAAGACGCCTCTGTGGTCATGTGGCCGGCATGACTCTCCTTGCTGCAGCGCATAGCATGCAGCTGGAACACGGAGCGCTGTTTACCTTCCCACAAGCGGTACCTATTTATCTACTCACATTAACATGCTTTGGAACTGCTAGGTTGGCAGGAGCTGGCCAAGCAACGAGAGCTCACCCCGTTGCGGATTCAAACTGCCGACCTTTCGATCGACAGCTCATGGTTCAGTGGTTTAACCCACTGCACCACCCGCTGCCCAAAATGTTACCTGATGCTTAATAAATCCAAACCTCTCCTCTCAACATCTATATCTCACCCATGCATTGAGACCCCTCAGCTACTCCTGACTAATTGGCCCTGTGCATGGAACAGGTAGCATTTCCAAAAATGGCAGCCTAGACATAATGGGCTTCACCATCTCATCTAGCAATGGCTTCTGGGACTACCAAACTATATTTCTCAATGTCACTGGTACAGATGTGCATTAGAACTGCTGTCTCCTCCCCAGTACTGTCTACCATCCTCCGAGACGTCGCTACGGTGGGGGCGGTACTGTAAGTTCCGAACAGTTCTACTCCCCAGTACGAGATGGCCCCACCCCCTCACCATCAGAGCCATTCAGTGCGTCGAAGGCAACGGGCAGGGGACCCTGCCCGTTGCCTTCGCCACACTGAATGGCTCAGACGGCAACGCCACCTCATACTGGGGAGTAAACAGGAACTAGGACAGGGTGAAACGTATGGTACTGCCCCCCTCCAGCGACGTCTCTAACCATCCTATCTAGATGGTGTATGATTTCTGCAACCTTCACACCTGCCTGTCAAGTCACCTTATACTCTACACACCCATCACAAATCCATCTCCAAGTTCCTATTGAATCACCCACTACTAGGAGAGTCACCCAGTCCCAGAAGACTATTCTCAACATGAGCTTGTTATCCAAGGAATGGGTCCTTTCTAAGGGATCATTCCCTCTTTTTTGAGCTAATTTTCTTCCCCCGAGACTCATTCACTGTGACAGCAATGGAGCTGTCTGCCTGGGGATGCCTTATACAAAGTCAACAAGTATAGTCAACACTGACTGGCAGCAGTTCTTCAGGGTTCCAGATGGAATTTTATCTCTGCTCTGCCTGAAGACTGAATCTGGGCCCTTCTGCATACAAAACATCTGCCACTGAGCCTCAGCCCCTCCTTGAAAGGTTAGCGTATCAGATGATTTCAGCTTGCAGGTCATCATATTAGTTAGCCACTGGGACTTCAAAGAACAACTATGCTGTTTGCACATTTACCTGAATAGCCTGGCGTCCTTGTTGAGCATCAGCTAGTAGCTGAATGGTAAGGGTTCTGGAATCCTGCAGGGCATCTTGGAGGTAGATAAAGCTGTGACCCACATGTCGTCCCATGGTGCATTCCCGGCAGATGGGGACAGAACAAGTGTCACAATAGAAATGCAGCACCTGCAAAAGAAAAAGTGAAGTAATACATGTGTGTACACATAGCCAGTCCAGGGGGAGACAGGGGGACCCACCTGTGCAGTCTTTACTTTTACAACAACTACTCGTAAAATTAATTGAAAACTATCAAGACAGAAGTTCCTCTTTGTAGGTTCAAGGTATTGTATTAGCTATGACAAAGAATATTATCTGAGCCATTTGCACAAGACTAACAGCGCAATCCTATCCAACTTACACCACCAGTGTAACCAGCGATGCAGCGAGAACAGGATGCCCCAGAACGGAAAGGGGATTCCAATCCCCTCCAAAGGGGAATTCAAAGGGGATTTAAATCTCCCCTCCCCTCCCAAGCCTCCCACCCTGCCCTCCTCCGCTAGTTACACCAGTGGTGTAAGTTGGATAGGATTGCGCAGTAAGTTATGTAATTACAGTTTTTAGCTAAAATGTTGTCAGTAAGAACCGTATTAGTGAATGTTTTCAAATATTATACCAAAGTATTTACTGATTTATTCACCAGCAAATCAGGATACTTTTTTTTTTTACATTCCATCCAGCAGAGGGCAGTAGCAGAGTACTTTGCATGGTGGCATGCTTAACTCATTTAGAGAGTTGGCAAAAGAAAAAACAAACTAGAACTACCTCATAAGAAAACACTAACTGTTGCATCATACTGCAATTGATTTAGAAGACCATCCTCAAAGAAGTCAATCCTCAATCCAAGAACGTATACCAGTTTTATGTTTACCTTTGTTTAAACACAAGTAGTTTTAAAAAGGCAACGTTAACATGAATTCAAAATTGGTTAACCACTTCAAGGGATGGGCTAAGGTGATAAAAGGTTCAAATATTCCTCAACTTCACTTCCCAAATGTGTGTTAGCGCATCTTGGAAATGAAACCAGAGGATAGATATTTCTTTTTTCATCATAATGTGCTTGCCTCAACATATTTTGTGGTAGGAAGGATGAATTTTTGTGAGTCGATTTAGAAATGCATTTACCTTTTCATCACTCGCATTACAGCCTAACCTAATGATTTTCCTAACTTGCTGGAGGAAAAAATATGTACGTATCACCAAGTGCAAGCTTTCAAAATAATACTAGGAGAATGTGTTGAGACAGAAACCTTGATTTCATTTTATGTGTGTTTCAGCAGAGTTTTGTAGTGCTCTTTCAGCAGTGCAGAACTGTGTGGTGCTTTGTATAAAAACAGTTTTATTGTACTGAACTGTTAACGTTTTATTCCAGAACTTAAAACAAAGTAATCGTTAAATGAGCACAGAAACATCCTCTTACTAAATTTTAAAGCACTAAAGCAGAAACCTCACGCAGGGGGTCAGCTATCAAGTCACATGAATATCACAATTCTCCTGCTTGTTAGGAGTATCACTCCCCCCCCCCCCGCTTCTAGTCAAAAGGGGCCAACTGAAGAGAAAATGGCGTCAATATGAGCAAAGGTTCAGCTTCAAGCTAAACCTACTATTAACCCTCTGAAACAGTTAATGCCAGAAGCAAAGCTAGGTCAAAGGCCAGAGAGCAGCCCTGTCATGCAGATCCAGATGCTACTTCCCGCAAGAATACAAGGCACAGTGTAGGAGTCACTCAGCCACACAAGCCACAAAAGAGAGGAAAAAGTAATCAAAACAATTAACAGATTGTTAAAGAAAGCCTCTAGGTCCACTGATATAGCAAGAACTGTCAGTTCTGTGGCATTGATTCTCCAAGGCTTTCTTCAATGCCCAAAAGAAAAAACGTTTTGATTTTCTTAACTTGGCAAACGGAAAATGTTTTTTAAAGTCTGGAATATAAAACTGGTTTTTCAAGTCAGGCTCATGACTGCAAGAGTCTTCATAGGCTCACAACTGAAGCGTCTCCACTAGTAATTCAGCTGCTCAATTCAATTCCTCTCATCATCAGGCAGCGGTAATTGCATGAAGACATGCCAAGATCTTACGGTACTGGTCTGCGTGGGAGTGGGGAAGAAACACCATTTGGCATGCCTGTTTTCTCCACTTAGCAAATGGTTTTCAACACATTTTCTCACTGAACCTCTCTGTGCCCCCACCCTGAACAAAGGCTAAGAGCAGCACAAGGGTTTTTCTGGTTTTCAAGAGGCTGCTTTCGTTCTCTCCTCATCCGTAGAAGGGGTAACCAAAAAAGAGAGTCACATCTACCACCTTTCTTGCCAAGGCAGCTAGTTCTGATGGACACTTGCATGCATAACCTGCATCTGCTGGTAGGAGGAGAGGATTCCCATGTTAATTTCCAATCCACAATCTTAAGCACATCCAGAGAAAAGGAAAAATGGGAGTAAGCTTGATGTCTTTATTCTCAGCCTCGCAAAGGCTCCCCATTTCTATAGCAAGTAAAAAGCAATACAGGTCAAGGGCTCACTTACGTTCACACTGTATCCAGCACTTCAAGTAGGGGTGGGGGCATCGCTGTGTTCAGCATGCTCCTTCACATACTTGACCAGCCATGCAACAACCATTCCCATCCCTTAATTACCTTCTTCAAGCTTCCATAAGCAAGAAATGATCCTAAAAATTTCCCTCCTTCACATATCTCCTGCCATAGAAGCAGAGAGGGGGATCTTCCTTTCATGGAAATCCAGCAGCACAATAAGCGCTAACCCCTCCCCTTCCCCAACAGCAGAAAGCAAGGAAAAACTACATGATTAAAGCAGACCAAGCACTACTGAAAATGCTAGAACGAGCACTGCCCATTTTTCCATACAGCTAAGCTTGCACATATGTTTACAGCTGTATTTAACATGGGACTGCCATTAGGTAATGCGAGAACCTTACTGCAATATGAGAATTTTGATAAACATTCCACACCCTCAGCCAACCTTCAATCTACAGTTCATTCAAAGATTTTAAAAGATGCATTTGGATATTATGTATTTTTAACAACTGAATTTTATTATTACGAATATTTCCACACCACTTTTCAACAAAAAGTAGTTCACAAAGTGGTTTACGTAGCAAAATAAATCAACGAATGATTGTGTCCAAGGGTCTCACAATCAAAAACATTTTTATTCAACTCTTGCAGTGGTCTTATCTTGCCAACAACAAGAATCTAACATCGTAGACAAAAATACCAACAGAAATAGAATCTAGAACAAGTGTAATTAAGGATCACTATAACATACTGGAGCCTAAATCAATCTTGTATGTATGTGCACGCAAAAATCAAGGCTTATTACATCAAACATTATAAACAAAAGGGAAAAATACACAACTCATATTCAAAGTGCATATCTGAGCATGCCAATTGTGACATTAACACTTTCTCAACTTTATTCTAAAATTATATAAGATGTCTTTGCATCCTCAAACACTATAGCCAACAAGGCCATAAATGTATAACTATTTTTCAGAGTTGTAATGCACTAACTCACAAAAATACAAAACTTTTATTTAATAAATTTAATCAAACTTTAGGCAACAAATGTTAAGTTGGGCTTACTAGGGCATTCATTTCTGTTCAATGTTTAGGACAGCAGGCATGAATGAGGTTGAAGCACAAGACTTTATTCTTGAGAACCTTCCAAAACTGGGCAATATAGTCCAAGCAGCAGCCCTACAGATGGCCTTTATTAGAAGGTTGGTACTCAGGACAACAGAGGCCAGCGGGTGGCGCAGTGGGTTAAACCGCTGAACCATGAGCTGTCGATCGAAAGGTCAGCAGTTCGAATCTGCGACAGGGTGAGCTCTCGTTGCTTGGCCAGCTCCTGCCAACCTAGCAGTTCCAAAGCATGTTAATGCGAGTAGATAAATAGGTACCGCTTGCGGGAAGGTAAACAGCACTCCGTGTTCCAGCCACATGCTACGCGTTGCGGCAAGGAGAGTCATGCCGGCCACATGACCATGGAGGCGTCTTCGGACAACGCTGGCTCTTCGGCTTTGAAATGGGGATGAGCACCACACCCTAGAGTCGGACACGACTGGACTTAATTGTCAGGGGTCACCTTTACCTTTACCTTACTCAGGACAACAACCTTGTTGATGGAGCAAAACTGGGGGGGGGAGAGAAGGGACCATGTTATAAAAATTTCAACAGTCTGCAATTTAGATGGTGTTTAGGGGGTCTTCCTGCAAACTTGGATAGGCTTCTCAAAGATACGAGATGATTTCTACGCATAATCAGGACTAATGGACCATCATGACTCCATACAATTTTGTGACTCTGGAATGCTTGGTCATCCAGGAGAAGGACATTTAAATTGAGGAGGAGGGTATTTTTGCAACTAGATGGTGGGACTCTTATTTATGAAGGGTGAAATGCCCTCCAACATCAATTTGGCTTAACTGACATTCAGCTTAATCAACACCTAACATTTAATCTCCTGCTTTGTGAAAACAAAATTTCACCATATACACCTGCTTCGGAAAAGGCAGGAGTATCATTATGCCAGAAAAATTATCCAAGTTCAAGTCTAAACACATTTTTAGGGGGGGGGGAGGAGGAGAAGAGAGGTTTCAAAACTGCCACCTCAAAAGGAGAGGCAAGTTCTGCAACTCTCAAAATCCTTTTCTGCTTGGGAGAAATTCACCCATCCCCATCCCCAAATACTCTTCCTATCAGCTCCTCCATCAATTCTTTTTATTTACTGTAGTGGTGAGGAGGCGGAGGAGGAGGGAGAGCGGAGACGGAGAAAGGATTCTGGCAGGTGCCATCATATAAAGTGGCAAGGGAAGAAACATACAGCCAGCAAGGAGTGGGTTTTATTTTAAAGGTCCCCCTTCCCGTTCTCTCTCAGCAAGTGTACACCAGCAGCAAAGGGAAAGGTACCGGGGGGGGGGGGGGGCTTGCAGTCTCCTGCCACTGCAGCAGCCTGTATCCTAGCACTACAAACCCAAAACGTTACCACACCTTTCCATTGGCAGCATTATTTTTGCAAAGCATTGGAAACATAAAGGAATTCCTTTGAGTTAGTGGTTATGAATAAGTTGACATGGAAGATATGGGTAAATCAAGGAAGATGCTTACTGGACTGGATAAATCTGAACAGGAATGGAGATAGCTTAAGGCATTTTGGATGCACAGCAGAATGGGTTTTAACTGGGAACTGGTTTTCTATATTGTACACGATTGATCATCATTAAGTATATTCAGTGGTTTACATAACAAAAGAAATTAAAATATGGCTCCCTATCCCTAAGGGGCTTATAATCCCAAAAGAAATACAAGAAAACAAGAAAGCAGCAGCAGTCAATGATTTGTAGATGACATCCAGGAACTTTAGTTTGCAATGGTGTGCAGAATTAGTTTGTTAGTTTAAAAAGATGAGTACAGTGCTTCGAATTGTGCCTCAACGTATTAGCTGGACATGTCAACTCCTGATGACTTGTCCTAAGTGAGTCACCACATTTTGCACCAGCCATAATTTCCAAAATAAAGAACTTGGAAATAAATGCCTCATTCCAAATGGGAAGAGATAGGTACATATGGAAAGGTGGCTTTCTGTCAGAAGCAAGACCAAAGTGTAAAGAAACTCTGTCTCGTTTTCTCAAAATGGGGGAAATGGTCTTAATCCCACAGAAAGGAGCAGAAGTTCAGGCTGAAGCAGCCAGTGTAAAAGGGCATTCCCTTATGTTATGGCTGGACTCTTTTGCCAATCTCTCCCACTTTGAAATGAAAATAATCAGGACACATTTAGGGTGGCAGGAGCTGTACATTCTCCCTCTATATAGCATAATAGGGAGAGAGATGGGTGTAGGGATGATATATGGGCATAATAGGGATAAGATATGGGCAAGAACAGGGAAAGCGGATAATCTACAACTCTGCATTTTGCCTTTGGTTCCAGGAAGTTGCACTTATAATGCAACTTCACAGATAAAAAAACATGGGGTGCAAGCCTCACCATCTTCAGCTGCAAGCATCAGACAGCTCCCTGGGATTTCTCAATGTCTCTGTTGGACTGAATAGGAGGAGCGACAGAGGTTGCAGCAACCCAGCCCCTGGTGCAGGGGGCAAACAGTAACCTTTGCTAAGGACCAATAGGGTAAATTATATCCACATCAGTAGATATGGTCCTACCTAGCTGACCCTACCTTAAACATTCAGAGGGAGTTTTTCAGAACTCCAAATCCAAGACCAGTTCGTGCTTGCATGGCAATGTAGAATGTACAGTAAAGAGCACTACCTATACTAGCATAGTACATGCGGATCTCGCTATCCGCAGGGTATCCATTCCAGACCTCCCCCCCTTTGGATAGCAAAGATACCGGGGTCTGCCTAAAAAAGTCTTTAAAAAGGAAAAAAAAAAGCCCCAAAATCACCATTTTACCTTTTAAAGAGCCGAACTGGGGTGTTTCCAAGCCTCCACAGGGCTTCTGCAACATTAGCAACCCAGTTCCAAGTAGCGCAAAGGTTCTTCCCTCCTTTCAGCCTTGCCCCAGGGTGCATTCTAGGACAAGGCGGGGGGGGGGAAGAGCCTTCGTGCGACTCGAAAGTGGGTTGCTAAGGCTGCAGAAGCCCCACGGAGGCTTGGAAAATGCCCCGTGGCTCTTTAAAAGGTAAAACTGTGATTTTGGGGCTTTTTTCGTTTTAAAGGCTTTTTTAGGCGGACCTTTGCAGATTCGGGTTTTAACAAATCTGCGCGTCCCGAACCCGCGAATAAGAAGGGTCTACGGAGGAGTCTTCGGACAACGCTGGCTCTTCGGCTTTGAAATGGGGATGAGCACCACACCCTAGAGTCAGACACGACTGGACTTAATTGTCAGGGGTCACCTTTACCTTTTACCTGTACAGCAGATTTAATGTATCCTGCTGCCCATCCCACAGAAAACATTATGGCTGAACTGCTACAACAGCTGGACAATTTGCCAGAGCTATTCACTACTAATCTAGTCTCACCCCCAGGCAAGCCAGCAAAATGAGAAAATTTGACCAACAAAAGAGATGTACAAAAGCAGAAGGACAGGTTCTCTAGATTGTAGAACTGGAGCAAAGCTAACACAGGTTGACCCATCTTTATCACTCAAAAACGACGTCCTCTCTGAAGCAACAAGCTCATCAATTCCATGGACAAAGGCAAAATATTAACCTCTTGCTTGTACAATTCAAGGATCATATTAAAAGCTAAACTTGGTCAGGACAGGGCCTGTTCAATAGGATTGGGTCTCACCTACGAAGTATTTCATGATGTCTGAGAGTAGGAAATGCTTCAAAACTGGCAGAACTGTACTTTGCCCTTCCCCTCCCAAAAATCTCTTCTCCCCAGATGGGAACCATGCTATATATTTCTTAGCATTTGTATAGTGCTTTGATGGTGCAAATGCCAGTGGGTGGCGCAGTGGGTTAAACTGCTGAACCATGAGCTGTCGATTGAAAGGTTGGCAGTTCAAATCCGCGATGGGGTGAGCTCTCGTTGCTTGGCCAGCTCCTGCCAACCTAGCAGTTCCAAAGCATCTTAATGCGAGTAGATAAATAGGTACCGCTTCCGGGAAGGTAAACAGCGCTCCGTGTTCCAGCCGCATGCCACGCGCTGCGGCAAGGAGAGTCATGCCGGCCACATGACCACGGAGGCATCTTCGGACAATGCTGGCTCCTTGGCTTTGAAATGGGGATGAGCACCACACCCTAGAGTTGGACACGACTGGACTTAATTGTCAGCGGTCACCTTTACCTTTACTTTGATGGTGCAAAGCATTTCACAGGTATTATCTTGATGTAAGTGTAACCACCACCCTGTAAGGTCCCTCTGCCCTGCTTCCCCTTATATCTGGAACCACCTCTCAGAACACCTCCGAGGCCAAATGTTCCCTCACAACCTTCAAATCCCATCTGAAAACCCATCTTTTCAGAAGCCTTTGACGCCTTGTTGTAACTTTGGCCCAGAACAAACATGCAAAAACCCACATGGAAATCAGCATTTCCCAAAAACTGCTCGTTTGGATGCAAAACCCACATGTGTTTCCTTTTCCATGAGTTTCTTCCCCATGAAATAAGCCAAGTACCTCTTTCATTTCTTATCAATGAGTTCCAAATCTTCCATGTGCAGCTTAAAAAGTCATGTCAATATCCATGACTTTTGAGTCCTCGGAAGAGGAGAGAAAAAGCCCTAGACTGTCTCCCTCCCGGCAGAACCCTCCTTTGTCAGAGCACATCCTCCCTTGCTTTTGACTTTAAAGGACGGCCAACTCCCTTTGCGTGGGGGGACAATGCAGTGCCTACTCAGAAATAAGTCACTGAATTCAATGGGGCTTACTCCCAGGAAAATGTGTCTAGGATTTCCAACAGGAAAGGACGATACTGACAGCTAATCAATATGCCCCTCCAGTGCCTTCCTGAGTCAATTTAATTTCTTTCTACATCCTTGTTTCATTTAAAAAAATGTTTGGAATTGAAGTCTCTTTATCTGCTTTTCAGAGTGTGGGTATGAAGGGATGTGGGGCAGCTGCTTGGGTGATCATTCCCAAGTGTCTGCTTTGGGGTAAACTTCTATGCCCACTTTCTCAGAAGCAAGCCCCAAGGAGTGGCCAGGGGCTTGCTCCTGCATAAGCGAATCAGCCCTTGGTGCACGCTGGCACAGTAAACAGAGGCAAAATGCATGCAGGTCATGCCATCACTTACAGGAGCAGGAAGCTTACTGCCATCAGAAGGAAGCTCCGGCCCCTTTTGGCTGACAAGTGCTACCAGGATACATGCAGACACAGGAAGTCTGCCGAAGAATGATTGGCAATGTTGGAGGAGGGACTAGCACAAGTTTTCCCATGAATAATCCCCCCCCCCACTGGAGTGAACATGTGGTTGCAAATCCCACGTGGTTGAAACTCACAAATGTATTTTTCCCACAGAATAAATGCACATTTGTTCAGGGCCTAAGTTACTGTATGTGTAATAAAACAATTGCATATGCTTCTTCAGTCCATCCCTGTTTTCCCACTAACTGGGCAAAGAGGCACTTTTTCAAGTGGAGTGGTGCTTGTTTTTATATTTAAATAGCTGGGGGAAAGCAGCAGTCCCTCTTCAACCCAGCACAGTGTCTTTTCTAGTGCACATTTTCTGGTGTTTCTTTTTAGACTGGGAGCCCTTTGGGGACAGGGAACTGTTTGCTTTTCTCTGCAAACTGCTTTGTGAACTTTTTTGTTGAAAAGTGGGATATAAATATTCTTAAGAAGAATTAAGAATAAATACCTCTATGTGTAAAATGTCTAGACTGTAAGGTCCTTGGGACAGGGGCTTGTCTTTTTACTCTGTGTAAAGCACCATGTACATTGATGGCACTATAATTATTAATATTGTCATACAGCGGCTGAGGTTGAGATGGAATGGCTCGATTCATGGTAGAGGTGAGATGTGCACCGGGGAAGTCCTGATTCACCAGTCTCATTGGCACTGTGCTATACCAGGAGCTCTACCTGTATGGTAATGGAATTCCTGTCCTCTACAGTCTTATACATTGTAGGCTATACTCTACAATTTCCAGGTCAGGTCATAGTCCAGGGATATCCTAGAGGCCCAGCCCACAGCTGGCAACCCAATGCATTCAGTTCCTGTCCATCCCACCATAGCATATTTTCTAGTGTTTATTTGCTGGTATCTCCCCCTTGTGCCTTTTGTTAAAAACTGTGAGCCCTTTTAAGACAGGGAACCACTTTTTTTACTACATATACCACTTAATATTGATTTTAATCAAAAAATTAACAATGAAACAAGTGGAATTAAGAAAAACATTCAAAAATTATGGATTGTGAAGTCGTACACACACACACACACACACACACACACACACACACACACACACACACACACACACTTATGGCAAGAAAAATCAAATTCAGAACTTCACAAGGTTTCAAGCTAATGCTTTTAGCACCTGGAATTACAAAAAAATAGTTTCCAATCACAATTGTTTAAAGCTTCCACGAATATATAAGCAGTGTTCCACAGAAGAACACAGCTATGTTTTCACATATGGTGCTGTAGTAGTTAAGCTTTAGCAATATTCCAGTTCAAATCACTCCTAAAGAAACCATGCGGCATCCCCACAAGCAGCAGCAAAAGCAAAAGGCAGGGACAAAAACCCCAAGAGATGCTTAATAGCAATTTGCATTCTAAAGAGACATTAACTTCAAGTTAATGGATCATTTCCTAAAAAACAGGAAATGTTTCCCGAATTGGGCATACACACTTTGAAAAATGCAAAAACAGTAACAGGAACCCATTTCATTTTCAGAAGCCAGTGAAGTATATCATGAGGCTATTCATCTTTTACAGCCACAGCAGGCCAAGGGGTACCAGAGCAAGGCCATAAACCTGATTGCTCTAGGAAAGGGCTTTATAGAGCACTGTAAAAAATTTTTACAACACCAAGAATTCCTGGGTGTCATACTCTTCTTCTCCCCTCTTTTTTTGGTCCATCTGTTTTCAAAGAGCACGTGGGGGATGGGCAGAGATTCAGTTAAATGTCTCCTGGGATTCCATAGCAATCAACCAACATCTGATGAATGGCCGCTAAAGTTAAACTCTGACCTCACTGGACAATTCCTATACCAGTTCCCTTCCCCCTCACGGTTGGTCAGCTTTCCAGTATGCTCCACCCACCTGCCTCCCCTCTCCAAAAGTTCTCAAGTGCCAGGCACAGTTAACAAAAGCAATGGAATGTGGATTTCTCCCTGTCCGTAGCTTCCAGTGAAAGCAGTGATGCAAAAGAGGCTTAGATTCTTAGATTCTCTGTGAAGCTGATGGGGACTTGCCTTACAGCTTACTTGTCATGCTCTGCCTAATTATTCATGTATGGATGCAAGAGAGAGAAAGGGGCTTGACTTCCAATTCCTAGTACTAGACCCAAGACTAGTGACTATTCATAACACCGGCAGACATGACTCAAAAATAGAATATCTGGTGGGGTCGTTCATGGGGATATAACAGAAAGGTAATAGGGAAACTTCTTCAGAAAGGTAATGGGGAACTTCTGAAGAGTATGACACCCTTCCACGAGTGTAACAGCGGCTGGGGCCGATAGGCCTCCTCGGATTTCCACCAGCTATTTTGCTGGCGGAAGTCAGAGGAGGCCGTACAACGGCCCAGCCGTCCCTCCCCCACCTCCACCGTCCCTCCCCCGGCCCGCTGAATCCAGACCTACCTGGGTCTGGCAGCGGGCTGAGGTCTCCGGCAGCGGAGCTGGGAAGGCGGGCCTTGCGCCGGCCTTCCCGGCTCGAAAGTAGTCCGCAAATGTGCTTTACGGCACATTTGCGACTACTCCGGGCGGCGGAACACTCGTTCCGCCGCCCTAGTTTAGTGCAGGATTGCGCCCTTAATGCTGCATATACCACCAGTGAGGCTGGTATAACACGCTGGCTAAGAAACAGAGCTGGGAATCCAAGCTTCTGATTGCAATTCCACCTCTGTCATTAACTCACTAGGACTAGGTGATCTTAGGCAGGCCAGGCCTCCTTAGCCTCAGCTCCCAACTGCACTGAGGGGTAACACTTATCTTACAAGGTAGCTGCAAGGTTTATATCAGAATAGATGTGAAGCTCTTTGCATACTCAGAAAACACTATACCAATGTAAACTATTATTCTTAGAAGACTGTTCAAATTTGCTCCTCCAATAAGTAAAGATCACAAAAATCAAAAGCCATAGAAGAGATATACCAATTACCTCCTAGTCATAAGTGAAAAGGTATCTTGAATGCTAAAGGGAAAAGTCAATCATCCAATTTTAGAAATTAATCCAACAAAACAGAAGTCACCAACTTTCATGCTGCCATTTGAGAAATGATTCCCATTCCAAATCATTTTTCTAGGAGGTCATAGAATACAAGTTGAAAGGATTTCAAACTTCTCTCTAACAGCGTTTCTCAAGGGGAGGGAATGCTGAAGGACCCAAAAATGCTTTTTTCAATATACCTGGTTGTCCTGCCAGCTCCCCAAATGGTCCGGGGTGGTGGTGGCTGCGGCCACCTTCACAGGTATCCCCAAGGCTGTAAACAGCAGCGATCGCAGGGAAAAGCCCACTTCCGGTTTTTGTTGCAGAGGCGACAGCAGCCCCCACAGACCCTTTGGGGAACTGGTAGGACAACCAGGTACGTTGAAAAAAGTGGTTTTTGGTCAGCGGTGGGCGTGATCCTGGAGCGCCACTGCCAATGTTTGGGCTGGCCACCCCTCTTAAAGGTAAATTGGACACTTCAGGAAAAAGTGGTGGGTTGTGACCTACCACTTTGAGAACCCCTGCTCCAACAGATATACACACACTGCCTACAGTCAGTCAGAAATCATTTGTTTCAGAACTCATTCCATTGACCTCACTGTTCACTACATGATCTATTCCTGGTGTGAGAGATTCAAATATTATGCTATACTGCTGCCACTCAGATTAGGGGCATTCTCTGCTTTTAGTAGACTGGAATAGCCAAGTTAGTTCATTGGACCATAACTCAACAGTAAATGAATGGTTATTAATATTATCAATCATTTTTAATGTATATCTATTTTAATAGACTTCTAGCATTACAATCCATTACTCTCGGGTGATCCTTTCCCAAAGCAAGAGGTACAGACAGCCCACGTCATAAGCAAGAGTTACGTTCCAAAACTCATAATTGCTTTGAAAATCCCTGACATAGGGAAAATGCGTACCGTCTCTTTAAAAATGACAGGCAGAAACAGCAGCTTCATTCTCTAATCTCAGGCTCCCTCCAGGGCACGTATTTAGCAAGGAGGATGGTGGGAGGATGGTGGGCAGAATTGCCTGAAGTATTTAAACTGCTGGGTTTTTGTTTGCTGACCGCTTGAATTCTCGCAAGATGCAGGCCAACTGTAGTCATAGCTGAACACTCCAGCATAAGTTATATTTTTATATATATATAAAGCTGGAGTGTTCAGCTATCACACACACACACACACACACAGGATTCCCAGGACACTCCATCTCCCCGCTTGGCATTCAGCATTTGGTGAAGACTAGCTTATTCCAATGTGTATATAGCTTTGAACCATCACTGCCTTCATCCGTCTGTCACTTCTTTTGTACTTCTTATTATTGACTAGTTTTGGTTTGTTATAATTTCTAGTATTTTTAGCTGCTTTGGGAGGGGGTGCCTCACAAATAAAAAAGAACAAGATAACTGTTTAAAAACTGTACAGATCAGTAGTTACTAGAGGTCATATTTTGAACCTAGAAATAGCTAGAGGTCCAGAAACACAGATCCCTTGACTCATTCCCACACCAACATAAAGCTTTTTGGTTTGCATGGGGAAGTACCTAAGTCGAAGACAAAGAATTTAGCTGCATTTTCTGCTTGGACACATGTCAGGGACCAATTCACCATGGCACAACTGAGGTGTCTAGTATGGGAAGAACTCTGCCCAAGCTTCTTGTTTTCTGTTTATGCCCGACTTCTACAGTGCCTTGACTGATGTAGGAAGAGCATTTGAGGGACACTATGAACAGATACTTTTGGCATGCAAGGGCCTGGCTTGTTTTCTTTGCCTCCTCTGTGGTGTTCGCTCTAGGGCAGGCAACTGGCCCTCTGGGGCGTCGTCCCATTCCAGCAGAATCCCTCATCTCTTCAATTACTTTGCCTTCTACTGCAAGCCAAGTCAATTATTAAGAATAAGATCGCTTGAAAATTATTCTGTTCTTTGGGGAGGAAGATGCACGCAATTAGCACATGCTCTTAGAGATGCACTTCAGTACCTTGATCTTGCTAATTTCATTCAGCAGAAGATGACTCCTTTGAAAATTAGTTGACAAGATAGAAATCAGACTTGCATTTCCTCTGGTTTCTTCTAAGACTTATCACCACAGTTGGTATTATCTCCACAGTTGGAATTATTTAGCACAGAGCATACTATTCTGAGTGATTACAGCAGCAGAGAAGCTGCAGGTAAAGGGATTAACTTTACAGAAAGCATTTATGTGTTAAAGAACAAAACATTTTATGCATGCATAGCATGTGTAAGATCAGATTACACACAGTTTGAATTTCATGTTACAGTAGCAAACAGACATGAAAACTAGGTTAAGTACATTATTACAAAAGGCTTAAAAAGAAGTACAGCTGATTTTATAAAGTTACCTACGTATCTGAAAGAGATTACTGTTATAATTTGCAACACAGCTAAGTACCTCAACCCTCACCTTATGGGCTGTAAAAATGGACTACATTACAACTATCCAGGTGTACCAGGGAAATTAGTATTGCGACAGTTCTGTGATTAACAAATTTGTCCTTAAATTGAAGAATGGATGGGTCAACTACCATAAAAGTAGATTTAAAGTAGATTAAAGTGACAGACAGAGAATATATGTGCCATAGCTATTTTTGTAGATTAGAAAGTGAGGGCCTAATTTCAGCACATATTCAACCAGATTCTATAGAAGTAATTCTAGCTCCCAATGCACATATAAGTCGGAGATCTGCACAGACCATTGATCTGAGCTAAACTATCCATTTATTTATTTTTAATTTCCAAATTAAAAAGTCTGAATTTGCAATCTCTGCAAATTAAATAGATTTGCATAAATTTGTACAGGTTACACAGATTCAGGTTTTTTTAGCAAATAAAATTGTTGAATCACACTGCCTTCACTATGGTTGTCACAAGTTAAGGAAATAGTAGTCAATTGACCATAATGAGTTTTAGTCAAGTAATCAACTGACTACATCTGCATAAGGCTAAAGACAATAGTTCTGAAGGAAGAAGCATACTTTGTTTTTTAGATGCAGCATGAGACATTCTTCCCTGCTGGGGGGGGGGGGGAAGGGATGCCTTTTGAAAGTTGATGCCCCAACTACAGTTCTTGTAAGTATTTGCATTAAAGTTATGCTTTTGCTTAAATGTGCTGCCGAATTAAAAGGAGAGGGGGTACCTTTCATAGTCAACTGAATTAAATCTGTGAATCTAACCAATTTAAAGGTGCAATCATGGAGAATGTTAGAATGGTGGAGCGCGTGCTCCACCATTCTAAAGTGCCGCAAATGTGCCGTAAAGCACGTTTGTGACTACTTCAGAGTAAGGGAGGCCGGCGCAAGATCGGCTTCCCTCAACGCTGGACCAGGACGCGGACGCCGCCAGAAGGTAAGAGCTCCCACTGGCAGCCACGTGGGCAGTCCAGTGGGCGAGGGAGGGGGCTATTGGCGTAGTCGGCCCAGGAGGGGGCGGCGGGTGGCGCCCACCATATCCCCATCCCCGGCGGGCCAGCTAGGCCGTTACATGGCTTCCTCTACTTCCGCCAGCTAATTCGAGGAGGCCTATTGAGCCGGCCCCGGTTTACACCCAGGGAAGGGGAAGAGCATCCCCTTCCCCGAGTAGACCTCTGGCCCACCATCGGATGGGCAGCCCGGGCTCAGGATCTGGTGGGAGACCCTGGGCTGCCGGCCGGATCCTTACACAGGATTTCGCTGTCACACTGGTTAACAGCCCCCTACTATGGGGAATAGATAGCTCAAGCTTTTGGGAAAGGTACCCCCTCAGTGGCATGCCAAATACCAGCTTTCTCCAACTCTCCTCCATCAGTTGTTGACATAAGACATTTTAGTTCTGTTACGTCCTTAATAATTTAGGTAAAATACCAATATTAAATACATTCCACTCCTTCACATTCCATCAGTGGCTTCCAGAGCCATCCCTTGGGTAGGGCAACTGGGATGGCCTCCCTGGGCCCAACGTTTTCATGACCAATATATGGTCATAATGGGGGGGGCACACTGGTTGAGTTGCTCTGGGCCTGCACCCTGCCCGCATCCTTTTTAGGGATGGCTCTGGTGGCTTCTCTTCTCAAGTATAAATGAACAGTACAAAATGTAAGCACAACATTTCAGCCACCTTGACTCTCTCAAAGACCTAGAACAGAATACAGTATATTTGAAGAATTTGACTATCAGAAACCCAGGAGACGGGACATTAATGCTCAGCAGTAACCATAGGTTGTTTCGTAAGAAAATTAAGATTCCCATTGATTCCCATTGAAATTAATTAATTAATTGATTCCCATTGAAATTAATGGTCCTTCAGTCACAACCAACTTGTTTCATTGATTTCGATGGTGCTTAGGCATCATAACTAGCTTTCTTATTATACAACCCCAAGTCAAAATGGACCAAGGCAGCATAACCTACTCATGAACAAATGCACAGTGCTGCTCTGTTTCGGTTACCATAGGGCTCAGTTCAACTCTGTTGGGCCGCTTCTCCAACAGCTGCACTGGCTGCCAATTCGTTTCCAGGCCCAATTCAAAGTGCTGGTTTTGACCTTTAAAGCCCTATACGGCCTGGGGCCAGGATATTTGAGAGACCGCCTACTTCTATATAGTTCGGCTCGTCTCCTTAGGTCATCAGAGAAGGTCCTTTTGTGGGTACCGTTGCCCAGGGAGGTGCGAGGGGTGGCGGACAGAAATAGGGTCTTCTCAATAGTGGCACCAACCTTATGGAATTCCCTCCCTCTTGACTTACATACTGCTCCCTCCTTGGAGACTTTCTGGCGAGGCCTGAAAACTTTCCTGTTTTAAGGAAGACTTCTGAGTCCTTGCCTTTTTTAACATCCTGCTGGTACAGGTGGGGTGCTGCTGTTTTTATGCTCTTGTTTTAATTATAATGTGGTTTGTTTTTTTATTAACTTTTAAACGCTGTGTTTTACTAGTTTTCGTTAACTGTTTTTATTGTTTTTAAAAGTGATTATTTTTTGTATTGTATTTTTTGTATTGTATTCTTTTTTTTCATGTTGTAAGCCGCCTTGGGTCCCTTCGGGGAGAAAGGCAGGGTAAAAATACTGTAAATAAATGAATAAATAAGTTGTCACCCAAAGAAATGAAATCCCTCCATTTTACATACTCCCCCAACATCAAGCCAGCTCTTCATACCTAGCAATATTACCAATCTTCCTGATAAGTAATCCAAATCCAAATTCACTTTAGCAGTGTGATAACAGCTTTTAAGATAAGATGTATAAGACACCATTAAAGTTTTATATTAAAACTAGAAGATGGAACATTATCACCAATTACACTGAAATTAGAAGTAGTGGTTAGTACAAAACAAAACTGGCTCTTAATTGGAGCAATTGTGTGTTAATGGCATGAAGGTTCACTATTCAAGCCTATCTTCACAAAGAATCTTTGCTCCATGGGCTAGACTTTGTAGCATTTTTAAACACAACACTATCAGGACCCACCTAGCTTTACGAGCTTTTTTTTTTTAAGTTTCACTTTACCAGCTTTTTTTTTAAAGTTTCACTTTACCAGCACTCAAGTCTGTTTTTATCCTTTTTACTATGGGGGCGGGGGACCTTCTGGAGTGTTTGTTGAGCTCCACATTCATTGGATCGGGACCATTCTGGTGGCCTTGGTTCCCCTTTGCCTGGCCTTTGATAAGAGCTGAGGCATATACACCTACTCAGGAGTAAATGCACATGTGTGGCTCAGTTTCACTTTCCATAGGGCTCAATATATTTTCCTTGTCAGCTTGGAGTGAGGAACTTCCTTCTGGAGTGTTTATTAGGGCCTGCGTTAATCGGATCTGGACCATTCTCATGTTGTTGTGTTCCTCTCAGCCTGCCCTTCGAAATGGACAAAGGCAGCATAACCTACTCATGAACAAATGCACAGTGCTGCTCTGTTTCGGTTACCATAGGGCTCAATACATTTTCCTAGTCAGCTATCAGCTTGTCAGTTTCACCACCCACCAAAAATCAGGTCACAACCCACAGTTTGAGAAATGCTGGGCTAGACAGATCTCAGTCACCAAGATGACTTTATTTTCCACAGACATCATGTGTGGCATTATGGACAATTCCTTCAAAATGTAAGCACAACGTTTCAGCCACCTTGACTATCTCAAAGACCTAGAATAGAATACAGTATATTTGAAGAGAAAGACATTGCATGTGCAGCAGCACTTAAGATGAGAACTTCCTGCTAAACGATACTCAACAGATCTAGATGGCTTTGAGGCAAAATCTTACAGACCTTGTCAGGTGAAATTCTTAACACAAGTGAGAATTAGTTTTATTTAGAGAAAACTAAATATGGAGAAAAGCTCTTCTTGCTCTGCATATGGATTAGATCTGTTAGTTGTTCATCTTTATGCAACACATACACACAGTTCCACAGTTTCTGTCTTTTTCACACCTTCCTAAACCTGGACATCATCATGTCCAAGAGCTTGGATCTAGAGATTTCACTATCCACAAAACACATCTGAAAGAACAAAACTTCTTGCATTCACTTCTGAGAGAGGCTGCAACACATACAAGTGCCCATGGAACACTTTTGAAAGTGTTTGATAGTTGTATCTTATAGTGAAAGATCTATGTAAATGTACTTCCAAGTACCCTGTTGTGCTTAAGGGGAGTGTGGCATCTGGACAGAGATGATGGGAAAGGCAGGAGAAACAGCCCAGGCAAGGAGGGGAAGGTCATGAAGGAAAAGGAAGGTAAAACAAAAAGGGAAGAGGAGAGTGTTTGGAGGAAGGAAGGGACGATGCAGGGCAAGTGAGGCCAGGGCAAGGAAGGAAGGAAGGAAAGAAGGAAGATGTGGGCAAGAATCCAGCCCCAGAGAGCCTCACTGGTTTGACAGGCAGGGACTCTCCCTCAAAAGCAGGGGATCTCCCAAGCTACTCAGGCTCCCCATGGCTGGGAGAAGAGGAAGAGACCCAGATGGAGTGCCAACCACTGCCAGATACCGTACTCTAGAAGGTTTGCTTGGTCAGCCCCCCAGGCATACCCAGCTCATACCACCCAAAGAGGGCCTGTGTAGAGGCAGAAGATGGCCAGCACCTTCCTGAATAAGGTTTCACTGTAAGGGAAGTGGGGGAACACTGTGTTGGGTCGTGGTGCCAATTAAGAACTTGTGAGCAGCACCTTTATTAGTGCCTGGCTTCATATTTGAGGACTTCACTGCCGTCCCCCCACTTCAACTGTCCTACTCCAATCCCTGTGGTGCGAAGCTGCCCCCTAGAGATGAAGCCCTGGTGACAAGGGCGGCTACAGGGAGTAAGTAAGCCTTCACCATATAGGCTGAGAGAGTCTCTTCCCAGTGATTTGCAAACTTCCATACACGTGCATCTTTCACCTGCAATATGTAGCAGGACCCTACCTGCTTCTGAGCCCTTGCACACTCACTACTCTCTTTCAATCTCCCAGGGTTGCTGCAAGAAAAATATGAAGACAGCAGCCATATATGCCACCACAAGCTCCTTTGAGGAAGGGTATTTTTCCTTTGAAAAATAAAATAGATTTCCTTTAGTGGAAAACCTCTTTTTAATCTTTGCAGAGGTTGCATATGAAAGTCAAGTGTTTAACCCAACTATTAAAATGCAAAGCTTGATTTTTTTGCGTGTGTTTTGATGAAAGTTTGTTCTACACCAGGGGTTCTCAACCTGTGGTACGGGTACCCCTAGGGGTACGCGGACCTCTTGCTGGGGGTACGCCAAGCCCTGCCCCTTCTCTGCCCCATCAGCAGCTAAGTGTTAATTAGCATAGATTTTAAATTGTAATTATTTTTGGAGTCCTTCTGTCTCTCCGATTTTGGTTTTTGGCTTATTTTTGTACTTTGGAAAATGTACTTTGGTGGGATGGGGGAGCTGGTTTTGGGAAGTGTGACTTGGAGAAAAAAAGATCCTTGCGTATGTATGTATGTATGTGTCACACACACGCAGTTAAAGACATTTTTTCACATTTAAAATTGTTTTAGTACTGTTTTATTTATCGATTAATTACCCAATTAATTGATTAATCCAATTAATTAGCAGTTAATTAGCAGGGGGTACTTCAGAAAATTGGACCGTGATAGGGGGTACCCAGGCCTCCAAAGGTTGAGAACCCCTGTTCTACACAACAACATTTTCAATCATTTTATATATGATGTTAATATGTTTATATTTCTACTAGCAATACAAAATACAAGCTGTGTATTCTCTCTTCTGTTCAAGCTTAAAGGTTTTGGTGACATGGGAGAGGGGGAAGAGGTTATCTTTAGTAACAAGTCTCAAAATGCAAGATACATCTGGAAAGAGACAAAAGCCCAGCAATACTGGGAAATTAAAACATTGGGTCAGATTCAGATGGACTAAGAAGTCAAAGGTCAAAAGCAGCATTAAATCATTAGTTTCCCAGCTGCCACCAAGGCGTGGTGTTGACCTCTGATTTTGCAAGAAGTGGTCCATGCAATTTTCTGGTGGCAATCTGGCAGAGCTGAATATTTTTCTCACATCACAAAATTTCTCTTATGATGGCCTTCAAGGGACATGTTAAAATATCCAGGCACCAAAAAGTGGATCAAATTAATATAATGTTATATTCCTGAACATGTACAGATTGGTTCTCTCCTATCTGTACAGTACTTTGGGGCTGCTTTTTTTTTTTTTACAGAATACACAAACAGAACACTAAATCTATAGCTAGTAAAAGCAGTAGTATAAACATGGGTCACTGGATCTAACACAGCAGTGAAGACCATTAAGAACTAAAGCTATGAGCCTTTTATTTTTGGCTCAGCTTTGTAGAATAGGTAAACTAAAATAATATTTATTGAAATATATGCAGCAAGATTGTCTGAACTAAACTCAAAAGCAGGGCTAGCTTTAGCACACTGTGTTTAAAATGCCTCCAGGGCCACCTCAAAAATGATGCTCTTCTGTGCAAGAAAAAAAAAATCACCATGCAAGAAGTCCCTAATGTAGCTGGACTGAAGCAATTTCCACTGAATCACTGAACCCCAGCATCTTTTTCATATGTTAACTCATCATATAGTGTCCACACCCGTGTGTCTTGAAGCGGAACAAGCAATATATTTAGGACATTTGGAATTACTGAAATGTTTATGAAAAACCTTACAGGGATGCAAAGGATCCTCCTATGGTGGGAATTAACAGTGCAATCCTAACCCACTTTCCAGCATCGGTGCAGCTGCAATGCAGCCCCGTGGTAAGGGAACAAATGTTCCCTCACCTTGAAGAGGCCTCCATGACTGCCCCTGCACTGCAAAATGCAGTGTGCGCCCTGTTGGCACGGCTACACCGGTGCTGGAAAGTTGGTTAGGATTGCGCTGTAAGAGGCGCATCCTTTGAGAACCAAGTCAAAACGTTTTGGAAGTAAAAGCGATTGGGAGGCAAGAAGCACTCCGACAAATATTTGTAGCAGATGATGCAACTTGTTAGATGATTTCTCTACAGTCCTCTTACAAAAAAGAAAATAGCAGCAAGCACGAGTGCTAAACAATGGTGATCAATGCAACATGCTAGAAAGAGAGCAGAAGGTCAAAGGAAATGATTCCAAAGGATCTGTGTAGATAACAGGCAATGATGTGTCCTGGACTGGCTCACAACACCCTGACTAATAAGTACCTCTTTTGACCTTCTAGCGAATGCAAGACTATGTTACATTGTGTGCTCAGAGGACTTCATGCCCCACCACCCCAAGCAACATCCATTCAAGACCTACCTAATTCCCATTTTGACTTATTTGGCAAAAGAAGTTTGTTGTACACAAAAAAAAGTTCAGCAAGCAGATATTAGAACTTAAACAATATCAGCACTCACTCTTGATCAAAACATATATATCCTACCATCACTGATGTGGAGTTGTCAGCTGAACTGCCAAGCAGTGGTACAGGCAAAGATACTTTGGATTTATTTCCATCACCAAACTCAGGGGATTCCTAGGCAGCCACCCATCCAGGGACTGACCAGACCTAGGTCTGCTTAGTTTCAGCACATTAGTCGTATCATGTGCCTGAGATCATACCACACGGAAATGCGACTGTCAACTGGATATTTGAGTCATTGTAACTCATTTGGATTATAAAATGGTTTGCAGCAAGCAACCTGCAGTCTAGAATGTTTAGGAGGTCACACAGCCCAATGGCCAAATTTTTCAACCTATGCATTCACGTATATGACCATGTGGAGAAACAGTGTCAAGCAAATAGAAATAGCAGTGCCTAAGTCTGTCTTAGTGTCTCTATCATCACAGCTGCACATTGCCTATTTGTGTACCTACAATTGGCCGCCCAGGGCCAGGAGGGGGTGGGGATACCAGGGGCCAAGATCCCCAGTACCCTGCACTTCTTCCAGGCCCCAGGTACGCCGGCACAAGCAGCGCAAGCTCTAGAGTTTGCGCACATTCAAGGAGGCCCATTGGGCCTCCCACCGCATACACGATGGGAAGGAGACGATTGTCCCCTTCTCCCGAGTTGATCCCGGGCTGCCCCGGGGCAGCCCTGGAACTTGATAGGATATGGTGCCATATCCTACACAGGATTGGGCTGTAAACAGACGTCCCACCCCCTGTTAATTTTCTGTCCCAATAACCACAAGTATTTGAACTGAAATATTTGATTAGGTAACAAAATTAAGCCACATGTAGCTGAAAATAAAAGTTTTACAATTTTGGTTTTGCTTCCACCGCAGTCTGAGATGAAATAAGAATGGTAGCTTTGGCTTGGGATTGACCTGCAATAGTCACTGCAATGCTTGATTTGAACTATTATGGGTATTTGTTTTATTTCAACTCCCCATGTACAAATCACTAAAACATACGTATTGTCTCACATATGTACTTCCCAGGGATAACGACCTGAAAACCCTCTGAAATTGCCACCCTTGCCTAAGATTGTACTGCCAAGACCATCCATTTGTTATTGATGAATTATATGAAATGAATCTTTGGAAATGGAAACTATTCCATTGAAAAATTAGGCACTGAAAAATTTTCTGTTCTAAATCACTGGAACTGACCAATATAGTTTTCAAAATTGTTAGGATATTTCTACACTAACTAGAAAGCTAACATTTGGTACGCAGATAGGTCAGTTTACTAGAAGAATGTATTTTCAACAGTCAAACCCTGGGTTACTTCATAATAGAGACTCGCATTCCAAAGCAGAACAAGCTAAGTCACAACTGGACACAATACTGAGCTAGAAGTATTTCATTACTGTGTACGCATTGGGATTGGGAGGGGGTAAGGAGTTCCAGTAGCAGCCAGGAATGTGTATCTTTGCGTGAAGAATGCAAGTTGTATTTACTAGACTACAATAAGATCAGATTTCAGCTTCTATCACTTCATGAGTGAATGCTTGCTTGCACACACAAGAGGCTAACTCTAGAAAAATACACCTTTCTGCTACAATAAATGCAACTTAAAATGGTGCAAACAGCATTCTTAGGAAGAATCTCAAATCACATTTTTAACTCAGACAGAAGATTGCAATTATGCAAGATTAGATCAGTTTCACTTTCATTGACAGAAAGTGTGGAGGAAGCAGTCCAAACAAGAATTATTCTTGATACCAAGAGCTAATAAATGCTCGACTTTAACCCATCAGATTTAGTACTGTAAGTTTACCTTACAGCACATATGCATTATTTTATATATAAAGTCAGCTTCCAGGCAGCTGACTCACCACCCAAACATGCCAACAGAACTTAGTCTACGAGACCCAAAGAATCAATAATTCTTGTTAAGCCTATCAATTTGTTGTCTTTAAAAAAAAACAATGGAGGGGGGCATAGTCACCACAGTTCTAGGAGGAAGATAATGGTCTTTTAAATTTAACTAAAGCAAGCTCAGCATCTGTTCCACAAGCACATGTAAGGAGTAGGTGCCCTTCACCTACTACTTGAAATGAAAGACGCTACCTCTTGGGATGCATCCTCAAGGCATTTCCATGCCATGCATTTAAATTTTGATGATTTTCCATTTGTTCATTGGTCTAAATCAAAAACTGCAGCTTAGAAAGGGAGGACAGATAGGAGTTTCCGCTTTGTATGCCAGCAAGAAGCATAAAGACGGTTTTAAGAGAGGCAGTATGATTTCAAGTTGCCACTGGAAAGCTTTGCACACTGCAAAACCCAATTTCAGATCCTCCTAGGTCAGCAATGGCGAACTTATGACACGCGTATCAAAAGTGACACGCCACAATGTTTTGGGTGACACACCAGCGTTCACCAACTCCTGGCAACAACTACAGGATCTCCGTATCCGTGGAGGCTGTGGGTATGGTGGACCCTTTAAAAACATTTTTAAAAGTCAGAAAAAAACTTTCCTACCACCATGCGACAAAATTGTGCTGTTTGCAGAGCAGTCTTCTGCGTTCCTGCGCCCTGGCTTGCCCCAGAATGTATTGCAATGGGCGAGCCAGGGCAAAGGGGGGCTGTCGTGCGACCCAGAAGTGGCTTCTAGGAGCGCAGAAGACTGCCCTTCAGGCCTGCAAACAGCGTGGTTTTGCTGCACAACGGTAGGGAAGGCTTTTTCTGACTTATTTTTACTTTTTAAAACAATTTTTAAAGGGTCCCCCATATTCACAGGCTTCGTTCACGTGAACAAGAATTGTTTCTCTTTTGTTCGGGGGTGTGTGTGTATGACACACCAGAAGAGTCAAGTTCTGAATTTTTGACACACCGAGCCCAAAAGGTTCGTCATCACTGTCCTAGGTCCATACCAGCTTAATAGAGATTACATTGTGCACTGGACAGCCAGAAGAACATTCATTATTCCCAACATGTGCAATACAGGCATACCCCTGTATCCACGGGGGATACGTTCCTGCCCCCCCCCCGCAGATACCAAAATGGCAGATAAACGGGAAAAATACTTACTGTGGTGACAAGCACTAGTGTCTCGTCTCTTTGAGCCTGTTACAGAACACGACTATGAGAAGCAGTCAACCGGAATGCTAACAGGAAGCTTCCGGTTAGCGTTCTCTTAGTCTCCCTCCTCTAGTGTTCTGTAACAGGCTGCAAAGGAAGAGACAGGAGTTATTGGTGCCACAGTAAAGGAATGTTTTAAATGTCATCTTTTTAAATCAATTTTTAGATGTTTTTATTAGTTTTGTTTATTTTTTACTGTTTTAAAAAGCGATTACTTTCTGTATTTTATTTTTATGTTGTAAGCCGCCTTGGGTCCCTTCGGGGAGAAAGGCGGGGTGAAAATACTGTAAATAAATAAATAAATAAATAAATAAATAAATAAATAAATAAATAGGACAGATAAAGTAATGGTGCGGGGTGGGGAACCATGGATAAGTGAATCCGCGGATATTGAGGGATGACTGTAACTGGTAAGACGGTGGAGGGTGTGCGCATGCGTGTGGCAACCCAAAACTCACATCTCCATTCAAAGATAAGGCTGAGGATCAGAGCAGCTCTTCAAGTTAATCTACAATACTGTTGTAGTATCAAAAGAAACAAACAGGAGAATCCAGCCCATGGAAATGCTGCCAACAGTTCAGGCAATCAAGTCCCCTCCCTTTCCTAGTAAATTGCATGATACCATCTGACCAGGCAGCACCTGACACTTAAACTTGGTTCTCTTTTTTTTTTATATTTATATTTTATTGATATATTAAAACATAAAAACAATACATATTTCATAAAGTTATAGCAAGTGCGAAGCAATACATCCTACTAGCATACTATTCACTATTTTCTACATACAATTTCCAACTAAGCCAAAACAACACCCACATTCTATTCATTAAATCCGCATATCATCACATCATTCCTCTCTCTCTCTCTTAAAAAGTCAATAAATGGTTTCCAATTATTCACGAAAAAGTTAACTGACTTTTCCTTAATTAAAATTGTAAGTTTATCCATTTCAGCATAGTCCAAAACTTTCAGCCACCAATCTTCCAGCGAAGGTATCTCCGAATTCTTCCAATATTATGCATATAAAATTCTTGCCGCAGCTATCATATATAACTTAAACTTGGTTCTCATTGAGCCAGGAAGCCTAAAAGAATGGCACTGTATTAAATAATATTCAGCAACTCTACAGCACTATCTGAGAACGCAAAGCACTTCACCTGTACTATCTTGATGATGTATCCCTTACAATAACCCTGTAAGGTGAGCCAAGTATTATCCCCATATTGCAGCTGGAGAGCCACGGTTTGGCTATTCTTGGCAGAGGCAGGATACGAACTGCAGAAGTCCCGATATGCAGCTCAATCTTAGCCACTATGCTACATCAGATTTCACCAAGCTTTATTTCTTTCATGTCTCTTTTCCCTCTCTTTGTGCTTAAACAAAGTCATTACATGCCATGGTCTGCAAGTCTCCCCAATAAGCAATAGTGTGTGGAATGGAGAGACACACATAGGTGAGGATATAAATGTCATAGTTAGATGCTACAAGTAGCCAGAACAGATAAATATTGCAGTGACAGCTCAGCCTCTCCTATAATATTGAGGTTGGCACAAAGTATTAATTATATGAACTATTACAGTGTTTAGTAAGCTTAATATATTACAGTGTTTCTCTTACATAATATATTACAAGTGTTTCCCACACTTGGTGGGTCGTGACCTGATTTCTGGTGGGTCCCCCAGAGAGCCTCCAATGAAAACGCAGGTGAGGGAAAGATCAGATAACTAATTGCCTCAAGCCCTGAGGCTATTCAAAAATCAGATAGCTGCTAATTGCCCTGCAAAAAGCTGAGCTTCTGCAGTTTGCAACTTTGTGTAAATATAGGGAGATCAATGTTTGTCTTATTAATTTCTGGTGTTTCCCCCCCCCCCAAAGTCTGTCAATGACAGGTGGGAGCAGGTGAAGGCTGGGTCACTCAAGCCTTGAGGCTATTCATTAGGGCTGCCTCATTATGAGAAATGGATTGTTTTTTTGCAAATTATTATTTGTAAATAAATAATTTATTTCAAGAACACCTTTTTTAAAGTCTCGTAAAGCTAGGTGGGTCCCGATAGAGCCGTGATAGCAAACCTATGACATGCGTGTCACAGGTGACATGCGGGGTCATTTTGGGTGACATGCCAGTGTTTCCCCCCAGGGCCTCGATACACCTTATATTTTCGCAAAGGTTTTACAGGCTTGTCTTGAACATTTATGGCAGGGGTTTTGGCAGACCTCTTTCAAATTATTATCTAGTAAAATTCAGCGACAAAAAAGTCACTAATTGATGTTAAATAAAATGCAATGTGTTCTATAGTTGTTTTCAGTTCAGTTCAATTCAAAATTACTATTAAAAGTAGCAATAGTCAAAGTACTATTAAAAGTTGGGGGGGGGGAAACACACCTGTAGAGTCAAGTTAGGCATTTTCAGAAATTTTGACACACCAAGCCCAAATGGTTCACCATCACTGCGATGGAGTGTCATTTCCGGTACTTAAAAACCTTGGGAACCACTGAACTATTACATTCAAGCAGACATTAGCTAAAGCCAGTATTATCAGTTACTTTGCACAGGTTGTCTGGATTGACCTTCTGACTGAATTGCTTCCACAAGGAGCAGGACACTGTGTGGATGCTGTGCTAGGTATAAGCTACTGAACTTCCAGATTAGGGGTTCTTAACCTTTTTACAATTATAGACCCCCCAATAAATTGAAATATGTCCCCATACTCCCTTCACCAGACTGTCAAAATCACCAATCCTATTATGCACCAGTATGACTTCAAAAGATGTCAATAGCTTGGTTTTACTTTACATATGGATAGCTAGGAACAGAACGCCTCAATCCGTATTGATAATGGTGATAATCTAATCTAACAATTTTGTTTTAACTGTTCAGAGATTGAGTCCCATACCCCCATCATTTGAGTCCCATATCCCTGGGGGTATGGATACCCCCGATTAAGAATCCCTGTTCTAGATTATAGTTGCCGACACACAACTGTCAAGACTAGATTTCATTTTAACTCAGTAACTACAACCATACCATTATTCGGAAATACAGTACTGTACTACAAAAAAAAAAAATACATTTGTGAACTGAATTACCAGTATATTCTGCCATTCTTTTCGTACCAAATTAAAAACAGCCCTGCATGTCTATTCCCCTACTCCATATTAAAAATGTGCAACTGATTGACCAGTTACTAAGAAGCCCATGGAAAGACCAAAAGGGAACTACTTTAATCAGCAACAAATTCAGAATTTGGTTGAGAATCCATATTTTTGTTAGAACCAGATGCATCCAAGCATGGTCAGCATCCATTCTTCTTCTGCTCTTTTCCCTACTATAAGTACAGCTAGTTGCCGTCTCCCCCCCCCCCACTCCTCAAAATTCACAAGGGCAACATAATGAGTTGCATTTGACAACCACTGGTATTCATCATTGCCACTATTTGGTTTCTAAGGAAATGCAACTTCCTGGTTTTCATTTAATACACAGTTAAGATGGCAGACTTTTAAGCCCACACAGAAGATACCACGTTGACATTGCAGTGCAATGTCTAACAATTTCAATTTTTAAAATTATTGCTCTAGGAACTCATCTCTTCTTTTTCCTTGACCATGGTTTAATATTGTACTAGTTTCCCTCCCCATGCAATAGAATATTAAAGCTCACTTCCGTAGGTCGAGGATTTCATTCTAGAAATGAAGTTTGAGCCGTGAGGGCCAAACCACCACAAGAGTTGTTTTAACACAGTCAGCACATGTTAAAGAAGCACAATCTCAATTAATATGCTCAAGTCAAGCCACTCAGAAGTTCAAAAGGTCACACAGCTCTGCCAGAGCAGGAACACACATTCCAGGAAGCCTGATCAAGAGGTTTGATTCTATTCACTCAGGCTTGAATCAGAACAAGGGATTCCCATCATATTACAGGTGATTAACTGAGCAAGGCTAGGAAGATTGTTATCGTCAATTAGTTCCCTTTTGAGTTGTCAAGGGTGCTTATCATGTATAAATTTAAGCTTAATATAAAATTGACATAGATACAGAGTAGGATCCCAATTCATTCTTGGAGGGAACTCCTGATGACAGAAGCGCTAGGCAGGAGGCTACCCAAAATCTCTTGCATGTCATCATGACTCATGACCATTTCATCCCATTGTTTACAATGCACAGGCCGAGTAAGGACAAAACTGCATGCGTATGCTCAAAATGGATTATAGTCCTTGACCTATAGTGCAAACACTTATTGCTTGTGCTTGTGCCACAAAACACTTATTGCTTGTGCTGCTACATCCTAACATGGCTACCCCTCACACTTGCCCCAAGACAGGAGTTTTCATGATTTAAAGATACACAGGACCAATTTGTTCCTTGTTTTTTGGAAAAGGGTACAACCAAATCCACATCACCTCAAGAGCGAGAACAAGTTTACCTAATAGCAGTCTTTCAGAACATGCTCTTCAGTTGGCATGCACCATCACATGACTGGGGCTTTGAGCAGCAGACTGAAGGAAGTGGCTTGAACAACACTGCAAGTCTTTCATTTCATCTGAGACAAATGGGTTGCAGAATCTAATCAACACCCACTCCCCCACTCCTTTGCTCCAATCCCAACTGCCAGAAGCACTTCCATACATTTTGTACCGACAGCTCCTTAACCCTCAGGGGATGTGCCAGCCTTTTACCATGGATGGCAGCAAGGAAGCTAAGGCTTCTTCTAAGATGAACTTAGATGCAAAGTCTGATGAAGTTTGCTATTTGAAAATTATTGGAGTCAGCACTGTGGGCCACTTCAACCCTCGCCCCCCCCCATAGCTGTGGCACTATTACTGCTGATTCCGCCCTGACACTTTAAGGCCAGGATTTCTCCTTCTACCCCAAATGATGGTCACTGTGCACAGTCTGCCTCTCATATCAACTGTGGTTTCACAGTGAGAGATACCTTTTATACACAGATGTTTGCAGATGTTTCACTAAACAATACACAATTTTTGAAGTACTCTTTCAGTGTTGCAATGCTGCTATAAAATACAAATATTGGGGGAGGGGCAGGAGAGTGAAAATAAATTACAATAATTCAGAGATTTTCAAGCTTTATTCTAGTAGGTTTTATTAGGAACAATACCCCATGTCCACATTTTTTGCTTGAGAAGGGCTGAAACACAACTACAATAAAACAAAGATATAGTAGGTGGCTTGTCTGATGGAAGCCAAAGCAGAAAAGGCATTTGGGCTCACAAGTGTTACATTCAAAGGAGAGATCACCACTGAAGGAGAAAAAGATAACGCCCATGGAAAATATGGAAAGGCCCAATGAAAGGATCACCCCACAATGCAATGGACAGGAAAGAGGAAATCAGGGACTACCGAAACTAGCTTTAGTACAAATTATTAAGAACTGGTTATGAGCTCAAGAACTCCATTTTTTTTTAACCAAGACTGTTATCAAGCTTGCACTAGCAAGCTGTATATTTTGAGTGTTATCCTTCCACAAGTAGTCTCCTGGTTGCAAAGTTACATTCTGTTTCTCATCATTGCTTTCAAAGTACTTGATCCCAATCTGTTCAAATCTCATTTTAGAGTGTGATATATAGTCACTGTCTCACTGGTTATATCTTGATATGACCATTTGGAATACTTGATAGGATAGCTGGCACCAAGCAGTTTGCTGTTCAAACACTCTCCCAGAGATACTCAAATCTTTGAGCTAACAGTTCTTATTATTCCAGCCTCACAGTTGTCACAAGTTATTTAAGAAACCAAAAGGTGATAGTGCTGGTAAGGATCTTTCAAAGTTTGTATACCAGCACCAGCATTACAGGCAACCTAGATCGACACTGAAGTATAGTGTTCCCCCCCCCTCAAAATTATCATTGCTCTTCATTTCTTACAAATGTGCTCTTCATTTCTTACAAATGTAACACAACTGCCACCCAATCTCATCCACCCCAACCCACAATACTTTTAAATGTAATCCGACTCTGAAAACCATACACAGTGAGCGACACTAGCATGTTACGACTCCATCTCCTTTTGAAACGTTACTTTACGTAAATGTTAAATATCTCAGATTGGGCAACACAAATGGTTTCATCATCCAACATGTCAATGAGAAAGCAGGATGCAAAAAAAACACAGGAGGGCGATTTTCTTTCTCCTCCCCCACTCTCCCCGTCAAGAGAGGTTGAATCAGTAGCAAATCTTTCCTCAGATCCTTGTTTTAGACTGAAACACTGTTCTGCATAGACTAGAAGCTTGTTGCATTAGAATTAAAAGCTTTTAAAAGATACCACAACGAGGATAGGTCCTCACTCTGAGAACACTATGGCACCATGCAAGGCAATGCTTAAGCCAACAACATTCCCTTCTTCCCTCCCTTCCCTTTTCAAACTCTGCACTTAACTTCCCCATGGCAATATGCACAACTAGCATGAGATAAATATGTTTGCCCCTTGCCTTAAATGTATCCCATTCAAGGATACTCCTGATCTCTTTTTTGTTTGCTGAGGAAATAGCAAAGAAGCAGCAGCAGCACCGAGAACCCTTGCCAGAGTAAGAGCATGAAAAGCACCTTAAAAAAGCATGGCAGAACTTCAGGAGAGGACCAGAAGTGGATAGAAGGCCAAATGGGAGTATAAGACAGACAGAAAGAAAAAAAGATAGCAGCCAAAGCCATAAAGCCACTGCATAAAGGATTGCCAATTCTGACACACCAGCATCAAGTTTCTAGGTGCTTGGATGATTAGCCACATGAGATTTTTCAAGACTTGAGCAAGGAACAATATTGTGAGATTTGTCCCACCATGACTGGGACTTTTGTTCCATATTCCCTTTTCACCCTTGAAATGCAGACTTTGTGGCAAAATGCAACCTATTACAACTCAAGTCTGCACTCCCCTCAGATGATCCAACATTTTCCTAATCCTCACCATTTTTTTTCAATTGATACAACAAAATAAGTGTGTATTTATTTCATTCCTTCAGAAATGCTGGCTACGTATTTTCCACTGCTCACACTATAGCTTTGCTTTTACAGTTCAGGATCATATCTTTTAAATTAAAAGAATTTAAGAACAACTTAATCCTGAAGAACAATCCTGAAGAACAACACTTGCTTCCTTTTCTATTTGCTGGTCTGATTAAACATTCTTGAAGTAAGAGTTTTAGCTCACAGAACTGTCACTTTTTAAATGATCCCGGATAATATGTAAAGACCATCACAATATGTGAAGGCTGTTGTAAATTGATCCATGTAGCAAATGGCTCATCACACAGATCAGGCCATTCTTCTCCAGGCCAAGAGTGTCTGCAGTGGTATAGAAATGTTGCCTTATCCTCCATGTCATGTGGCAAGCTCTGCTGCCCTTGAGGCGATTTCCACATAGAGCAATTTAAAATTGTCCTCCACATAGCAAATATGATGTGAGAAGTGGCCTTCTACAGAGCTGTTTTAGCAGTACACAGGACAGACCATCTTCCCTCAACTAAATAATTAAAATTTGGCATTACACTTCCTTTAATTTACAGTCTCCCTAATGTGCCAGCACAATACATTAAAGTACATTTTTCCACTATAACAAACAGACTGCCAAATGCTTCTTTTAAAAATAGGTATTAATGAAGTTGTAGTGACAGGGCACTCAGACACTTATTCACTGACCATCCACTCCAAAAGTAGTAATCATTAACCATTACAGACAAATGAAAGAATGTGGTTTCTTCTACACCAATTTGAAGATTCAAGTGTACAACTTTACAGGCAGTGTAGTTAGTCAATCAATATGCCTGGCATTTTACAAACAGGACAGGTCATAAAAGCATCACACAATTTAAGTATTTCTTGGCATGCTACAAGATCTATCATTTGGCATTTAAGCTCTGTGTTAAGAGTTTAATAGCAACTACTAGGTACCTTTGCTACATAGCCAGAGCAATAATGTACTGTATATAGTACTTCCATTTTTTCCCCACAATGACCTTGTGAGGCAAGCAAGTATTGAATTTCTAATTAGAAATATTTTAATGCATGCAACAGTACCATGCATGGTTAGCCTTTCCTTCTGAGTTTTGCATTTGGAGTTCCAACTGTCCTTCAGATGTCCACAAATAGGCAAGAAGAGTATTTGTCAAACACCAGAAAGCTCTGTGGGAGAGCCAAGTGCTAATGAGGAGATTTTTGCATTTCCTCAAACCCTTCCTGAAAAGGCTTTCTAAACATTTCTTTTATTTACCAGATTGAGGCATTCTTTTCCATTTTTCTAAATAATCACATGGGAGAAACTTTGCTAGTTTCTTGGTATGAACACTACTTGACTACCATAGTGATCTGCTAAGAATCAATCCTTCCTAAAATACATGCAGTTTTTCAGCTAAACAAAGTATTTACATAGCAATAATCAAGGGAATCCTTCACCCATTCAGTCCTCAGACATGGATCTTATCTCAAAAGGAGTCAGGACCAGCTAGAAAACTTTAGGAGGGAGTAAGCTATTCCTCGTTAACAATGAAGCTAATGGAAAATTCCACTGTGGCACTATGCAAACTACCAAGAGGAATGTCGACTCACAAGCTGAACTTCAGTTCATGCAGTTGCATCTAGATATTATTTCTCTGAGATCTGAATCCATATTAATTGTCCTATATTAAAATAACCTATTTTCAAATATACAGCTGCAAAACCTAATTCATGCCAAGGATTATAAATACCAGAATTATCAGGAAATAAATGCACCTAAGGATTGCACTAAATTGATACTTTCAGTGTGCTGCAGCTTTGTATTTATGCATTACTACAACATGATCAATTCCTGTCCTAACCAACAGTAAAAATATGCAGTTTTAACACAGTATAACAATCCCTATAGTCAACCCATCAATTGTGCTTCTTTACTATTCTCTTAATGTAACAATTTTCTTGTGTTCTTAAAAGCTATTTATATTGTTTTTACACTGCTCCAACTACCCCATACTGATGATCTGTCCTTCCTATATTTTAAATACATGCTATTTATGAAAAATTTGTCAGAACTGAAATGTAAGGGCATCTGGCCCTTGTTCCAAGTGCTTAGTTTATCAGAGATTTACATCCTACAAACTACTTTGTAGTTTGGGAAAGGGGATCTAAAAATAGTTCCCTCTTTACCAGCTTATACAACCTTCTCTCCATCAATCCAGAAACTTTCAAAATAGTACTAAAAGTCCATGCAACATTTTCATGGATGGTTTTCAACATCAGGAAGGGGAGCTCAGACACTACTCTCTCCACCCATCTTTTCAGAATGATAGTCATTGTATTAAATAGACCTAAAAGTCAGGGAGATAGAAAGCTTGACCACCCCTTTCCTGTTATGAAGTAATGCTGGAATCAGGAACATTTTCCCCAATCCACTATTTCTAGTTATTATTATTATTATTAAGAATATTTATACACCACTTTTCAATAAAAAAAATGTTAACAAAAACCCAAAAAAGTTACAATAGTGGTTAGTTACTGAACTATTTTGTGCTTTTCCCTACCTCAAGCAACCTCAAGACCATGAGTAGCAGGAATATCTGACAATTTCAAACATTTATTAAACATGAATGGGAAATATAACTTTTAGTTTTAAAATGTAGTAGACAACACACAAAGTTTTATACAATCAGTGTTTTTAACTAGAGAGCAAGACTCAATAGATTAATAAAGAGGAAGACACAAACACGTGTGCACACACATAGGTAAAAGGTAAAGGTATCCCCTGACAATTAAGTCCAGTCGTGTCCGACTCTAGGGTGTGGTGCACACATACTAGGCATCAAATCCACATTCTGAACCTGGAAGCCATTAGAGATCTGGATTGGTATTCAGTAGTGATAAAAAAGGTACTCTACACATGCTCAGAGATGAGCACACACATCCTAAATTTAAAGGCTCAACTGTGGCTCAGACTAAACTCTAGACTGAAGTTCTAAATCTAGAATTTAAGTGTTTTAAATATGTAGATTACTCGTCTGTCACACCCACTCCAAGACATGCAAGTTACCTCACACTTCTTTCACAATTCATCATAGCATTTACTGACCACACCAGTATAAGAACCAGTAGTACCAGAGGGGCAAATAAATAGAATGACAGCAATCTGTTCTTTGTAAAACAACAAATTTGGAGGGGGTGGGAAGAAGAGGCCAACTTGTCCCTCTCAGGGGATGCAATACCAAGAAGAGACACACTGCCACCAAGCTCAGGGGACAAATTTACAGCAAAGACAAAAAAGCTTCAAGCTGCAAGGTTGTTACAATTAAAGGGCATTGAGTTCTCACACGGAAATTTGCTGCATCCTCATGGAACACAATGAATGTCCCAAAACAGCTTCAACAACCCCTCTCTCAGCTGTAGCATATGTAAAAGCTCCACTGGCTTGTACAGTACTACAGACATTTACTCCAGTTAAGCATGGACAGCTCCACGTGAACAAAGCATGCAGAAACAGGGAAGTAAGTGCTGGAAGCAAGAAAGCACACCGTGTGGGCAAATGAAGACAGTGGAAAAGAGAAACTAAAAGGGAATTAGGGTTGCCAGATGTTCTGGAAATGAAGGGCAATCCTTGTAAATGGGTGTGTGTGGGGGGGGGACATGACAGCTCTGTAGAAAACAATGGGTGTGTTCCAATTTCAGAAGACTCCAAAGCCACTTGGTATAAGAACCGCCACAGCTCCAAGGCAATATGACAAATGTTTAAATGGGAAAAACAAAGCTATAAAAGCAACGAACCTGAAAGGGCTGCCAGACATCCCTAACAGAGTCACACTTACACAGGAGGGGTTCCTTATTCCATGCAATACGTTTTATACACAGTTAAAAAAAAAAGGAAGAGAAGACCACTTAAAAGACTTTAGCGCCTTCTTTCAACCTCACTCTGAAAATCACAGTACTGTACAAGTCAGAGAGTGGCCCAGGAGTTTGGCTCTTTTGCTTTCCAATTTTTTCCCACCAATGCATGCTTGTGAAGGAAAGTATTCCAAGTCAGGTTAATACCGAGTAACACCACAGAACCAGCCCGGGATCCTGTACTATTATTTTACATTAGCCTGCCCTCACAAAGTGGTTTTACATTAGCCTGCCCTCACAAATTGCTAACCAGCGAAACCAGAAGTGACTCGAAATCACCCTTTTACGTCACTGTCCCTAAATCCACACCACTTCCTCACAACGCAAAACAATGTCTTATTTTCGAAGTGCCGACTGAAGGCATTATCAAATGTCTTGAGGCAACATGTCTTCGCATTCTACTTTCATAGTGCCCTCTATTAAAAAAAAAAGAAATAAATAAAACCCATCACTATTCTGGCTGTTTGAAGGCGACTACTTGAGGCCAGGCTCAAGAACTCTCAACCCCGGAACCTGTTTACACGTGCTCAAGAGCCTTCTTACTTCACTTTTCCCCACCTGGGCCCCGGCAAAGCACAGCGCCTTCAGCTTTACCGAGTAACACTAACCTCCCAAATTCGGGGAAACGGGTACCTCTCCTTGTACTGGCTGGTTCACGGAAGGCTCCCCAGCTCCCCCCCCCCCGGTGAAACTTGGCTCCCAAGCAAGGCAGGCTCAGAAGGGACACAAGGAGACTCACCTCGTCGTCATGGTGCTGGCAGTAGTTGACCCTGTCCGGGAAGACGGAGAGAATGTTGTAAGGCGCAGCGGAGTAGGGCTGGCTGAGGGCGAGCTGGGCGGCTGCCGAAGCGGGGCCTGGCCCAGCCGAGGAGGGGGGTCCGGGCCCGAAGCGCTCGATGAAGTGGTCCTTGGTGAGCCGGACGCGCTGGTGGGCGCGCACGCAGTTGTCGCACAGGTGCTCCTGGCAGTCGAGGCAGCGGGAACTGACGGCAGCGCCCTCGTCGCACGAGCTACAGCGGGGCTCGCCTTGCCGGCTGTGGGGTCGCCGGAGCAGTAGCGACGAGCCTCCGCCTCCCCCCGACGGCGCCGAGCCGGCTGCGGAGCCAGGCGACGAGCCGCCCGCCGAGACGCGGTGTTGCTGCTGCGCTTGCTGCTGGCGGGAGTGATGGTGCCGGTTGTTGGTGCTGCTGTTGCTTCCCCCGCCGCCTCCCCCGGGACACCCCCCGCCGCCACCGCCGCCACCTCCTCCTCCCGGACCGCTTGGCCGGCCGTTGTTCTTTTGGTCTTCGGCTGCGGCGGCCACGACCACCACGTCGAGCAGGTTGCTGAGGAGGAAGTTGGAGGAGGGCAGCGCGTCCATACCCGACGGCTCAGAGATCACCACCTTCTGGTCGCAGATCGGGCAACGCAGCTTGAGCGAGTCCCCTGCGGCTGGGTGGCGCTGCGCCTCCAGGCACTGGCGACAGAAGGCGTGCAAGCAGGGCAGGACGTGGAGGCGCCTCGACGGGGTGCAAGAGGAAGACGACGAAGACGACCCGCCGCCGCCTCCCCCGGACGAATTGGACGTCTGCGAGGACGACGACGAGGTGGACGAGTTGGATGAGATGGGAGCAGGCGAGCCACACATCTCCTTGCACAGCGGGCAGATCTGGAAATCCGACTCGGGGAACGAAGCCATTGGGAAGGGGGGGGGGAGGAGAGAAGGGGGAGGGGCAGCGCAACGCGCGCTTGGCTAGCAAGGAGGCAGCATGAACTGAGGCGAGCGACGGCGACGACCCGCTTTGCAAGCCCTGGTGGGTGGCATCAATGAGGCGCTGTGTGGGGGCGCAGGACGGCTACAGCAGCTGGAAGCTTCTCCTTCGCGGGTTTGGATACAGTTTGAGCCGGTTGCCCTCGCCCTTTTCCTCTTTACAGCTGCTTCGGACACAGGCGCTCTCGCGTTACCACCCCCCTCAGAAAGCGCACGCTGGGTTTCAAGGCGGTACCCGAGGGCGCCCCCGCTTCCTGCTCCGTTCCTCCTCCTGGCTCAGCACTGCTTGGACGGCGTGGTGGGCGAGCGGGGTTTTCTTGAGCAGAAGAGTGCAGCATCGGCCCCTTCTTCTTTAAATCCAGCGTGAACTAGATTCCGGCGGCTCTTCCGTCTCGATTCCTTCTATTGGAAAAAATTGAGTTGGGAGTTGTGAAGCCCAGCTCTGCTTTTAGTTGGTATAGGAAACCTCGATAGTAGAAAGTGCCTGGACGAGAGGGAGGGGCTTTTCTCTTGGCCGATGGAGGCCGGGGGGGGGGGGAAGGAGAGAAGAGCGTATGCACCAGTGAAGGGACAATATTACTTTGGTTCACTTCTCCCTTCGGTGGGTCCCCCGCAGGCTCCGGGAGACACACAAGTTCCCCAAACAGGATCCGCCGGCTCCGATCTGACCACGCCGGCTCCACCGCATGTCTGAGAAGCGGGAAGCAGAGATGGCGATCCCACCGGCGCAGCAGTTTATGGGCCGGCGGGCTTCTCCAAGAGAAAGGAGGGAGGGTGGGTTGCGTGCGAGAGTGGAGTGAGCGAGCGAATGAATGAATGAATGAGGGGGGGGGGCGATCGAATCGATCTTACGCTACGGGTCCTTGTCTTCTTTCCTGCTCCACGTCTTCCCCAAGTCTCCAGCCGGCTCCTGCAACGAGATCGGATGATCACATCGATCAGGTTCCCTCTTCCTTTCCTGGGATCTCCCGGGCCAGCTCTCCTCCAGCAGCAGCAGCCCCAGTACGGCAGCGTGCACGCGGTCTTCTGTCCTCTCGCTTGGGCGCACACGCGCTTAGACCGGCGAAAGTAGCCACCAGGGAGAAGAGCAGCCGCGGCAGGTCCCGGCCGGCCGTCCTGAATTATTAATGGGGGGCGTATTATATTCGCTCGCACAAATTGGAGCTGCGGTGCAATGCTATCTGAGCGGCCCACGCTCAGACCCCCCCCCCTTTATCCACCCACCCCCTTTTGCCTCCTCTCTGGTTCTTTCACCCGCCCGAGCCTCTGCAATGACTGGGATCACATTTCCTTTGTCATTTCGCCTCTTCGCGTGGTGATCCGGGGAGAGGGGATGTTTTTTAATATCTTCTTTGAAGGGAAACCCCCGACTTTACTCTTCGATCATCATTAGAATTCCAACCTCACGACAAAACAAAAACAAACAAGCGGGGGTGGGGTGGGGTGGAAAGCCGGTAGGGTTTTTGGAATTAACAGCACTTACAGCAGCACCGAGAGACTCGCCTTTCAGTCCAACAGAGTCATCGCGCTCGATAATGGGTGGTTCCCCCCCTCCGCTCCGGTGCTTGTGTGTGTGCCGCTGCTGCTCCTGTTTCGGGGTTTGCTCCTTTATTAAACAAAAAAATCCTCCCCCCGCACAGCGTTTTAGGTGAGGGTAGTTTTTGTGTGGTGTTATTTTTTAGGGCGCCGACATGCTCGCATTCCCTAGTGCACCTCTTTCAGAATGCCTGTTGTTATTGAAACTGATCCAGAGTTCGGAATCCTTTTAATCTCCAAAGGAGCGCATTCACTTCCGCCTGAGCGCTGAGGGGTGGTTAGAAGAAAGGGGGGGGGTCTAAAAGGCAAACAGGAAACATTAACCCTCTTACCACTGCTGCCTTTTGTGTGTGTTGCCTGCTACCGCCTCTTTCCCTAGTAAGCTTGAAGATTCTAGCAAGGGGTGTGTGTGTCGGTCTCTTCTTTTAGTAATGGTTTTATTCGGTTTTTTAAAGTGAATCTTCAGTGGTTGAAAGAATTCGAAGTTGACTGCAGGGAAACGTGGCTAGTTTAGTTTTTCCTTTAACGACTTTGGGTTCAATTATGAATTAATTAATAAGCACATTTGTTTTAATTTATAATTTTAATTAACCTAATCTTTTCCCACTCAGACGTAAGTCGCTTGGGTTTTCAAAGGGCACTTACTCCCACGTAAACAGTCAGTAGGTTTTCCGCCTCGGAACCAGTTTTATGGTAAACTTTGAATTGAAGCACACACGCTTCCCTTAATGGGCGTCTTAAATCTCAACGCTAAAAGCCCATTCTGTCCTGTGCAGCAATAGATGCACTTATGCTAAAAGAAAATAATTAGAGAGCGTTGTTTCTTAGCAAAAAGGATCTACTAGTAAATGGTCTGCTTGGGAAACCTGAATTAGCTACAAAATAGCCAACATTGCAGAGGCAGAACCAATATCGTTGCAACGTAAGTGTTCACAAGCAGTTCCAGAAGCTTTCTACAGCCTCGTTCTGAAGATTAAAGTTGTCCCCTGATTGACTAAGACTTAATGGTTAAAAAAAAACTTTATAGTGCAATCCTATCTATGTCTACTCAGAAGTAAGCACCATTAAATTCAATGGACTTACTTCCAGGTAAGTGTGTACAGTATGCAGCCTTGGTCAAGAGATTATCTGTGTGTATAAATTGAACAATTATTACCAAGAAAGCAAAACATTTCATTTTTTTAAAGTTGTACGCACACATGTGTCAGTAGGCATATCTTAGAAGAGGCATTCTATCCTACATAAGGGCAAGCAGGGAATGCCTCTTCTGATATAGTGTCTGCACTACATTTTTTTTGTATCAATCCTAATTTATTTGTATTCTCTCCTTCCACAAAATGATGCCCAATGCACAACAAATCAAATTACATTAATTAAAACCATCAGTTGCATTAAAAATAATTACCTGTGACTTAAAAATCTGCTGCCTGATTGATTAAAAGTTGCTCTTAATTAATCAAAAGATTTTCAGATGATTGATCAACTAAGCAACTGCAGTTCTACTGAAAAAAATATTTGGGAATGGATATGCATTTTGCCAACAGAAAATTCATAGGATGATTTACCTTTCATACTGAAAATTAAGTGTTTTATCGAGGCTAGTAAAATGTTGTGGAAGGAGATAGATTACAGAAAGCAGAAATGCTTCAAGTATGCAACCATAAATGAAGAAAGAGCAAGACGTTGAAAGAAAACTATTTAAGGTGCCATTTTAAACACACTAGAAGCCAGTTCCTCAGACAGTGAGTTTACTTCTGAGTAAACATGGACAGCAATCCATTTGTTAGCCTACTTTTATAGGTCTCAAACTTCAAAGAATGTGCATTTCAAAAGTGGTACACCTATGTAGCTTATAGTTTACTACTGGCTTACACTGGAATATAAGTGTTCTCAGAACTGAGGTTTTAGTTCAAGCCTGGAAAAATATAGGTGTGTGCTAGCACAATTCTATGCATATTTACTCAGAAGTAAGTCCCATTCTGTTCAATGGGACTTACTCCCAGGTAGGTGTGCCTAGGATTGCAGCCTGTAGCTGTTCCATATATACCAGTTGTCAAAGTACCATGCAGAACTGACTCTATGCCCAGTTAAAGTCAGGGGGAAATGCCAAACAAACAAACAAGCCCATGTGCAAAAAGTGCAAAAGCCTCCTTGCTTTTCAATACAAAACAACAACAACCCATAAAAGCAGAGATGTAAGGGGTTTGTAGAAAAGCTCTGTTTCATCACCTTTTCCCTAAAATAAAGAAATCTATTTTTCATTCTCACTGGTTGAATATGCATGTGCAAACTGCAAAAATGCATTTATCCTTAACTTTTGTTTCAAAATAACTCTTTGATGAGCCTTTTGCACAAAACTGCATGTACAGAATTGAGTTTACATAACTAATAAATCTTGTCCATGTGTGGAGTTGAGGTCAGTTGCTCCTACATACAACATATACATGCTGCTGTGATGTTGATGGGCTTATATACTCTTTAATACTCTTGTCAGGACATGTTGCAGCTTCTCAGTGCTCAAAGAGCCTGGGTTTGTTCCAAACGCAACATTTCCCAGACTCATAGTTGTTCCTTCTCTATTTGCAGGCTCTCCTCATGGAAGTCATGGAGTGGACACATCACTGGATGATATGTACATGTTTATGGTTATGCCTAATAAAGGTTATTGAAGTCATGGCTTTCAATGTTCTGTACTGTAATTTTTTCTTATCAGAGTAGAGAACCCAACCTTTTCAGAATTCTTGAATGTAAAACTATGTATTTCTTGTGATTTTATTCTTCAGAAATGTGTATAACAACACAAAAACAATTTTGGAACTTGGTTCTGAAATAGGAAGGGTGTGAACGCCACAAAGTTAAACACTTAATATAAATACTGTACTGTTCTACTTTGTGCACCTCTTATCACCCACATTGCTAGTTTCTTAATTAATATGTCCTTTGCTCCAGAGCACCATAACTTGGTTAGGTTTTTCTTCCCTTTCCATCGTTATGCTAAATCAAAAGTATAATTCTGTTTATAGTAAATCCTGAAACATGCACATAGTCAGAGATCCGAGTACCAATTTAACAAAATTGATTGCAAAATGCATGCATACACTCTATTTTTCAATTAAAGCTGCATTTTGTAATGGCTAAAACACTGAGCAATGGGTTTACATTGTCAGTTGATTATAATGTAGCAACCCTCACATGGATGATTTTACTATATTAATTTGACAGGTCTTCCTAGTGGTATATACTTATGGTATACCCTGCAACGAAGGCAAAGAGGCACTTTTTCAAGTGGGGAAGAGTAACCTCCTTCACCCCAGCACAGTGTCTTTTCTAGCGGCTCTTGCTGGTGTTCTTCTGCATCTTTTTATAGATTGTGAGACCTTTTGTAAATTGCTAATTAATTTCAACTCCTAAACAAAGCCAAGGACAGCAGGTACCTCAAGAGGACTAGTCTTTTGCCTTCTGCTGGGCATAGACAGGAATAGGAGTTAATATTGGGGGAGGCAAAAGGCATTGCCTCTTCCTATATCTACCCAATTCTGATGGAAATTCCTTGCCATTTAAAGTATGCTGACCTGGTGTTTTGATGGGAGAAAAAGTCTACCTACCTACTGTATTTTTCGCTCCATAGGATGCACTCCCCCCCCCCAAAAAAATAGGGGGAAATGTCTGTGTGTCTTATGGACCAAATGTTGCCCAAAATCGGATCCTTTTAACAAGTTTTTCGACCGCTTGGCCACTTACTGCATCGTCGTTTTGCAGCTCCAATCTTCGTCCCGCGTTGCCAGCTGCATTGCAGCCCTGCCGGGACTGCCCCCAGTCAGCAGCTCCAAGACGCGAGCCTCCCAGGCGCTGAACGCGACCAGGACGCTCTGCGCAAACGTCACAGTTACTACGATGTTTGCGCAGAGCGTCCTGGTCGCGTTCAGCGCCTGCGCGAAGTTCCCGGGTGCTGGATGCGACCAGGACGCTCCGTACAAACATCGCAGTTACTACGATGTTTGCGCAGAGTGTCCTGGTCACGTTCAGCGCCTGGGAACTTCGCGCAGGTGCTGAACGCGACTGCAAGCTCTCCGCAAACATCGTAGTAACTGCGATGTTTGCGCAGAGTGTCCTGGTCGCATCTGGCGCCCGGGAACTTCGCGCAGGCGCTGAACGCAATGCTCTGTGCAAACATCATAGTAGCCATGATGTTTTGGAGCTGTTGACTGGGGGCAGTCCCGGCGGGGCCGCAATGCAGCCGGCAACACGGGACGAAGATTGGAGCTGCAAAACAGCAACACGGTAAGCGGCCAAGCGGCCGGAAAACTTGTTAAAGCACGACATTCCCCCCCCCTATTTTTCACTCCAAAATACACGTGTGTCTAATGGTCCGGTGCGTGTTATGGAGTGAAAAATATGGTATATATTACAATACTCTATACTATTCTGCTGGACAGAAAATCGACTAAATCGTTTCTGCTAAAGAAGCTATCATCTCATGTAGTGACGAATCTGATTCTCCCATAGAAGGATGAACCTAACCATTCCTCCCCAACAGCTTCAATAGTGGTTCTACTTGTGAACAGAACTGGCATGATCAGACTTCTAGCTGTATTATTTTGTAGGAGGCCCCCAATAGGAAGTGAAACCACCAGCTGAGGCTTCCTGATGGTTGGAGAGGCTCTGAGTCACTATTATTAATCTGTCTATGCTTAAGAGTATAGTACAATTGGACCTTTTTTATCCGCTGGGGTTCTGTTCCCAAAAGGGGAATTCAAAGGGGATTTGAATCCCCTTTCCGTTCTGGGGCCTCCCATTTTCGCTGGGCTGCTGGTTACAACAGCGGCCTAAGTAGGTTTGGATTGCGCCCTCAGTGTTATATGAAATCCGGAGGGGGGGAGGTCGGGAGCAGTGCCACATTACCTTTTTGCCAACATCTTCACCGCTTCCCTCCTCCTGAGTAAATAAAACTGACTGGAAAAACAAACGCCACTACTGGAAGCAACCTGTAAATGGTGCCAGAGACTCCCGGTTGCATTTTTCAGTGGTTTGGACACACAGCAGGAAGCTGGAAGTGGCTGGCAGGCCACCGACAATGCTGAAAAAAGAGGTAATGTAGTGCGGTTGGACTCCCTCTTCCACAGTTTTGCCATCCGTGTTGAGTCAAATTCATGGATAAAAAGGTCCAACTGTATAAATCGATCTTCTGTGTGACCCTCCCACAGCTTCTGAAAGTGCAGAGTTTCAGTTGAAGTGAGAAAGGGAGGGGGAGTCAGGCGACGTAGAAGAGGCTTCTGGAGTGCCATTTCACCTTGGTACACGTAAGAAAATGCAGTGGCTTGCAGCGGAATGGTAAGCTCTTTTAAACTTTTTAAAAATGCGTTTTTACTTTGACCCCCATATCCATGAAGCATCCGTGTTGAGACAAATCCACAGATACTGAAGTCACGGATACAGGGAGCCAGGATGGTGTAGTGGTTTGGGAGTCGGACTTAGACCTGGAAGATCCAGGTTCAAATCCCCGCTCAGCCACAAAGCTTCCTGGGTGACCTTGGGCCAGTCACTATCTCTCAGCCCCACCTACCTCACAGGGTTCTGGTGAGGACAAAAAGGAGGGGAGGAAATATGTACACACTCTGAGCTCCTTGGAGGAAGGGCGGTATAAAAATGTGAATAAATAAATAAATAATTTCACTGTATATGCATGTACAAACTGAGAGCACACCAAGCAGGTGCCCCTAGAGGCTCCAATGTCATCACACGCACAGAATTAGTATGGTAGCCCATCAAGGTTTATGCAAACCACTCAAGGAGTGTCTTCAATAATGTGCACACTATTTATTACAACAATAAACCTTATGATCTCCAGTTAAGCTTGTTGGTTTCATGACAGCATCCTTGTTTAATGATAGTCCATACAAAAAGCTATGTTATGGTTAAAGCTCACAGTCTTACAGGAATTGTTTGTGGTTATTAACAACTCCTTGGGGAACACCTACTGATAGTTATATCAGATAGGTGAACAGTAAGGATAACCACAAATTAAATGTGACTAAGCCTTAATACAAGAGACATTTACTGTGCAATCCTATACACACCTATCTGGGAGTAAACTTCACTGAACAAAATTAGATTTACTGTACTTCCAAGTAAACATACATAGGATTGCACTGTTAAGAGGTTTTTTTATTGTATCTAATTAAATTAATCGGTGTGCGGCTCTCCACATTACCACATAGGAGGGGGAAACTGTATGGCCTGTTATCTCTGCTAATGCAATAAACTGGGATTTTTTTTCAGCTGATAGAATCTCACGAAAATGTGGTTAGGTGTTGGCTGAATGAAGGAGGAATTTTATTATTTTATTTATTTTAAAAAATTATATCCCGCCTTTTCCTATGCCGAAAGGCAAATGCCCAAGGCGGCTTACAACAAAAGTTAAAATACATAATTTAAAATAATACATAAAATAAATTTAAACAATACATAACCATACATAAACAAATTTAAACACAATAAAATCCACTGGGGGGGGGGACAATATGGAGCAGAGAAGCAGCATGGCAGAGCATCTTGAGACACAGGAGGCAGACCACGACCCATCACCCAAACGCTAGACGAAACAAAAATGTTTTGAGCCCTCGCCGAAAAGTCATGAGGGAGGGGGCGGTTCTCAGATCCCCTGGCAGGGAGTTCCACAGTTGTGGCGCCACAACAAAGAAGGCTCGCCCACGTGTTGCCACTCCCCTAATTTGCGATAGAGGTGGCACTCGCAGGAGAGCCCCCCCAGATGACCTAAGAGAGCGGGCCGGAATGTATGGGAGAAGGCGGTCCCTCAGATATCCTGGACCCGAACCATGAAGGGCTTTAAAGGTCATTATCAGCACCTTGAATTGGGTCCGGAAACGAATGGGCAGCCAGTGCAGCCGCTGAAGCAGCGGCTCAACAGAGTCAAACCGCCTAGCTCCAGTGACCACCCGAGCTAATTTTAAAACTTAGTTAAAATTTAAGTTAATTTTAAAACTGGTGTGTTCAAATATACAGTACTCTTCAGAACTGAACTAAAGACAGTGGCCATAAGGCAACCCAGAGTTAGCAGAAGCTCATGGAATTTGCTCTGGGATGGACTGAGACCAGAATGTTCACATTAAAGTATATGCCAGCAGAGGCTTTATATTCAAGATTATATTCCAGATCTTTAAAAAGAAATTTAAGATGTAAAAGAAGATAATAGTAACGTTTGCTGCTCAAACAACACATCAGAATAACTTGGACAATATTGTCCAATAATGGACAAAAAATGTCCAATAACTTGGACATCAACAATGTTGGAGGCAGCAATTAAAAGCTTGTGCTTAGCCAATGGCCATATGTGCAGAGCAATTCTAAACATGTACATGTGTACACACACACACACACACACACACACACACACACACACACACACACACGTCCCAATTGCATTCACTGGAGTTACTTATTAGTAAGTGTTTAAGCATGGCGGACCAAACAGATACAGAAATTGAATCAAACTGATGTAGTCTGTCACATCAAGTAATGATGAGATAAACACCTTCATTTATTAATTAGGCACATGTCCACCTTGTACATCAAATTTCACAGACTGAACGTAAACCAAAACATAATTCCACCTTGTGATGTTTGCAAACATTCAAAATAACATAATATATCTAATATCTGTAGTCCACTTTTCCAACCAACGACAGTATAAAAACATAATAAAATAACTGGAATAAGCCACAATCTTACAAACAAAAAATAAGCAGAGAAGTTGCTACCAATAAAATACCACCATTGTAGTAGATAAAATTCAAATAAGAACGAAAGCTTTCATGGCCAAGGCTGATAAAAATAGATTTCAATTCATGTCCTGGTTTAAAAGCCATGCCAATTTTTGTTTAAAAGATTGTCTTTATAGTTAAAACCAATAAGCACTGATTAAAAACAACAAAATACAATAACATTAAAGGACAACGTTTCACCCAAACATCTCTGGGCAGCATCAGGTCATAAAGTTCCAGGTCATAAAGTTCCAAGAGCCTGTTGGCTACTGAAGATGGTGCTATTACCTGATACTGCCCACGGATGTTTGGGTGAAACGTTGTCCTTTAATGTTATTGTATTTTGTTGTTTTTAATCAGTGCTTATTGATTTTAACTATAAAGACTTAAAAAATTAGCATGGCTTTTAAACCAGGACATGAATTGAAATCTATTTTTATTTAGATAAAATTCAGTTTCAAGTTTCTGTTTTATAGTAGTTGAGAAGGGAGTGTTGAAGCCCTTTTCTCACAGCCATTCAGGCCTTAAATGACTCTTTCTCAAATAATCTGACCTGTGTGAGTATATTGATGAAATAGACTGAGATCCAAAGAATTAATGTAAGTGCAAACCCATCAGTGCTTTGAAAATCAGACTCCCTATCAAGAACTGTCTGAAAAAAATCTCTCCAGTTTCCCAAGTAGTATGGGAAGGAAGAGCCACTGCTCAAGGAGCACAGTCCAAAACCTCCCTTGAACACACAGAACTAGTTACATAGCTCTTGAGACCTGGCTGTAATTCATACATATTCTGTAGGACTATCCCTTTGATCTGCCTTGAATGGTTCAGTAAATGTTTAAGGTCTCTAACTCAGTAAATATTAGCATAGTTCAATGCAACCCTAAATCATTTTTGACCTTCCGGTGATAGAATTTGTTGGCTTTCTGTTGTTTCATATTTCTCAAACCTGAAATGTTGTGTTATGCAAATAATACCTCCCTGCACATACATTAACTCTTTAAACACGTAATTTTTTTAAGTTATTTGGTATACTAAAAAAACCCCACAATAGATCATTGTGGTGAAAAGTTCTAATTCTTTGGTCTGTCTCCATTTTGGGTTTCGCTTCAGAGCCCCAGTGATTGGCAGGTGGCCAGAGGCCTTGGGAGCACTGCTTTGAGCAGTCCTGTTTACCCCTTATCTGCATGGGAACAGTGATAGTGCAACTTCTCCCAATTAACTTCCCACACCTGCGCTGGACATCACGCGCTTCTCCGAACTGGGAGGGGGAGAGAGGAGTTGAGCTCATCTTTGAGAACTTTCCCTATGTGTCCCCCTCTGATTGGTCTGTTCCCCTATGATCCCAAAAGTCTATTTAAACTACTCTGTAGGAAACCATTTTGAGTTCTCTTTTCATTCTCTAACTTGACTTTGTTGGAGACAGTTCTTCCCTGTCTACTACTCCTATGGCCTGGCTTTAGCCCTCCGTCATCGGGCGAGTCAGCCCTGGACCATTCCTTGCTGGGATGGCTGAAAATCCTTTCTCATCTTGGTGAGTGCTAGGGACATGTATTTAGCTGAGGAGTTATTCCTTTATTATTTTGTGCTGTATTCCTGTATCTGGATGTTATGCCTTTTCTGTAGCAGTAAATGCTGCCTGTACCTTTTAAGTATCTTACTATGCTTTTGCATAGCCTAAACGAAATAAACACTTATCTATTTTACCTAAGAGTGTTTCTTTGGAACCAAGGAGTCTAAGTCCTGGAATCCTTTGAGCTTCGTCACGTACTACCTGTGTTTTGCACGTTGTATCCCTGGCTACCTTGTTCAGGCAGTCCAGTGGACCAACGGTTCACTCTGTACCCCTTCTCAGTAGCCTGGAGCTGGAAGGGATAGGAGGCAGTCCTGGCTGGTGGCAGTTTCTACCAAGTTATTATTCCCTTGTCCAGGGGTAGTTGTACCATTTCTCCTTGTCCAGGAGTGCCCTCCTTGTCCAGGAGTGGATTCAAACACCCATAAACACCCATTCAAACACCCTTCAGTGCCAAGGTTGCGTGGCCTTGTCTTGTGCCGGACCTGAAGCTTGGAGGGCTAACCCTATATGACAATCATCACATTACATTAATATTAATCAGGAATGCTAGTTCTTTTACTACTTTCCTTGTATCAAGTCTTCATGTTAAGACAACGTAGTGGTAACTGGTGAATTTTCTCATATACACGGCTCCTTTTTCCTGGAACTTCACTGAAGCTAGAAATGTGATAAGACTTTGACTGGGCTAGCGTTTAGAGGCTAATACAGGGTAATTTCAGTTGATTGCAATGTATAGTATGTAGGTAGATATTTTTATTATTAGTTTTACAGCCCAATTCTAACCAATTTTTCAGTACTGGCGTAGCCACAAGCCCCAAGATACGGGAACAAACATTCCCTTACCTTGAGGAGGCTTCTGTGGCTGCCCCCCTGGTCCGCAAGATGTAGTGCCCCCCCCCGGCACAGCTACATTGGCACTGGAGAGTGGTTAGGATTGGGCTGTTAGTGTTACAACTTGCCATAAACATTTAGCCTGGAGGAACACTTGAATTTGGAGATTCATTTACAAAACATCTGAGGAATTCTAAGAGAAAGCAAAAGGTTTTTTATTTTTTAAAAAATATTGACCATTCTCAAGAGGAAAGGGAGGCACTATGGATCTGGGTTTGGGGGGGGTACGGTTACATGCTTTCCTGGGAAGGGCTAGTTATAAATAAATCTTTTTTTTAATGTACTATATGTACTAATAGCTCTTTCTAATACCTTTTCAATTAGGGTTTATATGCTGCAGCCTGGACCTTTGTTATTCATCAGGTCACAAACAGACTTCAGATATAGCTATCTAGTATCCTTTGTTATTTGTACCTATAAATATTCAAAGAAAAATGAATGGGCCAGATGGATGATACAATGTGGTGTGGTGAATTCTGAGGACCATGAATTATGTGAAACAATGTTGTTGTGAATTCTGAGTCTAAGGCTGGTCCAGTAACTTGATAGGTTCCTCCTCCTGAGTCATGGAATAAGTCATTTGGTAACAATTCTTTCTTAATGTTGTGGTCATCAGCCTACTGTATTTACTGATATCTCTAAGGAAGCCTTATGGGGAAATCTAGAGGATTATTCCCCAAACGAATGCATAGGTACAGATGCTAAATGAGTTGGAATGTCATGGTTTGCTTATTTTTACATTTATACCCAGACTTACAGTCCAAATGGACCCTCAGAATGCCTTGTTAGTTATTACCCACCGGTGGTGAGTGAAAGAGGCAGTCATTAGTTTTATACTAAGGGATAGAGGGCTATGAAGTTCCTGCTCAAGAACTAACGAAATAAACAAGATAGTTTTTGCCTTTTGGGAATTTGCCCTCTTAAGCAGTGCTAGGATTCTGAGGGGGCCTTACATGTTGTGTTGACCTCCTCAGCTGCTCTTTTTAGAGGGCTATAGTATGGGGAATACGATTAGGAGTGCAATCCTGCACAGAAATAGGTCGGTGGGGTGAGTGTTCCGCTGGCCTATGGTGTTGCGAAAGTGCTGTACAGCACTTTTGTGGCACCGAGAGAATAAGTGGCACTGATGCTGCTCACTCAGCCATTGCCCAACACTCGCACCGCCAGACGCAAGTATGTCCTGTGCCAGGCAGTGGGAGGGCATGGGGAGGGGGCCATTGGCCGGCCAGGCCTAGGAGGAGGCGGGGATATCAGCACCGCATCGTGCTGATATCCCAACCCCCTTCCCGGGCCTGGCAGGCCTTACACAGTCTCCCAGGTTGTGAACCAGCTAAATAGCTGGCGCACATCCGAGGAGGCCCATTGGAGCTGCCGGGGCTTACACCGGGGGAAGGGGATGAACGGACATTTAGGTCGGTTGGTGCATCTTACGCAGGATTGGGCTGCCTGTGAATGGTAGAGATGGAGTTTTTGTGAATGTAATTGGGGGCCTTCTCCTACTTCATTACCTCCCCTCATAATTCAAGAAGGATTGGAAAAATGCTTCAGAGGAAGCTACTTTATACAGGAATGGATAGCGTTCTCTCTGGAGCGATGTAATGCTTTTCCATCCAATGTTATGGCGGACAGATTCAAGGGTTTGGATGTGAAATCTAGGTTCTGTAGGTGTAACTCTCAGGACACTGAATCCCTTCCTCATATGCTATTAAACTAATTGGTATTATATTTATGCCAATTGCTGGACCCACTTCTTCCCTTTTCCGGTGGGTCTGATGCTACAGTGCTGTGTTACCTGTTAACAGGAAAGGACGAGGCACATACATGTTGGTATTTCGGCCAACTGCTGGTGGTACTCGGACCACCAACCCCACTATGACACAGCGCTTTTGGCGGTGCGTTTTTGTTTCCAAGAGGCTCCTGACTTTGGCCGAGCCTCTCGGGTACGCTGAGAAAGGCCCACCCAGAGCCTCCTACCTGCGTTATTCTGGCCTCCAAAAACCTGAAAATCCGGAAGTAACTGGGAATGATGTCATCGCCAGTCACTTCCGGTGGTATGGAGCAGGAGAGTGGCGCCAGAGGTGTTACTTGGTCAGGAAGGGGTTGAGAACCACTGGGCTAAAACATGAGCTTGCAAAAATAGCCATATCAGAAAGCAATGTTTCTTAAACATTTTGAACTGCTCTTAAAACATTTTTAATATAATAATTATAAGAGCTCCAGTCAAGTTCCAGTTGGGCCCAGCTGAGGGTTTGCCTCTTTTGGTGCCCAAGAATAATATGTTTCCAGCATGGAGAGTGGACTGACAGGTATTTGTGGCCAGTGGCATTTTCAATGCAAGTGCCTAGAATTCCTAAGATTATTTCACTTCATGCAAACAACTGTCCTAATTTTGCTGCTAGAGCTTCACAGATGTCAATTAAATTACACCAATTTATATCCATTGAGAATTTGCATACAGATGTGCTAGCAAAATATCTCCAGAGGCAATATTCAGCAGCCTGCTGTTATTACAGTGCAGAAGCATTTTACTCAGAAGTAAGGTGGCTCACTGAGTTCAATGGTACCTACTCACTAGTAAGCATGTTTCAAATTGTAGTTCTAGTAGGATACAAGTTTACGTGAGTGTATAAGTGCAATCCTAAGTGAGCACTGAACACAGTGAGACTTATTTCTGTGTAAGCCTACATAGAATTGGACGGTTAATCAATTTTTAGGTTGATTAATCAGCAGGACAAATTTTACACATTAGAGCTGAAACTGAGGCAAACAGTTGTTTGGTTTTTAAAGCTATTTTGGCTCTGGTATTTTACTGCAACTGGAAATTAAAATTAAATTATTAAAACACAGTGTTTATTTCCAACAACAAATGGTAGCTTTTCTTTATTCAGTTTAAAGTAATCTTGCTCTTCCTTCAGTTTCCTCAAAATGCACTGAAGTATTGCTAACATGCAAATTTAATTTATTTAAATGTAATCAATTAATTGATTAAAAGCCAGATGATTATTCAACTTCAGATCTTTAACTGGTGGATAGCTCTAGTTATTACAGTTATTAATTCATGTGCAAATTGCAAGTGAACAATTATTGGTATAAAATCGATTTGTGACCCAAGTCCAGAATATTATTGTTTTGTCTGTGAGGCAAGATTAAAATAAAAGTAATAGAAATAAACTGATTACAATAGCAAAGTGTACTACATGCAGTAAATCAATTCTACATTTAGGAAAATCAACTATTAGTTTGGGACATCCGTTATCTGCTTACCAAAGCAAGTTTAAATTCTGCACTTTCAGAAGATGCTTGCCTGTGTGTACCAAGCAGTGGCATAGTATTAGGAAACGCTGGGAAAAAATAACAAGACTCAGAATAGCTGGCCTTAGTTTATAATCCAGTGCCTAGAATTCCACCCCATAATTCTGATATCAGTATTGTAAGTTTTGACGTAAGCTTGACGCTATTTCTTTGGAAGGAATATTTGCCACTCCATTTGTACTTTAAACTAATCTGACATATTGCATACAATTGCAAGTCTAAATAATTATGTGAAAAGAGGAGAGAAGTATTTCAGGAAGCAGAATTAAATAGCAAAGTGTACATTTCAGGAAACCTTCCCAAGACTCGGGGTATAATGCAGGTGAAAGAGAACAGAGAAGCAGGAAACCAAGGAAACAGATGTGACTGCATCAGGAGAAGGTAATCTTAAGATTTTAAAGGAAATAGTGTCAAGTGAAAAAGCAAAATGCCTTCTCTTTTCCTCCCCTTTCCTAACTTCCCATTATGCAATGCAGGAAATATAGCCAACTTTTGCAATTAGAGTTGCCAACTGACTAGAAAAAATCAGCCTGATCTGCTCATGTGCCTTCAATAGAAGCTTGATCTACAGAAACCAGCAGATCAAAAAAGGTTTTCAGCACATGAAGATAAGTATGTATCACTCACTGATGCTGCTGCTATTTATTAAAGGCACAACTACAATGAATATTTAAAAGGTGGCAACTTTCTTTGCAACCTCCTTTAACAGTGGTTTAGAATGAGAGTGGCATCCAGTAAGCTTTCAAGCTAAATGCGGATTTCAGCATGGATGTCCTGCATTTGCATCTAAACCCAACGCTAGCCACTGCACTATTGTACAGTTACTTTTTTGACCAGCTATTTATCACTGTTTTCAGAAGATCATCAAGATGGGCAGCACAATCCTGACTAAAGATCTGCGGCTGGCCCCAGGGCCACCCGCTGGATCCTATCCCCGTTCGTCCCCTTCCACCGGTGTAGCGCGGGGAGGCCCCAATGGGCCTCCATGGATTTCTGCCAGCTATTTAGCGGGTGTAAATCTGAGGAGGCTGTGTAAAGGCCGCGCAGGAATGTGATGGAGATATGGCGGCCGCCATCCCTGCCCCCTCCCGGGCCAGCTTGGTCAACCGCCAGCCTCCCTCGCCGCCTGGACTGCCCCCGCGCCTGCTGGTGCTTCCCTTACCTTCTCCGACAGCCGCAGGGATGATCCGGCGCCAGTGTGAGGGCTGCCGGCCTCTGCACCAGCAGCCCTTACGAGTCATCGCAAATGTGTTTTATGGCATGTTTGCAACGGCCTAGAGCGGCGGAGCGCTTGCTCGAGCTCGAGGCGCCGGTTCCTTTCTACCATCCGCCATCTTGGCAGCCAGGGATCCCGCATACTACCAGCCGCATACTACCTGCACTAGAACATTTCTTGCTGATGTGTACTATCGGCAAGAGTTTCAGACTGTCAGTCGCTTAAAAATAGCAAGAACAAAAACTACTCCCCCCCCAAAAAAAGAAGAAATGCTGAAACAACTAAAGCTTGAGAGTGAAATCAGGAGTGATTGATCAGGAATCAATTGTGGTACTGAAAACAAGTACCTGGGCTGACCATGGTAAATCTGTTCCTTAATTCCAAATGTATTTCACTCACACAGAGCTCCCTTGGACCTGAGGGTTCTAGTAAAAAATCCAAAGTAGATCCTCCAAGCCCAAAGTCTATCCCCTCCCATTCTACATCTCTCCCCGCTCTACCTTCATCTTCAGTCCTGTTCATAAACTGCAATCATAACAGAGTTTGCAGCGGAATGTCGCAAAGCATCATTAACTTCTCAGAGGCATTTTTGCAAGGAGCTCAGTTCTTGCCAACCTAATTATCAATAAGAAATTTGACTGAAGGAGTGGAACACTGTGGCACTTCATAGCAAAAATGGTTTGTGTCTGCACCTTCTCGAGACACCATTCTGAGGAAACAGGCAGCAAAAGAGGCAGCTGATGTGCAACAAATCTCTCTTCAAACAGGGCAAGTGAACACGCACTCTCTGCATGTTAGGGGTCTGTCCCTGCCCATATGGCACTGTGCCTCTGGTGAACAAATGACTCAAGGCTGACCCCAGCCAATGTGCAATGAAGGCTTCCCAGGCAATTGGCTCTCACATGGTAAGCCCTCCTCCCCTTGGGATGACCACAACACAGAACTGTATCCAGCAGCTTTCCACAAGATGACTGTACAGTATTATGAGAGTCGGCCCCAAGCTGTCTGTTGTGGTTTTGGGGCTATGATCAACCCACGTTAGAAGGGTTGTGGTAGGCACGCAAACATTGTACCTGGCAATCGTGACTCATGATGATTCAGAGCGCCTGCTCACCGTATTGCCACCTGGGTTGGAGAATCAAACACCGTCCTGATCAAGCATAAAATCAAATGCTACTAGGAATAAGCCCTCAGGAGATGTAGCACCACCAACATTATGCCTGAAATCATGCAGCTTTAAGGACAGTGCTTGGCAATGGTATTAGTGCAGCCTATAGGTCACATTTGTTGCAAGATCAGCATGCAGTCAACATGACAGTTGACAAATCTCAGGGTTTGGGTCTGCTTCTCAGGGTCTCCAGGGGAAGGAGATGAATCTTAGAACCAAGACTGGAGCCTCTTAGCACAAAGCCCATCTTCACCTCCTTCCCCCGTTTCTAAAATTTAACCCCTTGCAATTTCCCAGAATGCCCTTCCTGTGTCAGTACTGTATCTATCACATTGCCATGGAAAAGAGTGAATGAGAGATGGACACCAGTACGGTGACGCAATGAGCTGTCGCACCGGGTGACGCAAACCCTAGTGACGCCTCTGAGTACAATAATAAATATTTTTGAAAACACATTGGAATTGGGAACAAGGGTGCTAATCCTGCATTTGAGAATCATTAAAAGTGTACCTTTGAGATCTTAAAAAACAACAACTAAGAGCTGCCAGTTACCAGCACCCATAAGTTCCCAGAGTTTTGAGAGTCTGACCCTTAGGGGATGGGGCAACCCTAACGGGCAGATGGCTAGTTACTCAAAGAGCACATGGGCGGCTGTTTCATTTCTCTGTTGCACAAATTGCTGCAAGAACTTTTTGTTGTCATTGAGAAGCAATATATACATGTTACAGTATAAATAAAATGCTCAATTGATCCTAGTTTTTTATTTATTTTTGCAGTCATGCACACACAACTTGAGACATAATTAAAAAAAAGTGTAACCAGATCCAGGATGTAATCTGTTATGAGCCAAATTAGCAGCAGGACATATGTGGGAGACTGCTGAAGTGGGTACTCTCATGCCAAAATCACAGTGCATGTGAGAAAGCTTACAAATTAGGAAGAGGGCTAGCTGTAGCTTTATGTCATAATGTGGGTGCCAAGATACGATGCAAGAACAAATGGCATAAACTGCAAGATATTCAGGCTCAAAAGCTGCCACCAGTGTTGCCATCTGGCCCTAAAATGCTTCCATGAGTCAAATACATGATGGTATTCTTATACACTATGAGAGATACAGGGCCCCTTCTGGACTAACCTGACCTATGGAACCAATCAGAATGGGTCTTACGGAGAGAAAGCAGAGCTTCTTGCTCCAGACCAGGGGTGTCAAACATAAGGCCAGCAGAAGCTCTTTATCCAGCCCCCATGATAATTGAGCTCTCCCAGCACCACCACCAGCTGCTCTCAGCTGTTGAGCTGTGAAGTGACGTATCGACAGATGTGGCAGTGCTGAAAGGGTGGCCCATGTGATAATATCGCCCAGCGCCGCCCTATCAGTGGCAATGCTTCTGCTGAAGCTTTGGGAGTGAGAGATGGGAGGCCTCAGAAGGCAAGGAACGGTATGGGGGAAGAGGCAAACCAAGCAAGGTGAGAGAGGGAGAAGGTGCCAAGACGCTGGGACAGCCCAAGCATCACGTGGGCTGCCCTTTCAGCAGCACTGCTTCTGCCGAGACATCACTTTGCAGAGCATCTCTCAGCTGCTAAGCTGTGAAGTGATGCCTCCGCAAAAGCAGCGCTGCTGAAAGGGAAGCCTGCATGATCTGGTCTCTTCCATATCTTGAAAATATTATCAAGATTTGCATATTTTTCTCTTCTGTCATTTGCAGCTAATGAGTTCCTAAGTGAGAAAAAGTGCTTATTTCTGGTCATCACTTGCTTAATGATGTCAGTTCTTGCTTAATGACATCACTTCCTGCTTAATAATGTCACTTCCGGTCCTCAGGAGACACCATGAGGCACCTATTTGGCCCACTGTATGAAACGAGTTTGACACCTCTGCCCAGACTGTGCTGCGTGAACTGAAGTAGAACTCCCTCTTAGATGACTTTAAAAGGACATTACAGTACAGTATACATATTAGTGGAGGGTGTCTATCATTGATTTCTATGATGGTTATATGACAGTGATGATGATGATTAGACTTACCATTCGTCCCAGAATTTCCGGGACAGTCCCGTAAACGGGCCTCGATTCCCGGAATCATCTCGGAAGGGTTCTGGGGCGAATGGTAAACTTCTGTGCTGTCGCCGCCATTTTAATTTGTTAAACTTACCTTTTTTCTAGGATCTGGCACCTTGGCTCGCGAAATCTCGCAAGATCCAATATGTCAGCGCCCAAATCTCGTGAGGGCATCATGCCCTCACAAGATTTAGGCGCCGACATCTTGAATATTGCGAGATCTAAGAGGCCGGATCCCGGAAAAAAAGTAAGTTTAAAAATTAAAATGGTGGTGGCGGCAGCAACAGCGAGCTGGGCGAGTGCGGCCCCGCGCTCTTGCCCTTAGGTGAGAGCAGGCCGAGCGGCCTTACGAGTACAGCGCTGGAGGAAGTGAGCCGGGCGAGCGCGGTCCCATGCTCTTGCCCGGCCGCTCGGCCAGCTCTTGCCCGGCCGCTCGGCCCGTTCTCGTTCTCGGGCGAGAGCATGCCGATCGGCCTTACGAGTGCGGCGGCGGAGGAAGCGAGCCGGGCCAGCTCTTGCCCGGCCGCTCGGCCCGGTCGACACGGAGAAGAAGGGGAGCAGCAGCACCACGGCCGGGATCCAGAAGGTAAGTCAATTAAATTTATTATTTTAATAGGAAAAATAAATAAATAAATAAAAATGCAGACGCGCTTCGCGCAGCAAAAAGGGGCACTTCGCACCCCCTTAATATTTTAAACTTTGTTTTATTTATTTGATTATTTATTTATTTGATTCTTGCTTTAAATAAATAAATAAATAATTGAAAATTGCGCCCGCACTTCACGCGGCAAATGGGGCGCTTTGCGCTTCATAAAGAAAAAAACCCAGACATTTTATTGGAGAAGAGGCTGGTGGTATACCACTGGGTAAGGGGGGACAGAATTTGGCATGCCGCCTTACGTGCTGGAGAGCTGATCCTGACCTTTGACCTTGATAAGTTACCGTATAGGCAGCGTAGCTATTCCCTCCTACATCATTTGGATTAAATGAGTAGATGTTGCAACCAAAGCACAGATCTCAGGGATGGCGATCTGATGATATTATTTGCAAAATGGGTCACCAGTGCTTAAGTCTCAGCTTTCAGAGGGGTATTAACATAACAGTGCAATTAATTATATTTCTTGCCATTCCAACTTGATTCATTCGTTTGTAAAGTTCATGTGGGCATTGACAGATTTCATCAGCCTTTTATCCTCAAATCTTTTGTCATGAGACTGAAGATAGGACTTACTAGAACTTGTTCAAATGCACAATTCTGTCTACACTAATAATTGAGACAAACTCCATCCATATTTAGTTTTCTATTTATAATGGATTGAGCTCCTGAAAAAATGAACGATGCATACTAATTATGAACAGGTGGCAATCCTTGGCTGGAGAGCTCTTTCCTCCCATGCTGGCTATTAAAAAAAGCAGGCTATATATGTACTGCCAGAATCCTTCCCCACACACTTGCACTAATAGCGTAGGAAGTGGTACAGTCTCCTCCCTCACTCATCTTGTACATCCACTATGTGGAGGAGCTCTATCTGGTTGGGTAACAAAGAGGGTCGCCAACATTAAAACCAGCCTCTGTAGCTGTGCCCTTAACAGTACCATTCAGCCGCTAAGGGTGCAATCCTATACCTGGGAGTAACATAATGGGACTTACATCTGAGATAACATGTATAGGCTTGTGCTGTAAAACATTTCTTTTTGAGCTGGCTTTTATTCTCCAAGTATGATGGTTTGTATTAGTCCCTCTACTGTTCAGATAATGCTGCTGATTTAGCTTGAAATTTTCCTTAGATGTTTTGGACGGGGTGTTTTTGTTTTTCATATTGTTCTCTCTTTTGAGCTATAAAGTAGAAACATTAAACCTTCGATAAATAAAAATCATCGATATTTAATCTCTACATTATAAAAACACTTCCTAATTATTCTAATGTAATTCCTATACATTTCTTAGTAGTTTTTGATGTTGTTTCCAGCTTCATATAGTAAGTTAAGGTAAAGGTGACCCCTGACAATTAAGTCCAGTCGCGTCCGACTCTAGGGTGTGGTGCTCATCCCCATTTCAAAGCCGAAGAGCCAGCGTTGTCCGAAGACGCCTCCGTGGTCATGTGGCCGGCATGACTCTCCTTGCCGCAGCACGTAGCATGCAGCTGGAACACGGAGCGCTGTTTACCTTCCCGCAAGCGGTACCTATTTATCTACTCGCATTAACATGCTTTGGAACTGCTAGGTTGGCAGGAGCTGGCCAAGCAACGAGAGCTCACCCCTTCGTGGATTCGAACTGCCGACCTTTCGATCGACAGCTCATGGTTCAGCGGTTTAACCCACTGCGCCACCCGATTACCTTGCATCATTTGTTTTGGAAAGGTAAGGTGTTTTAAAAAAAGGATTGTGAGCCCTCTGAGGACAAGGAACCATTATTTATTTTACTATGTAAACCACTTTGCGAACTACTCTTGTTGAGACGCGGTATATTATTATTGTTGTTGTTGTTGTTGTTATATACACATGATAAAAATCAATTAAACTGCATCAAAGGCACAGCTATAAAGGATGCTTGAAAAGCTGACAACCCTAGGAGCCAGGCACAACTATCTTTTAGCTGCTTCCTAATTCCTATTTTCCTAATTATTATTATTATTAGTATTCCAAAGAGAATTCGGATGAATCCTGCAATCAGCTATTATTGGCTGCAGAATCCCATGTTTTTGTTAGATATAATATTGCCAAGTATCTTCTATTAGTTGTTCAATGACGACAAACTGCGTTCAATATTTCCCCCAGACTTTAAGGAAATATACCCTACTTGTTACTGAATGCTAGGGCAAAAGGGTCTGTTAATTTATATACTAACTATGCTGATTTATTTGTGATCTGATTTCTGTATTTTAAACTGTTTTTAATTTTTGTTGTAAGCCGCCTTGGGCATTTGCCTCGGCATGGGAAAAGGCGGGATATAAATTTTTTAAATAAATAAATAAAAATAAATTTGTTTTGTATAATAACCAGGGATGTATCTAAGTAACTAGGTCACGAGTGCGAGTGCGAGTACGAGTACGAGTCATTTTTGCAAGAGTGCGAGTCCGAGTGCGAGTCAGTGTCAAAATTTTTGGGCAAGTACGAGTCAAATGCGAGTCATTTTTGCACGAGTGCGAGTCGAGTACGAGTAAGGCCAGAAACCACGAGTCACAAGTCACGAGTCGAGTCACTTTGGGGAAAATGGCTTTTTTTCCCTGAAAATGGGGTGTGTGTGTGGGTGTGTGCGGGGACCTCTGAGACTTTTAAAGCACCCACTTGGCTCCCCCTATGCCCTTTCCCTCACTTCTCAGTCTTGTCACCACCCATCTGGTTTGGGAAAAACAAGCGTGTCTACATTCAAGCCATTTATTATTCCCTCCCTGCACCTTCCACTTGCTGAGCCAAGCATCCCTTGGGCTCGGAGTTTTGGTCAATGAGGAGGAACTGCTGCGGCAGCTTCGCCTTCCCTCACTCCTTCCTACCCCTTGCGCTTGGAGTTGTGGCCAATGCCAAACAGACAGCAACAAAGGGGGGGGGAACTCAGAGCCAGGCTTGCTTTCCCACCCCCTTGAAAACCCTTCCTCCCTGCTGCCCTCCTCCTCCGAGGTCTCCACTGCGCCTGCCTGCCTGCCTGCCTGCCTGTGTTGATGCCGGCCATTAAAGGAAAATGACTCAGAAATGGCAAGTCATTACCCCCACGAGTGCAAGTCAAGTACGAGTCCCGTGGGTCACGAGTGCAAGTACGAGTGCGAGTCAGGGAAAAAGTGGCTAAGTCACACTTGCGAGTCGAGTCATTTGACTCGAGTCCCCATCACTGATAATAACCAATGTGGTAGGGTGATTTGTATGTAACTATTTAGGTAAAAAAGTTTTCTCTGTCTGTCACTCTCTGACAATAAAGGTTTATATGTATTATTTGTCATTAGTATTCCTAATAATAATCCTAATTGGGAAGCCACAGCTTCCTAATCCTGTATTGCATTCCTTCCTTCCTCATTAAGATAGGCTGTTTTTATTCATTTTTTTTTTTACCTCTCCTTGAAAAATCCTTGATTAAACCCAAAATTTGGGACTAGCCATTTTGGTAGGGCCAAGCTTTTTTGATAAGCTGGTCATTTTGGGCAGTATTTATTTTCTATGTCTTATTTTAAATTACGTCCCTTGGAGCTAGTTGTGGCTTCCCACCCAATGAGATTAGTAGTTAGCCCTTAGTCAGCAGCTCTGTCTTATTTGCTGCTGCTGCTGCTGTTTCTTGGGGGCTTTTAAGAACAAGCAGTTGAGAAAAATTTGCTTTCTTTTTGTTTGAAAATGTTTAAAGAGACAGTGGCCACTTTTTACTTTTCCCTAAAAAAAAATCCTTCCACACTACTGTATCTGGTTTTTCAACTTTCTGTCTCATGCATCATGATTCTATGCATTTTACTTAGAAGTAAATGTCACTTTGTTCCATTGGATTTATTTCCATGTATCGGTACGTTTGCAAAGGATTACAGGCTTATGATAGTGGAGAGGAAGGAGAAAAGGTAAGGAACTAACAGCATAATCCTATACAGTACATGCATACTAAAACAACATCCTATTGAGTTCAGTAGAGTTTACTCTTGGGTAAATGTGCATAGGATTGCAGCCTAAGTTACAAATAATAAGGAATTATTTATTTTGCAATGTAAACTGCTTTGTGAACATTTTTGCTGAAAATCAATATTTTAAAAAGTAACGCTGTAGCAGTGTAGCTGTTGCTAAAATATAATTATCTTCTAATAATTTTATGCTAATTTGCATGACCTGAAACCTGTTAGCTCATGAGTCAGCAATACTGTTGATTTTGGTAGCCTAACACAAGATATCTGTACATGAAAAGCATCATGTTTAATGGATCTATATACTGTGGTTACAAAGGCAGTTGCATTTGCTTCGTTCACATGAGTTGCTGCTTCTTCGTCTCAACTGACAGTAAGACTTTCCAAATAGACTATTTTTAGGTATGCTGGAATAATAGAAAGTAACACACCTCCCCTTCAAAGTGGGCCGTTCTGGATCGGCATGGGCTTCTGTTTACCTGTGGATTTTTCAAGGTTTATCCTTCCAGGCTGGAAATCTTTTGTTCCTTATGCACCTCTCCTTCAGGATTGCTAGTCAACAGAAAGACTTCCTGATCAAAGGCCTGGATCAACTTATTGTTCAGTGTTCTTTTGAGAAAGACAAAGCAAAGAGATAAAAACAGCAAATATTAACACTGACCTTAGTGGAGAAATATCTTCAAGTCAGTATTGAGCAGGTGTCTCAACATTTTAACCCTAAAAATACAAACTAAACTAGGAACCAAAGAATTCAAATTAATGAAGGTTCATTTTGCAAATCTGCAATGTATAGTTGTGTACTTGAAGAAGACTCAGTTGTTCTGTTTAAATCCATGAACTTCCATGAAATCTATTTTGGACTGGAGTGTTAAATCGCTTGCTTGCACTAGTACTTGTTGCTCACATTTAAAAGAGCACCAAAACTAATAACAGCAACAATAACAGCTAGCGTTGTAAGCAAAATCCTAATCTAGCTACAGTATAGGCACACACAACAAGCTACAATCATGTATGTTACATGCAAGTAGTGGCTGGCCTGAGAAAGAGGATTGGATATACAACTTCAGCAGCATTGTGAGATGGAGAGGAAGGCATATCTACAACTATCCACATGCTATCCACATGGGTATACCATCTATTCACATGGTATATATATACCATCCAGGTGCCATGTTTTGGGATGCACATCTGCATTATCTGTCCATGAGGTTCCCAGTTCAGTAAGGAAAATGGCAGTTCGGGCCTGAATTTAGCATTTTTGAGATTATAGCGCAATCCTGATGAACTCGGCAGCGGCAGAGCACCGGAAGCCATCGCAAATGTGCCGTAAAGCACATTCACAGCAACTCTAGAGGAAGGGCTGCCAGCACGAGGCCGGCAGCCCTTACTCCGCCACCAGATCGCCCCTGCGGCCACCGGGGTCGGGTAAGAGATCCCCTGGCAGGGGCGTTCTAGGCGGTGAGGGAGGGGGCCATTGGCCGAGCCGGCCCAGGAGGGGGCAGGGATGGTGGCCGCCATATCCATGTTCCAGTCAATGTGGCCATTACACAGCCTCCTCTAACTTCCGCCAGCTAAATAGCTGGTGGAAATCCAAGGAGATCCATTGGGGCCAGGCCACGCTACACCGGGGGAAGGGGACGAATGTCGGACACGACTGGACTTAATTGTCAGGGGATACCTTTACCTTTTACTCCTAGTTCTGAGTCTGTAAAAGTGGGTTACTAGTAATCTACCTCGCTGAGCTGTCACAAGATGAATGACTTTCAGTAAGATATTTTGGGTCCATGTTAGCCTTGTAAACTGGGATAGAAGGAAAGAGTGGGGAGAACAGTTATGTTGCTCTTTTAATTATTATTTTTTGGGGGTGGAGGTGTTGAACACTGAGGAAACACAAAATTATAAAAGAAATAAGAACAGCAGTCTTATTTTAATTCATTTCATTATAGATATATCAAGTAGTATATGTCTTGATGAGTTCATTTTTAAAAAGTAAAATCCCAAGTATATAATTGTGTTTTTTTTAGTAAAGACAGGTGAAATGGTGATGCTGTGTGTGTGTGTGTGTGTGTGTGTGTGTGTGTGTGTGTGTGTGTATTTAACTCACACGACCCAATTCTATCTGGGCCATCATCATCAGAGTGTCTCTTCCGCTGGTGCTGACCAGCACCAGTTGTAAAAGGTGCTCCGGCAGTGCACTGCCGGGGATGCTGGCGGGAAGTCCAGAGCCTTCCCGCGTCCATCATCAGCTCTCCCACCACCTGCCAGAGCAGGTAAGTCAGTGGGAGAGGCGGGAGGGGTGGGGGGCTGAATGGGGGTAGAAAGGGGCAAAACCGGGCAGAAGGGGGGCGGCGAGGCTGCAGGAGGGGGTGGATCCAGAGACTCTTTCCTGCAGCCTTCCGGCCCCCTTTCTCTCCTTGGACTTAAATCCCCTTTCGCCTCTGAAGCCTCCTGATCCGCCCCCCCCCCCCCGCTGGATACAGTGACCCTGTTTTTGGCACAGCTGCACCAGTGGTGGGGGGAATGAGGATAAGATTGGGCTCACAATGAATGAGTGCTATATTGAAATGAACTAAAATGTATTTTCCCCTTTTAAGGTGATTGTTTACATGTTAAAAGTGTATACAATTTCAAATGCTGGACAGGGTTTATTAAAATATGTATTATTACTATTACAAATATTTATATATTGTTTTTCAACAAAAAAAGTTCACAAAGCAAAATGTTGATATAGCAAAAATGAATAAATACATAAATGAAGCATGGATTACTGTTAATAATAATAATATTAATAATAATAATAATAATACTGTTAATAAAGCAAAAATGAATGAATACATAAATGTAGCATGGATTACTGTTAATAATAATAATAATAATAATAATAATAATAATAATAATAACAAAACGTTGGACTAATAATTTATGTGTGGACTTTCGTGATTTTAATGTGTATTTGAAACTTGGAATTCCTCATATTTATATTTTTATTACATGACTTTTTAATCTATTGAATACATAAATATTTGCACCATATCTTAACATTTCCTGGCTAGTTATCCTTGTTTGTTGAAATCATTTTAATATGTACAGTGTTAGCAACCTTATGCACAATACAACCTTATGCACGAGCACTTGGAAAGAAGTCCCACTGTCTTCAGTAGGTCTAACTCTCAGGTAAGCAGGTATATAATTGCAGCCTAAAATGGCAATTGGAGATTTTGGATAATTGCTTCTATTTTTGTAGTTATCTCATATTTTTCAAAGCTTTAAAATTAATTTTTACACAACCAGGTTTTTTGGGGGGGGGTTAGGGTTAACAATAAACAAGCCTATAAGCATCAATGGCAATTTTGCTTTTCATCTAATCTAATGGTTGATTTCCCACTTCCATAATAAACCCACTCCATTAACAACTATATACCTTTTGCATAGCAGTACAATTTAACATACAGAAGGCCCACTTCACTCCTTATTAACATAAGCTTTATCTCTCAGTCCTAGTGCTCAGTTATATTAAAATACATGTAATTTTTTTCAGTTCCTGGCATAAGCATAAGCAAATGCACAGGCATAAGCAAATGCAAATATTTAGTCACTACAGGCAAACAGCTAACAATCACAAAACCTTTAGTGCTTCAAATATATGTAGCATAATAGTAATACTATGGACGTTACATTAGTTTAGAAGTATTGAGAATTACAGGTGGGCCCCCATATCCACTGATTCGCTATCCACGGTTTCAGTTATCCACAGAACGTGGGGACCCCCCCAGGCTTTTACTTTTTCCCCAGTAAACTTCGTTTCTTCCTTAAAGAAACAGGAGAAGAGAGGCTGCTTATTACAGGCAAGTAGAACGAGACTAAGTACTAGAGAGGCTCTGCAAGGTTAACAGAAACCTTGCAGAGCCTCTCTCGGACTTAGTCTCATTCTACTTGCCTGCAATGGAGGCTGCTTCTCTGTTTGTTTTAAGGAAAAAACAAAGCTTGCTGAAAGAAAAATGAGAGCTGGGGGGGGGGGGAAGCATGCCTGCCTGCAGGGGAGGCAGGGTGGGGGGGCCTCAGGAAACCATGGAGGGGGTGTTCGCTCTTATCCACGGTTTCAAGTATCCACGGAGGGGCCTGGAACATATCCCCAGCGGATATGGGGGCCCACCTGTACAAACCGTTCAGTTCTTCCTGCTTAAGAATTCTGTGTAAAACAAATGCTTGTATCTTCCATTGTTATGTGTTTCTTCATAATCTTTTAACCAGAGCAAAAACAGTGATAGCACACTATGCTTAAGATAAGAAAAGAGATCATGGCCTTATCACATTTAAGACACATGTGACATTAGCATAATGGAGAAAAATAAGCATCAAGTTTCTGTAGACACAGTTCAAGGATCAGAATTTCTTATCCCTTTTCAGAATCAAAACAATAAAAAAGAGATAGTAGATACAAAGATCTGAACATCAAAATAAAGTTTTTAAACAGTTTTTGCATCTATTTTCCAGATGAAGCTGGCCCAGTTAAAACTTTTTCTATTTGGAAATAGGGAAGCATTTTTGAATAGCTTAATAATTATTTCAATTTTGGGACATTCTTCTACTTGATGAATGGTCTGGACATGTTTGATTAAGTTAAGACAAATATTTTTTTGTGAGCCAATGGACAATTTTCAGAACTTTTCCTAAACGTTAGATTTAATCCTAATTACAATACTATTTACTGTATTTCACTAGGATGATTTTGTCTTTGCTGAGATTTTGAAAGTGATTGCAAGTGATTTCCTGTTTTTGGTTGCACAGTGCTCGGGGAAGCATAGCGATGTTTCAATAAAAATTAAAAGGACATGCCACTTTGTTCTATAAACTATAAGCCTTCCCATTTGGGTTTTGTTTTTTTTACTGTGCAGAACAGGGCAATTATTCAATGAACAATTGAGCCCATAGACAATTCTGGGCTTGCAAATTCACACCCACCCAGAGCACAGGCTACTCTCGGTTTAATCATTGATTGTTGACAACAAGTCATTGATTTTATCAGGACTTCTATTCCTGCAGTTGCTTGCTTTTTCCTTTTTTTTTTTAAAGTGCGGGAAAAGCTGGACAAGATTGACTCCAGGGCATTTTTAAAGCTCACAAGTCAAATGATTAGTAGAAAGGGATTATCTTCTTACAATCTCAAGATTCCTCAACCAAATTACTGCTTTTACTTCTGAAGACCCAGGTGCATAGTTTTAGAAAGCTTGGGTTGAGCTGTAATGCAACAGTTTACTGAAAAGAGTTAACTAATTTGACTCTTCCCTCCCCCCATTTTTTTTCATCTGGTAAACAAGCATTTCGATGTTGGACTTGCATCTACCATTGATTTGGGGAAGCTCTGCTCCCCGTTGATTTCAGCAAGGAGGGTTGCATGCAAATAGATAGCAGCAGGGGTGTGATCCTTGAGATTTACATGTGCTAATGCTTGGGAACCCCAGAGCTTCATTTGAGCCAGAGCTCACCAGGGCCACTGGAATCTCTTTTCACAATACCAAGATTTAGCACTAGAATATATAAAAAGTAAATCTGAAAAGAGGATTTCTGTGCATCTGCAGAGTGTTTCCTTCACCTATCTGCTGTTTTTCAGGTTACCTCTTGAATATGTTACAGAAAGTGGGATATATACAGTATATTACTAACAGTAGGCTTACCAGATCTCCAACCAGGACAGAGTGCTAGACCTTTAGGAGAAGGAATGTGGGCAGGTGTAGCTTAAACCCTTAGAGCACAATCCTAGGCATGTCTACTCAGAAGCAAGCCCCATTGTGTTCAATGAGACTTGCTCCCAGGAAAGTGTGTATAGGATTGTGCACTAAGGGTTCAACAAGCTATACCTGCCCACATTCCTTCTCCTAAAGGTCTAGCACTCTGTCCCGGCTGGAGATCTGGTAAGCCTAACTAACAGGATGGCTTCTAACTAGATAAATATACCTAGAATGGCAGGCTTGGACCTGAGTTCAAATTTTCACAAAACAATCAAGCTCACTGGGTGACCTTGGGCCAGTCACTTATCTCTAAGCCTAACCTATCTCACAGGGTTGCGGTGAGGATGAGATGGGGACAGAAACTTATACTGTATACTGCCCTGAGCTCTTTGGATGAAGAGTGGGATAGAAATGTAATAAACACATAAATAAATGTCATTTAGGCAGAGCTGAGAGATTCAGTATCTAATGTTGTTATTCATATTATAGCACCCACCAGGCTACAGTACATGGCACCTTTTTGATCTCGTAGAAACCCATCACGACATTATATGGGTAACCAGTAATTCCTGTTTTTCAGTTCATGTAGTGGATGAACTCAAGAACAAGTCAATGGGCAAACAATTTATTTGCAACAAATGGCAAAAATCCTGTTGCACTCTCAAGGTATTTTTGGATGATACTTTAAAAAAATATTTCCAAATAATTGAACAAGGGCAACATAAGAACATAAGAAGAGCCCTGCTGGATCAGGCCAAAGGCCCATCTAGTCCAGCTTCCTGTATCACACAGTGGCCCCACCAGATGCCTCAGGGAGCACACAGCCAACAAGATAACCTGTTTCCTGCTGCCACTCCCCTGCACCTGGCACAGAGAAATCCTACTTCTAAAGCCAGGAGGTTGCTTATGGCTTGTAATCTGTGATGGTCTTTTCCTCCATGAATCTGTCCAAACCCCTTTTAAAGGCATCTAGGCCAGGTGCCATCACCACATCCTGTGTCAAGGAGTTCCACAGATGAATTACACCCTGAGTAAAGAAATATTTTCTTTTGTCCGTTCTAACTCTCCCTCCATTTAATTTTAGTGCATGTCCCCTGGTTCTGGTGTTGTGCGAGAGGGAGAAGAATTTCCCTCTATCCACTCTCTCCATCCCATGCATAATTTTATACGTCTCAATCATGTCCCCCCTCAGGTGCCTTTTTTCTAGACTGAAAAGCCCAAAACTCTGTAGCCTTTCCTCATAAGGGAGGTGCTCCAGCCCACAAATCATTCTGGTCGCTCTTTTCTGCACCTTTTCAAATTCAACTATATCCTTGACCAGAACTGGACACAATACTCCAGATGTGGCCTTACCATCGATTTGTACAAAGGCATAATGATATTAAGAGCCAGGATGGTGTAGTGGTTTGGGAGTTGGACTCAGACCTGGAAGATCCAGGTTCAAATCCCTGCTCAGCCATGAAGCTTCCTGGGTGACCTTGGGCCAGTCACTATCTCTCAGCCTCACCTACCTCACAGGGTTGTTGTGAGGACAAAAGGAGGGGAGGAACTATGTACACCACCCTGAGCTTGGAGGAAGGGTGGTATAAAAATGTGAAAAATAAATAAAATAAATATTGGCCGTTTTATTCTCAATCCCTTTTTTAATGATCCCGAGCATGGAATTGGTCTTCTTCACAGCCGCTGCACACTGGGTCGACACTTTCATCCACCTGTCCACCAGCACCCCAAGATCTCTCTCTTGATCCGTCACAGACAACTCAGAACCCATTAGCGTATAATGTGTAATTTTGGTTTCTTGCCCCAATGTGCATCACTTTGCACTTACTGACATTGAAGCACATCTGCCATTTTGCTGCCCATTCTCCCAGTTTGGAGAGATCCTTCTGGAGCTCTTCACAATCCCTGCTGGTCTTCACCACCTGGAAAAGTTTAGTGTCATCCGCAAACTTGGCCACCTCACTGCTTATCCCCAACTCCAGGTCATTTATGAATAAGTTGAAAAGCACCGGTCCCAAGACCGATCCTTGGGGCACACCGCTTTTCACCTCTCGCCATTGTGAAAATTGCCCATTGACTCCCACTCGCTGTTTCCTGGTCTTCAACCAGTTCCTAATCCACAAGAGGACCTGCCCTCTTATTCCCTGACTGTGGAGTTTTCTCAGGAGCCTTTCATGAGGGACCGTGTCAAACGCCTTCTGAAAATCCAGATATATAATATCCACGGGTTCGCTCGCATCCACATGCCTGTTGACCTTTTCAAAAAATTCTAAAAGTTTTGTGAGGCAAGACTTCCCCTTGCAAAAGCCATGCTGACTCTCCCTCAGCAGAGCTTGTTTTTCTATGTGTTTTAAGATTTTATCTTTAATGAGACTTTCCACCATCTTCCCCGGAAAAAAAAAGAGGCTAAGAATTGGAAACAAAGTGGGGGAAATACAGTACTTTGTATGTTCTTTCTACCAAAGATGCGACAGAATTTATGGCGGTGGTTCTCATCAAGCATAGGAAGAGGAAGTGCAAATGACTTCTGCTTTTTCTCACCAAATCTTTTGCATGCCTGAAACTATTGCAGATGTGCTGGGCGGAGTGTAGTGAGGCGCCCAACATTGGATTGTGACCATTCCGCCATGACTGCATCACACAAAGCTGTGCTAATTTTTGCAAAGGGGAGCCCTTGAAAGGAAGATCTTTTTCTACATTTCCTTAGAGCTAAAGGTAAAGGTATCCCTTGACATTTAAGACCAGTTGTGTCCGACTCTAGGGTGCGGTGCTCATCCCTGTTACGAAGCCGAAGAGCTAGCGCTATCTGAAGTCGCTTCCATGGTCATGTGGCCGGCGTGACTCTCCTTGCCGCAGTGTGTAGTATGCGGCCGGACACGGAACGCTGTTACCTTCCCTCAAGCGGTACCTATTTATCTACCGCATTAACATGCTTTCAAACTGCTAGGTTGGCAGGAGCTGGGCTGAGCGACAAGAGTTCACCCCGACAGCTCATGGTTCAGTGGTTTAAACCCACTGCGCCACCACCCCGCTACACCCCAGCTACAACACTGATAAATGATAGGCAGCATCTCATGGGCCTTAACAACATAAATGCGGTTTCTGCTTTCAGTTCTGTTTATGTAGAACAACACTGGCCCCCTGTGGTTGAATTTTTAATCACATGGGTATTTTCCTCATGGCTATTCATGGCATAAGTAGACATTTCCGCAGTTACACGTCTCTGTGTGAGAGCCCTACATCTATGAGTTTCAGGAGGAGGGAAGATGGGACAGTGAAGGCAGCCTGCTGGCTTCAGGCCATTTTCTGGAGTCTGATTATTTGAACATGCAGAGATAAAGGATCCATCTGACTCGGCTGACCTTGTGTGGACAAAGCAATAGTGCCCTTGAGACTGTAAGATTCAATAGCGAGCAAGTACAGTATTGATAATCACAGATAGTAGTTTTGTTTGCCATCCTGTCACTACAAAGAGGCACTTTGAGTACAGATTTCAGCATTGCCTCATCATTGTATTAGAAACCTGGTTCACTTTTTAAAGCAGCACTTCTGCCCTAAGCACAGTTTTTGAAAGTACAGCCACTCTCCGTTTGTGGCAGTGGAACTTACTTTCAAGTTGGCAAACAGCCTTAGGGGCCAATTCAAGGGCTGGCACTTCCAGGAGGCCAATTGAGACAGTCGCAAATCCGCAAGAGGCACTCACGGCCTACCTCAGTTGTTCCTCCTCCCACTTCCTGAATTCAAAGTGGAAGAGTGATGGGCCAGAGTGTTAAAGCTCTGGTCTTCTTTTTTTTTGCATCCCAGGAGGAGAGGTTCCTGGTGTGCCACCATATCAGGGGTGCAGCATTTGACACAACAAAGCACCACACAGGAGGGTGTGGCGGTATTTGGCATCCTCTCTCAGATATTGAAGATCTTGGTGGAAGATCTTGAGCCAATGCTGGCCAATTCAGTCCTTAAGTTGTAGTAGACTTTACTGCAGTGTTTCCCAAACCTTTTTGAACTGCGGCTCCCTTGACCATTGGCAACCATTGGTTGCAGCTCCCCATTACGTGATGTCGATGCCTGCCAATTGGCATTGCACTGTTTTCCAAGAGGATTCCGTGGCACTCCGCGGCTCCCCTGGCTGGTTTCCACGGCTCCCCTGGGAGTCGCACCTCCCAGTTTGGGAACCACTGCTTTACTGAATTCGGTGCAGTTCTACCAGACTGAGTGATGTTCTAAATACATCACCTGCTCCCACCACACTGACATTTTCAGTTTGTTAATTCCGGGATAGTCTTGGTGAATCCATGTCTGCATACACCACAAGTTCCAACCAGTTTAAGCATGGAGTTGCCAAGCCTCACGCGAGGCATCCTACCTGGCTTTTAAACGTTTATTGACTGTTTCCTACCTTTGTAATAATGATGCCCAGAGGCAAAACAAGGGTGGAGCGAAGGCAAGAAGTTCTGCAAGACTCCGTTACACTGGAGTCAGCGGCCCCTCCCCCTTGCTGTTGGAGCCATTCTGGTGGCAAAGGCAACACGCAGGACACTCCCCTGTTGCTGCTGGAATGGCTCCAACAGCAAGGGGGAGGGGCCACTGACTCCAGTGTAACGGAGTCTTGCAGAACTACTTGCCTTTGCTCCACCCTTGTTTCGCCTCTGATGATGCCACAGGGGCAGACTCTCTGGTTCCTACATCTTCCTTCATGATGCGGATCTGACAGACTGTCATGGCTTCCTCCAGAATACCTTTAGACCATTCAGTTTTAAGGCTGATGACAATGTTTTTGTTAGATATATCTATCTCCTCATAGAACCCAATTCATAAAATCCCTTTACTGGGTGCCATATCAATTAATAGGATTTAAAGCTGAATTAGCTATATATATGGGGTGTTTTTTATTGTTGATAACCACATAAAAACACCACTTTCTGCTAAAAAAAATCTGTGAAAAATAAAACCATGTAATTTTGTGTCATTCTTCATCTGCCGACACTGTACAACCTATACCACTTGGGGAAAAATTGGAATAAAAACACAACACTGCTTGCTGCTTTTTCATTTTGGTTAAACACCGAAATCTGAAAAAAAAATATTCACCATTAAAAACACCCCTAGCTATAGTGTACACAAGTCTTAAACTATGAAATAAAGCTTCTTCAGTGGTTTTGAAAGGGTTACTCTGGAAAAATAGACTGATCATAATTTGGTATTTGGCACTATGACCTGAAAGACAATTGGGCAACAACCTTCAATCCACTCAGTCAACAGACCCAATCAAATGTTCGCAGAAGTAAAAAGAATAGTTAAAAGTAAACTGTTAAAACAATCCCAGCTACAATGTTAATTGTACATACTGGGTGTCACTTCCGAAAATGGAGATAATACTTGCGCCATACACAGATTTCTCTTATATGCTTGCTTTGTTTAAAACAAATTAGATACAGATTTGAAATCACAATTGGGAGGAAAACTTTTATTATACATTAAATTATAAACCATTATGAGTTTTAATAGTATATGTGCCAGTCTATTTTAAATGTGTTTTAAATGAACCAGGGTAATGATCTAATGGAATTCTCTTGTATTAATAAAATCAGAGATAATTTAGAACTGTTCTTTAAAAGATGTTCAATACTGCCCTTGTATCCTCTTATTATGTGAGAATTCATGGTACAGATGCTATGAAAGAACAACCCCTGGTGGGTCAAGAATTAAAATGAGATGGGGGGGGGGAATACAAAGTGACCCATGGAACTAGTGCAGAAACCAGCACAGCCATCAGAGGAAATGAAGTGAGAGATCTGTTGGGAAAGAGGTTGTTTTCTCAAGGCTTTTCATTTCACTGCAGCTAATTCAAAAGGAGTGCTGGAGTTTTACAAAACCAGAATCTTCAGGGCAAGAGAAGAGACAAATGCATGTTTTCTGACTCAAAATAGCAACCATTGCACCAACTGGGCCCTAGTCCCCCCCCCCCCCCAATATCTTAGAACTGAATCAGAAGTGAACAATCGTTCTCAATCTCACTGGTCTTAACATGTTTAATTCTTTTGGTAAGATTTACTCTTATTTCTTCCAAAACATTCTAAAATTCTATTTGTGCTTAGCTAACAGTGCAATCCTGCACATGCTTACTCAAAAGTAAGTCCTGTTCTGTACAATGGGGCTTATTACTCCCAGATGTGTGTACAGTGTATAGGACTGCAGCGTAAGCTGGCAACAAGGTAAGTATGTGGTGGTGGTGTTTTTCAACAAACTCTAAACGTAGAAGTTGCATAATAGTTCATAACAGAACATGTAAAGTTTACTAGATCATTTTACAAGGTTATCCATTAACTTTTGAGTTGCATGACTTGGCTACAATGTGCCTCTCCAAGCCAACAGTGGTGAAGTAAAAATTAATTCTTCCAATATCTTGGGAGAAAAACAACATCCCACGGCCCAAATTATAAGTAAGTTCAAGCTGTACCGTATCCTGGTTTATTAAACTTGCTTACTGAGTGTTGGGCCAGGAGCAGCATCAGGAATCAATCAGCCAGGTTGAGCACTGGCAAAGGGTTCATGCTCATCAGAGGGTCCACCACCCCGCTGGGTCCACCACGCCTGTACTCTCCAATTCTGGCTGTAGTGGCATGAGTTGGCCAAGAGAGTTGTGCATTGGTTGTAGCTGGCACCCCAATCTGCAAAGAGGAACATCCTTCAAGGGCCACTGTGTCATTGTTGGGCTTCTAGGGCATGCTCCCAATGTTGATCAGTATGGAGGAAAGACCTGCTGTCTCCAAAGCCTCCCCCCATTTGCCGGTTGAGAGGATTGGAGGAATTGCCACCTGATGCTACTACCCATTGCTTCCTGCCAGTAAGCTGGGGGGGGGGCATGGGTGTCCAACACACCATCGAGGACCCAGTGTAGGGCTTTGCTCCCAGGCGCCCAGCAACCTGGCTATGTTGGGTTTTAGCTTTCTGTCATTCATAGGAAGCATATGTACTTGATTTTGAGGTGCATTCTTCCCCTCTTGGTGTATTGTTTAAGCATTTTTATATTGCAGTGAATAGGGTGGCCCACCATATAATCTAACAGAGGTCTTCCCACAAAGAGGGAAGATACCGTACTTATTTTTAGTTCTCCTGTGCAGAAATGGCATTTTCTCAATACTCAAACTGCAGTAATTTAAAGTGTTATATAGCAGTGATGTAGACTTGAGTCTATTGACTCGGACTCAAGTCGTGTCAATGACTTGACTCGAACTTGACTCGGTGATTGTAAGACTTGAAAGGATCGACTTGAGATTTGGAGCCTTTTACGACAGGTCCAATTTTATTCAGGTTTAAACCCATTTTCCCAATTAAATAGATAGGGACTCGCAACTTGTAACCCAAGACTTGGGACTTGAGGGCAAAGACTTGAGACTTGGACCCAGAGATTTGGGACTTGACTCGAGACTTGGAGTCAGAGACATGATCCACATCCCTGCTATATAGTATGCGGTTGTGCAAATGACATAAGTGCCCATGACATCACTGATGACCACTGACACTGACCACTGACCAGAACCAGGGGACATGCACTAAAATTGAGTGGAGGGAGAGTTAGAACAGACAAAAGAAAATATTTCTTTACCCAGCGTGTAATTCATCTGTGGAACTCCTTGCCACAGGATGTGGTGATGGCACCTGGCCTAGATGCCTTTAAAAGGGGTTTGGACAGATTCATGGAGGAAAAGACCATCACAGGTTACAAGCCATAAGCAACCTCCTGGTTTTAGAAGTGGGTTTTCTCTGTGCCAGGTGCAAGGGAGTGACAACGGGAAACAGGTTATCTTGTGCTCCCTGAGGCATCTGGTGGGGCCACTGTGTGACACAGGAAGCTGGACTAGATGGGCTTTTGGCCTGATCCAGCAGGGCTCTTCTTATGTTCTTATGACACAATTTGTCAACCCTCATCGCCAGCCCATTGTTAACCTAATTCTTTTTGGAGGAGGAAGTTTTAAAATATTTAAGAACATTATTTCAACCGATTTTAATGGTGTTGGACTGCACAGGTTTTCTAATGTTATCACTGTGATGATCATTACACCATAGCTTGCTCTGCCATGTTGTAGAAAATGGCCCTTGACTGGCGTGAAGCTGTGTGTGTGTCATGAAGCTGTGTGTGCATGCGCAATTTTACTACATGTCAAATCAGTTTACGTAAGGCAAAATGGAATTACAGTAGATGGTAGACTTGCAGAGGAGTTTGCTTTAGGGAAAAAAAGGAGGAATTCAATTCCACAGGACTGACAACATGCCTTATAATATCTGACTTTGGTATGATCCACATGACCAATATAATACAGTGTGGAAGTGTTAATACAGGATGGTGAGAATGCATCATGAAATACACACTGAACCTGTATCTTTTTTTTTGCTCCACGACGAAGCTAATAACAGCTTGTGTGGGGGGAATTCAGATAAGGGAAACTAAACAGCATTAAAGGGGTTAACTCCTCTCCCCCTGCACCTATTCTCTATCTAGTTTAGCAGCCCCACATGGCTGCTTTGAAGGGAAAAATCCCTATATGAACTCCTGATCAAGGTATTTTGAAAAATCACCATATCTTAGACTCACAGCCCAAATCCTGCCTAACTTTACGCCCTGCGATGCAGTGAGGCCAGTGCAGCCAATGCTGCATCCAGGGTGCAAAGAGGTGGTGGGAGGTCACCTTGGGGGGAAGGGAACTTTAATTCCCTTACCCTGGGTAAAGCCCCAGCCACCCAAATGGGTCTCCTCAGATCTGCGCCAGCTATTTTGCTGGCGCAAATCTGGGAGCCCCATGTGGGGCAAACTGGCCAGAGAAGGGGAACAGGATTTGGCGTGTGCCATTGCTGCCAATCCCACCCCCGTTGCCACCCTCTTTTGCCCCAGAACACACCTCCCCACCCTTCCTCTCACCCCAGAACACCTCTGTGCTGAGCGGCATGGACTTACCTGCTCCTCACTGCCTGCTGTGCAGATCTGGCACGCTGGGGGCAGTGCAGGTCTCTGCGCCAGCCTGGAGCTGGCGCAACTGCCTTGCAGCAGGTTTTGCGATGGCTCTGGGCCGGCACAGGACACGCTATGCCGACCCAGCGCTAGGGTGGATTGCGCCCTCAGTTTCCCTATCAGGAAGATGGAATTACTAGCAACATACCTCAGGAGGGTGTGAGGATAAAAGTGGTATCGGAATGATGAATAACCTGAACCTTAAGGTGAAGTTAGGGTATTTCTCTAAAGTAAAGATATCTGCATTAAACAAACTTGATCATTCAGCTAGTAGAATAAGTCTTAAAGCTGACCTGAGATTCTGGCACCTCTAATTGGGAATATCACATGGTATAGCCCTTCCTGAATTGCACTACTTCAAAGAGAGTGGGTCGTGTGTGTGTGTGTGTGTGTGTGTGTGTGTGTGTGTGTGTGTGTGTGTGTGTGTTCCTCTAAGACTGCAATCCTATGCACACTTTCCTGAGAGTAAGATCCATTGAAGACAATGGGACTTGCTTCTGAGTAGTCAAGCATAGGATTGTGCTGCAACTCAATAAGTGCATGTCCTGTGGAAAGCTCATGTGTCAGGAGAAGGATTGTAGTCTTGCCTTGTTTTTGATGTGCAGTTTTTAATGAGGTGAGAGACCTTTCAAACCTGCAATCACTCAGCTGATATCTGATGTGGTAAAAGTGTTGTACCATGTGATAGTTCTGAAAGTGTGTTTTGGCGCTAATCTTTAATAGTGAGCAAAGAACCAGGATGTTCTGTAATATTCCAGATTTTATTTTAGGGTAAAATAATACACTCTTCGCTAATTGATGTTATGGTGGTGGTGTTTTTTCCCCCCAGATTTACTGTAGTCCTATAAAACATGTATACTCTTTTTTTCCCCTTCCTGTTTTGTTTCCCTATCCCATTCTATAGTCACACAGTTCAGGGAATATAGCCAGAAACAGGTTCTAAATTTATAACCTGTGAATTAGATGCTGGAATATTGATGTGACATGAGATCTGCTTCAGGAACCACACTATCTGCGTTGGATGTCAGGGCTAAGAGCCTTTACTGCCTTCTGTCAACACTCGAGCAGTGAGCAAGGAAGTAATATTGGCTGCCAGTGATGTGATCTTTTTGCTGACATTTTAAATCAAAGCTGCTGTCAGCGGGGGGAGGGGAGGGGGGAAGATCTCCCGACACCATTTTGATTTTTTTTTAAGAATAAAGGCATTCATATCTCCAGCATTAGCTTAACTCCTTCTGCTGTCTCAGTAAAGCTCCTTCATGTTAAATGGCTCTCTGACACGGTGCTTAGAGCAGCCATGAGTATTGGCTTAATATATGCCTAAATTAGTGGCCATATATCTGCCCCATTTGCTGTTCTGATTTTAAATTGTGGAGTAACCAGTAGTTCGGTTGGGTGCCTTTTCTTTTCTCCCCCCCCCCCCAGTGTGACCTCAAATTAGCAGCCCAATCCTATTCCCTCCACCCCACTGGTGCATGCAGCCATGCCAAAAAGATGTGCGCTATATCCAGCAAAGGGGGGGGGGCAGAGCAGGAGGCTTCAGAGGGGAATTTAGATCCCCTTTCCCCTCCATAAGCCTCCTGCCCTGCAATTGGTCTCCTCGGACCTGCGCCAGCAATTTCGCTGGTGCAAGTCCAAGGAGAGAAAGGGGGAGGCTGCTGCCGAAGGGGATAAGATCCAGTGCGCACCATTGCCACCAGATCCACCCACTCCTGCAGCCTCCCCGACTCCTGTCCCTCTCCCCTCCTTGCCCAGTTTACCCCCCCGCTACCATACCGCCCTTCCCGACCCTATCTCCGCCTCCCCTGCCATCTTACCTGCCTTGGCAGGTCCTTCTGGTGATGCATCCGCTGATGCAGGCCCTTCTGGTGATGCATCCGCTGATGCAGGCCCTTCTGGTGATGCATCCGCTGATGCAGGCCCTTGACTGGCGTGAAGCTGTGTGTGTGTCATGAAGCTGTGTGTGCATGCGCAATTTTACTACATGTCAAATCAGTTTACGTAAGGCAAAATGGAATTACAGTAGATGGTAGACTTGCAGAGGTTAAATTAAGCAACCAAGTCCACTTTTTGTTACATAAGGCAGTTGTGTTTTCTTTTTCTGGTTATTTGGCCATAACATTTGATGGAATATAGATAATTCAACACAGTTTATTTCATTACATTGTGCATTAAATTCGCTTTCCAATGATATATAACATTATGGTATTATTCATAAATACAACTTTTCCAAAAGGTTTCCACAATGCTGGCCACTAGTGGTGTCACCCCTACCACCACCAAAGGTGTCACCCGGTGCGGTCCACACACCCCTAGTGACACCACTGGCTACGGTCCTGAACAACAAAAGGGATTAATATGAGTGTTTGACCAGCAATGGCAATGGTTGATGTATGTGGCATTCACCAACAGGGAGCAGACACTCCATGCTCTTAGCTGTTGCAAAAGGAAAGGATGGTTAGGCAACACAGTTGATAGCAAAGATAGCGTTGCGCTCTTATTGTTATTATAAGATGGATAGTAAAGACATCACATGACTCTTCTCTACTAACTAGCATGTCCTAGCAGTTGTGGGTGGTGCTATTGTGGTAAATTGCTGCTTTTTCTGATAGGCAATATTTATCACCCTATATAGCCCCCCTATATATCAAGTGAAGGAAAAGCAGAGATAGTTCTCAAATGACAGTCTTTTTTTATGATTACAGGTGGGCCCCCATATCCACTGATTCGTTATCCACGGTTTCAGTTATCCACGGATTGTGGGGACCCCCCCAGGCTTTTACTTTTTTCCCAGTAAGCTTCATTTCTTCCTTAAAGAAACAGGAGAAGAGAGGCTGCTTACTACAGGCAAGTAGAACGAGACTAAGTACTAGAGAGGCTCTGCAAGGTTAACAGAAACCTTGCAGAGCCTCTCTAGGACCTAGTCTCGTTCTACTTGCTTGGAATGGAGGCTGCTTCTCTGTTTGTTTTAAGGAAGAAACAAAGCTTGCTGAAAGAAAAATAAGAGCTGGGGGGGGCAAGCATGCCAGCCTGCATGGGAGGCAGGGGGGGGCCCTCAGGAAACCATGGAGGGGGTGTTCGCTCTTATCCACGGTTTCAAGTATCCACGGAGGGGCCTGGAACATATCCCTAGCGGATATGGGGGTCCACCTGTACTAGGTTTTACTGTTTCATTCAAGGACAAAAATGTAACTTAAATTACTTCCGGGGGGTAACTGTGTTGTCTTTTGAAGCAACAACAAAAAAAGAATCTTGTGGCACTCTAAAGACAAACAAATGTATTGTTGCACAAGTCTTTCGTAGGCTGGAACCCACTTCATTAGATATTTGAAGTGCAATTGTCATTTGACAGATATATAGATACATGGGTATAGAGGGGAAAAACTGGAAATGGTGGGGTGGAAAGGCAATTTGCAAATGAGACAATTCTATGTAAAGCTTAAATTTTTATAAATTAAGTACAATGACTACTCAAAATAGCAGGAATTGGTGATAGTAACATCTTCCTAGCCTTGTTGTATTAGGTTAGATGGTTGACTTCGGTGCCAGTGTGTCAGCTTTCCTCCCAGGACAAATACCAGCCTTGGGGGACAAATCCCCCTCCTCCATGCTACAATGTCAGTCTGGATGGGAGGAGGGCTGTGGATGCTGTTTACGCCCCCCCCTTTCAACACACTGTTGAAGGGAACCAGCATGTTTAATACGTAGTCTGACACTCCTCTTTTAGTAAATATGATGTTCTTTTTAATACCTATTAATAAGGCCCTTATTCAAAATCAATAATAAAAGTAAAACAATGTACTTTCCCTCCATTAAGAGAAGAAATACAAACCTGGTTTGTGGCAACTGTATCCTGGCTGAGACAAATATAGGAGATTTTACATGCAGTCCTGCAGCTGTTCAAACCAACTGAGAATTTACCCATCTCTGCCCACCCACTCAAAGTGATCAGGTATCCTCAGGAAGGAGAGGCTCCTTTGGCACACTAATTCTTGGAACAGGACAAGGATAAACTGGCTTTCAATCCTCCTCCTTTTTCAGCACCAGCTCAGAGAAAAATAATCAGGGCCATTGTACACTAAACAACAGTTCTCTGTAAAGAGGTTGCTGAGAAAAGTGGAATTATCCAAATGTGCTTCATTGTTTTGCCTAATTTATATTAGATTTGCTTTATTTATTCTAGTTTTTGGTCAAAGAAGAAAAAAAGAACTGCATTTAGCATTAATCCCTGCACTAGGACCACTGATCATCATTCCCTGCAGGATACCTGCATCCTGTATCTGCAGGATACCACAGGATACAGCTCCATTGGCGCAGTTGCATTGGCGAGGGGGGCGTTGCTGTAGCGTGGCGGGTGGGGTGGGGCGCCGCGCGCAGAAGGGTGACACACGCACCCCCGCGGCTGCCTCTTTGGCCAGCGGTTTCTTCTGCGCATCTGTGGATATCCCACGCACGCGCACTCTGTCGCTGAGGGAAGAGCCTGCCCGGTTGCCCTCAGCTGCGGGTCCGCCATGTTTGCACATGCGCAGATCGCAACTGAGGGCAACCGGGCAGGCTCTTGCCCTCAGAGACGGAGTGTGCATGCGCGGAAAGTCCACGCCTGCGCACAGTGAGCTGAGGGCAAGGCTGAAGACGCCCGGCTCAAGGTAGGTGACGTGCGGGAGGGGGGTTGGGGTGGCGGGAGGCGACGCGTGCGTGCCCCGCTGCCGGGTGACGCGCGCGCAGTGACATTCCTGGGTACTGTTTTTTAGGCCAGTCATTTGATACATACTGTAGGAATTGTCAGCATTGTATGTTTTGTTGTTAGCATTTTTGGTGTTTTATGATGTTGTGTTGAAATATTATGGCTCTTTTCTTGCCTGACTCGCAGCAGCTCTCAAAGATTGCAGATTCTTGGCCCATACCTGCAGATATCAGAGACTGAGGCCCAATATTTTTACTGTTTTTCCAGCGCTGATGCAGCTGTGCTAACAGGGCATGCGCTGCATCCTGTGGTGGTGGGGGCAGTCATGGAGGCCTCCTCAAGGTAAGGGAACGCTTGTTCCCTTACTTCAGGGCTGCATTGTGGCTGAATTGGTGCTGGAAAGTTGGATAGCATAGCATTGAGCCCTGAACCTGGGATTTTCTGAGTGCAAAGGATGCACACTGAGCTATAGCCCCACCCAAAAGAGAGACCAACCTGCTTCCCATCAGTGATATGATGTGGGGCTACCATCTTGGGGAGGCGTATTCATTGAATACCAAAGCATGCTTGGTAATCTAGGCCAATTAATAAACATTTCCTTCACAAAACAAAGGCATTCTGCACATGCTCTAGGACACTGTCATTTGGTGTTAACACACACACACTATGCCACTAGCTTTTGTACTCCATGGTGGAAATGATGCAATCAAAGATGCCAGATACTGTATTTGTAATTAAAGGTTTACAGCCCTAGTCACACCCTCTGCTAATCTCACTCCCCTCCTTGGCAGAGCTTGCCCAGTTTATCTGGGGACACTTATATGAGGGACTGGCACTCCCTCCAAGTCATGGCTGCATTGCCTCTCTCCTTCCTGTTTGAGAAATCATCTGTGGCCCCTTCTGACCACCCATTACAAGTGCACAAAAAGGCACAAAAAGAATCAGTAGCTCAAATACATTAGCTGCATTAGGACTGACAGCTTCTATCTCGTATTTTAATCCACAAGACACTAAAAAACTGAAATTTAGGGTTCACAATGGTCGATCTTCTTTACGTCTAGTTGCCATAGCAACCGCTGTGTCCCATATCTCAGAACTCAGTTTGTAAATCCATAGTTCTTTCTCCTCTCCTGGTTAATCTCTCTCCACACAGTGAAGTTTGTGGAAGGTAGACAGAGAAATAATTGGATGAGAACATGATGTGAAATTCTGGCTACGACTCAGTGCACATTTTGAGACCGGTTAACATCCAAATCCAAACATATCTGCCAGGATCAGAATACATAATGAAAGCCTTGCTGGGAAGAATTTTAAGAGCCTATGGATGTAGGTGGGTATATAGAACATTGCTGGAAAGACCTCATCATGTTGAACAAATAGTTCATTGGTAAGCAGAGCAATTTGTGCTGGAGGAAAACAAAAGGTGTATTCCAGGTTTATGTAGATTTTAATGCTAGAAGGACAATTGTCATTATTTATGCAGGCCTCCTGTAGAGAATAATATAAGCAACTGACCCAGTTGCTCAGTGAATTCAACCACGCTTTCTAAAAGACATCTGTTTAGATATTTTACCATTTTCTTTTACAATCAAGCCATGCCCACCTGCACTGAAATGAAACTTACGGCGCAATCCTGCCTAACTTTAGGCCAGCGGAGCACGCACTCCACCAGCCTAAGGAGTCACAAAAGTGCCGTAAAGCACTTTTGCGGATCCTCTGGAGTAAGCAGCGCCGGTGTGGAGGCTGGCATCACTCACTCTGCGACCAACCTGGACCCGTGCCAGCCACTGCAGGTAAGGGCCGCACTGGATGGCTTGAGGGCGGGCCATCTTGTCATAGGGGCCATTGGTAGGCCGGGTCTGGGAGGGGAGCGGGGATATCAACGGCGTGCTTCACCATATCCCCGTCTCCCTCCCAGGCCGGGCTGGTCTTACACGGCCTCCCTAGACGTGCGCCAGCTTAAGAGCTGGCACGCATCCGAGGAGGCCTATTAGGGCTTCCGAGAAGGCCCATTGGGGCCTCAGGGGCTTACACTGGGGGATGGGGATGAATGTCCTGCGTCCTGACTAGGATGCAGCAGCCAGCCCTTTAGGCCGGCCGCCGCATCTTAGGCAGGATCGGGCTGCCCATGGACAATAGCGCAATCCTATGCATGTTTACTCAGATGTAGGCCCCTCTGTGTTCCCTAGTAAGTGTGTTTAGAATTGCAGCTTGAAAGAGGTTTAATTGCATTCATTCCCATTTATCCCATCCAGAGGGGTGGTTGTGTTACTCTGGTGCAGCAAAAATAACCGAGAGTCTTCAAGATCAACATGTTTTTTTCTGTGTAGGCTTGTGTGGCCTATGGTCCGCTTTATCAGATGCATGAAGTGTAATCCTCACTCTCACCAGTAAAGAGACAGAGAAGAATAATTATAAGCAGTGATGTCAAATGACCATGAAGTGCAAAAGGTATCTATGACAACTCTGGGTAAAGCCTAACAGTATATAATTACAGTATAAGGTTCAAAGTTTCTAGAGGTAGGGATCTGTCACTGTTGGTTAGTGAAGAGTCATGCACAGTGAGTGATAAACACACAAACAAACAAATGCACAGGTCTTCTTGCTGTTGTTGTTCAGTCGTTAAGTCGTGTCCGACCCTTCGTGATCCCATGAACCACATCCCGCCAGGCCTTCCTGTCCTCCACTATCTTCCTGAGCTCGCTCATTTTCATGTTTGTTGCATCGGTGATGATGTCTAACCATCTCATCCTTTGCCTTCCCCTTCTCCTTTTGCCTTCAATCCTTCCCAGCATCAGAGTCTTCTCCAGAGAGTCCTCTCTTCGCATTAGGTGGCCAAAATATTTGAGCTTCAGCCTCAGTACCTGTCCTTCCAGGGAACAGTCAGGGTTGATTTCATTTAGGATTGACTGATTTGATCTCCTAGCAGTCCAAGGGACTCTCAGGAGTCTTCTCTTACCATACACCAAATCTACAGTGCTGAGAAGTTAAAGAGGAGGGACACGAGGAACCACATAGTGGGAGAGTTCAGGCCACATTCCTGAGCCAACAAACCAGTTTGCCATCTGAACTGGCCACACTGTCTCTCAGTCTACCCTGCCTCACATGATTTTTGTGCAAATCAAAGGGACATCCATCCATCAATGTGTCACCTGAGCTCTTTGGAGGAAGGATGGGATATAAATATGAATAATAGTCATTTTAATATTATTCCATATCATTCAATATGGAATAAATTATCCACATTTCTTCATTTGCATGATATTCAGGGTGAACACAAAAACACTCCTTGATTTCCAATGGTCATTCCTTGAAATCAAGGATTGTTTTTGTACTCACTCTGTATTTTAGCTTGCACATTTATTCAAGATCAAGGGGAGAGGTAAAACACCGTAAACTCCTCCAGTTGACAGAAACCTTATTCAGTACTCCATGACTTCTGAGATTTCAGCAGGCACTGGCCATGCACTTTGTAGCCAGAAGGACTAGAATCACATGGTGCACACACAACTCTGACTTTTACATTCCCTCCTCAGCTTACTTTAGATTTACTCCCATGTTTCAACAACATTTCTTATCGATACTACACACCTTTAGTATCATGTTGAGAAATGGTAGGATGCAAATATTGTATTCAAAGGTTGCATACTTTACCGAAATAATTTCTAGCTATTCTTATTGAATTTTGGAAGTCTAAAGTTAAGCTGGTTTTGTTTACCAGCCCTTAGGAGGGAGCCTAAATAACTGTGGCAATAACCATTCAACATTTTTACTAATTTTGATATGGTCTTCTTACATGAGATACAGGGAATATGTCCTTGAGGACAGCCTTCCTCCACATGTCTCCCTCCTGAAATCATCCAGGGAGCCTTCCTTCATGTCCTACTGCCACCTGAGGTGGTGACACATGAGAGGGCCTTCTTTGTGGTAATGCCCATACTGTGAACCACCAACACCCGATCATGCGAGAGGTGAGTGGTGCGCTGGTGCCTTCCCCACCAATTTTTGATACGACCTAAAATTAAAAACATTACTTCAGAAGGCCTTTGCTGAGCTCTTCTCTGTATTCTTCCCCTTGTTATTGATAGCATTTTCAAATTTATCGCAGCTGTTTTTGCTTTCATGTTATCATTGCGAGCCATTTGGGGTCCTTGTGGAAAAAAGCAGGGTATCACGTTTAAAAATATAAACACAGAATAAATATTGTCTGCTTCAGATAACTTGGAAAGTTTGTGTTTCAAACATGGTGCTCCCAGTTTCCAAAGCTGTTCAACAAATGTTGCTACCAGTATCCGATGACAGAAGGAAATTCACACGGGTTGCTGTTGGCTCTGAGGAAGACTGTGAGGAGAGAGCTGTTGCTTCCTGTGTGCCCTCTGGGAACATTTGACTCTCTTGAACAGAGCAAGGAGGCTAGTTATCTGAGAAATAAGTTATTTTGCTTCTGTATCCACAATTGTTGTCATCACTTTGTTTTATTTGCCTGTACAAGGTTTGGGGGATCCAAATCTAGAGATAAACTATATTACAGTGAGGGGACAGGCCTTGCAGGGACGGTGTTACCTTTGACCTCTACAATATCTGATGTCCCTTTGTTACTGAGAAAGGAATGTAACCCTGTAACCCTGCAACATTCATGGGTGACAAAAGAGTGTTACTCAGGGAACCAGTGAAATGGTGCCGGCATCTAGGTTAATGTTGCTTAACAACTGCCAAAAAATGCAAAGTTTGTTCCATGTCAAGTCTGACATAGGCAGAACCTTCATCCCTGGTCTCATGCCTTTACAAAGATTAGCACAGAAAAATGTACTGCACTATACAGCCTAGCATTGTGGTTCCACTATATGCCTGAAATAACTTAGCAATACGCTTATAGCCAAACACCCATGAGGAAAAGACAGTCATAGGCTCTACATTCTGCACGTAAAAGCTGCAGGAATGGGAGTCAGCTTCCAGCATTGACTTTAGCAGTTGGGTTGCATTTTTCTTGGGATGGAGGCAGGCCCAAACCTGCTGTAATCATTCTGCCTTGCAACACCATCACCAGACCTTTGTTGGGATCTTCTTGGCAGCCCAGCAAGTCTTGGAGACAATATACTGATGGAATGCACAAAAGTGGACATAACTGCTCTGAGCAATCGTTTCATCAGAAAACTCCAACGGCGATCACTAATTTAGTTACAATTGGTTGCCTTCTTGTAGCTTCCCTCTATTCCGATGAGCATTCAATCAACTGATTTGTTTGGGAAGCGAAAAAGGAGTGACTAATCCAAATTACAGGATTCCAGAAGCATCTATTGCTTAAATATAGGTCCCATTGACTTCTGTGGTAGTTAATCCCACGTAATGTGGTTCAGAGTATCAGTGGGATGACAAGATGGGGGAACTCATTGCTCTGAGAAATTAGGCTGTGATATGCGCTACTTCCATCATCTGTCAGGAGTTTTGTTATTCTGTAATTTGAGGTTGGGGAACATCTTGGATCTGTGTATCACATGGAAAGGCATTTTATTCAGTTGGACTATTCCACTCCTTTATTTATGTTGGGGAACATCTTGGATCTGTGTATCACATGGAAAGGCATTTTATTCAGTTGGACTATTCCACTCCTTTATGTATGGAAATATTCAGTTGGACTATTCCACTCCTTTATTCCTACCTGCTTGTGACGTATCTACATAGTGATATATTATTATGGCCATTTAAACTCTGGGGAATCTTGAAAAGGTAGAATACTTTGGCAGAGGGCTTCTCCCAACCCCCCTACTCTCATGCATGTATTAATGAAGAGCTTTCTGTAATGTGAAGTCAGTCATCCTTTATTCTGCTTGTATTTAAGATTTCTGATTCCTGGCAGCTTAAATTTAAAGGTTTTTCAATCAATCCTTGTAGGCGAAACCTAGTTAGAATCTAGAAACAGAATCTAGAAGACTGAACTCTACCATTAGCCTGCAAAGCATAGCATTATAAAAGCATTGTAATGGCTTTTATTTGACCATAATTTTAGGCTGTAATATAAATGTATGGAAATATTTGCACATTATTATTTTATTGGATTTATTTTCCTATGAGATTGGCTAGTGGAGACAGGGAGGTAGAGTCTACCTAATACCACTCATGATCTGTTCAGAGAGACAGAGGGGGGAGCATTGGGCTAAATTTACCCCCCCCCCCCAGCATTGTATTTATGTTCCACCTTTGCTCTAAGGAGCTTGGGACAGCATACATAGAGTACTCCCATTTTATCCTCACAACAAACCTGTGAGGTAGGTTATGCTAACAGAGATTGGCATAAGTTCACTCACAGAGCTTCTTAGCTGAGTGGGGTTTTTAGCCTGTGTCCTACTCTGACACTTGAATGCTTCATTACATTGGCTCTCCAGGGCCAAGGGGGCCGTGGACGGGACAACGCGTCTTCACCCCGCCCGCGCCGCCCCCAGAATTTATTTTATTTTATTTTACAGTATTTTATCCCGCCTTTCTCCCCAAAGGGGAGCGGGACCGGAGCAAAAAGGTTCCGTTCCATTCTGGTGGGGGTTGGGGGGGGGCAAAGACGCGTCATCCTGCCCACAGCCCCCTTGGAAAAATACCAGCTACGTCTCTGCATCAGACAATTCCTGGATGGGACTTTCAGATCAGGGAAATGGCCATGCAGTCCCACGTTTACACATATATTGCCTTCTACTATTGGATTAAATGTTTATACAGTTGTTCCAGGAAAGAAATAAGCCTATGCTGCAAATGGCTCAAGCTGGAATCTGATGTAATTAATCCCCTCCCCTCCCAGCTGGTTATGTGTGAAAATGATGATTATCAAAGGTTTCGAATTAAGCACGGAAGTACAACTGCAGGCTTACAATATTAGGTTTGTCCGTGAAACTGTCTCCCGCATCCGGCTCTTGTGGCTTGGGCTGCAGCAATTATGGCTTTGTTGATTGATGCAACAGCCTGAGCCATTTATAAAAGACACTTTATAATTAGGGGTTTTGTGTGTGTGTCTCTCCCCCCCCCCCCCGGTTTATTATTTTTAAATGAGGAGCCAAGAGCGTCAGGCAGGAAGTAAAGATGGGGCAGGGGGATAGAAAACCAGTCAAAGACAGACAATCAATGATAATGATCAGTTCCAGAGCACTCAGGGCCATAGATTTGCTCCCCCTCTCACTGCTGGTTGGAGGCCCAGCGAAGGAAAACTAAGTTGGAGAGAAAAGCAGTGTTGGAATATAGCTGAGGTCACGACACTTGACCTTTCCATTCCTTTTCCTCTTTGAAACCTGACTCTCTCTATTTTTAGGCACATGGATGGGGGAGGAGCAAGGAAGCGGGGGGGGGGCAGCTGACCCTGGCACGCTAGGATCTCTCAAATTTTCTAGCCCACTGTAACCCCATTGTTAATGAGGAACTATGAGCAATACTCCTTGAAAACAAGCTCCAGCTGCATCAGAAACCATAGGCTAGATTCAGAGGCTTAAGTTGACTCGCAAGAGCTGCTTTTTGCCTGTCAAATACTTTCTGGATGTAGAAGAAAAAGTATTTTATCAGTCATTGCTATCACATATAGGCCTTTCAGTATGTGTTCTGATCCTGAGCTTGCCCATCCTCACTCCTGCAAGGTAGGCCACTCTGATTCTCACTTCACAGATGACGAACATTGGTAAAATCAGAGTTGGTGAAGCAACACTTGCAAAATGAGAAGTTGGAGGGAGAACAGGGGAAATGGTTAAGATGATCCAGAAGGCTAAGAGGGTACGGACTCAGAGTGTCCCTAAATACACAAGGACTCATAATCTGTTTCCTAACGAGTAGAACAAGTTTTATTCTCTTTTATTAAGGATAGGTGGATAGTCTCTCTAGACGACTGCCCTGACTTTCAGCAAGCAAAAGGAATGTATTTATTATATACATATATAATACATACATTCCTTTTGCTTATATATATATAAGCCTTCCTCTGAGGAATTTACAACGGGGGTGGCAATTTCCCAGTGGCTATAATACATATTATATATATTGAACAGTGGCTATTATCTCTTACCTACCTTAGATTATTTTCCTCTGAGGAGAAGGAAAAGACTTGTACAAATACTGTAACTATAATTGATTTTTAAGTTTTATCAATAACAAATACATTCCAATCTTAATAATTGGAGCTATTTCTTATTAGGTTATTCCAAAGTGGACCTTTTCTAAATGGAACCAGTATTTTGCCTAAAGTGAATGGACAAAGGAATGTCTGAAAAAATATAAAAAAAGTCCTAACACTTTAGACTGAGGGCTCATGCCACATTTATCCATCAATTGAATCCAAGTCAAGCAAACTGACAGAACCTGTCCTAATCATGTATCTTCAGAACATTCTCTGGCCCAGCGCTGTATGAAGATATTCAGTCCTCATTATGTTGTTACTGTGTGAAAGCAATGCTTTTCCCTTACAGTTTTAAAAAGCACTCTGCTTTTTAAAATACTTAATGCAAAAAAAAAGTTGCAAAGGGTAACAAAGCGAAGTTGTAGTTGGCTGCTAGTGGTCACTTCAGAAGCCGTGACGTGAACTTCTTGGGCTGTACACTAGGGCCCCCTTATCTAAGGGGGATACGTTCTAGGGCCCCCTGTAGATATGTGAAAACTGCGGATAAGGGCAAACACCCCCTCTGCAGTTGTCTGAGCTCCCCCCACCCCCAGTACTTCTGTTAACCTTGCAGAGCCTATCTAGCACTTAGTCTCGCTCTACTTGCCTACATAAGCAGCAGGAGGCTGCGTATTGCATTTGTTTAATGAAGACACGAACATTCCTCAAGCAAAAGAAAGAGCCGGGGGGGAGGGGGTCACATGCGTGCAGGAGGGACACCCGCTATCCACAGATAAGTGAATTCACGGATAGTGGGGGGGTCTTGTGCTTTCCATCTGCACATGGACAGTGATTTGTGTGAGTGGCACAGGCAGTTCTTGAATAGTGCCTGTGATGTGAATATGAACCAGCAGCACACCACCTACCTGTGTTATGCAACTTGGTGTCCTCCTTCGTGCAGGAGAGGTCTTCAGTACACTAAACGTCTGTCGGTTTCATACTGTTTTAATAGTCATAGCCTCCCCAAAGAATTCTGGGAACTGTAGTTTGATGAAATGTGGAGGAATTTTGTGTAAAAGATCATTTACTCCACTTGCACCTCCAATCGACAATCCTCTGGGAAGAGAGTATTACTGTTAACTGGATTAGTGAATTAATCTAGTTTAAGGACACCATGGGTACAGAAGCAGGATAGGGGAAATATGTACACAAACAGGCTTTGTGTACATGGTTCCATATGCACTCTGCGCCAACTCCTGGAGCTACATGGACAGAGCCTGTTCAGAAAGGTACAACACTGAGCCCCACCCAATCCCCTTCCCCACAAAACAGCTCATTGGTAGACTTGTATGCATAGAAACCTTTTAAAAAGGTTACAAGCACTCTTGAAGCTGTAGTTTAAGTACAGGGTTATTGAAAAAGGATGGTGCATAAGTAAAGCTGGTTTATTCTTAAATGAACTGACATACCACAACTGTCGTGACAAGACAGAAAAACTGTCCAAGTTTCACATGCACATTACAAATGTTCAATGCAGGCACTTGTGTAGCTACAATGAGGCAAGGGGTGGCAAACAGTCATGGGCTACTCGCAAGAAGTTCATAGCTGTCACCCAGGGCATTCCCCCCCCCCTTGCCCCATTGTAGCTACACAAGTGCCCACATCAAACATTTGTAATGTGCATGTGAAACTTGGACAGTTTTTCTGTCTTTTCATGTCATGACGGTTGTGGTAGGTCAGTTCATTTAAGAATAAATCAGCCTTACTTTTGCACTATCCTTTTTGAATAACCCTGTACACCAGAAGCAGCAACAAAAAGCTCATATCCAAAGAAATCAACAGATCTTAACTCTTATAAATTCTATTTCAGCTAATTATCAAAATAAAGAAAAATAGCAAAAGCAGAATGCAGGGACTAATTTCATATCTTATGTTTTAAACTAAATTTAACTTTGGTCCCATGGATTAATAACCCAGTTCTACATGCAACTACCGTATTTTTCGCTCCATAAGACGCACTTCCCCACCCCAAAAATAGGGGGAAATCAATGTGCGTCTTATGGAGCGAATCCAAAAAACAAAAGGAAAAAAATACTTACCGGGGCTTCGGGGAGGCCTGCGCGACCCTCTGCAGGTCTCCCCGATCTTCATTTCAGCAAGAAACAGACAAAAATGGCCGTTTTTTGCCGAAATGTAAATCGGGGAGGCCTGCAGAGGGTCGCGCAGGCCTCCCCGAAGCCCCGGTAAGTATTTTTTCCTTTTTTCCCCTATTTTTTGTAACAAACCTTTTTACCCCTTTTTTTGGTACAAACCTTCTTTCCCCTATTTTTTTCTCCATAGGATGCATGCGTCCTATGGTCCGATGCGTCCTATGGAGCGAAAAATATGATATGTTGAATCGTTCCATTGAAATTGATAGCAGTTACATCCAAGTAAATCTGTTTTAACAGACCAAGGACATCAAATATATGTCTTTATATATGTCAAGAGCATGGTATGAATGCTTAAGTTTATAGAACAGAAAGTATGCATGTTTTAACTTTGTTTATATACCTGACAGCTTTCTGAACGTGAGAGTCTGCACATGCACCAGACAATTTAAAATTGACCTATAGAACCCAAAAGGATTTCTCATATCTGTATTGTCAACCTTTTTGCATCCAAACAGGAATATAATTTATATGCACCCACTCTCCACTATGAGAGAAAAGAGACTGGACAAATTCATGGAGGACGGGTCTATCAATGGCTACCAGTCTTGACAACCTCTGATTCACTGGCAGTGTGCCTCTGAATACCAGTTGCAAAAGGAGAAATAGCAGGAGAGAAGGATGCCTTTCTTTCCTGCATGTGGGCTTCCCAGAGCAGTTGCATAGCTGGAGTTGCACTAGCCACCCCCCCTCGTGATGCTGATGTCACTCACCTCGCCCCCAAGTGATGTCAGCCGGAGCCAAACATCCCTCAGGGGTTGGGTGAGAGGGGGCCAAATACAACACGGGGCAGAGATGGCAGGAGCCATCTGCAGGCTCCTCCGAGCTGTGCTGCTGCCAGCGGTATGATGCCCCACCTCCAGTTTGATGCCCCCCGCCTGCTGCCCAGGGGGCGGTCGGCCCCCCCCCGCCCTATCCCATCTTACGCTACTGTCCCAGAGGTAGCTGATGGACCACTGTTGGAAACAGGATGCTGGTCTAGATGGGCCTGTAGCCTCATCCAGAAGGGCTTTTCTTACATTCTTATGCTCTAGCAGACTTTGTTGAAAAGAAACTAGAGTTATGGACAACCACTTCTACTGGCTGCCTAGCAACAAGCTACTGGGAATGCCTATCAATTTTTAGTTTATAATAATCTGAGACAGACCTAGTTTGTGTTTCCCCTGGAGAGAGTCTCCCTCAGCTCTATAATAAACACTGTATAGCTATGAATTTAGCACGTGTTTGGAAAATATTGCCTTGGAATACTTTTCATTCTGGTTGCTTACTCTCCATAAACTGCACTCTCACTTTTTAAATCATGTACTATATCTTAAAGCCCAGTCCCAAGATAATCTTATTTACTTGAATATACAAGAGACCCTAAGAGAACCTTGGACAAGCAAGCGTGTATCAACATTCACAAGCTTCTTAAGGGCAGAAAAAATAATCCTCACTTTGAATGAAACCTGCAATAATCCTAATACTGGATCCAATATTCTCATCATTATAACTCTAACAGCAGAAATGTCAGCGTTTGGCTAAAGTAAATATGGCATAGAGTCTATATACCATCATAGACCAACTAGCATGAGCAAAAATAAGGCTAGTTTGTATCCTCTCTGCTACCCTTTGTCTAGTGTCTTAACAGTATGCATGTCAAAAACAATTCTGTGATGATAATCCTGAGGAGGAATTGAGTAATTCCTAAAGCAGTTTTTAGTGTACAAAAACCTCTTCCCAGAAGATGGAACTGTAATCAGAGCCAAGGGAGTCAGACATGATGCTCTTCAGTATTCAGGCATTGTTCTCTTCTTGGGATGGGAATATTGAATGAAAGCAGAGTCTTTACCTGTGATTTTTTTTTTCTCCAGCTGAGCACCACTCCAGCCTTGGCCCTAGCTCAGGTTTTCAGGATTCTTTTGGAAAGCCTGCCCCCTACTGACAAGGCCAGGAACAACGCAGGGGAGTGCTTAAGCACACACAGAGCAAACAGGGGATTTAATAACATATTTCATATATATATTAACTTGATGCAGTCATGACAACAACCCTGTAAGATAAGTATCCTTATACCCATGTTACAGCTGGGACTGAGTGGCAGCTTGGCTAAGGTCATCTTTTGAGTTCATGGCAGAGGTGAGATTTGAACCAAGTCAGTCTCAATTTACAGCTCAGTGTCATAAGAACGTAAGAGCATAAGAAGAGCCCTGCTGGATCAGGCCAAAGGCCCATCTAGTCCAGCTTCCTGTATCTCACAGTGGCCCCACCAGACGCCTCCGAGAGCACAAAGCAAAGAAGATAACCAAAGATTGTTCAAAGAAGCCTTCTGAGCCTCTGCCCTTTTTTTTTTTAACATCTTGCTGGTACAGGTGAGGGTGAGGGGTGCTGCTGTTTTTATGCTCCTGTTTTAATTGTAGCCATGATCTTTTTAATCAATTTTTAGATATTGTTTTTATTAATTTTTATTAATTGTTGTTATTGTTTTAAACTGATTGTTTTTATATTGTATTTTTTGTATGTATTTCTCTTTTTGCTGTAAGCCGCCTTGGGTCCCTTCGGGGAGAAAGGCGGGATAGAAATATTGTAAATAAATAAATAACCTATTTCCTGTTGTCACTCCCTTGCACCTGGCACAGAGAAAACCTACTTCTAAAGCCAGGAGGTTGCTTATGGCTTGTAACCTGTGATGGTCTTTTCCTCCATGAATCTATCCAAACCCCTTTTAAAGGCATCTAGGTCTGGTGCCATCACCACATCCTGTGGCAAGGAGTTCCACAGATGAATTGTCCTAGCAACTACACCACATCAGGTCTCCCAGATGTACTGATCAGAGTGCCATCGATGGTTGTCCAGACCTTTAACAAACTGCATTTATTAAATCAGATATCTTATGAAGTCAGACACATATAGCATTAAATAAATATGTACTGGCCTTTATAGATCATTATTTTTTGCTCTGACAAAGTATTACCTTATCCTTTCTACCAGCTGTTTTGAGGATCACATCTTTTGAAATGTACAGAACATGACATTGGAAATTGTGGGACTCCCAAAGCTCACCGATTCCTGTCCATTTGTATTCACCAGCTGACATTTATGAGTAGCTATAAGTGACACAAATTAGCTCTAAGAATTCCTCAGCTAATGAAAGCAGACTTGAAAATTCATCAAACCATCAAGAATGCAAGCGGCCACACAATCTTAGGACTTGATTTTATTTCTGAAAAACAACATTGACATCTCGTGAGCAGTTTAAAAATACTGACAAAGAACAAACATAACTTTCACACTATTAACATCCAGCAGTCACAAAAATATATACCCAAGAGGCTGGGGGGAAATCATCCTAGAAGGATTTGTGTGCACCATCAATTTCCACTGAATTCACTGGGACCAGAGGTGTTCCACCACTTATAGAAACAAGTCTTAATTCCCCCCCCCCTTCATTTAGGGATTTCATCCCATTTTACATTTTAATAAGCACATGAGCGCAGACACACCCCAGCCACTATTCCAAAAAAATATCAGGTAACGTCAAATTTAGAAGAAAAATTTCAGACCTAGGGTTTGCCTCAGTGATGTTCAGTGCAATACAGCTTTGGCCGTATTTCTACAGCAAATAGATCTGAACCAATGAATTTCCCCTCAAGATTTTACTACACACACACACACACACACACACACACACACACACACACGCGCGAAATGAAGCATGTCATGATCTCTTTAAAAAGTTCTCAATCTTCCCTTCATGCTAATGAAATCATTAGGCACCATTTCTGCGAGCTTGTGACCTATATCTGTCTCTGAAGATAAGGGCATATCCTCATGGTGTTTCTTTCAGGGACCCAATCCCTGTAGTTCACAGGCAACACATATTTCAGCTGAACTGGTTCCCCAGTCTGTTTGGCTGGCAGAAAAAAAAAATCGCAGCCTGCACAAATGGCTTCTTGCTATTGGCACAAGGGTGTCCTACCAGAAAAAGGGGGCAGGACTGTCTCTTCCAGAAAGACGACCTACACTTCTGGCTGGGTTTCTACAGCACCCAGTCATATGCATAGGCAGGTCCTATGTGGGCATGATCTACACTTCTGCTGAAATAAGCTGCAAGCGTCCACCAGTGCGCCTGCACAACACCACCACAAACTGGCTCTTTAGTTTAAAAGATAACAGATTACAAATCACATACAGAATAAAAATTCAACAGTGTTGTACATCTACCCCCCCCCCCAAAAAAAATATCTTGGAAGTGCAAATTCTAATGGATACCATTTTTTGAACAGACATTTATAAAATCTTAAACAAGCTGTACAGCACTTCTGCAAAATAAATACTCTCATCATAATATATTTTATGTACAGATACACGACGTTGGCAACACCATGTGGCCTCAAATATTTGTTCTCTAGTTTGTACAGTCCAACTTTGTCTGGGTCAAGACTTCCCAGTGTCTGAGACATTGCACCAAACATGGCAGCCTCCACCCTTTCATGGGGTCTCTCTGCGTCCAACGTTGCTGCCCCCCCGCCCCTTACCTAGTGGCAGATGAGCTGCTGCCTCTGCAACTCCTCCTTCGAATGCCTGGATAGGAAAAAAGGTAAGAGGAATGGAACAGAAGATAAAGTGTGAAGGAAAGGAGAGTGGCAGGCTAAAGCATCTTCATTGTCTTCTCTCCTTCACACTGTTCCCTTCTCCAAATCCAGGGAGTGGGAGGCGGAAAACAGCGGACACCTCTGTCCAATCTATGACCCGAGGCAACTGTCTCTGCTGGCCTCACAGGTAGGCCGGTTCTGAACTTTATTAAGAAAATAGGCACCACAGATTTCCCTTCAATCGCCAACTTTAGTTTGGAGAACACTTCTCAGCACAATTTTTATTAAAATCTATACCAGCAAGTTCATGAAAACTGTAGGGTACATCAATCACACTTTTTGAACATATAACACCGACATGGTTTTGTGACGTTTCATTCAAGTTTTGTATAGCTCATTCCCCCACAGATCCTTTCATCAATATCTTCATTTTGTGCATAACCCATTTAAGTATTTTGCCAGACTTTAAGCAAATGGTCTCAAAAATTGCAGTTTGCAGCTTTTGAAAAACAGTTAAACACAAAGGAACTTCTTGGGTGACATGCAATATTGCCATGAAAATGCACCTTTCAATAATTTACTCTAAAGTTCTCAGCAGCGTTCCTGTTTCTTTACATAAAATATAAAATTTGTCATTAGACATGCCCTCAACTTTTCCAGTTCCAGGGGATACAGAGATCTCCATCCTGCAGCACAGAATAGAAGTGGGAAATGCAGAGATGCATGCCTTGCAGGTGTGGCAGAGACTCCTCCAGCAGTTTGTTGCAGGAACGTATCATCTGCACGCTGGAAACACTGGGCTCTTTGTAGAGCCGTTGAAGAGAAAATTTCTCAGCAGAAGCCTTGATCAGCTCCTTTTCCAGCACCATTAACCTGAAATAGTAAACATATTCCCCCCACCCAAATGTCAAACAAGAAGGAAAATGCAAAAACTAACTTATACTAGAAATCTTCTAGCCTCCATTCTCCCCAGTTACAAACCATCTGATCAGTGGGCGACTACAGGGTCATCTGAATACATTATTATGTAAACTTTCTGAAGTTACTTTGGTTGAACAGGCACACATATATTTGCACACAATGTGCCAGCACCAGATTGACTGGGGTCTCTGGGGCAAAGCCTTGCACTGAGCCCCGCATAATGCTGCCCCCAGTACCAAGGGTTCAAGATTCAGCTTGGCTGGATAGGCCCAACCTGGCCAACCCTAGGTAACATTATAATCACCTCCCCCCACCCCCACTTTTCATCTGTCCCACCGACCCACCCCAAGCACCTTCTGTCTTGGCCAGCTCACATCTAATGATGTGTAAGTACCTTTAGCAGTGTTCAACTGGAAAGGGCAAGGTATACATATTTTAAAACACATATCACTTCCAAGTAATTTAATTACTGTAGTAAGGCAACAAAGGTTTGTTAGGGTTGCCTGACACTGAAGCTAGGTGAGAAACTAGCCCTCCCATTCTCTTTGGGGTAGTGGTACTACTCCAAAGTTCAAGAATCTGGATTTTCACTTGAACTTATAAAGCTAGGCAAGATGCAAGCACACCACAAGAGTATTTTACACTTTCTTGAAGTAAAATGCTTTTGAATACTGGAGCATATTCGTGATTTTAATTTTTTTAGCGGAATGTCACTTTTATAAACTCTTTGAAGAGAGTGGTCTCCTTCACGGTAACCTCCATGAAAACCTCACACGATGTCAGGCACAGAACGGAACACAAGCAGCAGTGTGTTTTAAGAAGTACTTACTCTTCCTTTCTTTTCAACTTTTCTCTTGCTTGTTGTGCTTTGGCAATGATAAACCACTGGAGGGTTGCTGGATCACACATTGTCGGGATGATAAAGTGCCCGAGTTCATGCAGGCTCGGCGCGTACCTGTCACTGCAATAAAAGGAGAGGACGCATTAAGGTCAGTGCAAGCCAGCTGCACTAAAAGTGCTGCTTTTGGAGCACTTTTGGAGCACCACTTCTTGCACTAAAAGACTTTGTGTAATGTAATATTCATAAAGATAGGATGAATTTAACCCACAAAACAAGAGAAGCTTTGTATGTTCCAGGAGTGGCAGAACATCCAGATTACAGACCCATCTGAATAATGCTGTAATGCAGGGAAGCAGAATTTTCTACAGTAGGGATACAGTCCAGTAAATCAGGAGTTGATTTGAGACAACTCAAGGGACTGGGGGTTGTCTAGCAGTAATGAGGCTTCCATGAAGCACAACATTAACTACGATCCATGAAGTCCTTGGTTAGAACTGCAGCTTAGCCATGAACGCAATAGGTGCTATGGGCAAGGCATTACCAGTCTGTCTCGGTTCCCATCTATAAGTGGAAATAATGTTGCTGTTTCTTGCATGGCAGTTGTAAAGATTATTGAAATGATGCACGTGAAGTACTCTGAGCACTATGGCTGAAATCAACCCTTCCTCCTCAAACATTTGAGCAGAAAGCACATGTATGTGCGTAAGACTGCCTTCCCATGTTAGCTTCTTCAAGGGTACCAGTCTGGAGGCCTCCTGACCTGGGAAAGGGGGGGGGGTTCAGAAGGAGCAGGCTGACGCTGAAAGGAGAGGGAGCTGAAAAGCCCCTGCTTGAGCAGAACATTGCTCATGATTATCGTAGCAAAAATGCTTATAAGTGCAGTCAAGGAAAAAGATCTACCAAGGAACAGAGCCTATTTTTACAGACACTCACCTCTCTAGAATTATTTGCAATCCACGCAGACTATGAGGGTGAAAGGAGTGCCTGCCGTCGCGCACTCGGTTATAAAAACCGTCGAGAACAGAGTAATACTCTTCAAGCATCAGCATTGGCTGCAGTTCTTCAGTATAAGTTATCTGTATGCCTCCTAAGAGATGGCTTATGCGGTCCTCCAAAAGCAGCACTTTTCTTTGAAGCGTGGAGTAACTTGGCAACCTCTCAAAAACCTGTACAAATTAATACACTTTCTTAGACACATGACATGATAAAGAACAAATTCCTCCAAAACACTAAAAAAAATTTTTTTAGAAACGATATCAACATTTTTATATTTTTATTATATTTTAATCAAGATTTTTAAAGCATTTTATTCACATGTGTGGTTTTAATCTGAGTTGTAAAGTCGCTGATTATTTTACAGTTTTTACATTTTATAAATTCATTTTTCTATAACCTGAATCCCAAAGATGTCTTGTTCTATCGATATCAACATTGAAATATTTTGCATTATCTTTTCTATTGAGATCTTAAAGAATGAAAAAATGTTTTGCAGTACTGAACTATATTGAAACACAGATGCCAGTTACTTAAATGTTCCTATTGCTGTATAATAAAACCCACGAGTCCAGAGGGGAAGGAAGAAGAAGCGGTTCCCAGGTCATAGGGAGCTTTTAACACCAGCAATGGCCTGAGAGTTTTACTACTGCATTTTATTTTTTAAAATGTTGCAAGACACCTTGAGGTCCTTGTAGTATATGGGGTGATTGATAGCGTCAGGCGGTCACCCCGTCGGTGCAGCACAGGACAAGGCCAGCACCCCGTAGTGAGCCCCTCAACTATCCAACCCCCCTTCCTGGACATGGAAGGCACTCCTCAACAAGGAGAAAGAACGGTAAGCTGCCACCATCTGGGAAAAAACCTCCTAACCCAGTCAGCTCCCATATGCTGAAAGGGGTACAGAGTGCAGAGAGAACCGTTGGCCACTGGACTCCCTGAACAAGGGCAGCCAGGGGGGCTCAACGTAAGAGAACAACGGGGTAGCGTGTGGCCAGTACAAAGGCTTCTGAACTTAGACTCTGTTTGATTCAGTGGAAATACACATTGTACAAAAATAGAGTTGTTTATTTAATTTAGACTACGCAAAAGGCATAGATAAGACATGAGGGTTACAAGCAGTATTACTGCAACATAAAAAGGCATAACACAAGATATAAAAGTTACAGACTCAAACACAAAGAAGAGATAACTCCTAACTAAATACATTTCCCTAAACACGCACCAAAGATGGAATGGGTTTCCAGCCATCCCCAGCAGGGATGCTGTACAGAGCCTACCCAGCCAGGCCAGGCTGGGAGGCATCAGGGCGACTCAGCCCAGGAGGCTCTCCAGTAAAGCCATACGGCATGCCGGCAAAAATGCAAGAAAGAAAGCGGCGAACAAAATGGATTCTCCCAGAGTAGTTTAAATACTCTTTTGGGGAACAGGGGATGGACAAAACAGTTAACCGATCAAAGAGTGACACATATCAAAGCATGCAGAAGATGATCTCAACTCCTCACTCCCCCCCGGAGAATCTCGTGATGTTAAACACAGGTGTCTACAATAATGAGGGAATAACGGACAAGCACGGTTCCCATGCAGATAAGAACAGCAAGGCAGGGCCAAACTCAAAACTTGAGCTCGAACAGCCCTTGGACACCTGCCAATCTCCAAGGCACTGCAGCCACAGGCAGATTTCACAAACCAAAAGGAGAATCAAAATGGAGAAAAAACCAAAGATTTTAAGCCTGTCCACTATAGTCCTCTTTCAAGGCAGAAAGGCAGGGTATAAATACTTGAATGCATTAATAAATAATATTATTCAATCAAGCTTAATGGGGCAAGTTGGGCAATAAATCATTAAAATTTAAAATAAACGTTTAACCCTTCAAGAGAGATGGATGTATAGATACAGTCATCATCATAATTACTACTGTACACTGCAACTGCTCTTATCTACAACACAGTAATTATGCATTAAATAGTACTAATGACTGGAAAAAATTGAGAAGTCATATTGTGCAATCAGCTAAAGGGTTAATGAAGATGCTGGTTCACTCTTAACTACAGACAAGAGACAGAGAGCCAGCAATGAAATCATGTAGTCTCACTCATACATGTGTGCAAATCCTCTATTTTCACCACAGTTGAAGGCTACATTAACTCCAACTTTAACCAGAGTTTGCATTTAACAGGATTTGAAACTATTATTTAATGCTGCGTTTAAACCCTGGTTCAACAGGAATCTTGACAAAGGTGATGCCAACATACCCCCTTAAGGCAGGATGGGACGGGATTGTGTGAATCTCTGGCCTGCTCTTGATCAATAACTAGTGTTCAGCAGAAGCCAGAGTTCTGTAATGTCTGCACTGCCCCAATGTAATAGAACTCTATTAAGACTTTTATAATTCTATTCATATTTTTAATTTCTCATTATTGCTCAATTCATTATATTTTAACGTTTGGAACAGGTAGCTTTATAGACGCTCTAGCACAGGACTGTGTCCATGATCTTAAATTGCATTTAAGAAATCACTGTAAGGTTCTGACAATATTTACGCAACACATGCAAATTATCACAGTAGACTTTTGATGCTAGCTTTTGCATGCTTAATTTGTTTGTGGAGCAAAAAAAAAAAACCCAAATACAGAAACATAAGTATTCTAACAAGATTTAAAAGAAAACCCTCTTAGTCACTAGGTCTTACTTTGGTCCAGTAGTGGTGAACATCCATCGTTCCTAGCATAACGTGGCCTGTCGCACTCATACCTGAACGGTCTGTAAATATCACTGTGTGTCCTATTGGAAAAGGGAGGGTTGTTTCTTAGTCACTATTCTGAGTCATTTTGTCAGTCATTTCACAACAATGGGAGCTAGCCTACAGATTCCCAAATGTCTATTACAGAAGTTCTCAACCTGTGGTACGGGTACCCCTGGGGGTACGCGGACCTCTTGCTGGGGGTACGCCAAGCCCTGTCCCTTATCTGCCCCATCAGCAGCTAATTAAGTGTTAATTAACATGGATTTTAAATTGTAATTATTTTCGGAGTCCTTCTGTCCCTCTCTGATTTTGGTTTTGGGCTTATTTTTGTACTTGGGAAAATGTACTTTGGTGGAGCGGGGGAGAGAAGAGCTGATTTTGGGAAGTGTGACTTGGAGAAAAAAAAAAGAGATCCTTGCATGTGTGTCGCTCCCCCCCCCCACAGTTAAATAAGACATTTTTCCTCATTTAAAATTGTTTTAGTACTTTAACGATTAATCACCTAATTAATTGATTCATCCAATTAATTTGCAGTTAATTAGCAGGGGGTACTTCAGAAAATTGGACCGTTATAGGGGGTACCCGGGCCTCCAAAGATTGAGAACCCCTGCTGTATAAGAATGCCAGATCTGTGCTAATATGTTTTGCACCAACTTCAAGTTTTGAACTGCTATCCGAATTTATCTGCTATAATAATCTACAAAGAATGTTCCTGGTGTACTGTGGTAGCTAAGAGACTGATCTGCGAATCAGGACTGCTGTGGTTTTATCTTGTTTCTGCCATTAAGTCAACAGAAGATCTTAAGGAAACAAGCCCTTCCCAGCCTCCGCTCCCCAGCTAAAATATGAGAATAATCGTATAGTGCTCACCTTACAGGAGCATGGTAAAGATGTCAAAATAATACATGAGAAGTGCTTTGCACAACCAAAAAAAACACTATACAAATTATTATTAATAAGAAAAAAAGAATTTGCTGCCAAATTAGAAAAATGCAATTAGAACAGAAATAGCAAATAGAAGGATGTACCTTTTGCATTCCTTAGTGCTTCTGGGCTCTGTTGAGCTAACCGACTTAGACTGTGTAGCTGGCTACACCGATGAGCAATACCCCAGCTCCTCTGCCATCTGCAACAGCAAGATGTAAGATTTTTTTTCTCATTCCTTTTCAACTGCATAGCACCTTCGGCACAAAAGACAGCAGAGCTGGTGGATGAAGAGCACTTCAGAAATGCCATTAACAGATAAGCAGTGTGAAATGATCTTAAACGTACGATACTTGTACACTTTACCCAGGTCTATAATTCATATAAAAACTGTCTGTTGTGCAGAGCAGTCACACTACAATGAATGAGGAAAAAGCGAGAAAAAAAAGACCTTGACAATGGGAGTGTTGTGTGCAATTTGAGAACTTTCCGTATGTTTGACTGTAAAAAAAGTGGTCTTGCCAGCAGCTGCAGCATCTGATATACCAAGCACGATGTGACACCTGCACAGGATGTTTGTAATACTGCAAGCAACCCACTGAAGTATAGTTACACTTTCCTAGCTGCATTCATGATACGAGAAGTTACAGTTGCATACGTAAAGGGTCCATCAGATATAATGGGAAGGAATGGCAAGTTCCAGTCCTTTCCTCCAAGCCACCCTCCACATCCACCATAAAGTCATTGCCAAGGTCCTGCCTTCGTTCCCAACTAACACTTCCCAAACCATAATCTACCTGGAATAGGTGAAGAGAGGCATCCTTCCCTACCACCCAGAGGATAAAGCCATGGAAATCTATTGCCCTCCTCTCCCACCCAGGGTGTCAAAAGTGGAACGATCCCATTTTATCCTCACAGCCACTCCGTGAAATAGGGAGTGACCAGCCTTAAGTAACCAAGTAAAATTCATGGCTGTGCAGAGATTTGAACCCAGTCTCCCCAGTCCACACTATTACACCACACTGGCTCCAATTTAAACAAACAGGAATATGGGCTGTCATTTACACAGAACATTCAAAAACCACCATTATTAATGCATGTTGTGGTGTCTTACTTCCCACCTTTTGACCATCATAACCTTTTAAAGATACAGCTCACCTGAAACAATTTCCCTCAGGGAAAAAAAAATACTTGAACCACTGAAGTGCGTACCTTCAGATTTGTTTCCTAGAAAAATGACCCTGAAAATGCTGGCATTGTAAACCTCATATGCAGAGCAAAGAGCACTTATGTGCAAAATGCCACACGACTGCCCACTAAACAAGCTGCAACTGAGCCAGAAACCCTTCTCAGCAAGAGGCTTCCATCAAGTAGTGCAATTTTTACTCAATAGAAACCAATTTTCTCACAATTTTTATGACAGTCTCAATGGAACACAAATTCTTAGGTTCGCTAAAAACACTCTTGCAAGGGTCCATCTCAGCCTAGCTGTATCGCTCAGTGCACCATGCATCTCATCTAGAAATATGCTTTTTCACCTAGTAAAGTTAATTTGTTACCTAATATCAGAGAGGTGTAGCTGACGAGAGAGTTCACCTTTCAAACGGTCTAGTTCCTTCCTGAGCGGTAAGCTATTCTTCAGCTTCTCTACAGCACTGTCTTCATTATTATCTAACCAGGAACTGGACAAAAACACACCACAGGTCACCAAAACATTTTAAAATCAGCACAACCACATCATTAGGCTATAAGATCAAATAGCTGTTTAAAGGCGGTCATTGACGTTTTATTTATTTAGAAGTTTTTAAAACGCTTTTCTCAACTTCAAAGCGGTGAACAACAAACATGCTCAAGTAAATATAACATTGTGTGGGTGGAGGCATTTCCCTGAAGAGATTACCGTATTTTTAGCTCCGTAAGACGCACTTTCAGGAGCAGCGAGTGGCCTCACTGGGACGCAGTGGCTCACTGGGACAAAGTGGCAAGGTAAAAAAGACACAGCGAGTTAAGCAGCTGGGCGAGTTCAGCAGCGGGGCGAGGAAGCCAGGCCCCACACACTGCCCGGCACTTCTCCTCTGTGGAGAGGAGAGCGGAAGAGAGGAGAGCTCCAACAACCTTGAAGAGAGGAGAGCTCCAACAACATTAAGGTACCCAAACTTTGATAAACCCATAACTTACACTCAAAAGCTATGCAGTCAGACAGCCAGCAGAGGGGTGGGGGCTACCCAGAGTTTTGCACTGAGTGTCACATGTATGACTATCTGCCTCTTGGGCATAAGTCATGGGTGTGTGCTCGGTGCAAAGAGCTCCAGGCTCTCAGGGAACAGGTTCGCTCCCTTGAAGCCACGGTTGCTGACCTGGAGAAGCAGAGACAGGTAGAGAGGAACCAGGGTGAGACTTCTAGGGACGTGGAGGCGTTGTCCCACCCTCAGTTGGCCAGCTTCTCAGCTGCCAGGAAAGGGAGTCTCAGGGCTGGAGGACATCGCTCTGGAAAAGAGGGAAACAATCCCACAATGGGGACCCCTTCTTCAGGTGATGGGCCCGTATCCAGTCGCACTATGGATACTCCTCTGGGGAGGGGGCGAAGGGGGCTTCTTGTCGTGGGTGACTCTATAGTCAGGAACATAGAGAGGGGGGTCTGTGACGGATGTGAGGACCGCATGGTGACTTGCCTACCTGGTGCAAAGGTTGCGGACATCACCTCTCGTCTAGATAGGCTGGTAGAGAGTGCTGGGGAGGAGGTAGTGGTTGTGGTGCATGTTGGCACCAACGACGTGGGGAAATGTAGCCGGGCGGTCCTGGAGGCCAAATTTAGGTTGCTAGGTAGGAAGCTCAAATCCAGGACCCCAAAGGTAGCGTTCTCAGAAGTGCTACCTGTTCCACGTGCAGGGCCAGCTAGGCAGGCGGAGCTCAGGGGTCTCAATGCGTGGATGAGACACTGGTGTCAGGAGGAGGGGTTTAAGTTTGTTAGGCACTGGGGAACGTTTTGGGACAAGCCGGGCCTGTACAAGAGGGACGGGCTTCACTTGAACCAAAACGGAACCAGACTGCTGGCGCGTAACATTAAGAAGGTGGCAGAGCAGCTTTTAAACTGACTCCTGGGGGAAAGCCGACAGGAGCCAAGGGGCATCCGGTTCGGGACTCCTCATCCCTAGGGAATGAGGGTGCAGAGGATTGGGAACAGTCAAGTAATAACAGAGTAAGAAGTGGTAGTGTGATGGGACATGACAGCCAGTCTAGCAGGACAGAAGGCTGCAGGAATAAAGGTGCAAACATGCAGCCCTTCTTGGGGGACCAGGTATATAAGTGCTTTTATACAAATGCCCGAAGTCTACGGGCAAAGATGGGAGAACTGGAATGTTTGGTGGCTAGGGAAAACATTGACATAGTAGGTATAACAGAAACCTGGTGGAATGCGGAGAACCAGTGGGATACTGCAATTCCAGGATATAAACTCTATAGGAGGGACAGAGAGGGGCGTGTTGGAGGTGGGGTGGCCATCTATGTCAAAGAGGGGGTAGAATCCACCAGAGTAGAGCTGGAGGGGGGCTCTGACTCCTCCATAGAATCACTGTGGGTTAGATTACCAGGCTCAAAGAGTGATGTAATAGTAGGGGCATTCTACCGTCCTCCAGATAAAAAACCTGAAGGGGCTCTTGAAATGAGGAAGCAAATCAGGGAGGTGTCAATGAGAGACAGGGTTGTAGTCATGGGGGACTTCAATTATCCTCACATCGACTGGGTCAATTCATGTTCAGGTCATGAAAGAGAGACTGGATTTCTGGATATGTTAAATGACTGTGCCTTAGAGCAGCTTGTCACGGAACCGACCAGAGGACAGGTGACTCTGGACTTGATATTGTGTGGCACTCAAGACCTGGTCAGGGAGGTAAATGTTACCGAACCGTTGGGGAACAGTGACCATGCTGCGATCTGTTTCGCCATGCATGTCGGAGGGAGAGTGCCAAGCAAATCTGACACGAAAACCCTTGACTTCCGAAGGGCAGACTCCCCCAAAATGAGGAGACTAGTTAAAAAAAAGCTGAAAGGGAAGGTAAAAAGAGTCCAATCGCTCCAGAGTGCATGGAGGCTGTTTAAAACAACAGTCATAGAGGCCCAGCGGGAGTGTATCCCACAAAGGAGGAAGGGCTCGACCAAGTCCAGGAGGGTGCCGGCATGGCTAACAAGCACAGTTAAAGAGGCTATAAAAGGCAAGGGAGCTTCCTTCCGTAAATGGAAGTCTTGCCCTAATGAGGAAAATAAACAGGAGCACAAATTGTGGCAAAAGAAATGTAAAAAGATGATACGGGAGGCCAAGCAAGACTTTGAGGAACGTATGGCAGGCAACATAAAAGGGAACAACAAAAGCTTCTTCAAATATGTTAGAAGCAAGAAACCTGCCAGGGAAACGGTTGGTCCGCTGGATGGTGAGGGAGAGAAAGGGGTGATAAAAGGGGACTTGGAGACTGCAGAGAAATTAAAAATGAGTTCTTTGCATCTGTCTTCACGGCAGAAGACCTCGGGCAAATACCGCTGCCGGAACGGTCTCCCCTGACTAAAGAATTAAGTCAAATAGAGGTTAAAAGAGAAGATGTCTCAGACTTAATTGACAGAATAAAGATCAATAAATCACCAGGCCCGGATGGCATCCACCCAAGAGTTCTGAAGGAACTCAAGAATGAAGTTGCTGACCTCTTGACCCAAATATGCAACTTGTCCCTTAAAACGGCCACTGTGCCAGAGGATTGGAGGATAGCTAATGTCACGCCAATCTTTAAAAAAGGAAGGAGGGGGGACCCGGGAAACTACAGGCCGGTCAGCCTAACATCTGTTCCAGGGAAGATGGTGGAAAGTCTCATTAAGGATAAAATCTTAAAATACATAGAAGAACAAGCTCTGCTGAGAGAGAGTCAGCACGGCTTCTGCAAGGGGAAGTCTTGCCTCACAAACCTGTTAGAATTTTTTGAAAAGGTTAACAGGCATGTGGATGCGAGCGAACCCATGGATATTATATATCTGGATTTTCTGAAGGCGTTTGACACAGTCCCTCATGAAAGGCTCCTGAGAAAACTCCACAGTCAGGGAATAAGAGGGCAGGTCCTCTTGTGGATTAGGAACTGGTTGAAGACCAGGAAATAGCGAGTAGAGGCGAGGGGAAATTTTCACAATGGCGAGAGGTGAAAAGCGGTGTGCCCCAAAGATCGGTCTTGGGACCGGTGCTTTTAAACTTATTCATAAATGACCTGGAGTCGGGGATAGGCAGTGAGGTGGCCAAGTTTGCAGATGACACTAAACTTTTCCGGGTGGTGAAGACCAGCAGGGATTGTGAAGAGCTCCAGAAGGATCTCTCCAAACTGGGAGAACGGGCAGCAAAATGGCAGATGCGCTTCAATGTAAGTAAGTGCAAAGTGATGCACATTGGGGCAAGAAACCAAAATTTCACATATACGCTAATGGGTTCTGAGTTGTCTGTGACGGATCAAGAGAGATCTTGGGGTGCTGGTGGACAGGTGGATGAAAGTGTCGACCCAGTGTGCAGCGGCTGTGAAGAAGGCCAACTCCATGCTCATTAAAAAAGGGATTGAGAATAAAACGGCCAATGGTAAGGCCACATCTGGAGTATTGTGTCCAGTTCTGGTCACCACACCTCAAAAAGGATATAGTTGAATTGGAAAAGGTGCAGAAAAGAGCGAACAGAATGATTCGGGGGCTGGAGCACCTCCCTTATGAGGAAAGGCTACAGCGTCTGGGGCTTTTCAGCCTAGAAAAAAGGCACCTGAGGGGGGACATGATTGAGACTTATAAAATTATGCATGGGATGGAGAGAGTGGATAGAGGGAAATTCTTCTCCCTCTCACACAACACCAGAACCAGGGGACATGCACTAAAATTGAGTGGAGGGAGAGTTAGAACAGACAGAAGAAAATATTTCTTTACCCAGCGTGTAATTCATCTGTGGAACTCCTTGCCACAGGATGTGGTGATGGCACCTAGATGCCTTTAAAAGGGGTTTGGACAGATTCATGGAGGAAAAGACCATCACAGGTTACAAGCCATAAGCAACCTCCAGGTTTTAGAAGTGGGTTTTCTCTGTGCCAGATGCAAGGGAGTGTCAACGGGAAACAGGTTATCTTGTTGTCGGGCCACTGTGTGATACAGGAAGCTGGACTAGATGGGCTTTTGGCCTGATCCAGCAGGGCTCTTCTTATGTTCACTTCCCCCGCCCCCACAAATAGGGGGAAAAATAAGTGCGTCTTATGGAGCGAAGTTAAAAAGAAACTTAAAAATACTTACTGGGGCTTCGGGGAGGCCTGCAGAGGGTCGCGCAGGCCTCCCCGATGTTCATTCCGACAATAAATGGCTCTTTTCGGCCATTTCCGGTTTTCCGGAAAACCGGAAATGGCCAAAAAGAGCCATTTATCGCCGAAATGAACATCGGGGAAGCCTGCAGAGGGTCACGCAGGCCTCCCTGATCTTCAGTTTGGCAATAAATGGCTCTTTTCGGCCATAAATGGCTGAAAAGAGCCATTTATCGCCGAACCGAAGATTGGGGAGGCCTGCGCGACCCTCTGCAGGCCTCCCGAAGCCCCCACAAGCACAGGTAAGAAAAAAACATTTTTCCCTATTTTTTGCTCCATAGGATGCATGCCGTCCTATAGTGCGATGCGTCTTATGGAGTGAAAAATACGGTAAATCATATTTAGCCAGTATACGAGTACGAAGCATTTCTATGGCTTTACTTATGAAATACTTGGACCTACACACATCTCAAAACTGTGTGTATCGCATGTTCCCTTCCCCACTGTGCTTACCGAGATTGGTAACTTCCACAGCAGTAAGGAGTTTCTTATGGAAAGCTGAACTGTCAACCTGCGTGCATGCACAGAGCTTGAGGGACAGATGCTATGCAGGGATAATACTATGCAAATATACTAGAGTGGCTGCCAGTCAAAAGATTCCCCACGCAATGTCTCTATATATTCTCAGATCTTGGAGAAGGATGTCAGCATTTGTAGATAATTCAAATGAGTTGTCTTGACTAGAAAATTACAGTACTCCCCCCATATCCGCTGGGGATATGTTCCAGGCCCCTCCGTGGATACTTGAAACCGTGGATAGGAACGAACACCCCCTCCATGGTTTCCTGAGGGCCCCCCACCCTACCTCTCCTGTAGGCAGGCATGTGTGCCCCCCCAGCTCTTATTTTTCTTTCAGCAAGCTTTGTTTCTTCCTTAAAACAGAGAAGCAGCCTCCATTGCAGGCAAGTAGAACGGGACTAAGTCTTAGAGAGGCTCTGCAAGGTTTCTGTTAACCTTGCAGAGCCTCTCTAAGACTTAGTCTCGTTCTACTTGCCTGCAATATGCAGCCAGAGGCTGCTTCTCATGTTTGTTTAAGGAAGAAACAAAGTTTACTGGGAAAAAAGTAAAAGCCTGGGGGGGGGTCCCCATGGTCCGTGAATAACTGAAACCGTCGATAGCAAATCCGTGGATATGGGGTCCCACCTGTACTAATTTATTTTAAGAACAGCACTTTCTTCACAGACATATGTTTCCTTAATTGCTTTTATACTTTCGTTTGAAAGGCTATTGTGGAAAGTACGGGTTATTCACTACTGAGTCCAGGGAGAAGACAGCATTTTTTTTGCCCAATACTGTAAGATGAAAGGCAGGCAGAATGGTGGCAATACTTGCTGCCCTAGAAACAATGATAAGAATGCTACTGCAACTCAAATGGTCTTTGCTTTGGCTTGCACAATACTGCTGCTGCATATGGTAGCCCTGTATCTCTTAAAACTCATAGTACTGGCACCATAGCAATCACTAGGTACACAAAACTAGAAGCACCTAAGAGATGAGAGTTATCGGAGTGTTACTATTTTCTGGAGTTCTGAAAGCAACATGGTTCTCAAGCTCTAACCTGGAGGCCCGACGTATCTGACTGCTGGGATAAATATAAGTGTCTTGATGCACTGCACGGCTCACATACACATTCTCCCTACAATGGTTTCATTACTGGTCTAACAGATTTCCCCTGTCCCCACAGTACTGCAAAATGTCCTTGTGGCTATTGCTCAATAGTACAGTACAGGCGTCCGTCCTCCCCCATATTCGCGGGGGATATGTTCCCACTGCCACTGCGGATACCTGAAACCACAGATAGTAGTGAACCGTATATTTATTGTGGCACCGCAAGGCGCTACTAGTGTAATTGACTAGAGCTGTAGAATGGCTGCAGCTTCAGAATGGCTTAGAGCTGTAGAATGGCTGCAGATTACTTCAGAAGAGCTTTAGCAAGACGTTCTGGGGTGCTACAATTACTAGTTCAACTGTCTAGAATGGCTACCGATAGCTTCAGAATGGTGCAGAAAGCTGCAGAATGGCTGCAATGCAGCAAATAGCCCCAGATGCAGCGAATACAATACTTTCAAAATGGCCACTGCAAATAGCTTCAGGATATAATTTCCAGGTGCTGGCAGAACGGGGGAGCACAATGGGGGGGGGGCGGGATTTGTGAACTGTGGATAACTAAAACTGTGGCTATGGAGGGGGGAACTGTGCATGTTCTAACTTCAATCCAGGACATTTCCAGGTAGAAAAAAAATATGAACTTCTTCCTGGAACAAATGACAGTCACTGCTAGTCAGCACTGGGAAAAATGGACCAAGAGCCTGACTTGGTAGAAGGCAGCTCCATACGTAGATACCTCAAAGTAGTTTCCATCCTCTGGGCTTGCTCAAGCTCTTCCTCTGGATCCTTGAATCCTGTAAAAGAGTAATAAGTCTTGTCCCATTTGATAGGCCTGTGGAATGTTCTTTGTGTTCCTTGGTTAGACCGAATATCTGCATTGTCATTCATGTTTTGGACATGTTTGGTAGATAAGCTACAGGCATTCAGGATGTCCAGTACTGTGCTTGGTAGGTCCCTGGTGCGCAAAGTGAAACTGACTGGTCGAAAACCTGTAAAATGCAACCCCAGAATAAGAATAAAGTAGCGGTCAACAGAATGCAGTTACATTGGATTTTTTGCTTTTCTAATACAACCCATGGTGGACGATTAATCTTCTAGTGAACTTTGGTCAAATCATTAGTGCCAAGCCCGTTAGTGTTACTAATGATTTGTTTTCTACTGTCAGCACTCCTGGATCTGATAAATTAAGTCCCTGTGTGATACACACAGACCCTACTCTGAAGAGCATTTTGCAACACTATTTTTGATGAAATACACTATAATTAAGATTTAAAAGCTGCACTGCAATTTAAGCCATCATCTATGAAGTGCAGAAGGTGCAAATGCACATGCATATACTGTAGAAGTTGGCATCTCTGGCATCTCTAGGACTGAAGTGTTGCTGGATATTGTAATTTTCAGATATAGAATGTCTCAAATGCTGCAGCTGTCAGTTTCGCTACAGAATCCCTTCGAATGCTCCTGAGCAGTTTCTGTAGTAGTTAGCAGGCTACAAATGGGAAGTCAGGGCTGTTGAGCTCACTGAACTGGTTAATAGAGCTTTTCGGTTAATCGAGTGGCAAATATCACAACTTTTACTGTACTAAGGAATCAAGACATCAACAAATATCTTGTGCCTATTAACACACTGAACACTCTACGTAAACTAATTATTTAAACGAGGGGTTCTCAAACCCCTGACTGGCCACATACCACCTCGGCACCACTCGTCCTTTGCGTACCACTGGAAGTGACTGGCGATGATGTCATCACCAGTTGCTTCCGGGTTTTCACATTTTCGGAGCCAGAAAACGCAAGTAGGAAGTTAAGGGTGGGAGTACCCTTCCCAGCACTCCAAGAGGTTCAGCCAAAGGCAGGAGCCTCTCAGGAGCGAAAACACAGCCATAAACGCTGCGTCGGAGTGGGGTTCTGGCAGACCAGTGGTCTGCATATCACCTCCGGGCAGCTGGAGTACCACTGCTGATACGCGTACCACCGGCTGAGAACCCCTGATTTAAACTAATAATTTGATGGGAGTGGGAGATAAGAGATCCTAAAGGAAGTTTTGTTCTTTTCAAAAGTAATTCAAAGATTTTCTACAATACCACTTCATTAAAGCAAATACATTTTTCTTTACAGAGAAATTTTACACATTCAAAAGCAAAAACTCAGCAGCATCTTTTAAATTAAGAGGCTGCATGTATATCCAAATCCATACCGTTTATTTTCACGTTAAGCCCCTATTGGTCCACTCTGGACATTGCTAATCAGCAATAATGTTTTACATATTGTGTATTGTGACAGAATGAAAATATTTAAGGATATACAAACAAATTAATCTGATCATATCCAGTTTGAACTATAATGCCTTTTAAAAGGATTCTTGAACATGATCCAGTATTTTATTGCTAGTGACTAACAGCTAACTGAAAAATCTCTATAAATGCATCAAGAGTTGCAGTGCTTAAAAGGTATTAAATGGTCTTCCAGCATTTAATTTTCTAAGATGAAAACAAATCTAAAGCGACAAGAATACCTGAAGCACCAAATGATTCCTCAACACTGGAAGGATTTTGTTCTCTTTCTCGTATGTAAAAAGTGAGCTTGGTTGGTTTAAAGGATCTGAAGCCTGGTTTCTGGAGATTCTCCAAATATCCATTTAATCTTTTCAAAGAATTTTCATTGATTTCCTGAAAATAATCACCCCAAAAAGGAACTCAGTTCTGAACAATGCCTATGTTAAAACAAATACACATAGATGAACAGTATTTGGTCATGACAACCTTGCATACACTGTTTTAGACTTTCTTTAACTGCATATCCCTTGCTTTTGTTTGGCCTGTATCCAGTACTCCATAGATTTGTGAAAATGAAGATTAAATATCCAGCACAAAGGGGACAGTATTTCAGTATTATGACTTGCTCACATCTCTGACCAATATGGTTCAATGGTTGCTACCTTTTTGCCTTCCACATTGACACACCCTTTCCATATTGATTCGTCTTCCCCAGAAACCAGTGCATTGCAGTGGATTCTGGGTCACTTTCTAGATTGGGCTATCACCCAATCTAGGTTCAAGATGTCTTAACCATATGACCTTCAATTGCTCAATCAAATCGGCAAACGAGAAAACACAACAAACTGCACACTGATTTTAACCGAGTGCATGTGTTGCAGCAGGTAAAATCCCGGAAGATACATTCCCCGTCCTCTCACACACAGAAGAAAATGGTGCCTTCCGTTTAAGTGCTTGAATTAAAAATAATAATGTAAGGATGTAAAGTCTGGTGGATTAATCCAAGTCCCCTTCTAATAAGCAAATTTAAAAAAAATTAATGGATTTATCTAAACCAATCAATTAAACTTTGCAGTTCTAGTGCTAGGGCACACACCCAGTTCATGCAGGGCAATGTCAACCCACTGGATAAAAATGTTTTTACCCTCTCTCTGGGATGCTGGCCAAAGAAATCTGGATGCACTGCAAAATAGAATGGTCGCAGAGCATTGACAGCATCAGCCCCTGAGAACGTTCTTGCCCAGATAACATGCTGCAGTGGTAGTTTTTTGACAGACAACCTAAAAAACAAGATCATAATTAAGCATCCCAACTGATCACAAAATCCTTCTTAAATAATCGATACACAATGATGTAAAGACTTTAAAGATAATGGCTTAGAGCTGAAGGTGTTCTTGTGTGAACTGAAAGCACTTCCGCTCATAAGTGAATTTTACTGATCTTCCCTTCTCACTGCAGCCCCCCCCCTCGCACCCCAGCCATCCTATTATGTACCAGAGGGTCTCTGAATCCTCAGGAACAGATGGGGGGGGCACAGAAGGCTGCTGTGGGATGGGGAGGTCAGAAGTACCACTCTACTCAGTCGCCCATGATGGTTTCCCCAATTAGATACATTTCTTGATGCCATGAAAACTAATCCTATACATATGTACCCAGGAGAGTAAGTTCCATTGAACTCTGTAGGACTTACTCCTATGTAAATATGCACAGAACTGTGTCTTCCTCCTTCAAACTGAGGTTGTTTCAAATGTGGGGAGGGGCAGTGGCGATTCTGGGGGGGGCGCCGAGGCCAAGCCCCCACATGACCCGGGTGTGACGCCAGCTTCACGAGCACGCCTGGCGCGGCTCCAATTACGCCCCCCGCTGTTTTACTTGCTATTTTGGAGCCGTACGAGCTCCAGGGCGGGCGGGAGGGCCCAACGCCAAGACAGCTGATGCAGAAGAAACGCATCCAGGAGGCAAGTACGCCCCTTCGCCACCACGTGCGGCCCCCACCCTAGGGCCCACGCCCCTCCGCCCCAACCCCGACGTCGCTTCTGCGGAGGGGGAACACTCGTATGCCTACATTCCTTCCATGCCCAGGCTATTCTGCTGTACATAGGCTGCTCTTAGAAGGTACATTTCACATGTGGCGTTTTGATCATCAGATCTAAAAAGTTCTCTATTTTCAGACATATGCAATAATGACTGCATGGTGTCAAGTTAAGAATTATGCCGTAGGAATATCCTAACAATTTAATACCCCTGTGAGACAGTCAGGCATCAGAGAAGCCAATGCATTATATGATAATCACACGGGACTTGGGACAACAGTAGAAATGACCTGATAAACGTCAGACTAAAGAATACATCAAAATGTACATAAGCAGAACAGATCTAAAGCACTTACAAAATGGATTAAACTAGTGCTTCTAAGAACTAAAAGTAGGTAAGTATGTAATATTCAACTGAGATTTTTTTCCCACATTTTTTTTATACCGCCCTTCCTCCAAGGAGCTCAGAGTGGTGTACATATTTCCTCCCCTCCTTTTTGTCCTCACAACAACCCTGTGAGGTAGGTGGGGCTGAGAGATAGTGACTGGCCCAAGGTCACCCAGGAAGCTTCGTGGCTGAGCGGGGATTTGAACCTGGATCTTCCAGGTCTAAGTCCGACTCCCAAACCACTACACCATCCTGGCTCTGCTTCTGCTGAACATTCATTTCTCCGATTCATTGGCTGCTTGCGGGCTCAATGCACATGGAAAACTCTGTCATCCACAAGAGTTTTCCCATTCATTTCAGTAGGGTCCCAATCTGTGTACACGTACACGTACACACACACGAAACACCAAGTCACCGCTTTGAAATGAATAGGAAGGTTCACACACACGTCTGATCATACCCGAGTCTCTGGACTGGACAGTGTTACTGCTATGGTTCATTGCCGTCTTTCCAACCACGCTTAACAGCTGCAGCATCGTCTTCAAGTTAGGCAGTTAAGCATGTTTCAAATGCATTTTTATCTTCTGAATTTTTTTCTTTAAGGATAAAGCCATGAACTTCAAGATGCTCTTTAGGCTTGTAAACAGTTACATTTTGGAAAAAACTTAGGGTTTTAGAATACTCTACAAAAGTAGTAAGATTAAGGGCGCAATCCAATCCTACTTACGCCACTGTTGTAAACAGCGTCGCAGCGAAAACAGGAGGCACCAGAACGGAAAGAGGATTCAAATCCCCTCCAAAAAGGGGAATTCAAAGGGGATTTGAATCCCCTTTCCGTTCTGGGGCCTCCCGTTTCCGCCGCGACGCTGGTTACAATGGTGGCGTAAGTAGGATTGGATTGCACCCTAAGTAGCAGGAAGACTCAGTTTGTTATTCAACAAGTGAAAATGCTGATAACACTTTCTTCCCCTTTCTGACTGCAGCCAAGAAGAGAAAATGTCCAACATTGGAATGAAGGATTCTTGCAGTTTAAGACTTAACATGAGATTTTGAAGGAAGACGACCAAGGAGATGAGCCAAAACTCTAGAGGCAGAATATGGGAGATACAGTGGAATGCATCCAGACAAAATAAAAGAAATAGCAAGCTTGGTGATAGAAATTAATATTATTGTTGCTGTAGTGGTCGGGATGAGACTTTTTGATGGAGATCGTATGATACAAGGTTAACTAAGCATAATGTTCCATATATATTCATTTCAATAATGAAGCGGCAACAACTGTCTACTCTCAAGAGGAACATAGAACCATATATATTATTTCCCATGAGGAAAGAATGTGTCTACAAATGTCATGGTTAACAGATAGAGAATATCAAGACACTTTGATATTTTCTCTGAAAACTAGTGTAATCTTGCATAACAGAACAAGGATGAGGGGACTATAAAAACATTTATGTCCAGGATTTATAGATAAAATTTCAAAGTGGTCACATCTTACCTCCTCACCGTCCCCCAATGGCAGAACATCTTAGTGCTTAATCTCGTTTCCAAAATGCCACCAAATTTCTTTTAAAAAAGAAAAAAATATAATGTTATTGTATTAATGCATTTTTTGTGCTCTTTTTAATAATGCTTATACTTTAAGCAGCTAAATTTTTATCTTGAATATGAAAAAAGGTTATGGTACTGTACAAATATAATGGAGTTACATGAGGAGGCAAACAATGCAGAGGAAAGTAGAAGCCGGTTAACGGCAACTTGGCCCTTAGTAGCATCCTGGGCACCAAACAATGGTTAGATAAAATTGACTAAGGCTGCAGTCCTAGACACATGTACCAGGGAGTAAGATCCCTTGAACAACATGGGGCTTACTTCTGAGTAAACATGCATTAGATTATGTCGTAAACTAGATTGCAATAAGCTTTTAACCTAGTTAATTTTGTTCTGATGTAAAATTTAAGAAGGCGATGTCTTTGAATACCAGGTGCATTAATAAATGTGAGAGGTATTATTTATTCAGTTCGTACTCTGCTTTTCTATAAGGAATTATATTCAAAGCAAGCGGAGCAGTTAAAGCACACCAAATACACCATTACAAAGTTTGCAATTAAAGCAAAAAAGCAGGAGCATTAGACTAATGCAGTCTCAAAAACAAAACATAAAACTTTAAAAGCCTATTACGTGAATTTTCAAAACCTGTATGAACACAGAAGCACAGGGAACCTGACAGATCTCACTAGAGAACATTCCAAAGCTTCAGAACCACCACCAAAAAGGTCCTGCCTCTTGTATCTGCCCATAGCCATACTCTGCTTTTGTGTTTCTTTTCCATAGGGATGCACATGTGGACAAGCATTCATGTTTTCAGTACATTACAAAATTGTTTAAACTTCAATTCCAACACTGCTCCAATTCAGTAGACGCCTACGCAACAGCCATACTAAGGTCGATACTGTTGTAGCAGGGCTAGTTGAGATGTCTGCTTAAAAAGAGTTTAGCCTTTTCCAGGGTACAATCTGAAGTTTTATAGGAACACGCAAAACTGTTTGATCATTGATGGACAGAAAAAATGAACTGTGGACATTGACAACTTTAGAGTACCATTTCCAACCTGCTTAACAGTGCCTCCCCCCCCCCCGAACAGCCTTTCTACAATAGCTGAAAAAACATTCAGATGTTTCACCAACATGTATTAGAACTCATGTATTAGAACCCAGATTTAACATGCAAAAAAGTTATATTATCTTGAAAGAGTATCCTTATGATGTCATAAGGTGTCATAGAGCTACACTTTCCAATATAAATATTTGATTTCCTGGAACTCCATAATTAAAGCAATTTTTAAAAACTAATCAGGATGCTAAAAATGAACATTTATATTTAAAAAAATCTTATTCAAATTCAAGTCTGAAAACTCCCTTGATATCCATGGAAAAATACTCACACATATGGGTAGCAAATATTTTTAGGCAGCATTAACTCTGGTTTCATATTTTGTTTAAAATGAACCCTTGTTAGCATTAACCATGGTTACTGTTGTAACCCTTAACCATGTTTAGTTAGGGCCAGCAGGAGAAATTTGGGATTGAGAAAGGAGGCATGATCCCTCAGCCTGCATCTCCTGACACCTTAAAAGTCTCTATTACCATTTCCTCAGACTTCATAATGCGAAAGTTTGCATCCTACAATAGTTTGAGAGATTATTTTTCTGCATTTCATTAATGAAGAACTGAAAGATAATCCCTACCCTCAAATAGTCAAGAATGCTGATGCAAAACCTTAAATTTCTAAGCAAGATGCTACCACACAAACCCAATCTCCCAGAACTTTTAACACCTTTGTGAGGCTAAAAACAGAACTTGGTCTGGGGAAACAGATCACACCAGCAGATCCCAAACTGTGGGTCACAAAAAGCTCAGGTGGCAACAAGAGAAGGCGGGGCAGCCTATATCACAGGGCAAATGTTCAATTGCCTGTTCACTTATTCCACTCTATTTCTGATCAAGCACATCAAGACACAGACAAATAACTAACTTCAGGGGCAAATAATGTACAGACCTCTTATGCGGCTGGGCAGCATCATGAGTCGTGATGCTGCCTCCAGACGTTTGGTGATGACATCATCACGTCACCAAGCTTTTGGGTTGCCGAGCGCTGCACTGAAAGTGGGTCATGGTGCTAGAAAGTTTGGGAATCACTGGATCACACTGTAAAGTTGTAAACAAATGACTGGGCATGTTCTGGAGTCTGAACTGTGCATGAGGGAGATAGTAAACAGCTACCACCTGCAGCCCTAGAACAAAGCCAACCTCTTGTGGAAGGGAGGTGGAGCAGGAACCTTAAGGTAGCCTC